>JAKZLQ010000155.1:10000-746094 GCA_023309525.1 Arxiozyma bovina | reverse complement strand
CCATCCGTCGTCTATATATACCTACCCTTCTGATACTCTCATTCTCATCACTCCCAATCACACCTACCAACAACATCCTTCTCTGCATCTAACACTACTCTTCCCCTTGTCAATATTCTACACACAACTCCCCATACTACACTGATCTCACGCACACATATTACCCTACTCCAACCACCACATCTCACACACATCCATGTACATCTAGATTACCACCACACTATTCCTATATCCAACACTTCTTCTGTCTCTCCCCCATACTATCTCTTTCCACACGTTTGACCATGACCCATGAACTAATTACAATTTTGTGTATACATACTGTATACATACACATTTATATGTTGTATGTAAATAAATGATGATCTTATGTTTCATTCTTTTCTCTATCTTGAATATTATAAAGGAAAAATATCTTTCTGTATGTATAATTGAATACTACACCTGAACTTGTCATCATAATAATACCCTTAACTAATAGAAACTTCTTAAGGATACTTACAATAATTCCAACAATATTTTTTGATGACCACTTGCAAACACATCCCTACTTTATAATACATAACAATAATCCCATCACGTCAACTAGAACATACTGTCATTACATTATTATCACATACACCCCACTCTCTCTCCACTGCCATATCGACAACTCCATATTCTCCTGCACACTCTGGAACCTTGTCACCACCCATCCATACTACTGTTATGCTCACCTAACACATCTGTGATATACCAATATCACTGTCACACGTAGACAACATCCACTCTTCACCCTCACACTCTCACCACAACAAACCAACACCCATTTCTGCTGACTCTGCCTCTCTCCTCTACCTTGACAACTGCCATGTGCCAGCACAACCATTCCTTAAACTAACAATACAACAGCACACCTCCCCATTACTTCTTATCAGCCCTTGCTGTACTGTCTGTGATCTTCTATCACATACTTTTCCATTCTGTCAAAAATACAATCTCTCAGAATACCCACTAATTCATTGTCTACCACTTACAAAACCACGTATACAAACAATTATCCCATAATCCACTGATGTTATTACAACTTTATTACTCTTAGAATGAATATTTCATAACCTTCCCATAATAATTATTTTTAACAACCATTCCTTACCCTTTTGAAAATACTCTTCCTGACACTCACCACTACTTCTCCTAAAAATTACCTTTTTGTGATAATATATTCTCCTACTCTTTAGAGACTCTTCCAATAATTACTACCACACTATTTTCCTTGTGACAATTACTCTTGATCTAGAATTGTTCTGTATACTCTGCTCTTTATAACAACTATTTATGACTACACCTATTCGTGAGAACACCTGTTTTCCTACTCTCTATATGACCCCTTGACTGTCCATAGAAATACTTTTTGTATTTTTCACAGAATATTTTCCTGCTGCTATCAATAATTATTAGAGGAAGAATATTTTCTTCGTTACACTACAATACTTATTCTATCAATACTGTTTTCTAACAACACTATCCAACACAACAATTGTACCACTGATAATACCTACTTTACAGCTTGTTCAAACTACATTTTACAATAACTATCTGACTGCTTCACTAGCTTTTCCAAATGTTTATTGATATGGCTATCCCATGACTTACCACAAATATTCAAGATAAATTTCTACTGTTACCTCTTTTTACTATTATTTCTTCTAATAACTATTTCGTAGCTTATTATAAACAATGATTGAAAATACATTATAATTATGTTCCAATTACAAGCCTACCTGCTACAATCAATACATTGTAATTACAACTATGATTATTACTTAATCAATTAAAATTGTTTATTACAACAAATACACATTAGAATACTATCTTTTGTAATTATTGTCTGACTTATTAAGATTACCATTACTACAACTAATAATATTCCATTGATCGCTTATCTTTCATAAATATATCTTCTATTTATTATTCTACAATCATTCCACCACTCAACAACCAACCGTAATTATTTCCAAATAATAACTCTCACTGTGATAATTTTCTAACTCTTATCTCTACATATACTTACTCTTTTCTTTATTTTTTCCCCATCTGACTCTCTCTTTTTTTCTTTTTCATACAAAGACTTCCTCCGAGAAAAAAAGGTTTACTTTCGGAAATGAACATCACAAACACAAGAAAAAATTATTCACAACTTCACTCTTAGAACAACAGACAACACTGTATACTCACTACTTTCACAGAAACATATAGAGAACTAACACCTCTGTTTTCTCTTCTGCAATCTAACTTGAAATAGAATAGCACAAAGATGTAATTGCTAATTCTATTGACATTCATTCCACTCAACTGATTGTTAACACCACCTCTTGTTATTATATGCTCACTATGCTATGAATATTATCCATTCGTAATCACTTAACAAAACAACAATACCTTGCTCCATGAACATATAACTGTTCATTTACAACACTATGTGATCACTGTCTCTTTGAATTATTATTACACTATTCATCAATACTATTCTTATAACAATTATTACTTATGGAAATAATTATTCCTTCATTTAACAAATTACTACTGTAAGACAATTCTCACAAACATTATTTTTTGCTCTGTTAAAATTGCACTTCAACATAACTACTTATTACACTAACTATTTTCTACAACTCAAACACACCACTCAACGTGCCAACATGCAACTATTACAAGCTATACCACACCTGAAACTTCTTGTCCACTATTCAATAACAGCCTAACACAACTATTCTTAATACTATCATCGTACGTATACTCTTCTTATTTCCATATGGGAATACTGTTCCCACAGAATACATTGTAAAATACCACACAACACTATAGAAAAGGAAGACATCATCTACTATAATGCTAATATACTGATTTCTACTCATTAATATGTTCAAGATTACCTTCCCTATAGACAGCTTGTGTCTTCGAACAAGAATGCACTAAATGTTACACTATCTTATCTTTTCACAGAATACTCCACATAGCATGTATATAATGGGAGAATAATTTATTTTTTCGAAATGGATTACTATTGTATTTTGAAAAATTCGTATGTACTTCTCACACACACAGACACTGTTGATATCATGTAAATATTTAATCAAAAAATTACATTAACATAAGCACCTTGATATCTCTCCTGCAGAACAATCTAGAATATTTAACAGAATTGTCCAAGATCCAACAACCTTGTATATAACTCTCCTTCAACATTGCAAACTCTCTTCATTAACAATATAACTATAAACCATCTATTATCCTTCTGTAAATGAACATTTTTACACCAACCAAGAATAAATCAATGATAATCCATACTTATAATCTTTACATAATTACTTTAACCCAGAATATTAAATGTTCAAATCAACAGCCAACTTACATATAGATGTAGAGAACTAGACAAAACATTACTAACACATACATGAATTATGTAAAAAAAAATAATGACAATACATCATAAACATTTTGTACTCTGGTATATTCCCTCTGAAGAGAATATGTATCCTCAAACACACAACAAACAATGGAACTCCTTCATGATAATATGTTATTAATTAACACATTTGAAGAAGATAGGGACGTATTAGCCCTTTCCAAATTGCCCATAATTATATATTTTTCAACATTCTCTTTATGCTTTTACTACAGGGATCACACCAGCATACACAGACTGTTAATATTCTCCAAGATCTCTACGTCAATTATCTGCTCTTTTTTTTCCATTCTTAGCTGAATACCACCCCTGTACATCTGTTAGAGCATCTTTTTTTTTTAAAATTGTAAATTTATTAGCATTTCCCAATTCTACTGTGTTTGCATCGTCACTAGACATCAATATGTAACTACACTCTGGGATGTACTCAACGGTTTCTCCTGCTAACACATGTAAAATATTTATTAAGACTCTCCACATGTCCCAACAAACTACTGGTACACCTGTATAAATCTATTTCTATTTCTTCTGCTGCCCTCTCTTCATTAAAAAATAATTGTAATCCTTCCACTAACCATCTGTTCTTCCCACCCCCACTTATGTTTCCAGAATATACATTTGTACTACTGTGACTATTTAACAACTTCATACATTATTATTCTTTAAAATATGTATAAGCATACAATAATATTATAACATGTATGTATGTAATTATTTAACATGATCATTTTATAAGATTGTTTTAACCTTACTTATCCATATGTATATTACTACAATTATTGTACTCTGTCAAATTTATGCGAATATGATTATGTACAACTAGAGATATATTTGAAACACATTAGCATACCTTTCTATTTCTTGAAACATTACTGAAATATTACAACACATCAAAATTTTATATATGAAATAAAAAACTATATTTGCAATGTTTTTCAATGCATTGTGTATATATTGTATAAAATTACACTAAGATATATATGCTAGACTGTATAAAATTATTTTGATGTAAAATATTTATATATAACTATTTATCAGATACTTCTAATTTAAAACATTCACAAGTTTATATATAATTAATATCGATTTTTTAATATATTACTTGAGATAACCATTTACGTAACTACATAGAAATTATAAATTACAATACAAACACATACTCTCTTTTTAAATATGTAATATAAAAAATAATGTAATGACCAACATGTTTCCAAATAAACCTTTTCTTTTTAACAACATTATAATTTCACTCTTTATTTCTCACATTAACAAATATTTTATTTCAACACTTTTGTAATCACTGCTAGATTCTACTAATATCCATCTCTATATACATTCTATCTCTTCCTTATGGCACTATCATGTTTCCGTAGATCATCAATACTCGGGACTTTTGAAAAACTCCGTCCTCTGTTGTTGTTCCGTGGAATCTTTACCTTCTTCCGCGCTTGTTTACTTTTCTCCACGGAACAACTCATTTTTCCAACGTCTCCTTTTCAATTTCTCGAGATCTCTGGGAAATGTGTTTTTCTGAAGATTTGAGATCAAATTCGATTTCACTCTTTCTCTCCTTTTTTCAAACAAGAAAGGATGAAATATGAAAAGCAAAAAAAACGTAGAGATGTTATTTTAAAGATCTCTCTTTTTTCTACGAGATAGATATGTAAACAACATGAACATCATATATTGAACTTACCTGTACTTATGTTAATATCATGATAAAAAATATAAGCTAGATA
Organism: Arxiozyma bovina; assembly: GCA_023309525.1. Lineage (NCBI taxonomy): Eukaryota > Fungi > Ascomycota > Saccharomycetes > Saccharomycetales > Saccharomycetaceae > Arxiozyma > Arxiozyma bovina. Next base: position 740,907 of record JAKZLQ010000155.1, on the reverse strand, counting down.
TGTATACACTCTCAATTTAATACAACCCTTCTAACATCAAACCATTACTATATCCACTGAATTGTTATTATTTCTATTAAATAAAACATCAATATATTATATTCCAATATGAAATACTACAACTACTCCAGATGGTAACTTACCACCACACTATGATGTCCAATACTTATATCCACTCTTCTATGTTTACTATGATAATATCACTAACGATCTCTATAACAATTTTTTTGAAACAGTGTATGCCATAACATACAACATTATTTACATCATTACGATATAATTGAACAAGAATATTTATCTAATGAACAGAACTGATGTTAACAACTAACTTTACCTATTCTTTACTCTTAAAATATTTACTTCATTGTAACATTAATAACTATATGACATCACTGTTAACTATGATTTATCATTGATATAACATCTATTCACATTCAATGAACATCACATATGACTCTTCTACTCTTGACTTCATCTGCATTTATCACAACATATTTCTTCTTATAATTGATATCACATACAGTGTTTTTATAACTATCATACTATACAACTCTTAAATAATTACTCTTGACATCACTTAACATCATCTCATCCAAGATCACTCTATTTTTTTAAATCTGAAAAATAATCTAAAAAAATCAACCACACTAACAGATATATAAACAACATAAACATATCTTGTTCTAAATAATCAACCATGCTACACTCACTTTCATATGACATGACTGTAAACATTCACAAGTCATTATTTGACATACTATGATCATACCATGGTCTATTTAATTATACTTAATTCAATCAACTAAGATACCATGGATAATCCACCTAATACATATATGATTACTAGGAAAGATATTTATCAGTGGAATACATTATTGTGATATAATTATTTTATAAATATGATTATTTAAGAATACACATCAATATCTTTAATGCAAAAGAAACGACTGTATATTATCTTACATATATGGAATGGTAATTATATGAACTTATTAACTATAACGTGTTAACAGGAATAACTTTTTAATCTTTAAATATGAATATTTATCATTACAAGAATATCGTATGGTTTAGAAATAATCATTGTCCACTCTATTCATATCCCAATCAACTAATAATTCTATTACTCTTTGTTACTAGAATAAATATTGAAATAAATTATAACCTTAAACATTCTGGATGGTAAACAAAATAAACAAAATAAACAAAATAAACAACATAAACAAAATAAACAAATTTTTACTATAAGAAATAATTGGTTAATTATTATACTAAGACTAATTTTCTATCTATTCTAAAATGTTTGTTGTCTCTGATCTAAACTGTAATATTACCAATATGAAGATAATTATTAAAACAAGAAAACAACTATACACTCTACAATATCATAAATGTTTACACATCTTCCAATAATACCTCTATAATTATATTCTCTATAATAAACATCTTAATAATAGATTATTAACTGTGTTAATTTGACAGAATTATTTTAAGATACTACATCATATTAAAATGAACTGTTTTATTATGACAATGAAATAAAGAAGGATAATAATTTCTAAATCTATTACCATTACCTATTGAATATTTGTGATGTTATCAGTATTATTAATTATTCATATTATAACTAAGAAAGACATCATCATCCAAAATACTTTCATACTATTAGACTCAATTTATCCATGGCTGTTAGTTTTATACCGTTTAATAATTACAACTATGTTAAATAATATTTTGACTCAAACTGTTGTGTATGTACTGTACATTTAACTCTTTCTCATTCTTAATCTTAATGCATTTTAATTAATCAAAGAGCAATTCCACTTTTAATCATTTCAGTACATATAGTTGTGTAAATAACTCAATTTGATTATCAATAAATCTTCTACTAAAATTTACCTAATATCCAATAAAATTGATATAGACCAATATTCTTTTGAAACTTCATAAAAATGTAATATATCTGCAACTTTATTTTTCTTTATCTGGTAACATCATTATAATTTTATTCAACTGGAATATTTTAATAATACATGATTTTATATTACCACTTATAACTAAACACACTTGAACGGGTAAAGTACTAATGTAATACATTTCATCATAGAAATAAGACAAATGAAAACCTATATAGGATTATGTACATGACTGTACTAAATATCAACCCATATATTTTTTAAACCTTGAAAGGCAGAACCACATTATTGTGCACCATTATAGATAAAAAATTACATTATAATATCGTATACCCAACTCATAACAAAAAAAGGCATATCAAAAAAAAACACTTTCTTAAAGTTACTGTTTCATTAGAGTAACAAATAATCTCTTGTTTCATTGTATCAAGTATCACATAGTCTTTCGTCAACACACAGTGGATTCATGTTAACTTTAGATAGTTAATCCAGAATACTACGAAATACTGCTAACTAACATATTTTGCTTCTGTAATATTTATGGTCTGTCTGTAGACTGCACTTATCTTTATTCCTTATTCTTGCACAGTTATTCACTTCTTTATCATGCTTGTTGTTACCACTTATATATACACCTCTTGCTATAGGAACATAAACTTTATAATCACAAAGTCAGTATTTTCAAACCATAAAATCCATTTTTCAAACCACAAAATCTCTCGAGGAAAAATGAAAATCATCGCCAATCTCCAAAATACTTGGCACAGACTCCCAGACCGTTCCACTCCGCAAAATTTGGGGTTCTGGCGGAATAACTTTCCGGTGATCGGAAGCGGGATGGCGGAACGGTGCTTCCCGCCAGCAAAAAATCCGGAAAACATTTTTTTTTGTGGAAACTGTGTTATGAACCAGGCAAAAGAATCCGGAACAAATATCGATGAAAAAAACGAGAAAATATTCTAATTTTTCATGACTTTACTACCACAAACGCATTTTTATACCACAAAACCCGTACTACCACAAAATCTTGCTTGTATGGTTTTCGCATAGAAAAACACCGCGTTTGCGGTGTTTTTCCATGCTCAGTATAATTGTGCTGATACGTCTTCTTTTTATAAAACTATATTATTTACTGTCAAGCATCTACAATACATATACTTTAACATATTTGTGTTAGTGATATAAAAAAAAAAATAAAATAAAAATAAACTAAATTATTATTAAAAAAGAAGTATATATTGGATTTGTAAAACTTTACAAATCTTATATATTATAGTATATTTGCATCAACACATATAATAATAAAAATACTGCAAATATTGAAGAGATTTGTTATTTTAGATTTTAAAGGACAATTAACTTTTATGTAGAAGAAAAAACCTTTTCATATTAAATATTTAGTTGGTTGATAAGGTTCTTCTAGGTATTTGATATCTTCCTCTGTTAATTGGATCTTTGTTGCTTTAATGGCATCTTCAACTCTACTAACAGAATTCATTCCCACAATTGGACAAAATTTTTTACTTAAGATCCAAGCAGTTGATATAACTGCCATTGATACATTGTATTTTTTAGAAAGTTCTTCCACCCTACTAATAATTGTTTTGTTTGCGTCACTCATAGGCAAGAAGGACATTCCAAAGGACCCTCTTTCAGTTTGTGTTTGTTGTGATATTGGTCTTGTCAATTGACCGTGTGCATTAGGGGACCATGGAGTCATAGCTAAACCATGTCTTTTGGCAAATGGAATCAAATCTCTTTCATCTTCCCTATACAATAAGTTATATTGTGTTTGTAAATTAACAAACTGGAACCAATTATATTTATCAGCAATCATTTGTAGTTCAACAAATTCAGTTGCACGCATAGTCGAAGCACCAATATACCTTGTGTAACCTTGTTCTACTACCCAATTCAAAGTTTTCATGATTTCTTTCATTGGTGTGTCATGGTCTAATCTATGGATTTGTAAGACATCTATGTAGGTGCCTAATCTTTCTACAGAGTTTTTCACACCAGCAATAATATGTTTACGGGATAGACCTTGTTGGTTTGCTAACTGAATCCCTTCTTTAGTGTCTAAACTTGGAAACCAATCACCTGTTTTTATCTCCATATCTTCATCTACGGAAAAGTGGATTTTTGTCATAATAACAACCGTCTCTCTTTTAATATTATATTTTTTCAAGAACTTACCTAACAATCTTTCACTTTTACCATTAGAGTAAACATCTGCTGTATCGAAAGTTCTTAGACCGTGATCGTATGCATACTTTAAAATCTCAAATATTTTTTCTTCATCTTCTAGTATCCAAGGTTGCCATTTAGGGTCACCGAAAGACATACAACCCACAATTATTGGGGAAATTTTGATACCAGTCTTGCCAAAGGGGACTTGCTTGACTAAACTCATTGTGAAATATATATAGATTACTTTGTTTGTTGTGTATTTCTACTTGGCTTTCTATGATGCTAGGTAATAAAAACAGACACAAACTTTCAAAAAAAAAATTACTTTACAAGAATGGGTTAGATATCAAAAAAAAGAGTTTAGCTTATATATTTTTGCATATGGTATGGATTTTTTATGTTTCTTGTTATGATCAACGATACATGTTTGATTAATCGCTTATTTAATCAAAATGTAAGGTAATAAATAGAACCTTTAATTATTTTTTCTAAAAACTCGGCCGAATATTAAAGCTACTTCGGCCGAAATGGTAATTTATGAAAAAAAATTTATATGGAGCATATCTCGGCCGAACTGTTGTGGAATACAAAATTAGCAGGTGTCAATTTCCTCCATCAAATTCTTTCACCCCCTCCACCTCCTCCATTCCGTGGAGTTAGATAAGAAATAATACTGTTGAGTATGAAACAGAAATTGTATGTACCATAATCATTAAAAAACTAATTACCCAGAAGCAATTATTGTAAATCCTCTATATCATCACTGAACCAAATGAAGGAAAAAAAATATAAAATAGTTTTTCGATGTAAATTTATTGTAACTGCAACATTAGTTATGGAAAATCAAAAGCTTTCTCAAATATTCTAAATTTATTTCTTCAATTAGGAAATTGTATATCCACGATTTAACTGGAAAAGGGGTCAAAAGATTTGTCAGAATTAGGTATGCGCTAAAGACTAATAAATTTAATGGTTAGAAAGATGAAAACATCTCCTGATGATTTATCCTAATATTAATGAGCTTATAGCAAGGTAAAGTTTTCGGCAAATGTTTAACATGATCTGAAATAAGTCCTTCTTCTTTACTATAAGAAAAATAAGTTTGGCTTATCGTCAGATTCAAATTTTAATTTATGGAAAAAAAATAGTAAATATTGGTTGTTTCATTCGTACTTGTCATTTTTTTCTATGCTATGAGAATAGAGGTTCTTACCTTGAATACTTGCTAATCTATAATTTAGTAGACAATAGCCAAGGGGGATATCTTTTATGTGTTTACCAATAGTAAGAATTGATATTTTTTTCCAATTGTAGATACTGAGTAGTATAAAAGTCTACTAACAGTTATAAATAACAAGTAAAGGATATTTTATTTTCAAATAATGACATGTACAGAACATAATGTTTTTATAAAATGTTCTATTGTTATATATACTAATCCTCTAAGTTAAGTCCAAAGATATTATATAGTAGCGGTCAATACTAGTATAGAGATATTGTTAATTAAATAATAAGAGTATGTTGAGCTAAACAAGTTTTGATGCTTGGTAAGAAACCCAAAATGCATCACCAATTAAATACGACAAACATAATTGTTTGAACAGGCTTGATAGGTTCAAATCAAATTTTAATAAAAAAATTTTCTAATGCTTAGCAAAGTGAAATATTCGGCTAAACATGTGTAGTTTTTCTGAGAAACAAGTAACAAGGGTCTTTGTATAGGCATTTATTTTAATTGAACTTTTAGAAAGATATGAATATCCTAAGTCAAATATAAAAAAATGTCGAGAAGTAATTAAAAATTTTCGATGAATTTTAATAGGGTTTTAGCTACTGAAGCCTTGTATCAACAAAAACAAGAAGATAATAGTACTAATAAATGTAACTTATTTTAAGTAAACGATTAACGAGACAAGCGTTGAATGTTTAAAGTTTGTTTTCTTGTTTGTTTATTTACTAATTCTTTTATTTAAACGAGAGATTGGTTTGTCAGTGTGTTGTAAGAAGCCCTAATGGGAAATCCTGATATACGTAGTCCGCTGGTAACGCTTGATGTCGAGGCAAAGGACTTGGAACGGCCGAAACTCTGGGCCCAGGGTATGAGTGGATTTGAACAAACGAACACAAGATCGTCAGATTAGCCATTGGTGGTAAATTACTGAGAAACTTATTTAAGAGACCTCTGATTATTGAGATAGTGTGCCAGAGGTAATTATCAGCCTTAACATTCTTGCTATATCTATTAGGTTCAAAATATCAAGAACACAAAAACAACAAATAAATTTTAAACAATAATACGTGTAGATTGAGAAATAACAGTATTTTAAAAACGGCGACTCATAAATATGGTGAATATATCGTAAAGCCCTACTTAGATTTATGTCACCACATTGTTCTTTCCTAAATGCAAAGGTGTTGTTGGATCGGTAATTTTCAAAGGAAATTACTGCTAGAATGATCTCATACCTGTTTAGGAAATTGATAATCCTTCTAAAATTAAAAAAAAAAAATGTGGTACAGTAGTACACGGTTCGCAATTGTAGGAATATTTCACACGATATTACCAAGGAATAAACAAAAGATCACCATGAAAAAATTTTTTCCAACTGTAAAGAATTTTATGACTGAATAACTTCTTCCATTACTTATCTGGAGGAAGAAATACGTAATATATTGTATGTTTTATTTGAATATGTTATTTTTTGTTTGTAAAAATTGTTTAATCCTCGAAAAGAATTTGAGGGAGATTTCTCTAATAAAAAATAATAATAATAACAATAACACTTTTACTATTGTTCATACAGATGCGACACAAAACACTCAAGGGATGTATAACAATACCCCTTACTCTAGAAGAATGCCACTCTTTAGAGAATATCGATCCAACCGCTATTGTCTACGTATCTAAAAAACCAAAGAAATATGTACGAAATTTCTGGAACTGTTATTGTTATTGAGAGAGTAAACATCCATTGTTTGTTTAATTTTTTTCTCGAAAAAAAGAAGTTAACAATTAGTGTTCTAGATCCCGCTTCGAATACAATAGTATGCTATAATTGATACTATTGTATTATATATCAAAAAAATATGCGCATCTTTTTTTAACTATTGTTCAACATTTCCGGAATGGGTATTTTTGGAACGGTGTGAAAAATTACGGCTCTATATTGTAAAAAAAAATTTTTGCTGAAAAAAAAAAAAAAAAAATTTTGTCCTTATAGTATTATGACAAAAAAAAGTAGAAAGAAACAAGTTTGCAAAGGGAGATCTACATAGATGGGATATTCTTCGAAAAGTATTCAAAATTTTTTAAAATATATGGTGAGGTCTATTATAGTTGGTAATAGTTAATACATATCCTGTGGTTTTTATTAAAAATGTGTACTTTAATAGATGAGAAAACAATACTTAAAGAGATATTACACAGAGTGTTCAATTACTACTATTGTGAGACTTTTGCTTTAAGTCCTAGTTTGTTCTACTCCAGGGAGCTAAACTATTTTCCGGAATTTTCGTTGAAAGGTTTTATCGATTCTTCCGATAGGTGTAAAACAATAGGATCTGCAGATCTTTTAAATCATTCAAAAACCGGACCAAATTAATTGTCGAAATATGTTACATACATACGTGCATGCCTATTATCTGGAAAAGCCACTGAAACTTATGGACTGTTGTAACCCTCTTTGACAACATCCTTGAAGATTATCTGTCATTCATAGTTAAATGTCTATGGAATATGTATATATATATATATATATATATATATATATATCTACATTTTTACAGGGAATATATAAGTCTGTGGTTTTTTGCTCAACTGGTTCTTAATAAAGTACGTGTTCTCAGTGTTTTCTATCATTTCAGTCTTTGTGTTTCTTTGCATTTCTTTCTTTTTCCCTCAATCATGTTTTTCGCTCGGAGATACCCACAAACAACAATCAAACAAAATAAAAATATTACAAATAAAATAAACAAAAAAACAATATCTATTAAATCAAAAATTAATCCTTTATTACAATTAGAATGCAGGTATTAATTCTGTGGTCTCTGTTCGCATTGCTTTTAACCGAAGTAAATGCTGCCACTACAACTATCTCAACATTGACCACCTTATCAGGTGATCAGACTTTTTCCGATGATATCGTAATTGAATCAGGTGCTACTCTAGTGTTAGAGTCTGGTTCAGCTTATTCCTTCAACGGTAATATTGACGTTAAAGGAACTCTAAACATTATTGGTGACCCTACAAATGGGTTAACTAGTCTAAAATTTGGCTCTACTACCACAATCACAAATAGTGGTAATATTGACATTGAAAATATTAAATCAACAGGCCCTGCTGATGGTTTCGTCATCGCTCCTGCAAGTATAGACAACTCTGGTACATTTACTGTGTCGCAATTCCCAGATGTTTCTACAGCACTAGGTACCAATTTTACTATAGCTCCAACTGGATCTTTTATCAATACAGGTACAATTGACTATGACACAGCTGACAAAGGTGGTACTACAAATGGGTTCCTTTTCCTTGGTGCCATAACAAACAATGGTGTGATCACTACTGGTGGGTTTTCTGCTTTAACAGTTAATGGATCTGATAGATTTCCTTCTAGGTACGATTTGAAGGGTATCATCTTCAACCACCCTCTTACAGGTCAAGGTAAAGTTACAGGTAGTGATGGGGCTGCCGTTCTTCTTAATACAGACACTCTTGGGGAGCAAACTTTTAATATTCACCAGGCTTTGTACATGATTAATCCAGAAGTTGTGCCAAGTTCACTTAAAATCGAGAATTACATCAACTCTATGTTTGTTTTCTTAGGTGTGAATTTTGGGGAGTGGAGGTCTGAGAACTTTGGTATGTTACCAAATCAACCTAATATTTCTTTTGGTATTGATGGTCATCGTTACTGGTTGAACAGTTCTTGTCCAGGTGGCTCGGGTTATGAAGAAGGTAGCTTCTATGTTACTCCAGGAAATGCTGTTTACCAAATTGGTGGTACTCTTATACATATATCCTATCAGTTTACTGGTTATTGTCCATGGTTATCTGCACCAATCACAAAGACATCAACAATCACTACTATGAATTCCATTACTAAGGCAACCACTATTTCAACTGTAAGAACTTCTACAGTTAATCAATACACGTACACTGTGCCTGAGGTTATTTATCTTGTTGCTGTCCCTCCACTATCTACTACATATACCACTCTTACTACATCGATCTCCTCCCCTGTCACATCCACATACACCACAACTATCACAGACTCAGCAGGGTCTACCACGGAGGAAGTTGTGGTTTTCGTTCAAACACCTCCTTTATCTACAATGTATAGCACTACAACAGATTCTGTTACAACACTAACTACAACTACATTTACTACTACAACGGTAGGTGATAACGGTTCCACAATTACTGAAGTAGTAGTTTTAGTGAAGACACCCTTCCCATCGACAAGCCTTACTACCACTACAGGTGATGTTTCCACTCTAACCACTTCTACTTATACCACTACAGTCACAGACTCTAATGGATCTTCATCTCCAGAGGTAGTAGTTGTTGTAATTACTCCATCTCCTTCCACTACTACCACTACCACTACAGCTGACGTTGCTGCTCTTACAACAACTACTTACACTACTACCACTACTGATTCAAATGGTTCTTCATCCCCAGAAGTAGTAGTTGTTGTCATTACCCCACCTCCTTCCACTACTACTACCACTACTACAGGTACCGTTACAGTCCCAATCACCTCTACCTACACCACAACTGTCACAGACAGTGATGGCTCCTCTTCCCCAGAAGTTGTCTTGGTTGTAATCACTCCCTCCCCATCTACAAGCTTTACTACCACTACAGGTGATGTTTCCACTCCAACCACCTCTACCTATACCACAACCGTCACTGATTCTAATGGTTCCTCATCCCCAGAGGTAGTAGTTGTTGTCATCACTCCATCTCCTTCCACCACTACCACTACTACTACAAGTGACGTTGCTGCTCTCACAATGGCCACATACACTACCACAGTCACTGACAGTAACGGCTCCTCTTCCCCAGAGGTGGTAGTTGTTGTCATTACTCCATCTCCTTCCACTACTACCACTACTACTACAGGCACAGTTACTGCTCCAGTCACATCCACATACACTACTACTGTCACTGGCAGTAATGGTTCTTCATCCCCAGAAGTGGTTGTTGTTGTAATCACTCCACCTCCATCTACAGTCTCAACCACCACTACAGGTACTGTTACAGTCCCAACTACAACTACTTACACAACAACTGTTACAGACTCGAACGGTTCTTCATCCCCAGAAGTAGTTGTTATTGTAATCACTCCACCTCCTTCCACTACTACGACCACCACTACAGGTACTGTCACTTCTCCAACTACTTCCACATACACTACCACAGTCACTGACAGTAACGGCTCTTCTTCTCCAGAGGTCGTTGTGGTTATTATCACTCCATCTCCTTCCACTACTACCACCACCACTACAGGTGATGTCTCTACTCCAACAACCTCTACTTACACCACAACAGTTACTGATTCAAACGGTTCTTTCTCCCCAGAGGTTGTTGTAGTTGTTATCACTCCATCTCCATCCACGATCTTCACTACCACTACAGGCACAGTTACTGCTCCAGTCACATCCACATACACTACTACTGTCACAGATTCTAATGGATCCTCATCCCCAGAGGTAGTTGTGGTTGTCATTACCCCACCTCCATCAATATCCTTATCCACCGTCTACACTACTTCTACAGGCTCAGTTACTGCTCCAGTCACATCTACATACACCACCACTGTCACAGACTCTAATGGCTCCTCATTCCCAGAGGTAGTTGTGGTGGTCATCACCCCACCTCCATCTATATTCTTCTCAACCATCTATACTACCACTACAGACACTGTAGCAGTCCCAACCACATCCACTTACACAACCACCACTACTGATTCGAATGGTTCTTCCTCTCCAGAAGTAGTCGTTGTTGTGATTACTCCATCTCCTTCCACTTTTACCACTACCACTATAGGTTCAGTCACTGCTCCAACCACTTCTACATACACTACTACCGTCACCGACAGTAATGGTTCTTCTTCTCCAGAAGTAATTGTTGTTGTGATCATTCCACCTCCATCTGTTAGTGTTATAAGTTCAGCTACCTCTGTGTCATTTTCGTTAAGTTCATCTAAAAGTATTATGGTCAGTAGTACTGTCGGCTCTTCTCTTCCTGAGCCAGTTGTTTCATCGTCTTCTAAACTCTCCATCACAGTCCAAAGCTCTTCTACCCAAAACAGTCTGGTTAAGAGTTCTATCATATCATCGAATCCTAGTACAGTTAGAAGTGCTGTCACATCTTCAATTCAAACTTCTAGTGGTCATTCTTCATCTGTTATTGTAAGTCCTATATACGGAAACTCAACTATTATAGGTTCCTCTTCCTTATCTTCTATTATCGAAACATCACACAGCTCTACTGTGATTTCTACTCCATCCATATCTTCCTCCGTTCGTAGTAGTATTGAATCATCTACAAAGGTTAATGAACAGCCAGAAACTACTTTAAGTGGTACTTTGGTGGTCTTTACTACGGTGGTCAATGGAGTTACGATGACTACTACTTATTGTCCAGAGCCATCTGCAACCTCTGATATAAGCATAAGCAGTATCAACGGAGATGATTCTTCTAAATCTATCTACACTACTTTAAAGAATCAGCAAGAAGAGAGCAGTACACCATCTACTGCTTTCAGTGCACCAAGTCCTACCACTTCAGTAAAGGATACTGATGCCAGTGCTGTCGAATCTGGAAGATCTAAAACATCACTAACCACAACAGCACCACAAATTTCCCAATATATTTCTGAGCCACACCCCTCATCACCAACTGTCATGACAATACATCATGGTGTCACAACTTCTCTCGTATCATATGAAGGTAAAGGTAATACTGTATATATGAAGTGGGGCTTTAGGAACATCATTTGCATATTATTGTTTATGATCATTTAAATTATATACATTTAAATCATTGTAGAATAATAGATTAATAATTAAATAATTCTATATAAACATATATAATATTCTGATATTGTGCAAGATATGTGATTTTATTATTTTATTTGATTGCTTTCCAAATATCTTGTATCCCAAAGATAGAGGTAGCTACACCTGATATACCGACAACGTCATCTCTTGATTTCAAATAATTGAGATTATTCAACACGATAATACAATCTAACAGATCCCATATAAGTTTTTTAGCAGATATGTATTTTTTGCTGCGTGTTTGTGAAATTAAAGCTTTTGTCTCTATTAGAGAACCTTTACCCTCCTCTGATACATCACTGTCACTAATTGACGACGATAGTTGTTTTAACGCAGTGTCAGCATTTTGGATAGTCCTTAAATCTGATATGATCCCACTTAGGATAGAGAAAAGCCAACAATAGTTTGCCCACCGGGGTATTTTGTATTGAATGATATCGTTTGATTTATTATGTTTGTTGCCGTTGCCATATGGCAAAATCTTTAATAATCTTAATAAATTAATCTGATCTAAACTTAAATATGCAGATAAAAAGACATTTTTCAAAATTTGACTATATTTAATCAAAAGATCTTGGTCAGTTAATTTATTATCGTATAGTTTTGAAGCCAACTGGATATGATTTAAAGGTTTCAAAAACCGTAAAACTTTTCTAATTAGAAGAAATTGTAATTGTAAAGACCTTGCTTTAATTGAATTTAACGAAAAAGATAAAAACCTTGATAAATATTGTAATAACCGTAATAACTTTTCCCTACCTGCAGTTGTATCCAAGAATTTAATTAGATGGGTAATCCATGGATGATATACCAGAGTATCACAAACCATTTTCCTTCTGTTTTTTCTAGTTATTTACTTGCTTTCCTTTGAATATCTATATATATATAAAGGTATGAATAATATCTATGTATATGGGTATAGATGCATTACATTAATAAAATAACACTGTGTTTCCTTAAGTCAGATAAGTATCTATACATACACATATCTTTGTATATATATATATAATATGTTCACTTCTATCGCTTTCTCTTTTGGTTGCTGCTTCCCTTCTTCTTCCTTTTTTTTCTCTCTCTCTCCCTTACAGTATACCTCCCTACTGCACCATTAACAACATTCTTAACGACTATTATTACTCATATCGAACAGTAAGAATGTGTCTTGAAGGTATCTGTAAGAAGCCCTAATTGGAAATCCTGAAATACGTAGTCCGCGGGTAACGCTTGATGTCGAGGCGAAGGACTTGGAACGGCCGAAACTCTGGGCCCAGGCTGTGAGTGTATTCGAACGAACGAACGAACGATCGTCGGATTAGCCATTGGTGGCAAATTACTGAGAAACTTATTTAAGAGACCTCTGATTGTTGAGATAGTGTGCCAGAGGTAATTATCAGCCATAACATTCTTGTTATATCTGTTAGGTTCTACCTAAGAGATAATCAATAATAACAAGAAGATCAACAATCATTATTATATAATTGGCTTACTGATTAGAATCAACGACTATATAATTTGTAAGTGTTTATATATAATTAATATCCATATTTTAGTATATTACTTGAGATAACCCCTTACAGTATCTCTGAGAGATTTGAGGGAATGGATAGTCCATTTATACAACATCGAAAAAATGAAGGGAATCAAAGGGAAGGGGGACGATCATTGTCCACATGTGCAGGATTGCATGTTGAAGATGATGATGTGTCAATACTACTTACCATACACGTCATAAACTTTATGTACACAGATTTTAGAGGCAAACAGCATGTGACAACATTTATATTTTACTACCGTTCCTACCTTTGTTCCTCTATTAAATTAATTAGCAATATGATCATAAAGTAGATGCAATCCTGGTGTTTTTATATAAAAAACACAAAAATGGGAAAGAGATCACACTATGAGATACATAAGAGCTTAATGCATGTTTTTATTTTTTGAGATAAAATTAAGTAGATTCTACAAGAACATGACTATAAATCATTAAATACAATTATCTTCTTGTATATAATATCAAATTCTTCTATGTTCTCTTCACAGGAACCTTTGCTTAGTTTCAAAAAGTGAAGAATGTTGCAAGCAAGTTTCAAATGATTACTCCTGCACACGAAGAACCCACTCTTAAATGCTTTTGAGATACTTCCGCCCCAAGAATTGAAGAAACTATGTATAGTCACATACATTGTTATATTGTAAAATATTTATAAACTGTAAAGAGTAATCTTATTAATTCCTTTCTATTTTCTGATAAGATTACAATTAGAACAGTAAGATAGTTACTCGTACTTGATATCTTATTTCACTAATGTATCATTTTTTTCTTATATATAGTTGAATGTTTAAATTGCAAATCTACAGATTAAACAACCAGGTGTGGTTACCTCTTGGAAACATTATGTTGTTTGGTGGTTCCTTGGTCGATATTTTGGATAGTTACACATTACCACGTTGTAAGATAATGTATTATTCATCTGTTTTAGATTTTGTGTTAGATTCAACATAGATTTTCTATTATGTATGTACTTTTGAGATGCAGGGAGAATAGAAGCGAGAAATCTTCTTATAGCTTTTAAAAACTTATGAGATCTACATAAAAAAAAAAGAGAGAGAAGAAGAGAGTGCTGTTTTGTTCACCTAACACAATCAGTTTCTAAATAATGGACTAAATCTTTTGAACTGGAGCACTTCTACGATAATGGGGATGTTTCTATTATAATAAAAATCAGCAGTATAATTGTAAAATAAAATAAAAAAAAAGGAATAAAAAGCAGGTTTTTCATAAAGTTGTTGGTTATCAACTACCAAACCATATAGACATTAGATGGATGTTCAAGGTCTATTAGTTATAATTTTTCATTATACATAACAAAAAAAATATTTCAATTCTGATGATTGTAAAAAGACTTATTTTGCCAAGATAAAAAAAAATTAATTTTAATGGAAACTATATTAACATATAACGATTTGGGAGTGTGAAAGTTTTCTAATGAATTATATGAATCCTTTAAACAATTTTGAGAAGAAATTGATAGATTATTCATCTAGGTGGTAAGATTTGACATGATGATAAGTAGATCTGTAAAAATCAATTGATAATAGTATAGTGGTATAAAATTAGTAAGAAGTTCTTCGGTTTCTTTCTATGTATGATAACTATACATAGTATATAAACTTTATATATGAATAATCTATTTATTCTTCTTTTTATATAAAATAATTTCTATCAAGATAAAAATTTTTCAAATCAGAAAAAATATTTTGTTGTTGGGGAACAATTCTAGCATAAATAATATTAAACCAGCATAAATTCCTAAATTGGCAAAAAAATCAGCAACTACTATATAGATATATAACATGTCGACTGCAGACTATAGGAATTAAAACATCATACTCTTTTCATATTACTTTAGAAAATATAGATAATTTTTGAAAATATACATTATTTTAAAGAATGTAATTATAATATTTGTCAGAGTTTTGAGTAGTGATCTTTAAAAGGGAAATATTCTCCTTTTTTTTTTCCAAAAGTTATTGTTAACTGTCGATTGATGCAGTCAATAAAAAAAAAATTCTCGAACTTTCGGAAAATGCGCCTCTAATAATTTTCTCCATTGTAGTTGCGTGGATCTCACAATACAGTTCTATTACAAAAAAAATCGGACTATTTCATAATAGAGAATATAAAAAAAATTATACATAGTTCACCATTTTGGGACATGTCTTTAGAGTATTCTTATAAAGGTGGGATTTCTTGTGGTTTCGATTCTTTCAAGAATCTTAGAAATAGTTTTTTTAAACGGAGGGAAGGGGGGAAGGCAGGAAGGTGAACTCCTTGCTTTTCCATGTGAAAATTTCTCGTTGGACGGTTCCCATTAGACGTTGAATATTGATGTTGCCCACCCATTTCAGAATTTCCTAGATCCGTTTGGCTTTCTCCCAGTTGTGTTATTACTCAAATAGAGTTAAATGGAGTCTCAAGTATAATGTGGACCCAACACATCTAATAATATCTCTCCTTTATGATATCATTCCTAGTAGAAAACATTCGATCAAGACACAAAGAAAGAAAGAAAAGAAAAATAGGGGGGTTGTTGTTGTTTAGAGGCCACTGGAATATAATAGAAATGTTGGGAACATCTTTTGTAACAATAGTTCTACGATCGAATTTGTTAACATACATCACCAGGCGTCAACAATACCACAGAGACAAACAATGGATTACTCAGTAGTGGGCATGAACTAACATTACCCAATTTGGTCACCTTTTCTGACCCTGTGAATTTGTTAATTTGTTACCTTTGCTTTTCTTTTTTTTCTAGATTTTAGCACCACTGTAAAGTAGGGTTTGTTGTTGTCATTCCACGTTTCAGAACAAAATACATTACTGATTTTAAAGGTTTAGACGCATGAGAGAAGGGAATTACTTTTGATTTTATCTCTTCGTTACGTTCTTATAGTTGAATAAAACAGTTTAGTATGTCATTTTTTTTTTTATCTTAGATCTTGCGTTTACTAATATATACAATAATAATTACTTGTTGATTTAATTAGATAAGGAAAATCTATATGTTGTCATTCCTACTTGAATACGAGTAATTTTTAGCATGTACTTATACAAGCTCCACGATTCTAGCCAGTGATTCTCTGTCTACATCTTAAAGTTCGAAATGTTTTAGAACACTTAGGGTAACACAAATGTTGTCTGCCAAAACCCTATGTCTACAGCAGGGAAAGGAAGTCGATCGATAACTTTTGAATCAACTTACCTCCCTTCCCTCCCTCCCCCCATACAGTCCAAAGGGGGGAGGGATTTGTTCCGTGAGTTTTCCTCGCAGAAAATAAACGGACTCTAGAGGATACTGTTCCTAGCTATTGTTTTTCTCGAAAGGAAAAAAATGCAAGATTCAGATTTGGAAAAATTAATCGGTGGTAGAATACTTCGATACTCTAACTAGGAAGGTTCGGTTATGCAATTACTGTTTAGATCAATTCAATCTGAATAAATCTACATCTCCTCTGGATATACAAAACAAGAATTAAAATCATATTCAAACCTTTTAATATATGGCATCTTTATTCAATTTTTATCATGACAACCTGTTTTGATATTTCAATTACACTACAAATATTAATCTAATTAATGTTTGGTTCCTTTATTATCATAAGTTGATTTATAAACAAACCATACTACTGTTCAGTAGTTCCAAAAATAAAAAAATACACACCAATAATGTTCTTTGCGACTTCTCTTAATTCAGTATTGTTCGATCCACTTGGAAATCCAGTAGTATAATATGGTATTGTTGCTTTAGTATAATACTTTCAATTATTTTTTTTTCCTAAGAGTCTCCAAATGGCCCTGAATTTTGGATATTTAGTAAATCTCCATAGTCAACAAAAGCTTTACGACGATTCTTGTTGACAGTTAAGGATATATTTGCAAATGAACCTACTAGATCAATAAAGGATTCATTATTGGAATGCTTTTGACCTATTATCACTGCAAGCCACTGGCATAGGAGTGCCTGATATTGTTGATTCCTCAACTTTTCCTGTGTCTCAATATACCTGTAAGGAACCTAACTGGAAGTCCAGTAGATACGCAATCCTGCGGGTAACACCTGAGTGTCTGGGTGGAGGATTGGTACAGCCATGTGCGCAGTGGCTCGTATATTGTATTGAACCTGATTGGAGGATTTCCAGGGAGTGATAATTATATCAGATCTTGACGAGAGGCCTTTGATTATTGAGGAATTAGGCCAGAGGTAATTATCTTATTTAAGCGTGTCTTAGTACTGATATTAAGAGGTAACTCTTAATATCATACAACGACCAAGTTCAAGAAGAACAACAAGAAGTTACAAGTTACATCAGGGTTATTTAATTAGTTTTATATAGAGCTTACGTAAGAGTGTTTATATTTATACTAATTGATATAATTCATCCATTTACCTACAACAACTCTTACAATACCATGGAATAGAACAGAAGTTGAAATATAGCTGTAGTTATAGAATGTATATTTTTAAAATAACCAAACAAGAATATGTTCTTTACAGAGTACATTTAACTGTTTAAATGATTTTTACTTCAAGATAATAACAATCAGAAAAAATATAACCCGTATGCCAAAAATATATCACCCTTTCTTACTGACTTTTTTTTTTTTTGAATACCTGACAATAATACACAAGAAGTAATATTTTAAGTAGTTAAACTTACAAGATGTTAAGTGGTATTTATCTAGGGGAAAATCTTGCTGCAAGATTGTAAAAACATTAAACATGAAACTTCGTAATACTGTATCCTAATATATATACATATATGAGTCCCGATATATCAGATCAAAAACAACAGGTAAGAAATTAGAATATTTCACATTTCTTCTGGTTCTATAATTGCCATATCTCATTTACTTACTTAAATTTTTTCCCAAATAAAACCATTTGTAATTGATCATATAATGATATGACTCCCGCAGCTGCGACACCCCTAAAAATGTTTGCACCACAACCTTTGAACAACGACAAAAATCCCTCATTAGTAATAATTTGTCTCATACAATGTCTTGCATTGGCGTATTTCACTGCTTGCCCAGATGTCATCATCATTCTCCTTCTTACTGTATCTAGTGGATAGGAACAGGTGGAAGCTCCGATCGTGACACACCAACCTAGTAAAAAAGAGGCTAAGAATGAATTTTCTAAATGACCAGTCAATAAAACTGGTTTAAAAGAATCATACAGTCCGAAATAAAGACCTCGATAAACCATAATCCCAACTACACTTGGTGCAAATCCTCTATATAATCCTAAAATACCATCTGACTTTAAAGTCTTTTGATAAACATCTAAAATACCATGGAACTGTCTTTGAGCCCCGTTGCTTGTAGTCCCAGGTTTATGTGCTCTTGCATCTGCGGCTAATCTAGTTCTTGCATAATCCAATGAATAGACGAAGAGTAGAGATAAAGCACCAGCCAAACCACCAGAGGCAATATTTCCCAAGAACCATTTTTGATAACCATCTACTTCTTTTCTATAGCCAAACTTAGATTTAATTTTGTCTTTGAACGCAAAATTTAAAGCTTGTGTGGGGAAGTATCTTAAAACATTTGCCGTGTTTCCCCTCCAAAAAGATATAATCCCTTCGTTCTTGGCTGTTCTTGTAAAACAGTCAACGATTCCTTTATATTTTGAGTCCAAAGATCCCTGCTTCAACATTTCGTCTTGGTTCTGTATTAATAATTTGACTCTTTCAATCGGTGCAGCCCCGGTCTTTGCAATCGCAGCAGACACCCCACCCATTAAGAAATCAATAACAAAACTTTCTTTGTCCCTTGCTGTGGTAGACATGGTATGTGTAAATATTTTGTTTTATGGTTGTAGCTTGTAGTATTTTACCAAAAAAAAAATACAGTGAATTAGTTTTAGGTAGAAGTATTAAAACAAAAGAAATAAATAACCTACTTTTGAAGAAGTTTGTGGATTGACAAGTTAAGAATATATATATATATATATATATTACAAACACACAAAGAGAAACACTGTATAATATAAGTATTGGTATTTAAATTATCATTGAACAAAACTTATTTTAGAAAAGGAATTTAATAACAGATACTCGAATATTCCTTTGCTTTATTACCGATGATACTTTATTTATTATGATTTTGTGACACTACCCTTCAAAAAAATTAAAAAGAAAAAAAAAAAAGATGAACAAGAGAAAGAAATATTCCTTGCCATTTTTTTGTTTGGATTCCCTTCAAAAAAAAAAAAACACATAACAAAGAGAAAAACAATAAAGAAGTTGAAGATTAACTGATAAGTTTGTATTCAATTTTATGTTTATTAGTAGGAAAAACTCTGTCATTCCTGAATACAAGGAAATTGTACAGAGTTAAAGACACATTTGAATTATAAAAGGTAATCAGGTCAAGATCTTCTTTTACTGCTGATAGAAGATCTTGTTTGACCATTTACATTTTATCAAGTGATATATGTCATTAGACTTAATCTTAGAATATTACCAAATATCCAGTTGCAGAGGTAGATTAACCCACGACAGCTATTGTTAAATGCACGAAGTAGCACTTCAAGTAAATATATATAAAACATGTCTTCCCTCGACTTAACCACTGAACATTGTTGTTCAATGGCCAAATGAAGAGATCTTTTCCTTTCACCACTTCTTGTTTGGGATATGCCAGTCTATTTCTATACTTTGGAATTTTATTTGCAGGTGGACACATGTATATATATAGATATATATATATACACAATATATATATATGTTGTGGATAAATAGATTGCAATGCTGAATGAATAACAAAACCAAAGAAACAAGAAATGGAAAACGGTATGGGTGTTTCAGCAGTATCAGATAAAAAAAAGAAGTTCCGGTAAAAAAGAAAAGAAAAGAAAAGCGTGGAAGGGCTACAAAAAAAGAGGTGCACCGTAGAAAACGATCTTCAGCGACAGGTAACTGTCATTGCACATGCAAGAAGTAATAAAGATCATTCCTGCTGGTGAACGAATCAGTCAAAGACAGAAGCTAACAAGAACTAGCTGGAAATAAGGTCTGGGCAGTGTTTAAGAAACTATTGACTATTTCTACTTTGTTTTGAGAAGGATTATAGTGAAGGTTGAGTGACACTATATGCACCGAGCGTATTTTATTCTACAGCCAGACAGAGAAGGACATAAGAGAGGTGAAATTGAGAGGGTTATTATGTTAAACAGTCAGTAAAATTAATGGTTCAAGTGGTACAGCACCGTTGGCACTAGCAATTGCACACTGTTTGTTAAGGATGTTTAATGGTGGAGAAACAAGGAAAAAAACCAGGTGAGATAAGTTTTCCACCCATAATTACAAATAATAGACGCAAAGGATGTTTTAGGTTTTTTTTTTATTTTTTTAGAAAAAAGAAAAGTTGTGAAATAAGAACAAAGAACAATTCCTGACTGTACCCAAACTGCACCCAGATATTGATTAACAGTCAACAGCGATACGTCCAGAAGGACCCCTGGCTATAAACTTTTCAATCAACTTGCAAATCTTATCTCTGCTACTTTCCCCCCTCCCCCTGTGTAATTGATTGTGTCAAAGAAAAAAAAACACGATAATCCATGTTGGTTGGTCGGTTAGTCCTGTAACTATAATACACTTGCACAACTAAAAGTGCGTTCTTCTCTCAGAACAAGGTGCGACTTTCCACATCAACAAGAGTCAGTGTATGATTCAATCAGATTCCCGTCTCTTTTCTTTTGTGTTTTTTTTTTTTTTTGTTTTTAATCTTCTTCCTTCTGATAATACATTCCCTGCAATACAATGATTCAATCTTTCATTTCATTTTATTTTGAATGAATCGGTACCTGGTACTCACTGTGCTAGCATGGCTGTTCCAGCTTTAATCGTCATACATCCTTCTTGCTACTTTTATTTACCACTAATAATAGTGCCTTTAACTTTTCACAACTGCACCTTCTTCTTTATACACTAACATGTAAATGGATATCATTTATTCATAGGATATAACATAAAAAGCCATATATACACACATACATATATACATACATATATATATATATATATATATATATATGTGTGTGTGTGTTCAGCTTATTCTAGAATTGGTTTGAAGCAGATATGTTGTGCAATGGAAGACATGGTGTACTTGGTCTCTTAGTTTGTATTAGATACTTACACTTCGGTAATATTTACTTTGGAATCACACGACAGGTTATTGCCGAGGATTGTTAATTCTGCTGGATAGAATAACCACAATACCAATCAATAACTGGGCTGGGTGTATTATTTGTACCATTAATACTTATACTTATATATCCGGAAGGTTATGTTTCAAATAACGTTTTTACTGACTTTACTCTCGTTATTCTCTCGAATTTATGGTAAGACTCATGTCTACAACTGGACAGCTGCTTGGGGGTCTGCTGATGTGGATGGGTTAGGTGAAAGACCCGTTATTACATGTAACGGCGAATTCCCATGGCCCGATATCAGAGTAGATAAGGGTGATAGACTGGAGATTTATTTGACTAATGGATTCAATGACTCTACCACTATGACTAGTTTACATTTCCATGGGTTGCATCAGGTTAACACAAACCAAATGGATGGCCCCCCAATGGTCACTTCATGTCCAATTAGTCCAGGTGATACCATGTTATTTAACTTCACTGTTGATGACAACGTCGGCACATATTGGTACCACTCCCACACTTTGGGTCAATATCAAGACGGGTTCAGAGCTATGTTTATTATCAACGATGGTGAAAATAATGAAAACTATCCATACGATTACGACGAAGAAGTCATCCTATCCTTAGCGGACTGGTACGGTGAAACCGTGGACACGCTTATACCCAAATTTTTAAGTGTCTATAATCCAACTGGTGCTGAACCAATCCCAAGAAATCTTTTAATCAACAACACAATGAATTTAACTTGGTCCGTCAAGCCTGATACTACCTACTTATTAAGAATCGGTAATTTCGGTGGGTTTGTATCCCAATATTTTTGGATCGAAGATCATGAGATGACTGTTGTACAAATTGATGGTGAATACGTAAAACCAAACACCACTGAAAGATTATATATCACTGTGGGCCAAAGATACTCTGTGTTACTCCACACAAAGAACTCAACTGACCAGAATTATGCTATCATGCAGAAATTCGATGATACTATGTTGGATGTAATTCCATCGGATCTAAGGTTAAATTGTACTTCCTTTATGATGTACAACGATTCTTTGGCTAAACCAGAACAACATATTGTTGATTCATTGGACTTTTTAGATGATTTTTATTTGGTGCCAGCGAATGAAACTGAAATATTGCCAGAACCAGATCATCAAATCACTTTAGATGTTATGATGGACAATTTAATTGACGGTGTCAATTACGCCTTCTTCAATAATATTACCTATGTTCAACCAAAGGTGCCAACGTTAATGACTGTTCTATCATCTGGAGATAATGCCACAGATGCTGCAATTTATGGTAGTAACACAAACACATTTGTCCTGGAAAAGGATGAAATCGTCGAAATTATTGTCAATAACCTTGACACTGGTACCCATCCATTCCACTTGCACGGTCATGTTTTCCAGACTATTGTCAGGGATAAGACATATGATGCAGACGCAGGTGAAGAACCACACGCCTATGATCCAGACAATCATCCACCATTCCCTCAATATCCAATGGCCAGGGACACCATTTTCCTTAGACCACAATCCAATTTTGTTATCAGATTTAAAGCCAATAACCCAGGTGTATGGTTTTTCCATTGTCACATTGAATGGCATATTCTACAAGGTCTGGCCATTGTCTTGGTAGAAGATCCATTATCTATTCAAGCTAGTTCCTTACAGCAAATCACTCCAAACCATCTCGATATATGTACTAGAAGTAACATTTCTACAAAGGGTAATGCTGCCGGTAATTATGAAGATTTTTACGACTTGAAAGGTGAATCTGTTCAACCTAAGTCTATTCCAAGTGGCTTCACAAAGAAAGGTATCATTGCAATGACTTTTTCATGTTTAGCAGGTGTTTTGGGTGTTGCTACCATCGCTGTTTATGGTATGATGGATATAAAATCCAAACCTGTATCCTTAAGCCATGATAGTGAAAATAACAGCAACTCAGGATCTTCTGGTTTAAAAGATGGTGATGAAGTCGACCAAATTAATGATGAAGATTGGGGAAAGGATATTAATGAAAGACAATCGCAAGAATCAGATCACTTACTAGGTAAGTTTGGTAATATATTAGGAAAGAAAGAATGAGTTTGGTAAAGAATGACTTTTAAAGGGTTAGGAAGGAGCAGAGAAAAACATCTTAATTAATTATATTAATATACAGGACTCCTTTCCTTATTAATTTTGTTAGTATTTCTATTTCTTTTTCTTTTTTTTTCAATCATTCGAGAGAATATATACTACAAATACCAAATAATTAATTATACAAATCATGTAGCTATTATTAATGTTAATATTAATCTTTAGATTTTTTTTTTTTAAATAATCCTGTTGCTTTAATTTAAATAAATAATTGTATACAGTTTTACTATATATAGTTTGAATAATATTTCAATTTATTGTACACAGTCATAATCATATTTCCTTGTTCTGTGAAAGAGGGTCTTCTTATTGATAATGTGTTTTTTATTGATGAATATGTAAGGATCATATTCTCAATGTTGGATACCCAGTCATCACCTTTACTCTGCTTCAAATATGTGATAATGTTCTCACCATTTGGCAACTTAAATTGTATATACAAGTTTGCTGAAAGATACAGTTCCAAGATGTGTAAGGGATCCAATGCAGTAGAACCAAAATTACTACTCCAATTATCGACCATTTCGATCAATTTGTTGCAATATTGAACATGATGTTTCCATGATTTTAAATCTTGTAACTTACTTCTTTTAGTAGATTGATACAGGCGTAAAGACTGAGATTTGACTAATTCATCCGACAAAGAATGAGATTCTGTTACATCACCGCGAGTATCATTAGTATGTCCATTTTCCAAAGCTTCATCAGTTTCAGCATCATCAATAGGAAGGTATTCTAGTCGCAAGGTCTGATCACACATGTGCCGAACATCCGATCGTATCTTTAAAGGAGTTGTATACCATGCAGGCCAATAGAACAACTTTGAAAACTGCTTTCTAGTAAACTCAGTGTAGTTAGTCTTATTTAGATACAATTGATACAATGTCATGCACTTAAAATCATGACACAGATATTGTAAAGCAGCAAGGAAATCTAAAGTGAAGGAAATACCTGGGATATCATTTGAAGAGTGTGTTGTATCCTTGAGTAGTTTATTTGTGATTAAGTACTGAAGAATGTCTGCGAAACCTGCGTAGTACTCTGAGAGTTGTCTCCCAGTTTCATTATCATCATTAGACGGAAAAGAAGAGGATACAATTAGCAATGGTAGGGTATTGGTCGGACTCAAATCAGTATTATTGGAGAAGACGACCTCTATTTGATCACACAGATGTTTGCAATAAGGGCTGTTTAGCACCCAAAACAAAGATACAGACTCGGGACATATCAAACTTGGAGTATCTTCGATACCAAACAGATGAAAAGTGTATTTTGTCATCATTCAAGTTATTTGAGAGTTTCCCCCCCAAAAAAAAAATAAAAAATAAATAAAAATAACTGTAACCAACCGTGGAGAACCGTCAATGTAGACACTTAACTACCAGTTTAATAAAATGTGACAGCTGCTCAAAAACACAGCAGTTGTTCCCACCCCCCATTGATAGTTCACATGTTAAACGATTTCACTCTGGCTGTTCCACCAAATTTTGAAAGAATTCCATCTGCGACAGTTACCCTGCCAGATCTGTTTTCTTATTTTTATTTTTATTTATTTTTTTTTCTTTGTTTCAACCCACACAATCTGCCCCGACAGTGAAATTTTGGTGAGAAACTGCAAGAGGCAAAGAAGTACATACCACTCCACAGAACACTATATAACAACACACAGTGGAGCAAACACACCAACGGTCAGCCTCCCAGAGTGAAGGTTGTTGAGAGCAAATAAAAATTAACTGGATTCCACTTTATATCGTTTTGTTTCGTTTCGTTTTGTTTTTTTTTATATTAAGGAAACCTGACGATTCAAGAAAACAAAATTGCCCCCAAAAATAAAAAAAAAAAAAGTAAGAGATGTCCAATGAAACATCGTTAGAACCTTCTGTCCTGGCAACAAACCACTCTAAATCTAACACTTTGGAAAACAGTTCTCTGGATAGAGATTTGAATAATACAGAAACGACTCTTAAGGAGAAAATAGATGCAAATCCTCTGGATATCCTCAGTTATATTGATTTGATTAGATACTACGAATCTACAGACCAGTTTGAAAAGGGTCAGGAAATATATAGCAAATTGCATGAAAGATTCCCCTTATATTCTCCGCTGTGGGTTATTCAATTGAAAGGTAATCTACTAAGAGATGAATTCGTATATGTGGAGAAATTGCTAGCCCAGTGTCTGTCTGGCAATGATATCATAAATAATGATCTTTCTCTTTGGATGACATATTTGGACTATATTCGTAGAAAGAATAATTTGATCACCGGTGGACAAGAGGCACGTTCAATCATTATTCAAGCATTCGATATGGTAATGAACAAATGTGCAATATTTGAACCGCATTCTTCGGTCTTTTGGAACGATTATTTAACTTTTTTAGAGGCATGGAAACCAATGAATAAATGGGAGGAACAACAAAAGGTTGACATGATTAGACGGCTATATAAAAAAATGCTTGTTATCCCCCTTGACAATTTAGAGACTATGTGGAATAAATATATTAAATGGGAACAAGAGATTAATAATTTGACGGCAAGAAAATTTATCGGTGAATTGTCTGCAGATTATATGAAAGCCCGTTCCTTGTATCAAGAATGGTCGAATCTTACTAGTGGGTTAAGACGTGTGTCTCCCGTTAATATCAATACATGTAACAAAAATAATATACCACAGATAGATATATTTGCTTTAGCTGCTAGTGAAAACGACTCTCAATTGGAACAGATCCAGTTATGGTCAAGATGGATTGATTGGGAGAAAGAGAATAAGTTGACATTATCAGAAGAAATGTTGAATGAAAGACTGATATATGTTTATCAACAAAGTATTCAATATATGATTTTCACACCAGAGGTGTGGTATAATTATGTAATGTATATCCCAGAGACTGATTTAATGAAAAGAATCAAAATTTTAGACATTTCTATTAAAGCTAACCCATCTTCTCCAACTTTAGTATTCAAGTTGACAGAATGTTATGAGTTAGAGAATAATGTTGAACAGATTAAGAAAAGTTATGAATCTGCAATTGATTTCTTGTTGAAACAAAACAAATTATCACAGTCAATGCAGGATCATGATCATATAGGGAATGACGATCTCATCGATGTTAGATCAAATAAAATTTCTCATATAAATAGGATTAAAGAACAGTTAACATTTATTTATTGCATATATATGAATACAATGAAAAGACTCTCTGGTCTTTCAGCTGCAAGAGCTGTCTTTAGTAAATGTCGTAAATTGAAGAATCAATTAACACATCACATTTACATTGAGAATGCGTATTTGGAATTTCAAAACCAAAATGATCATAAGACCGCATGTAAAGTCTTGGAATTAGGTTTGAAGTATTTCCAAAATGATGGTGAATATATCATTAAATATATGGATTTCTTAATCTTAATCAATAAAGACGCACAAATCAAACAATTGTTTGAGACTTCGTTGGATAAAGTGGAAGGTAGTGATCATGTGAAGCAGATATTCAAAAAAATGATTGGTTATGAATCTAAATTTGGTAATTTAAATAATGTATATGCTTTGGAGAGACGGTTCTTATCCAAGTACCCAAACGAAAATATTATTGAAATGTTTACAGACAGATACCAAATTCAAAATGAGAATTATATCAAAAAGTTGGAATTGACTTATCTCTATGAATCAGATAAAGAAAAATTGAAACTATTGGGATCATTAGCAAGTAAAGAAGGTTATTCAGATAATGGGAAGGAGGTGAGGAAAAGAAGAAGAGCATCTATTGATGAATTTGAGCAGGAAACTGATCAAAATAAAAAACAGAATAATGGACCACATATCCCTAATGAAATTGTTGATGTCTTAAAAGTGCTACCAAAACGTCAATATTTTAAGAATACATTATTAGACTCTAAAAAACTGATAGATTTTCTAGTAAATCAAACCGAGATCCCTGAACATTAGTAAAAGTTATTGAACGTGATAAGTATTATAAGAATATGATAAATTATTATAGTGTGCTAAATCATTATATATAAAGTATAGATTAATATGATAAGTTAGATAGATAATTAATCTAGTATTATGCAGAATGCTTTAAAAATTTTTTTTTCAATAATAAACTTATATACAAGTAAGCTGCATTAATGTGTAAAAAATGAAAATAAAAGAAGAGTACTATGTAAAATACAACTTGCAGGTTCCATTATTATTATTGGAATGTATATTTTTTTATAATTCTTAACACACATTATATTAGACAGTTTCTTTTTTATTAAGGAAATAAATACACAGATATATAAGCATTACTCATTAATATATATCAACAATGGAAAAAATGTTTGTTTCATTATATTATATTTTAGTGTTATTCATTAAGATAAGCTATATTTACTTTTTTTTATTAAGTTCTGTAGTCACCATTAATGGTGACGTATTCATGAGATAAATCACATGTCCAAAATTGAGCGGATTCAGTACCAGTGCCGAGATCAACTAAAATCTCTAGATCATTTAAAGCCAACAATTCAGAAGCTCTAGTTTCATCGATGTCTAATTGTGGTACACCATTGACAACAAGTTTCAATTCGCGTGGTTCAGAGTTATCGGTGGCCACAAAACTGACGTTGATTTTATTTTCATCTAAAGATTTAAGGTTATCCAATTTAGCATAACCGATAGCACATAAGATTCTACCCCAGTTAGCGTCTTGACCATATAAAGCGGTCTTGACCAACATTGAATTAGAGATTGACTCTGCGATAATCTTAGCATCTTTGAAAGTTAAAGAGTTTTTAACATTAACAGTGACGAATTTGGTGGACCCCTCACCATCACGGACCACTAATTGGGCCAGCTTTTGTGCAAATCCAGTGACTTGATCTTGAACTTGTTGATAGACACTAGATTGTTCGGAGATCTCCTCTGTGTCAACGGCACCATTAGCAATCATGCAGATTGTGTCATTTGTACTCATATCACCATCAACAGAGATACAGTTAAAGGAACGATCAGTAGCATAAGTCAACATTTTTTGCAAAGCTTTACTTTCGATTGGTAAATCAGTGACAATATAACCTAATAGAGTGGCCATGTTGGGACAAATCATACCAGCACCTTTAGCCATACCTGTCAAAGTGTATTCTTTACCATCAGGTAATGTGAATTTCGAAGTGACAAGTTTTGGAAAAGTGTCAGTAGTACAAATGGATTTTGCGATATTCAACCAAGACTGGAAGTCGTTATTGAATCTGTTCTCATTAAACATTGTATTAATACCATTGGTAATCTTGTCCATTTGTAGTCTTTGACCAATGACACCTGTAGACATCACTAAAGTAGAATTTGGGGTCCCACCCATATGATTGTTTACAAGACTAATCATTTCATTAGCATCAGCCAATCCGACATCACCAGTAACAGAATTGGCACAACCAGAATTTACTACAATGGCATTGATACCTTTCCCACGAGTAGCCTCAAGTACTTGTTTAGAAGTCAACACAGGAGCAGCTTTGAATTTGTTTGTGGTGAAGACAGCAGCAGCAGAAGATAAGTGGGATTTATTTGTGTTGACAATAATGCCAAGATCCAATGCATTATTTTTCTTAACACCGCTAGCAATAGAAGCCACTTTAAATTTTTGAGGAAAAACACCTTCCTTAGGGACATAGAGAGCATATTTATCGATCATTTTGGCAGTGTTTTGCAATAAAGCAGTAGTCACTCTCATCTTTCCTAACAGACCAAGAATGAGGAGTTGAATATCTTATTTGTTCTTTTTTTCTTTTGTTTTGTTTTGATAATGGTTACTTTTTTAGCTTCTAGAAGGCAGATGAGATAAGGTAGATTGGGAATTCCTAATATGTCTTATATTGTAAGAAGTGTTCAAATAACTATACCCTCGTATTTAAAAAGAAGAGGAACAGCAGTGGGCAAGGTAGAGGCATCTACTTTGACTAAGTACTCGATCTCTTTGTTTGATCTTTTGGTTTGTAGACAAAATTTTTTTTTTCTCGAGGAAAATAAAAAAACCGAAAGAATTTCGATGGGAAGGCCGGCGCTACCACAGGGTCGAGGTTCTTCTTTTATCGCAGTGCAATTGATTTGATTTACAACAAAAGATACAAAATGGAATTGATACAATCGAAGATACAAAGGTAGTCACAACCACAAGGCAGTGGAATTGGTAGACAAGTCGGTGTGTTCCTTTTTTGTTTGCTTTGTGCTTTATGATTCATTAGAGAATACAGAGATCGAGGGCTTAGGTAGACCATAGTGTTGTTGCTGCTGTTGTTGTTGGTTTTAAATTTTGTTTCTGTTGATAGAGTAGAATGTTCGTTACATTAGTAATTGTATACTATTAGTTAGGTTATTTTGCATTTTATTATCTTTTGCTTTCGTTTGTGTTATTTTATTTTATTCTATTTTATTTTATTTGGGGGTGGAGGGAAAAGAAGCAACTTTGTTTTATTTGTACTTACAGCAACAAATCATGTCTCGATCCAATAATGGGTTTGTCATATTCAATATACATATCAGGTCAGCTTTGCTTTTGCAATTTGTTCTAATCACCATCATGACCGTTGTCCAAAGTTTCCCCGTGGGTTCAGTTCCGGTGTCTACTATTCGATTGGCACATAATTCAGACTATGAATATGGTGTTCTTGGATGGTGTATAACACAACCTGAAAGGCAGTGCACCGGACGAAAAATAGGTTATAACGAGACAATCACAGAACTATTCAATCAAAAATTGTTATTACCTTCAGATTCTAAATATTCAGTATCTAAGCTCTTATTGTTCCATATTATATCCTTTGGACTGAGTGTAATTCTATGGTGCATGACAGTGGTGGCGATGGTGTCACCACTGCAAGACTCGCCTCTTTTTTTACTGTTGTTTGCCTTATTAATTATGACAATGTTTCTTTGCGCTCTATTGAGTTGGCTAGTAGATATATTATTGTTTCAAATATGGTTGGATTGGCCAGGGTGGCTGATGTTGGCTGTGGCAATCGCTTCTGCATTTTGTAGTTCTGCTATATGGTCTTATCGTAGAAGTGTGGAAATACGAAACTATACGGCATTAAGTGAGGAAGCTAGTATAATGAGCGTGCATCCGATTAGCTCTAACAATAAAGGGAGAAGTACAGAGTCAAGATCCTCTCAAGCAAGTCTGGAGATGGTACATATTGTGGACTCTGATCCAATGGCGCCGTCCACAGATGGTATATCTGCTGATGACTCAAGGATTGAAACACAGATTCTACAGGATGAATTAAGAGAGCCAGATGTAACGTATCATCGAATTGTGGAAGGGTAAATGTAACTATATATGCAACTATTGTAAGATTGTACCTAACTGTGTGTATTTATTATGTGCTCTGTACAGAAAGTATTCTCTGTTATACGTCTTTCTTTCTTTCTTTCTCTTTGGCAATGGGGGTTTTTGTTCGAAAGAAAATGGAAAAAAAAAAAAAGACCTCGAGATTAAAATCTGCGAATCTTTCAGACATCCAAAGTTGTAAAATAAGAGGGTCTAAATTGGTTAAAACACAAATAAATATATATATGCATTATATATCTGAACGTTTATATGAATAATATTAGTGTTTGATGGGTTAACAGATACTTTTTGTAGAAGAAAAAGTGCAGTAAAGAATTGAAAGAAGAGTCACAAGATGAAGGGGAATATAGCACCGGTTTCTAGAGGTTGTCATTCCTCTTTCAAGCTGGTTAATAGTCGTTTTTATACTATATCTAATCTTAATGATGGATTATCTCATCCATTCTTCAAACTATCTTCAATGGAACAATTTTCTTTATATTTCTCCGAAAGGAACACCTCATTGGCAAATGGGTCTAAAATATTTCCAACTTTTACCAATGATCTCTCAAGAATGAAGCAAACTTTGCAATTAAACTCTATTAATCTTTCAAATAAAGGGGAGGTTACTAGATGGTTGGCAAAATATAATAAAGAAGTTAATGTAGAACCTTTAAAAATCAAATTAAAATCTGTTGATACAATAAAAGACCACAAAATACCGACAAGTTTTATTAATAAAGAGAAATATCCGCAATTAAATGAAATTATTGAATTATTCGAAAATGAAACTTTGATCACTAAAGACTCCATAACTTTGAACTCATTGATTGATTATTTCCTGTTAAACAATCAATCAGGTGTCTTTGCGGAAAATATTTACATTTTCTTATTAAATGAATACTCCGATTCCATTGATAGGTTAAAATTAATTCTTGGATCGATTAAATTACATCTAAATAATAAATTGGATTATTTCCCAGATATTGAAAACATTGTTTCAAAAATTTTAATTTCCATTAATAAATTATCAGACAGTTCACAGGTTCAGTCCCTTGATGACAGTTTCCAAGAGTTATTGCAAGATATATCGATTAAGTTCAATTTGGAAGACACGTTGTCTTCATTTAATGATACAATCATATATCAAATGTTACAGTATCATCTATTTAAAACCCAAAATTTGATCGAATGTAAAATTTTGGTTAGTATATTACTTTCCACCAGGCATATAAGATTATCAAACGAGTGTCTCCATCAATATTTATATTTACTGAATAAAAAGACCCAAAATCTAAATTTTAAAGATTCTAAATTACAAAAATTGATATATTTATCTGATTTTAGAACTATTATTGAACAATATCCTACTATTGAATTGATTCATTTTATTTTACCATTATGTAATAGCTTCAATGAATTAAGAAACATTCTGAATATCATATCGGGACAAGATAACAGTTTAGAATATTTTGAAACTTTAACAGACTCTATTATTAAACAGTATGAAGTTGTGTCTCGATGGGACAAATCAATTCTGGGTTCTGTGGAAACGGTACATCTTTACAATTGTTTCAATGTAACCTATAATGGACAGATTCCAGTTGATACTTTGGGTAAGGTACTTATGTTAATGAGTTCAAATGGCAACTATTCCATGATGGCTTCTATATTAAATCAAAATAAAGAATTACAGGAAGATTCAAGAATTTTAAAAGAAATTATGAATAAGCTTCCTTCCAATGATTCTATAGAGAAACAGAAATTTATACAATTGTTTAACCATGCTTCAACTGTCAAATGAAACCAATATAATTTTATGAGGGGATAAATTAGCCAAAGAATAGGTGGCCTAGTGTTGTTGAGAATCTCTAGAAAATAGTTTCATTTTATCATGAAGATATATATATATGTATGTATGTGTGTGTGTGTGTATCGATTATATATTCATAAATAACTTGTTAATAACAGAATGCACAGACTATGATGAAGATTTGTTTCAAGCATGTTTCAAAATTAACTGTATAACAACAACAGTACTTGAACACCGATAACATAATGCAGATATACATATATATATATATATATATTCTTGAGTATAATATTATAATTGCTATTAGACATATTATAAATGTAAAGATATTGATATGTAGTTTTTTAATAGAATAAAAATAGTAATGTCATTGAGGTATTGAGAACGGGGGAATATGAACCATGTTGTCTTTTGGTTTACTCTATATGATCTTAAGTTTATATTATGTGATCACGTTGGGTGAGACTCTTGGACATATTGAATATGGTTTAATTACTTCAAACCAAGCCTTAGAGGAACAAATAAATAAGATATTCGATGATGAGGACTTGTTGCAGGAATTATTTCCCATGTTAAAGAAGTCATGCGTTAAATCTGCTTTACAAATATATCTACCACAGTGTTTATTAGAAGGTGTAGAAACTATAACAGATTCAATTAAAATGGAGACTGCAGTTAGACTCTCTATGTGTCAATTTGAAGCGTCCGGTTTAGCACATATCCCTGAAGAATGCTCACACACAAGGAATACTGAAGATATGATGGATTGTATGTTACAGTTGGAAACATCAAACCAATGGTGGACAACATATAATGGTTATTATCAAAATTTACCGATGATGTGTGTCACACATGGTTCAATGTTTCAAAAAGAGCAAATAATAAAAACTTTCTTGAACATGACTAAATTTATTAATCAGTTAAATGAGAATTGGGGGAGTACTTTCAAGACAAATATAATTGAAGTCGATAAAATAATCTCTCAGAATTTGGATAATTTAACCACCAGATTCAACAATACGTTAAATCGAGTCGATAATCTTAATGCAACTATGAACGCTATATTTCAAGAAATGGAGATAGGTTGGTCAGAAAATAAAGATAGGTTTCAAATATATCTATCTAAGAAAGATGAAGAAATTTTAAGATCACTTGAAATACTTCAAAATTTTATTGAGCAGTTTAAAGATGAAGTTATAAATGAAGATTTTTTACTAAACTTAGAGAACCAAAGGCGTAGGGAATTGAGTCTTTGGAATGAAATGGAGACAAGTTTACAAGCTGAGAGAAATACTAGACAAATAGAGCAAGAAAATATCAACATTTACATTGACAATTTAAAATCTAATATTATTAATTTAAGTAAAGATGTGGAGACTTTGAATCAGTTCCAAATCAAAAATTTAGAGACCCATATTCAAACAGCATTAGTAAACATTAGTAACCAAATGATTAACGAATGGTTATCATTAACCAAAATCCTTAATAAAGATATACAGTATTGGAATGAATTTATTATGAATAATTTCAGAGTAATATCTAATAAATTGGAAATAACCATTGAAAAAATAGACTTTGTAGAAAGTAAGATCAGCAAATTAATGAAAGTTATCATTAAGATAAGTGCCTTGTTGGATTTTTGTTTCAAGTTTGCTTGTAAAATTTTTACCAATTGTAAGACATTCGCGATTTTTGTATTATTTTTACCACTAATTAAAATTCTTAAATTAAAAATCCCCATTTTGAAAATACACAGGATCGTAATTATTGTTATTGGAATTCTAATAGGAAACCAACTTGGTCATAAAATAAATATCAAGAGTTTTATGTATAGAATTACTATGATAAGTAATTCAGATTGACAGAATAAATAAGGAAAGAAATTAACAAAAATAATTTTTTATAACTTACTATAAATTATTAGCTCTAATATATATATTTTAAATATGTGTTATAAATATTCATGAGGATCTCTATAATTATGATCTCTTTTTTCTTTCTTTGTTTTTTTTATTCTTTTCTCTATAAGTGTGCTTCATATCAAATTATTTTGGTTTTATTATGTGTAAATGGAATCCTGTTTGTGATAAATGGTCAATAGTTCTTATTCTAGTTGAAGATTGTGCAGCTGCCATGGATGATGTACTAGAGGCTGTTGAAGATGTTGATGACGATGGAGTCAATGACACTGTAGAAGTTAGCATTAAACCAGAGTTTTGTGAAGATATAGCTTGCGAGTCTTCTGCTGTAATAGAAGATGCTATTGCACTATGGCTTGCCCTTAAATTTTGAGGCTGTTGTTCTTGTCTATTCTTGAGAATTTCATTTTCTATCGATCTTATCCTGTCGTTATTATGTGCATATAACACTTTCAGATGATCTAGTTGCCTTTTATAATTCATATTCTCATTCAGGTAATCTTGGATCTTTGTTTCTTGTTGATTGATAATATCTAATAATTTTGAATTAATGATATCAAATTCTGTTTTGATCCTTTCCCAATTATTTCTCATTCTATGTAATTGTCTATTAGCATCAATATGTGTGTCAAGTTGTAATCTATGAGAAAAGAGTGTATTAATTTTATCTATAATTATTTCTATCGGTTCATTCTTACTGTCAACATTGTTACCATACGGATTGTCTTCATTATCAGCATTATTATTTTGGGCTATCAATTTTTTCCATTCAATAGCTAACAGTGAATTATCTAGAATCAACCTTTCAACCTCCTGTCTTTTAATATTAATGTTATTGTTATTTTTAGACTCTAATAATCCAATGGTATCCCTAAGTAATTCAACTTGCTTCTCATAATTTTCATTCTTCCTTTCGATCACATTAGATAAATTTTCGACTTTATTCACTGGGGATATCCATGACTTATTTGGCGCAATATAGTCTTTCACAATATTGGAAAGGTATTTAGTTATCTGTAAAGTTTTCAAAGTTTCATTTTGTAATACAGGTAACAAAGAGCAAGTCAATATGAACCTTGTATTAAAATTCTTAAAGAGAGAACAATATAACAATTTATTTAGATTGTTTACTGTATAAGAATGGTTCTTTCCTGTCAACATATTAATAAAGTTTTCATGTAGATTGTTCCTCTCATTGAAACTTTTCAAATCAAAAATTATTAGATTACTTTTAATCATCACATTTTTTGATACGAACATTTGTCCTAGTTCTAATCTTATAATAACATCACCTTTGGAGAAACTTGCTATCTGCTCAAGGAAAGTTGATAATTGTTCTAAAGTATCGCAGTAGAACCAATTGGCATTTCTTGGCCATACACCATTATATGAACCATCCATATGATCATCATGCAGGGTCAAATGCTGATCCTTATTAGATAACAAATCCTTGATTGTGTTACTACTGTCTAATAAATCCAATGCAGAGATTCTAAAAGATATGACACAGTCTTTATTTAATTCTTTATTACTACTTTCATTCTCGCATTTTATCTGGAATAATTTCATTAGTAACCTCGGTATGAGTCCCAGCTGTAGTCCATGTTTACCAAAGAGAGTATATGTCTTCCCAGTGTCATTTGACCCATAAGTTATAAGGGAACAATTGATCCCATTAGTCAAATCTTGTTCAATTAGTGGTATGAAATAGGAAGCAATATCACTTTGTGACACATTGTCATCAAAAATCTTATCGAATTGGAAAGTTTCATCAGGTAATGAATTCAATTCGCCTATCCCTATATTTGAATGGAATACAATTGTTTTATCATTAAAAGCTTCTTTATTTGGTTTATCATCTTTTATATGAGCTTGATCTGGATCAACATTATCTGATTTTAATCTTAAATACACTTCCATAGTTCGATGCTCTGCCATATATATATATATATAGATATATCGATTACCAAGGATAAGGACAACCAGAAGAATATCAATAGAACAAGTTAAAGTAGTTTGAGGTGTCTAGTGATAGTTTTCTATTGATCTTATAGATTTTGTTTGCTTGATGATCAACTCCCCCTTTTTTTTTCTTTCTTTCTTTTTAACACTGAAAGATTGTTATTACTTACGTATTATACTGAAGAAAGAGTTAGAAACCGTCAACAAGATCGATTCAGTATCGATATATACACTATCCCTCTTCACCGTCGTTCTTTGAAACACTACAAAACGTATCCAACAGTAATACTAACTTGCCAACATTCAAGGAGCCCTGAAGATAACTACAAACCGCGGAGAAACCACGAAGAAGCACATGGAGATTAAGAAGTAACAAAAACCAAGATTTGATGACCTTAGTTGAAAATATGAAAACAAGAAAAGAATAATAATGACATCTTTGAGAAGATAAGCGGTTGATATATTATCAGATTAAAAATTGTCGACATATGAATTTTTTTTATAGCATAAACTAACCCATTCAGACAGGGATAACTGTTAAAAAAAATATAAAATGTTCTCATCATTAACAAACCGCTTCTCAAAGAGGGTTATAAAGAAATAATAACCTACAGCATTTAAAAGTATACGGTATAATAAAGACAATCATGTCATAGCATAACAGTTGCTAATACTAATGTCAATTAACAGCCAAATCAAAAAAAAAGACACAAACACAGCCATTCTGATAGCACGTCAAATCATGCTCAGCTGGTGGGACTCAATTTTATGACATGAGGATATAAAAGCAAATTCGATAACATAGCATTAAAAGGATCACAGACAAGAATTACAGATAAATGGCCCAACTTCTTTCATCTACTTCGTTTTTATATCTCTTCGTTCACAAACCAAAAAAATGTTTGAAAATCGAATGGACACGAAAAAAAAATATAAAAGAAAAAAATTTTTTTTTTCTATTTTCCTATTTCCTTTTTAGGAAACACAGTGATACCTTGTGGAAAACGCGAAATTACCAAATTCAAAATGCTTGAACCCTAATAAAATCATTAGTGGAGAAAATAAAAACACTAGAAAAATTATACAAACCCTACGCTATACGTGTTTTCTTTTTCGTTTTTTCCGTTTTATTTAGGGTTGAAAGTTCCCATAAGATAAAATTAAAGTTATACGCTGCAGATTTGAGAAGTTGCAACTTTAATATCATTGAATACATTTTACATATGTCGAAGAACGTTAGGTTATAACGACAACTATAGCACACTGTTTGAGTAGCTTCACAGTCGTCTATTCCCACTAGTCCCTTTTTTCTTTTTTTCCTGCCTTCTATATGAATATATGGTTTAACACAAAGTATTTCAAATCAATGTTACTACGGAATTCTATACTATACAAGAATGGGGTCAAACATATTATTACACTGGGGAGAGATGCATCCATTGTTTCCTGCACAAATTCTAATAGACAAATTACCCAACTCTATTTACTCAGAACAATTCATTCACACAATACCAATGGTACAGCAGATGCTTCTGTCAATTTAACTGCACAATATTCTGATACGCTGAAAAATGATCCTGACCAAAGAAACCAAGTATATCTATATGGGAAATCCGAAAATGATATTACAGAGACTTTGCAGAAACTAAATTTAATTAAATTACCCATGAATTCGAAATCTAATATTGAATTACTTTGTACTTATCTACAAAAACTTAATGTGATGAATTTCAAAAAAACCACTACTCATTTAAACAGGTTCAAAACCTTTCTAAATAAACAACAACAGGCAATAGATAATAACGACATACTACTCTACAAATATGTTATTGACTACTTGATCGAGGAATCTGATATGGAGGTCAAGAGGTTGGTTCAATTTGGCCCAGTCAATCTTATCCAATCCCGTTTAGACAATCTTTTGACTCAAAATGATGATAAGAATCCAACTAATAATAATAATAGCAATCCACAAGAAGATGTTGAAGCTTTTGTACTGAATAATCTCTTTGAAAAAAATTTTGATTTAGAGTATCCATATTTATCTCATTTACAGTCTTTGTTCAATATCCTTAATGAATTAAGGATTAATAATAGCATCCAATGGGATCAATATATCTCTATTGATCAATTAGTCGATATTTTTGAAATGTCAAAATTGATACCCAACAGCATGTGGAAGGATAAAGGTATTTTTCTTTCTGCATCCCTGTTATATTCCAATGGTAAAATAAGAATGGATCCAGTTAATGAGTCCTTTTTCATAAACACATTAATTAAATTTGGTCATTATAAACAAGGTTTTAAATTGTTTCAAACAAATAAGGATAACATTAAGGAAAGATGGTGGATGGAAATGGGGTTGATGTTATCTTTAGTTAATAATAATTTGCGTACTTTCCAAAAATTATTATACGAAATGGATCATCACTATCGTCACAGTATAATTGACACCAAATCAACTTCTAATGCTTATTTGTCACCAAAGATACTCAAGTTTGCAATTAAAAAATATTGCAAGATATATTCCTCTAAGAGTAACAAATTGCAATCTCTATTAAATAGATTTATCGATAATATTCAAATCTATGGTATACAAAATCAAAACAAAGCTTTTGACAATCAACCTAATATAAACTTTGAAAATGAAAATGAAGCTAATTCATATTTAAATGAAATCGTTCCAATTTCATATGATGAAATTGTCTCTGTAATAAATTCTTTACTCTATTATAAACATACGGATCTTATAGGACCATTTCTAAACAAAATCTTGTCATTAAAGGATATCGATCCATCAATGTGGCATATAATTTTAATCAAGACTAAATTAAATCTATTAAAAGATTTCAATTGTATTAAATCAATTTTACCAAAATTTAATGAAACGCCATCTAAGCTTTACAATTTAGCAAAATTTGAAACAATTTTTAACCAAACAACTTCCAAGTACCTCGAAGAAAAAAATGTGGTAATAGATATGCTACTATTTGATAATATAAACGATTTAGTGACAAATTATAAAGTACCAATAAACTTAGAAAATATTTTGGAGAGATTATTAGCTTCAAATAAGAACAACTACAACAACATCAACAACAGTGGTAATAATAAAATAGCATTATCGCAATATTTTAATGTTTTATTAAAATCATTTTTATCTTGCGGTAACCTATCAAAGGCAAATAGATTAATACAATTAATGGAAAAAGTACGTACAGACAAAGACTTTGCATTGCAAAATGAAGGAAAATATCCTCCAATTGATATTAACCATTATTCGACAATGATTAAATATTACACTAATAAAAGAACTAAAAATCACAAACCCAAGATATGGAAACAAAATGAGAAAAAAATTATAGAAATTACCAATAAGGTCAATTCCTTTGGATTTCAATATACATCATCTTTCATCACTAAATTACTTATTTTTTATAGAGAAAATAGAGATTATAACAGATGCTTCCAAATTATCAACAAAACTTTACAAGAATCGAATCTATATCAGAAATCAGAAACATCGTCAGATGACTTAAATGAAAACGAATTAACAACACCTTTTTTGAGACAAATATTATACTTTGAGATATGGAAAATTTATTTCCAATTTTACAAATATGAATCATTAGACTTAATTACAGCAGGAAATCAGAAAAATATTAGAAATTGGAAACTTTATCATAGTGCCCTTCAAAAAAAAATGGTAGTTAAACCAGAAGTCGATTTACTGACATTATTTGATGGCATGGTTAACAGAGATAACGTTCTCCCAAATTTAAAATTTTCTCAACTAATTTTAACTACATTCATGAAATCCAGAGATTGGACATCAATCCCTGCCATTGTAACTCAATTAACACAAGTTTTTAATATAGAGCTAGATAAAGAATTTATTTCTAAAATTTTAGTTGGAATCAAGAAAGAGTTCATTGCAACCGAGACTAAATGTCTTTTACAACAAAATAAAAACATGTCATTTATAGAAGCAAAGCAAAAAGCCAAACAAGAGGCTAAAAATTTGAAATATGATAAAAATGATCGAACGCTACAGTTGAATGACAGTGATGACAATGTGACCAATTTGCTAGGTAATATTATATTATTACTGAAGTATCAAAATCAATATGATACAGAATTCACTGAAGTTAAAAAGGTTTACCAAAAATTAAATCTTATAGATTTTTTCCCAGAAGATATCATCAAAGCTTGTAAATAAAAAAAAATAATATTACAACACAGTTGGTTATTAACCTTTCCATGGCATCAAAAGAGAGTTTCCTTTTTATGTAATTCCTTTTAAAATATTGTCATATATATTATATGCATATGTACTTGTAATAGTAAATGTATTATAATTATTATTATATCTTTACATAAGTTATGTACGTTACTTCTTACTTAATTTCAACCACTTTGGAATTCCGTTCAAAGATTTTTTTGGTTTAATTTTTTGAATAGATGTGTCTTTGCTAGTAGAACTTGTTGATTCCAAATCTGAGTCTTTCAAATCCGGATCATGATTTCTTTCCAATGTTTCTATAATTGATTTAGCGTTAGCTAATAGTGTATCCTTCAAAAAAGGACCTTTCTTTGTTGGATCTTCAAATTCTAAGATTATAACATTCTTCGATGTGAACTTCAAGTCATCTACTAATAATTGATCGTTACATGGTAACAAAACATGTGGGTGAGTCTGATACAAGTTAAATTTTGATTGACAATCCGAAAGATTCTTGGAGATTTCTTCATAGACAGTTCTCATAGTTTCATTTGGTTTAAATGTAATCTCTAAATAACTGCGATCAGGAAATTTAATTCTCATTAAACATTCTTTAACATTTTGCCCGTGTGCCTCTCTTGTTTGTTTTAATTTTTCTTCCCTTAATCTTCTAGTAATTAATGGTCCACCAAGGTTACCAGTTTGCTTTAACAACATATTCTGATACATTTTCGCATGTTCTATAGATAATTCATAAACGTTATCGTTATAATTTGCATCTTCGTCGACTGATAATCTATCAGATGATGGTAAATACACTGTTGGCTTATGTAGTTCATGTTTAGTATTGTTGTCTTTTTTAGTTTCTTCCTTTGGGATATATATACTTGTGTTGACAGGTATGTTTGTCTCAGATTCTGATTCAGAAGTCAGACTAGATGGGAGTTCAATATTGACAGAAATTGATTCACTTATCCCTAAATCATGAAATCTCTTACCGTTAAACATAGAATAATCATACACTGATGACATAACTCTAAACTTCAATTTTTGTAAAGTGTCAGTTGAGCAAAGTTCATGCCAATTCTTGATCTCACCAATATTCTTAAAGGTGTCTGTGATAGAATCCATTGGGTTAATCTGTTGAACAACATTCCCACGCCCACTTATCTGGAATCGCATTTTGATTATATTATTACCAACAGACGAAGAAGGAGGAGCATGACCACTTGAAGGTCCATCTTTAGGTTCACCCATATCAGTGCTTCTACCGTTGATGGTATTACCGTTAGTTTGAATATTTATTAAATCCAATTTACAACCAGCAGGTAAATTCATTAATCTCCATGGTAAATCCATAGTAATTTCCTTTCCCTTATATAAAAGGATCCACCTACGAACAGACCCATTATGATGGAACTCTTCGTCCAACTTGAAATGTTTTAAACTTTGTCTTAAAATATCATTTAGATTTGTACTTGGAGTTACTTTCACTTTATAAGCTTTGAATTGACAATTGACAGTGACTGTAGACATATTGCCACTCAAATGTATATCTAAAAATTATTAAAAGGGAACCAATAAGATAGCTAGACGTCACTTTTAGCTGGTCTTTTCCTGTTTCGATACACATAGCAACATTTATACGTACATACATACATATATATATATATATATGTATGTGTATTTATAATATCAAGGTCAAAATATTTATTACACCTCATCATTTAATAATTATTCTACAAAATTCGGTGAAAAGTTAAAGGTATTCAGATTAGTGAAAACACATTAAAGGGAAGGACAGAAGTTCCAAGATCAGACCAGATACATGTAAACTAAACTACACACACACATGTATATATACAAGCGTCTCTATGTTGATGTATTGGAATCAGATACGTTGCTGCAAATAGAGATACTACTGCAAAGAATAGAGTCAAGAAGTAAGTTAAGGGCGCTGATAAAAGATTAAATAAGGCATTTCTCTACTGTTTAACCATCCAAAAGAAAATTACTATTCAATTGGTGTGAAAGGAAGATAAATGTTAGGTGAAACTTCTATACGATTAAGGGAGGCTATTATCAATGGGAATTTGTTGATTGTGAAACGATTATTAAAAAGGTACCCTGATTTGTTAACCAATATAGATCCTACTAATGGCTGGAGCTCCTTACACTATGCTTCATATCATGGGCGATATTTGATATGTGTATATTTGATTCAATTAGGACATGATTCGAACGAGGAATTGTATACATTCAAAGGGAACACATGTGTCCATTTAGCTTTAATAAATGGTCATGAACAAACTACACATCTTCTTTTACAACATTTCCCCCAATTTATCAATAAACGGGGAGCTAAAGGTAGGACTCCAGTTCATATTGCATGCATCACTGACAACTTCCGTTGTTTAAGTCTGTTAATCGGTGTTGGTGCTAATCTTACATTAAGAGATGACCAAGGTGAGACTCCCTTGCATGTCTGCCTAGAGTATAGTTCTATGGAATGTCTTAAATTGTTATTCCAAGAAGGGTATCAAGATGT
Source organism: Arxiozyma bovina (assembly GCA_023309525.1). NCBI lineage: Eukaryota > Fungi > Ascomycota > Saccharomycetes > Saccharomycetales > Saccharomycetaceae > Arxiozyma > Arxiozyma bovina. Next base: position 697,092 of record JAKZLQ010000155.1, on the reverse strand, counting down.
CATCCTAGTTGCAGATCAAGTCTCTGATAATTATGGATGGAAACCAGAAGAAGTGGCTGAAACCTTTGATTTTGCAAAAATATATTCCAAATTGAAAAGGGACTATAAACCAATTATAACATCGACTACCCCAAATGTAATTCAATCAGCAAATTTTCGAAAGACAAGTTTCCAAAGTTTCCGTACTCCTATAGTTGAAAGTAAAAATATTTTTGACGAGGGAATTCCACCAATGTTAAACGTATTTACTCCCACCACTTCATCAAATACAGGTCAAGTAAGTTCTCCTTTAAGTAGATTGCCAACTATATCCACAAGTAGGAAGGCCTCATTCTCTACTGTCTCTAAGAAAGAGAGTGTGAACTTTTCGTCTTCTAGAAAATCATCAGACTCAAATAGAGCCTCACCTTCTCTATTAAAGAAGATTGGTTCACATGAGGAATCAATTGATGGAAGTTATTCTAGCACCATGTCCAACCTAATCTATAATAAACCTGAAAATAGTGATAGTACAAATAATATATCCAGTTTTACTCCTAACAGTAATAATAAAGCTGTTGATTTAGAACATACAGTCACAAATGTAACTGTAGGAACCAATACAAGTTACAGCATTCATAGTATATCTCCTAAGAAGGAAACAGACAACTTATCACATTCAGAGATAAGCGTGACTACTTCTCTTGGTAGAACTTTTAGTAATGATACTATCCAAAGAAATAAATATATTCTTGATAATCTAAGTGAAGTAAAGATAGGGAATAAGAAAAAGAAAAAAGCCACAGCAAGTTTAGCACCAGATCGTTCCAAAATGAGGAATAGATTATCACTTTTGAATATTCCTATAGCTAGAGTTCGAGATAAAGATTATAAAACAGAATATAATGTATAACAAATGATAACCACACAGGCATAATTAATATTATTGGATCCACCGGTAAGACAGGTGAGAATGAAAAAAAAAATAGTAACTGAAAACTTACTGCCAAATGAAACGTACATATATATTCTTTTTTTTTACAACCCAATTGTTATCTTACTTTGAACATCAACTACAAGCGACAGTACAGGGTATTTAACATGACAAAACAATTTGTCATATCCCAATTTTTGCATTTATTATTTGAACATTCAATTTTATATTATTATGCCCGGCATGATTACTCACACTTGAAAATGAATTTAATAAAAAATGTATGCTTCTTACCTATATATATTATATATATAGAAACATATCTATATATACAGATACCTATAAAGGAGAAAGAATAGACATGCATGGTATTATAGTAATCCACTCCTCTTCATATTTTGTTGGATAATCATATCAGTTACTGCACTTAAAACGAATTTCATAGTTTGAGAATCTGTAGCACAAGTTCTCTTAACATATATTGGTTTATTAGAACGATTCAGACTTAAGAAAAGCTTTTCAAAATATTGTAGACCTGCTTCTGCATCACCAATACGACCTTGATAATCTGGGAAATATTTCCTTATTGGAGTACGCTTAACTTTTTGTTCAAACAAATCTATTTTATTTAAGAATAAAATAAATGGCACCTTTTGAAACCATTTTGAATTTAACAAAGCGTCAAATAACATTATTGACTCATGCATTCTATTAACTCTTTCATCTTCAAACAACATTTGATCATATTCACTTGTTGCTAAAACAAATATTACTGCAGTAATATTTTGGAAACTGTGTATCCATTTTTTTCTCTCAGATCGTTGACCACCTGCATCAAGCACTTTAAATTTTGTTGATCCTATATTGAATAAATTTTCAGTGATACCTGTGGTTTTTATTCTACCCATCAAAATATCAGTATCCGAACATATATAATCTTTAGCAGCAAATTTCATAATATTATCAAAATAATATGCAGCAGAGGATTCCAGTTGAAACTCATTAGAACGATTGAAACATTGTCTAATCCCCTTATCATTTTTCCATAATTTAATAATTGCATTTGCTATATCCTCATTTGTATATACTTTGGGGGTCATGTTTTCTGACCTAACTGTATCGTTATTATTGTTATTGCTGTTATTTTGAGAACTTTCAATCAATAATTTATCATTTGAATCTAAATTATTATCCTTTGATAAGGTTTCATTAATTTCATCTATATCTATCACATCAACATCATTTGATGAGGGATTGATATCAAATGTTTGCACTTTCCCTGTCGATTGAATTCTTCTTTTCGTTTCAAATCTTTCAGAATATTTAAGCACATAATCATTCAAGAAATTGGAACCACCAGCCAAATTTGCATCAATTAACTGTAAAGTCTTTGTATTTAATATAATAGTCTTAGCCTTAAACAAATCTTCATGTTCCCCTGGATCATCACAATCTAGTGGAATATTCAATTTTCTGGCTTGGATTATAAGAATTTTCATGGATTCAATTGCATCAGCCCAGATAACTTGACTGTATTGTCTTCTTTCTCTGTGTGTGAACCCACCTTGATGTAAAAGTTTCAATTGTTTCAATACTGTAGATTTACCAGATTCACCAGCACCAAGTAATAATAGTTTAATCTCATTTTTTTCTCTCTGTTTCTCTAAATATAACTCTTGTTCAATTGCATCATTTGCTTTTTTAATTTGAAGAAATGGATCATTTTCATCTTGACCATATTCACTATTTGATGTGCTTGCTATACATCCCATTCCAGAGGTTAAGTATGACTGTTATGATTATGATTACTCCTAATCATCTACCTATATACAAATCTTCCCCTATTAGAAATTAGATATAACTTTTAATCCATAACCATCTCTTAACGAAACAAAATTCATGTTTTGAAGGAAAAAAAGGAAACGTTAAATAAAGAAGAAGAAGAAGAAACTGTTGCTTAAGAATCATCAAATGTTTTATAAACAACCCATACGGAAAGTAACACATTATTATTATCTTATGTCATTAATTTGAAACAAGGAAGTTATTTTTTTATTTGCAAAGAATTTGTGACACTTCTTTTGAGGTTCGCTAAATTTCCTGTTTGGGACATGTTAATGTGTCAGATCCAAACCACTAACAATCAGTAGTATGAAGACAGAAGAATGAGGATGAACTAACAGCATAGAATACCACCATCAAACAAACAACAGCGTACAATATTCGTCAAAATATGGGCTCTAATGTAATGTAAATAGTCACAGTGGGATTATGATTAAATTATGGGAATGGAGTCACAAAGCTTATTGAATCATAGCTACCTATACAAGCACACACATTTACATACATTTAGATATAAATATATTAACATCAAAAGCTATGTACACGGACCGAACGAATGTAAATATTGGAGACAAATGTATAACAGTGATTCAATACCTGTGTGATCTAAATATGAACATATATTATCGAATCACATGACGTTGAAAAATGGAGACCAAACAGGATTTAAACAACAATGTATATTATTCCAATACACACTATTTACCATGGGACCATCTTGATAATCAAACAAAAAACGAAACGAAGGAAAGAAAGCAAAATGATAAAACTAAAAAAAAAAATAAAGGTTGAACAATTTTTTCGTTAAAATTTACCTGCAGCATTAAACGTTTGACCCATCTTTTGCATATTTTCTCCAACTTTAACGTTAGTTTCGAAATATTTAGCCACACATCTATCTAAACAATTCGATTCATTAGTAGATAAGGCACCATCTGTGTAATTTGTAGAAATACATTTCTTGTAACAGTTATCAACAAGTTTGTTGAACATATCAGTGACTAAATCTAATTCAGTTTCAGCAGCAGCAATTTTTTGTTCAGAAGTAAGTTGTGGTTGAGAGTTTCCAAATCCTAAAAATGACATTCTTCTTTGTTGTTGGTACCTATAGTGCTATGTATTTTATGGCTGGATATCAATAAACTTTACTTAGATATATATAGTAAAATGGCGATTGTTGAATTCAATAGATTGTCAAAAATTATTGAAATTAACTGTACCTCTTCCTAGTATAATTCGAAAAATGATTGGATATATGTGAACAGAACAACCTGAGAGTTGATCAACAGCCGTTAACACTCGTTCACATTCTATCCTCTACTGGTTACATGTAGTATCTTTGTCTTCTCTTCTATCCCTACAAACACACAAACCGTTCAAAGTCGAAGAATTAATTTTTGCTCCATCCCATTTTCTTCTGTTTGCTTTTTCGATTTTTGGTTTTTGGACAAAATTTTTTTTTGTCTTATTCGGTCTGGTTGACCGTTTGAAGTGAGGACGTGCAATAGTCACTTGCCACGAACATCGTGTGATACGGTGAAGCCAGTATATCATTCTTAACTTGGACCCAAAGAGTATTTATCCATCTATACATAAGGGACATTAACGTTCAGGATCATCATCATCATCATCATCGTCATCATCATCATCGTCGTCGTCTTCATCTTCACTATCAAGTTCCGTATTAGCACTTTTTGTTTCCTCCTCCTCCTCATCATCGTCATCATCGTCATCATCATTGTCTGCTAGGTCTTTATGAATTTGTTCTAATTCTTGATCTTCATTATCTATATCATCTTCATGTCTTTGTCTATGTATCTCCTTGATTTTCAACCGTATATTTTCCACAATATCATTCCATTCTCTCATCCCACCCATACCTATATCACCACAAATCAATACTTTCTCTACAGGCTTTAAAATCTCCAAAGTAGGTATATCTTCCTTTAACATCATCAAATGTTTCTTTGTCATGGGGTTTATATACATAAACGTATTCATTGCAGGTGCTACCACAATAGGAGTTTTCTTTACATTCCAATCTCTTACCACCAAAGTAATCAGATTATTACATATCCCATTAGCCAATTTAGCTAAAGAGTTAGCACTCAATGGCGCAATAAGGAATATGTCTGCCCATCTACTTAATTCATGGAACAATAAAGGTTCCGTAGTATCCTTGCGTGTCCTTTTCCCACCATTATTCTGATTATTAGCCGAACCACTTTGCATTACATCGTTATTTAAATCCCATAAACGTGATCTCATATCATCTTCACGCCATATTTTAACATCTTTTGAAATTTTTGATTTGTGTAGGAAATGTTCTGCTGCCTTGGTTAATATCAACTGAATCGAAATTGTATCACGAGAATATATTTTGAATAATCTATCAATGATTAATGGAATTTTAATTGTGGCTACAGATCCAGTTGCACCAATCAAAATATGGAACTTATTGTCATCTTGTTTACTGAAATCAAATGTGTTATCTAAAGGACTATACTCATCTTTATTAAATACAATCTTATTAGACATTTTCGGTTTAACTGTCTGTGAACTATGTACTTTTGATTTTGTTGTTGATGTCTTGGTTGTAGTTTCTACAGGTTTGATATACACAAAATCACCCGGCATATGGACAGCACAATCTCTTTCTTTATTCACATCATCATCATTTTTATATTCTTCTTCTTCTCTTAATCCCCCATGTTGTTGTTTTTGTTGTACTTCTCGTTCTTGTTTAGATTGGGAATTTCCAATAGCATCTAAATCCTTCATAGAACCTTTTTGTGAGATATCGAAACCCTTCTTACAATCCTGTAACCTTAATTGTGGATTCAATTTATTGCTAATGGAATGACGATGGTACAATTGAGATAAATTCTGTGGTGGAATGTCAAAGGAAACAGATGTGTTTCTTTTCAACGATGGATTATCTTGCAATGATGGTATGACTGGTGGTTCGGTACAGTTCTTACTTGATCCGTTCAAACTATTATTCCGTAACCCTATACCAACACCAGGATTATATATAACTGTACCATTTCGTCTTTTATTGGGGTCTTCAATCTGGTTCTTTGAACTTTCAAATGGAATTGGTTTCCAAGTTTGTTCTGTCATTATATTAATAATAAATATCCTTTTATTTATTTATTTTTTTGTTCACGTAATTTCTTTATAATATGAGACTCTTCTTTATATATATATATATATTTAATATCCTTAAATACTTGTGTTTACTTCTATAGATGGTTTAGTCATCTCCTTAAATAAAAAAGAAACATAATACCTGCAACAAACAGCTGGACTAAACGTTTCTTCTATTCAGTTGATGAACATTCTGTGCATAATAATTGAGAAACATTTTACTCATTTTTTTTTCTGTATCTTTTTCCTTCACTCAGTCCAAAAATTCTGGAAAAGCAAAAGAAAACTGGAAAAATTTCAGATAAAAGGCAAAAAATATGTTGAATCCACAGTGATGAAATGAGAGAAGTGTGCATATTCCATCAACATATCTATATAAGATTGTAAATATATGATGGTATATAATGCGATACATGTATCTTTGTGATAGTAATCGTAATACAGTTCCTAATGGCTGGGAATTTATTGTAAATGGTAACGTATCAGTAATCTAATTCAATCTGTTCTAGAGTTCTCTTTTTGGATGGATTTAAATTTCCTTGATATCGATATTGATTCTGCCTTTGTTCCTGCTGTTGTTTCAGATGTTGGACTAACATGGAATATGATTTATACATTTCCTCCTCAGTTAATGACAAAAACTGGTCCTTACTGATTTGTTGTAATTCCGGCCGTATTGTCTCCCATGAAGGTATTTGCCTATAGTCCTGTGTACGAAGTAAATCTATTAGTAATTCTTCAAATGTTTGTAAATCCTTCAAATGTCTTTGCCAATAGATAAATTCAACTAATTCATCTATATCATCATCGGTATTATTATTACTATTATTATTGTCGTCACTACTTTTATCATTCAAATTTAATTTTTGTCTTTCTTCTAATAATATCTTTTTCAACTGTTTTGAATTGATTTGGCTACTATCAATACCTCTTTCAATCAATATATCTTCTACTAAAGAGCTTTTAGTCTTCAATATTGTCCTCAATTCATTAATTTTGTCATAAAATAAATCTAATGGGGAAGATCCATTCCTTCCAACTAAATTCAAAAACCTTGGATCGCTTTTAATCTGTGGATAGATATCTTTGTTCCAATCACTATTAAATTTGATTTTAATTCTAACAAAACATCTATTTTTTTGATCATTGCTACTACTACTACTATTATTATTATCATAGTGTGGATTCTCAATATAATCTTTACCATCTAATAATGATTTAAACTGATCCCTTGCAAATCTATCTCTTGTATAGTTTAATTCTTCCAAATCAGCCAACTTCTTGGTCAGTTCAGTTTCATATTGCTTCAATAAGTCCATATAAATCACCAGATTATCTTCCATAGTTAACAGTTGGAAATTTTTATTTGCTACAAATCTTTTATTATCAACTGATAAATATTTCGATACCAAATGATCCCAAGATAAAGGTTTTGAATTTGAATTTGAATTTGAATTTGATTCAATATCAGATTGATACATGATAGATTTTAAATATAGTCTCATTTCATCTTTAGCCTGATTGATCAAGGTTGTTGTTTCAATATCTTTCAACTTCCTTAAGTTTTTAATAAAATCATAGTAAATTTTTCTTTGTAAATCATCATTTAGTATGACAAAGGAATAATCTGTATCCATATTCAATACATGTTTTCTAGCAAAGGGCCATGGATGCCAAATCTTTAACATCCCATCGTCATACTTCTGTTTCAGCAGAGATTTAAAGGACGAAATATGATCTTCTAGCCTTTGAGATTGCTGATCCCATACGTAATCTTTCCAAATAGATTGTTTCCATAGAGGATCGTCCCATTGGCTATTAATATTAGTGCCACTGCCATCAGTGAACCAATACCTTTTATCGTTGGATGACAATTCATCCATGACACGTTCAAATGACCATTGGATATCAACACCATGATCCTTTAACATGGCCACAAATCTTTCTTTAGCTTGTGATTCTGACAATAGTTCATTAGTTCCATCAACAGTCTGTGATTTTCCAATTTGATCCGCATTCCCCTTCTCTTTTTTCTGCTTCTCTTGCCCGTTATTATTAACCGTAGCTTTTGCAATAGTAGTAGTAGTTGTGTCTCCACCCCTTTGTCTAGTGGTCTTACTACTAGTTGCAGAAGGAGATGAGACTGAAGTCGATGGTATCAAAGTTTCTCCTGTCGGAAGAGTCCAACTTGTAGCTCTTGTCACTGTATCATAATAATATGTCCTGCCCTTTGGATCTTTAGCTGCCTTCCAAGCCATCCTTGTCTGAACCTCTACCAGCCGTTTACTCTACTGTCCGTGTAGATAATAGATATAATATGTAATAGTAGTTGACACCTGAACAGCAACAAGTGAGAAGACCTACTCACACATGCCACTTTACCAACACTGAATACCCATTAACCTAATCGTACAGGGTATTAACATATAACTTCTGCTTCTCATTCTCTGTATCATACAAAGACCATAACGACATCGAAAAAAAAAGAAACGCACATACACACACATATAATAATAATAATATACACATATACCGTTGGCGTCTTCCAAAATGCCGCCCAAACGGATTTGTGCCGGGTTTTCCGGGCGGAATTGTGGCGGGAATGCTACTCCGCACTGTGGAGGAAGCTAAGCCTGGAACGGCCACTTGCGGTGCTTAGTAAGCCAGATGACGTTTGGGGAAGGAGGGGTAGTCGGTGGCTTACTAAGCATTATGATGTTAACACTGTCATCTTCATCACTCTTAATTATACCATGTCTTAGTCTGTTATGCATCTATGTAAGGTTAAAACAGTTGAAAAACTCTAGGAGGGGGGATACAGCATTGGAAAAAATATAAAAATTCACATCAAAATGATCCTTTCAATAATCTAGAATTATATTTTTGTGTTACAGTAAACAGATCGATTGGAAATGTGTGGTACTGTGCTTGTGCTTGGCTTCTCTCTTTAACTTTCTTTACACAGTTGGTGGTGGTGGTGGTGGTGTGATGGGGGTGCACGCAATTTGGTGGCGCCCGTGGCGATTCGAACACAGGCTTTACTGAATCATTTCGTACGGCAGTTGCAGTTGCTTTTTTATTTTTTCTTTTTCGTTCCTTCTCGTTTCTTTTTTCTGTGTGCTTCTGAAGATTTGGAATTTCAACTTTCTCAAGAAACAGATGATTCAATGATGGAGACTAGTAGACTTAGACTAGTCAACTTTTGTTTGATACAACCTTCTCACACAAACAGTACTCTCAGTTTACTTCCCTTACCTGCTCTGTTACACTTGTCATATTTATTATTAGTTTTGTTTGGTACTGGGCTTTTTATTTTTTTTTTTTTGGTTCTTCTTTTATTTTTATTTACTATCGCTTTTGATTAGTAATATACAAGCATTATCTCTAATATTGACCAGGGACTTTTATTGAGGTGGAAATATGGAAGTGCAAAATAATAATAATAATAATAATAATAGTACGAGCAACAACAACAACAACAACAACAACAACAACAACAACAATAATAATAATAATAATAATAATAATAATAATAACGGTCAAGGTCATAGGACAACTATTCCTACTACTAGCACAGCTACCACTAATAGTAATGATTACAACAATAGTATAGGTAACATAAGACAAGATCCATCTCTTCCAAATAACAACACCAATCATACCACAACAAATGACACATACAACAAGTTCTTACAAAGCTTAACACAACAACAGCAACAACTCCAAAAGGATATAAACCAACCTTCTATCGACGATGTCAAAAATATAGATATTCTATTACAACAATACAGTAACGATTTTAACACTAACAGAAATAATAAAAATAATGACAATGCTAATGATAACCACAATAACATGAATCCTGGGACTTCTGTGCCAAATGGTTTAATGAATCCGATATGTATTACCTGCTTACAAAATAATTGGAAATGTAAATGGATACCTGATTTGGGTAAGTGTGCACAGTGTGAAGGTATAAAGTGGAGATGTGAACTTGTAAACCCAGATTTCTTACAAAATGGTAATACTACCACTAATATACCCAACGGTAACACTTTATCAAATCAAAATGTTTTGAAAAGAGATTATTCGGTTCAAAATGAAAATGTGAAAAGACGTAAAAGTAGTCATTTGCCTAATAGTAATAACCTGTCGTCCTCTTCTTCCACTTCGAATAACCATACAGTTTACTCCAATTTTATTACGAATTTGTACAATTCCATGTCTCCCAGTTTTAATAATGCTAATAATCCTAACAACAACAACAACAACAACAATAATAACATTCCAAATAATCTAGAACATATATATAATAATAATAATAATAATACACCTCATATGCCTAACTTTCCACCTGTAAATATAAATGCATCACCTACCCAAATACAATACCCACGTTCATCCTTTTATGTAGGTCCAACTTCAGTCTATGATATTAACATTATAAACAGTATCACATCGCATAATAACAGTGGCAATGGATATAAAAATCCTCAGAATCCTCATTTAATGATGATGATGGACCAAATCCAAATATCAAATTCTTCCACAATTAGAAAAGTGTCTCCAAGTACACAATTCTTGCTCAGAGATGATTATGATCAATCTCTTTATATAAGACAAGAACAAGAAGTTGATATGGTGGAAAGATTGATTTACCCACATGGAAAGATACTTGTTGATATCTTCTTCAAATTAATCCATCCATATTTCCCAATCCTACATGAAAAAGTCTTTTTAGAAAAATATTCAAGATCTTACAGAGAATTAACTGCACCCTTATTAGCATCAATATATTCACTAGCTCTACAATGGTGGGATTTCCATCCTAGATTGATTGGTTTTAAAAAACCTGATGCTGATGTGGTCAATAAGTTGAATGATTTGGCATTCACCACTTTTCTCAATAGGATTGATCATCCAAAACTATCAATGATTCAAACTGGTCTACTGATATTGCAATGTAGAATCAACCAACCAAATAATTGGGTAATTTGTTCAAATTTAGTAGCGTTAGCAGAGGAGTTGGGATTAGGTGTAGATTGTGAAGATTGGAAATTACCTAGATGGGAGAAAAATTTAAGGAAACGATTAGCATGGGCAGTCTGGTTACAAGATAAATGGACTGCTTTAATCGAGGGAAGGCATTCGCATTTAATTTTAGGTAGAAATTGGTTAGTTAAATTATTGAAAGGAGATGATTTCCCACAAAGTTCGCATACAATAGGTATGCAACACAATAACAACAACACCACCACCACCAACAATAATAATAATATCAATCCAAACATTCCTAATTCAAATAACTTCCCAGGGAATAACACTAAGAATGGCAATGACAATGGCAACAATAACAATATCATGACAAATAATATGGATCTGCTAGGAAAAGTTGATATGGACCCTACCAATCCGTCATTCCCGTCGATTATGACAATGGATTCTTTATCATTGATCGATATAAACATTACTAAGGAAGATTTTGACAATGGAAATCTGATCTTTCAACAAATGGTTTCATTAAGTATTATTATTGGCGAAATCATGGATACATTTTACACCCAGGGTGCTATCCATGTTAATACATCTATCGAACAAGTGTTAAAACTGGCTAAACCATTACAATTGAAATTACGGGAATGGTATCATTCTTTACCACCACAATTATCTATGGCAAAATTTGTTCCTAGCAAATTTAATTCTAATGCAACATTAACATTGTCGTATTTTACTGCAGAGATAACGTTACATCGTAAAATCATATCCTCATTATTTCAAAACTCAAGAGATGCTCCTAAGGAATTGACACAAGTTTGCAGAATGGCAGCAAAGACTAGATTGGTTGCTGCTATTGAATTTGTCAGGGATTTAAAGAATGAACATATTAATTCATTTTGGTACTCAAATTCAACAGGGAATTTTATGTTAATTGGTACTTTTGCAGCTCTATTATATGTTACTTCACAAACCAAAGAAGAAGCGACAATGTATAGAGATTTGATGAGAAATTACATATGGATATTAAGGGTTGGATCTAAATCATTTGATAAATTGAAAAATGTACTTGACAATATACATCAACTATTGGCACAGGTACCTGGTCTATTGACAGATGTGTCCCCTTTGACAAATGAATTTAGCCCACCGCCTTTATCAGCACCATCAAACGGAGTTAGATCTGGAAGTATGTCTAATGGTACTCAGCAACATATATACAATCAATATCCAAATAAATCCAATCCATCACAGCAATATTCTTCTTCATCACCAGCAATAACAGATCAAGGTTCATATTCTCCATTGGTTTTACAAAACAATACTCCTCATAATATAAGGAATGGTAATAACAACAACAACAACAGCAACAACAGTAATAATAATCCTAGTAATACCTCTAATATCAATAGCATTAATGCAAACTATTTAATAAACAATACAAAAAAAGTGGGAGATCAGATATCGCCTGAAGATTTCTTACACCCAGTTATGGTACAAAGTCCATCTAATAAAACTAATGTAACTTCGACACCAAGATCATCTGGTAAGACACCTATCTTCTCAATGCCCAATAATATTAATGAAGGTTCAACTAATAATGACAGTAATAACAACAACAATACTTCAACTCCAATCAACTCGAAATCTCAACAACAACAACAACAACAACAGCAGCAGCAGCAAGCACAATATTCTCCTAGCTTGCAAAGCCAGATATCTGAAACCTACAGTGTTGGTCAAATTGCTAACCCCAGTGAAACTCCAAGGACAGATCCTAATACAAATGTTATGGACACAGTTACAATGAAGGATAACCTTATTACTAATAGTCTTAGTGGCATGGCTACCACAAATAACATTATAAATAAAAATTCCAGTACTTCTATTATAAACACGAATACAAATGGGAAATAATTTAAGTAGTTTATAGAATATGAAATTACATATGCATTTATATATATATACAGGTATCTATGTATACGGCATTCAAATTATCTTAATTTCTACAATCTTCTGTCTTACAAGTATCTTGTCATTTGAGTATCTTTAGCAGCCTCCACTAATTCACCTGGCTTATCAACAATGATATGTGTATTAGTTGGAGTAAAATACTTTAATTCTTCTTGCTCTTGTTTTGATGTTTCAAGTAATACATTTCTGTCTCTAATAATATCATCAGAAGGAATTGTATGGTCTTTATGAGTATCGTTTGGCGGGAAACGAGTAGTGACAGGATCATTTGAAGAAAGAGTCTGAGATGGAGAAGTAGTTATATCTTTTAAAACATTTTGCCAAATATCCTCCAATGACTCATTATTAATATTTTCATAAGCTGGGGAATTTAAGTTTTCTGATATTGTACCATCAATAGAAGTAGATTTTTGCTTTTTATAGTTTTGAAGAGGTGAAGGATACCTGTTAATATTTCTTCTTTCTAACGTTTGGTTTACTAATCGTAGTTCATCATCTATATTCACTGTTTCCCCATTATTTATTCTACTAATGATACTCTTTAAAATATCTATTTTCAGATTATACTTTTCCTCCATCTCTTCGTATTGCTGTTTTTTATCTATTACATGCATTAGCATAGAGCCAAATATCACAATCCATACACCCAATTTAATTAAAGAACGATCTTTAGGTATTTTTTGCGTATGCTGAGAACCTACCACATCTTTTAATTTCTTCACCACGTTTAACTCTGGTGGAATTGTGGCACCATTTGCATGTAAAAGTAATCTGTTTGTATGCAAAGAACGGGAAGTCAGTATTATTCTAAGCCTTGGCAAAAGTACCATTTTACCCTTTTATTTTTATTCGAAGTATATCTATTCAACTGATCTTCTGACATTATTTACAGTCCCTGACCACCCATTCCTCCAAACTAAGTCTTGATTGTAATCCATATACCAATGTAATTGGAATCTCTAACTCTGCCTTTTTTAATGGAAATTATATCATTTTACCCTCTGTATTTACTTTATGAACCCTATTCACAATTTCCCAAAGCTACAGATTTTTTTGTTAGGGTTTGTGAAAAAAACCGGCCTAAAATCAAAAATTTTTTCTTGTTTCTTCTTTGCCCTAATTTTTTTTTTTAAGTTCTGCAAAATTTTCATCAAAGAAAAACGAAGAACTCATCGCAAAAAAAAAAAAAAAAAACTAAAAACTTTTTCAAGTAGTTTTATATCCATCGTGAATTCATTAAGTGAGTAATTACAAGCAAAAATGGGAAATTAAGAGAATAAAAATCCAATTCTTAGTACTGGGTAGCTTTAAGTTGTTCACTCCTTGTAAAGACTTGGATAATATATATATTTATATATATATAGATACGACATCTCTGTCTAATAAAGTACCCAAAAAAAAATCGTTTTAATGGATCATAGTAATAAGACCCGTGGACGTAACTCTGATAACAAATATTCACAAAGTGCCCTTGATGCAGGAATATATTCTAAACTAGATGTAATAGTTAACGATTTACAGAATAACTCTAAGACTGATGCAAAGGACTACAGTCAATTGATTCAATTTTGCGAGAAAGGTTATTTAAATCAATTGGTTCAAAATTGGTCATATTATGCACAAGTCAATAACCATTCTATGTTTGCCAAAAGTACAATATTACTAAATAAAATCCTCGATTTAATTAACCAAAATACATCAATTCTAGACCATGGTGATCAAATTATTAGATTATTATTAACAGATTATTTGAAAGTTGTATATCGCGGGCTAAACAATTTAAGAGTTCCAATTACTAATCCAATGTTAACTTTATTGAAAAATGTAATTAATTTTAATGATTCAAAGCATGTAGAAGATTTTCTATCGTTTTTCGATTTTTCTCTACCAAGTTTAATTAAGATTCTTACTCCAACAAAATATGAATTAGAGAATAAGAATTTTAGCAATTATACTAATGATAATAACAACAAGTCATCTAAGAGTAGCAAAACTATAAGAGCAGCATTCATTGAATTTTGGATTGATTTAATTGACAGAACACCACCTTTGTTGAGAAAAGACCTTCTTGTGGATAATGCTAAAATCATGGGTGCTTGGTTCAAATATATGGATAAATGTGATTCGAGCAATCTTATGATCCATACATTAAACACCTTCATTAATAGTATATTGAATGAAAAAAGTTTTAAAAGAATGACAAAGACCAAGATTTTGAACGAGTTTGCACTAGCTAAGTTACATCAGATGTATTATTCCACAAATAAAGATCTAGTTAGCAAAACTAATGAATTTTTCCTTGCATATGGTTACAGAAATGAATCTTCAGTCTCATTTCCAGATAACTGTGTCTGGTTCGATGAATCACCTAATGCAAATGCTATTAACCCTACCAGTATATCTACATCTACTACCTCCAATATGGGGGCACCAGTATTGATTAATCAACGTGAATTCAAACTGTACAACAAATTGTTATTTAATGTATTAAAGCTGTTTAAACCATGGGAAGACGATTTACAATCTACCACTTTAATAAAAATTTTAAAAGCTAATCCAGGTTTAGTAGCCCCATATTGTGCATATTTAAATACTTTGGGTCCACATGACCCCAAAATGACATCTTACTGGTTCGGTATGACATTACTTTTAGGTAGAATTATAAATCTTCCAATTCCTGAATTTATGGAAAATGTAGAAACTGATATGATCCCATCTACTGCATTAGTCATGGAAAATATCGTACCATCATCTATAACTAAGAATGCTTTGACTAAAATGTTACAAAATGATGTGCTTGTGATAAAACAATTGGGCTGTCAATTATTAATCTTTGAATTCCAAAAATTAATTAAAGTTTTGGCATTATATGATAGAAAAGGTTGGAATTCCTCTAAATCATCTATAAATACATCATTCCTTAGTAATATTCCAGATTTGAATATTATAGTTAACATACTGAATCAGGTTTATATTAATCATAAAGATAATGAAATGCTCCTATTATCATTAACTGTTATTCTTAGATACTATAGTCAATGTTTTCCAAATTTCTTTTCTGTAACATTACCTTCCAAAAATATTTATCAAGATATTATGAGTAAAAAATCATTTAACGGTATTGAATTAACCATACTAGATAATTTTTTACAATTTCAAGAATTTAATAGTACTCAAACTAAGTGGTGGAATAGTACAGATGATGAAACATCTTTATTCGTTTCTTTATTGAAACTAGCTTCCTCACCCAATACTGGATCCCTTACTAGCATGAAAGTGACTACTCTTTTACAGAATTTATTGAACAGTTCAGTAATCTTTCGAGAGGATTTACTAGTATCACCAATAGAAGCTTTAGTTTCTAGTTTACAGGTTGTTGCTAAAGCACAAGTTGATTTAGTTGATGAAAATGATAAAAGCATATTGGATAGTGTATGGAAAATAATTGATCAGTCTATTTTACGTTCAATAAAAACACCATATAAATATGTTACAATGTCACAACCATATGAAAATATTTCTCCATGCTTAATGGTACTAGCAGAACAATGGAAATACATTAGGCAGGAGCAAATAACAGAGAAAGAATTTGATATAACCCTTAAATGGATTTTAATCTTCTGTAGAACTATGGTAATTATTGGTGAAAATGAAACAGGTGTCCAAAAACTTATAAAAGATTATTTCCCTCATATTTCCAGTACTTTAATAAATACTTATCTAAATTTTTCTAGTTGTAATATTGAAGATCTGTACAAACCGGAATATTTATTGAAAGACTGTATTGAAGCTTCATTTTTTCATTATGTTAATTTATTAGAATACAAAAAACTCCAAACAACGTCAAGAATACCTGTCAGCAATCTTGATGTTACAGCACTTTTATTCAAAATTAAGTTAATTTCTATTGATGAAAATATTAAATACGATGCTTACTTCAAAGATACAATAATATTTATGTTTGACCAACTTTTGAAATATCTAGCAACGAATAACCGTGATCTAATTTCCAATAATATTAAAGTTTACTCTTCATATTTCGATTGCATTTTAAACATTATTAATGAGAATAACTCAACATTATTAGAAAAGAATATTTTTATTGCTCAGCAGTTCCTATTACTTATTAACAAAGTAGCTAATTCAGACTTAGATGCTTTGAGAAAGTATCTATTAAGGTGGATATCAAAAATAGTTACTGTTTCCACATCCATCAATAATAAGGAGATCTCCCACTTAATAACATTATCAGTCAACTTTTTAGACTCTGCATCGGCTTTACTTTTAGTTCAAAGTGATTTTACTTTCACTGTGGATACAATAGTATCGCTTCTTTCTACAATTGCAGATGATCCAAGCAAACACATTAACTTTAATGATATTAAAAGATATCTAGATAATCAAAATGACCTTAATATTCCTCTTACTCATTTAATTGAAAATAAACAGATCAGTGATATTAATGTGAAAGAAATGATTCCAATTTGTTTACAAAATTCTAACACTACTATAATATTGAAGTCATTGTTATCAGCTAGCTTGTTACAAGGAGAAGACATAATACCATACATAAATAAGGTTGATGATCTTAGTGTATGTGTTTCCATAGTTGAAATATTCGACTCTTCAAATAATGTGAATGATGAAATGTTGTCATATATTAAACGAGTTGTGCATGCATGTTATGATAAATTGAAAGACTTGAAAGATACCACTTTTGAAAGTGCAATTGAACTATTCATAAAACATGGTGATTTATTAAGTCTAACAGAAACTAGTAATATATTATTATATATAACTACCGAGTACGCACACAAATATAGTGGTACAATCGTTAATTTTGTTAAGAGCACGGCAAAGTTTGATGAAGATTTTATTGTGAAATGGATGAATAAAATGACTTTATATCTTACAAAATTTTTTTCGGATAGAGATGTTTTAACTGACAAGTTTGTAAGAATATTAAAAGAATACACAAGTTTAATTAGTAAAATCAATATTTGGGAAAAGGTCAACCATAACATAATTAATTCTCAATTAGAAGTTATATTTGGTAGAAAATGGATCAAAGATAACATTGTTTTAAGATATGGGCTAACCCTCATATTTGGTGCTAATAAAAAAAATATTGAAAGTGACAGGATTATTAATATCATCATTAACAATGATGAATCGTCACTCGTGAAGGGTCCTATTGAAAGTGAAAATAAATTTTTAACTATGCTTTCTTTATACACGTTGTTCAATATAGATCCACAGAAATGTTCAAATATTCTTATTCAGAAAAAGTTAGTAACATTTTACTCTGGTTCAATGAACGCCTCAGATAAACTTATTTTGAAAATATTAGAGATTATTGAGGCAAAAATCTCTACATCTTGGACTAATCTGATCTATACTTGGGACTTATTAGAAAACAGTGATATTGACTTAGATTTAATTGGAGAAACCAAGTTGATTACTGAGGAAAAGGAAGGCTTAATTTTGACTTTAAGAAAAGATTTAATAGAGTACTCCCTTCAAAATTATATTTTGACATATCCTTCTATTCCAACTTTAACAAATGATTCATCTGAGGGTATATCTGAAAGAATCAAAACTTTTGACTTATATTATCATGAATTCAAAACAATAAACAACTCTAAAGATAAAAAATTCGTCTATGATCCATTCTTTTTACTGCTATTATCTATTCAAAACAGTGAACTGGTTAAACACCAAAGGAATGAAAATGGTGAGAATGGTTATAAGTTTGAGGTAAAAAATTTTATCACATCTAAATTATTAAATTTAGTAATATATGCACTATCAGATCCCCACAATAGAATCAACGATATTGCATTGTTACTGCTAAAACAAATGGTCTACTCTTTAGAAGATTCACATCAATTTAAAGGAGAACATATATATTTAATATTACTGAAGAAGATAGTATTCACAATACAAAAAAACAAACAATCTGAAAAAGAACAACAACACCAACAACAGAATAGCGATATTCCATCAATAATGTGGTTTTTTGTAGCTAATTTATGTGATCTTTTGAATCAACCTTTATCTTCACTATACGAGAAGACATTCCGTTGGATTTTAAATGGACCATTTATACGCAGTAATGATTTGCCTATGCTCCATGAATTAATGTCTCCAAATTATAGTGATTCTATAAATGATATCTATTACAGTCAATTATCATGGGTTCTACATAATTTAGAGTTTGGGATTAGAACACAAGCAGATTTTGAATATTTAAAGAAGAGGGGTATCATTGAATGGTTATTTACAATATTAAACAACCCATATTTGAATAATAGATTAATCTCAATGATCAAGTCTATTTTCTATAAGATCCAAAGAATTGATACTGGTGCATCTGTTTTGATAACTAGATATGCTGCATTGTCAGATTTGGATATGTCTAGTGCCATCTTGGAACAATTAACTAGTCAGATGAATGAAAAATTGAGGAGGAACAATAAAAACAGTAGAAATATTAGACAGAAGTTGTTAGTAGATGAACAACTTTTGAACAACAAGGAATTAATGATGGGTTATTCTATAATTATTCCTAATAATAAGAGATTAAGAGATTGGACAGAAAATGAATCTGAGAATATAAAGAAGAGAATTTGTGACACCAGTACAAAATCATCCCGGATTTAACGAAAATTCATAAAACAACTTTCTACTATTAATATTACTAGAGTGATCTACTCTCTAAATTAACAGTGAATATTATTAGTATAATCAAGTTTTATATATCCTGTATATTATCAATATATATGTGAACTTCATGTTGATCTTCAATCATCTGGACATATTCTAATATTATGCATTCTTATTTTTTATTTTTTTTATTTTTATTTTTGATATCATCGTATTTTTGAACTTGGCAAATTATAAGATTTTAAAGATAGAACTTGATGGTTAGAGATGATGTGGAGATAGTAGGTGGAAGGTTACATTTATAATATAGATATAATTTGTTTAGAGGACATATAGATTTTACTAGTCTTAGCCGCAACCAGATCAGTAGAGTGATGTTGTTAGATGAATTGCCTATTTTTGAACAAATTAAAAATGATATTTTAACTAATGCTACGAATAATGATCGATTACAGCCAGGTGTTAATGCTTCCAGCAGGGATAATATGAGCAAGAGAAGAAAAAACAAAGTTCGGTTTTCAATAAACAGCAGTATGAATTTTATGATACAACCCCCATTATCTGCATATACCGCAAATGAGACAAGACCTTTCTCGATAAGTCATAATGGTTATGGTAATAATAGAGGATACAGAATAAGGAAATCATATGACGAAGGCAGTATATCAATTGAAAGAAGAATATATCAAATAAACAGCATTAGAAAACTGGGGATAAATCTTTTTAGACCTATTGGATTCCAATATCGCAAAGCAGATTTCACAAAATATTTTGTACCTGATAAAGTCAATAATAGTGACATCCATGACCCAACCAGAAATAATAACCATGATAGCAGTTTTCAATTCCTTGAAAATACCGGGTTAGCAATTAATATGAATGCAGAAAATGTAGATAATTCATTAGTTGTACCTAGACAAGAATTATTTAATGATCGAACATTCAATGGAGGGAATAGCATTGAGACTAGTATGAGTGATTACAATAATACAACAACTACTACTAGTAGTAGTTCAATGAGTGAAGATAACATAGATGAGAATGAGGAACAGGAGGAATTATATAGCAGAAATACACAACATCACATCACAAACAGTAGTAATATCCAATCAGGTTCGTTTGGATTTGATGGGACATTACCATATTCATATGATGGACTGTCTATACCCAGTTACCAAAATTGTGAAAATTGTGAGGAGGAACCAAATATAAATAATGAATCTATATCAGATAAATCCATGGATGATTATTTGAACGAAATAGAGGGCGAAGATTGGTAGTAAAAGGTTTGATGTTTTGTTCTTATGTAGTTTCTGACAATTTCTACCTTATGCTTTTAAATAATACAGTAATATGCATAGATATACATATATATATATACGTATATATGTTAGAATAAATCTTCTATCAGGAATAGCAGATAAAGATATTTTGCTATTGATAAGATATATGAATTTAAAGTCCTAGTTGTTACGAGGATTGAAAATCAACCACATTAGGTAAATAGATAGATTTAACTGGGAACTGATCTACTTTATTTGTTAAAAGATGAATTGCAGGAATAACCCATTTCCCACAAGAACATCTTGAACCTTTCCAATTGTAACCACCAATTTTTGTCTTACAACCAGGGCAAAGAAACTTACCTTCCAATTCTTGTTTACCTTGTAATTCTTCCTTCATCCAGTTCAATGGTTCAACAAAGAAATGTGAGCATTGATCTTGCGATTCTTGAATGTCAATAATTCTTCTACCGTATGTGGCTCTTCTAATGAAATGACCTTCTGAAGATTCTTTACTTGGCGGTTCATGATTAATAAAACTTGTAGACAAGGCCAATTTTTGTCTACATTTTTTACACCTTACCACAGAGATTTTATCCAATTCTTCATCAGACATATTTGATAAGTTTTTTGTCTCGGTATCAATATCATTATTATACGTTGAGTCTTTGTGTAATATCTGTGATCCAGTCGGATCATCAAGTACAGATTTAGTCAATTTCCATTGTTTATATTCTTTATTCTCAGGGTCTACATACTGTCCACCCATTCTTTCAAAGAGCTCTAATTGTTCCATAAAATTATCGTTTGGCTGTACTTGTGATCTTTTCCTTTTCACAGCATGTAAAGCCATTTTCAAAGTTAAACCATAACGATACATTAGATATGCAACGACAAAAGCTGGAGACCTTGAAACACCTGCTTGACAGTGGATAAAGATAGCGCCCCTCTGCGGGATTTTTTTAAAATCTACTTTCCTTGGATCATATTCGTCCATCTCAGGAAACAGACAATTGTCGATAAATCTATTTGTTTCATTAAAATACTGTAAGATATCTTCGTTCTCTGTATCATCAATAGGGATATTTTTCAAAGTATATGACTTTCTGATTAAGTATTCTGGAATAACATTAAATTTAATAATGGATAAGATACTAGAGATATTATATTGTGCTTTTAAAGGTACATGGTCAATTATTGGTTGTAAACTACCGACATAAATCCCACCTAAAATTCTTGTAAGATCTGGTTCACCTAAACTCATATCTATTATTTTATTATGAATACTTGTGCGAATGTTATTATATTTTTTTGTATTTTTTCAATATCTATTAACATAATATGTACAATATATAATTGTGCAGTAATCTTTAAAGTTACATGCTCTCTAACTGGTGTAACAGACTCCTGCTTATGGATAGTAAAGAACGGTTTTTCAATGGTTTTATTTAATCTCATCGCATTTTATTTCCATTGCATCTCGGAACAAAAAAATTTTTTTTTTCATCGATAGAAATAATTCTTTTTTTTATTTTTTTTTTAAATTTTAATTTTTCTTTTTTTTTCTTTCAAGCCCTATAGAGGTTTCCATTGGAAGAGAGGAAAAATGCGCATTTTTCTGAGTAGCCCTATGTTAACTAAATAAACCCTAATACGGTCCAGATTTTTTTCCCATTTTCTTTTGTTTACTATTGTTTTTTTTTTTTGCAATAACTCAACAATTCATTTTTGTTGAGATGATGTAACTGACACAGTGGCTAAAACAGTTTACAACCAACTTTATCAAACTCATCTCGTTATATCGTCGCCTTACCGAAAGACTAGATGCAAAACATATGTCTCATTGATAATTTTCCCTCCCCATGTATTTATATATTCCAGCTTTTCAGATATGTTGATCGCCATTTCTTTGCCAGTACTGTTTTTGTTTTTGTGTCAATAATCTCTTTGTACATTTGCTTGTATTACAATTCGATTTTGTTTCTAACTTGTTTTTTGAAAGATATTTTAAAAAGCGTTAAATAAATATAATAAAATCGACCGTAACAGCGCCATATGACTGTTAATAGAAAGTTCAAGATATAGAAGAAATACAGATTACTAAGGTTACCTATAATTTGTGTCAAGATTAACTTTTATATTCCTTTTGTTTTGTTCTGTTCTGTTTTTTTTTTTTTTTTTTTTTTTATAAAGAAAAAGATGACAAATTTAGAAGATTCTACAACTTTAAACACTAGTGATAATATAAAAGATATACATATGGATTCAGTAGATGACAGTTGCATTACCGTTCATGGATCCAATAAAAATAATGACAACATTAATGATAATGAACAATCGAATTTAGTTAAAAATTCAGAGTCACAACAGGATGATATAATTAAGTATGAGAATAGTGATCTACTCCAATTAGAAAATGTTCTATTTAATCAATACATTTTAGATCCAACAAATATTAAAACTCCATTAAGCAGTAAATCTGATACAGTGGTTTCAAATTTTGATGGTGCTATGACAACTCCTTCTGACTTAGTCAATTTTGAGATACAGAATCAAAATAATTCAATACACAATGATAAAAATAATAATAATAAGCTCATTGATGATAAAATCTTTCATGAGTATATTTACTCAGATAACATCGACATATCACCATCCAATAATAACAACAGCAATTCGGTCCATCAATTTATTCCACCTATGGCAACTACTATCGCTACTTCTAATACTAACAACTATCAAGTTGATGAAAATGGAACGAATATAGATAAATCTACTTCTTCAGTACGCTTATTAACTGAAGAGAATAACACATTTACAAGTACTAATAAAGAAGTATTAAATGAAATAAGTCAATCTGATCACAAATCTGTACCAAATTTAATGGAACAAAAATTTAAAACTTTAATAGATGAAACTTTAACATTTGGACGTACTAAGGAAATCACATCTAGATTTATTGATCCAACTAATTATTTAAATCTAGATGAATCAACCCTAGCATACAAATTAACTTTACAAGGTTTACCACAGGTCACACGTGTGGAGAATCAATTGAAACTGTCTCTAATTTTGAGTCCATTAATAAGTGACAAATATTTAATTTATTTACCAATTGATTCCATAACACGTGAAAGATTCTATCTGTCAAATGATATTATTACATATCCTAAAAGTTTACAAGAACAGTTGCTCTATTTGGATGCATTTGTTTTGGATAAAGTGACAAATAAAAATATTGAAGTTTGTATGAAATGTGTGAATAGGGAACAAAGAAGAGCGTCTCGTAGAAAATCAAAGATTAGTGATAACCTTTTATGGTGTAATAATAAAAATAGAAGAGCCATTATTTTCAATAATAAACAGATTTCATTAATTGAACAAATAGACTCCAATCATAAAAAGATTGAGCTAACAACTAGGATTGTTTGTTATTGTAGGCACCATAAGTCAGAAGAAGGTTTTAAATTATTGTTTGTTATCAAAGATTTTATGGGTAATGTTCTAGCTAAGACCATCTCTGATCCAATTATTATTACCGATAGAAAACAGCAAATATTAGAATTGGCGACAAATAAAGAAAACAATAAGACAAATACTTCAAATATTTCAATGGTAAATGACATACCAACACTATCTAATTCTCTTCCCTATGAATCTCATGTAGATATACCAACTAATATAAATTCTACTGTAGATCCGTCATCAACTATCAATGAAAACTCTACTTCGAATTCAACTACTCCAAGTCATCACTTTGACAATGTCGATCATCCTCTCCAATTGGTGAACCAATTTGGTAATCCAGATCACAACCTAAGTACCCCACAACAAACACAAAATTTCATTAATCTGTATCAAACCCAACAAAACTTTGCATATTCACAACCAGGTCAGCTCAATAGGAATTATAACATAAATCATGATCCTTCAGGGAAAAAAATAATACCATCACCAACATCTATGAGTGAAGACGGTTCGGAGACAATCGTAACTGAATTGTTATACAATAAAAATAGCAACCCAAGCGCCAATTCTTTGACATCGTTAAACGACATACACGGTGGTTCAAGGAAGAGATCCAGAGTAAGTATACCAAGTGTTGCTAATCCAAGCAATTTAAGAAGACAATACTCTGTTAATTTACAAAATAATTTACACAGTATGAGTGATTTCACTCTTCAGCAACAGCAACAATTACAGCAACTCAACTTGCAAATGTCCAATAATCCATCTATCCAACGTGTTATTCCATCCAAAGGGCCAATTAGCGGTGGTATTGAGGTTACTTTACTTGGTGCTAGATTTAAACAAGGTTTAATAGTAAAATTTGGTAACAACATTGCACTTTCTACTCAATGTTGGAGTGAAACTACTATTTTGACATATCTACCTCCAGCCATGAGTCCAGGTCAGGTTTTTGTCACATTATATGATCCAAATAATCCGGACAATGACGAAAACAACAATAATATAAACGTCTCTGATGGTATGAGTATAAATTCTATCATTCATCCTTCCCAAAAAGCTATCTTCACTTATATAGATGAATCTGATAGACAGTTGATTGAATTAGCGTTACAAATTGTTGGTTTAAAAATGAATGGTAAATTGGAAGACGCTAAGAATATTGCTAAAAAGATTGTAGATGATGATAATAGAAATTCGCCTGCCAATCAAAATCAGTCAGTAAATGGAACTAATATGAACAACTATTCTACATTAAACGATTCTGCGACAGTGGAAAATGACGAACAATTGATAATTAAAGTTATTCAATCATTAAATAAAACTACTTGCAATTTATCAATGTGTGACACTGAAGGACGTACACTGTTACATTTAGCAGCTTTAAAGGGGTACCTAAAGCTTTCCACTGTTTTGATCAAAGCTGGTGCCCATGTAGATGATAGAGATAAATTTGGGTTCACTCCCTTACATTTTGCTGCAATTAGTGGTAATTATAAAGTCATTAGACTATTATTAACATGTCAATCTAATCCATTGGCATTGACCAACAACGGGATGACAGTTAGAAAATTGTATGAAGATAATCATATGGTTGATCCTGAATATGACAATGTTATTGATATATTAGAATATTACATGGATTCTAATGTACCATCAATAACAAGAAAAATATCACAAACCAGTTTTGATTCTAATATTTCCGCTGGTTACTCTGAATTAAGTTTGAATGTGACTAATGAATTTGAGGAAAGAGAGCATATGAAAGTTGATGACTTTAATAGGTCGAATATAATTTCAGATGTAGATCAAAGTTATGAGGAGTATGAAGAGGAGTTCAGTTTTAGTGGTGAGTCAGAATTAATCTATTCAAGTGATTATGATGAAGTTAGTGAAGCGAATATGTCTGAATCATTTGATATTTCAGAAGAATCTTCTACGGCTAATACAGAATCTTTTAATCCTTCAATTTCTGGGACTTTTGATGTTGACGTATCAGTAAGCAATACTAGTGAAATACCTAATGATAATGATAATACCAATACCGATACAAATGATAGATCAATGTCTGCATGGAACAGATTGTTGACTAGAATAAACGAAGACTTACCCAAATATGAAGATTTGTATCCAAGGAATTGGATAAATTCAAAGGCTAAAGACACTGCAGAGACAGTTACAGAGGATTCTAATATTGTTACAAGGACTAGAAGAACTTCTGAGACTATGTCGATTACCTCTCAAATGACATCAGAAGATGATGAGGATGATGCTATCCAAAAAATATTCAATCAATTCTTCCAGACAAATAGATTAGCTATGCATAAGGATAAAATGTTATTCTTTTTTTGGTTACCTGTTATGGTATTACTATTAGTTTGGGTTTTATGGTTACAATTTAATCAGGATGACAATAGTATGATTAGTAAGGTTAATGGACTGGTTCAGCATTATGTGGCAATGGGGTTAGCCAAGATTGTGCTTGGTAATCAAAGAATGAGGACTGTATTTAGAAACAGTTTTAATAATTTGCACACTTCAGGAATATTAAATGACTTAATAGTTGGGTAAAAATATATACATGTATATATATATATATATATATGTGTGTGTGTGTGTGGGTGTGTGTGTGGATATAAATAGATAGATTTGTATTTCTGGTATTCAATTTGTAGTCGTTTGATTAACAAAGGGTATGTAATAATTTGTCTTACGTTGAATAAGATGTCCTCAGTCCTTTGAGAAGAGTACTACATTGTGCAGAAGTAATAGTAATAAATAAAAAGAGAAGTATAAAGTGAAATGTATAAGAGAGTATAAATGTAGTAACTACGAATAGAAGAATTAGTATTTTTTTTGTCTTCTTCTTCTTTTAGCTTTACATTTATAAAGTTATAAATATATATATATATATATGGGGGGAGGGTTACGTATATTTGAAGGTTAGTGTTTGCTTATAATTTAGAGGATCTTGAAACACGAGCACAATGTTTTTCAAACAATTTTTCAGCTTTAACCCAAACAGGAGCGACATGTCTGTTAGGCAATTGTTCCAAGGATGGTAATAGATCACGAGCAAAAAACTCAGAGGCCTCTCTTGGTAACAAAGATGGCAAGTGATCGATGGAGATAACTGATAATTTTGGACCTGCAGTAGTTGGCACTAGAACAGTTGGTTTGTTGAAAACAGTGGCGATGTTGTATATTGGGATTGGGTTATGTGGGTTGGTAGTGTCGGCAGAGACATCGACAACTGTTCTTAGACGTCTATCGCTTCTGTTCAATAAATCGAAGTTAATGAAAGGTGGTATAGGCTTAGATAAATATATACAATTAATGAAGATATCGGCTTGAGCGATTTCTTTGAAAGGACCTCCA
Source organism: Arxiozyma bovina (assembly GCA_023309525.1). NCBI lineage: Eukaryota > Fungi > Ascomycota > Saccharomycetes > Saccharomycetales > Saccharomycetaceae > Arxiozyma > Arxiozyma bovina. The sequence goes on along the minus strand of JAKZLQ010000155.1, from coordinate 669,423 downwards.
CGAGCAGTCTCTTGGATATCCCATTTTAAAATATTGCTGTCTGGGATACCTGCTTTATGTAAAAGATCGATGGCACCAGAACCACATCTTCCCTTAGCACCGATGATAAGGACAGTTGGAGGCTTAGCACCCACTTTGTAAGCTTTCTGTAGATCTATCTTAACATCTTTAATTAAAGCATCTTCATTTGGATATGGTGTGACACCACCTAAATCTTCATTATCACTATGAGTCTGTTTAAAGGCCCAGTCTCGTAACCCCAAAGCGGCACCTGCAAAACCAGCATAGAAACCAAAGGCAGCGACTCTTCTACCTTCGTCATTTTCCAAAAACTCCAAGTCATAAAGGGTCCCGTTCCCATTGATGAATCTTCTTAAGACGTCCTGCCATCCGGCTTGGTCTTTGTAACAGTGAGCAAATTGGATGTGTTCATGGACCAGTGGGAACTTATCTTCTTCGGGCATTTCTTTCAAACCAATAATGATTCTGTCACGTGGGGCAGATATCCAAGAACCGAATGGAACAATAGTGGCACCTGCCTTTCTGTATTCATCTATATCGAAGATGGATTGTGGGGACTCTTCAACGTATATATTGAAACCTTTGGAGATCAAAGTTTTGACGGTAGTGGGAGTCAAAGCAGCACGGGCTTCTAGTGGTTTGGTTTCACCTCTTAGATGTAGAGTAACAGTCATGGTTAATCTTTGTATGGGTATGATTGAACTTCTGTGTTTGAATAGAAAGGTAATGAGAGTGTTGTGGTGACTTCTAGATAAGGGGATATATATGGATATAATTAAGAAACAAGAGAAATGGTGTTTCAAGATGTGTAAGACAAGTAATAGCAGAAAAAAATATGTATATATATATATATATATATATATATATGTGTGTGTGTGTGTATAGATGTGTATGGATGTATGTATGTATGTATGTAATATAATAGAAACTCATCCCATCAAATGGTGACTAATAAAATCAGTAAAGAGTTCACTTAGAGAAAGCAGGGAATGAATGAGGGAAGCTGACAATCAAGATGATAGAGTATGTAGTATGATACAGTATATAGCAGGAATATAAAGACAGTTATAGTGACAATGAAAGCAAGAGTGGGTATTATTAGCTGTGCTAAGTACAGAGTCTCTGTAATAGTCAATCTCACAGGAGGAAAATCCACTGGGTTTTGTTTCCTCCACAGCGTCCTCGAGCCTCGAGCCTCGAGAGAGACGGAGGAGGGGGAACACACACACAGAGAGCAAGGCACAAGGGCCTTCGAAGAAATACTCAGCAAAATTGCAATGGCCACCAAGAAAATTCCGGGGGAATTCTGCTGCGTTTGTCTTTCTCAATTGTGCTCTGTTGTCGTTTCTTACGTGAGCCGTGGGTCCGGGAGAAGGGAGAGAAGAAGGCTGTGGGTCACGTGCCCATGCCAAGAGCAAAAATGTAGCCGTCTCAGATGAACCCACACAGGTTTCTGGGGTATATGTTAAGTTCATTTGTACTGGGATGGTCGAAGTCTTGTTGGTCTTGAGTTTCTTCTAATCTCTATATGTTGGTTGGTTAGTGTTCAATGTTCATCTTTTGAAAGAGTAAGTGTTCTTTTCTCATATAAGAGTTAAGAAAAAAAAAAGTGTACTTTAGCACACCCCGCACACTGTAGGTTTGACAATGTAAGGCACATGTTGTAGTAGGTTAATCATAATCACATACTCATCTTATTCAAGTTTTTTATTTTCCCTCTCCTTTGCACTATATATATATATATATATATATTATTCCTATTATTTTTGATTTATATACGATAATAATCTTTCATCATTATAACGAACATAACATCCATTCAGTTCTTCAGGGATGCCTTCCGTAGCTAAATAACCATAGACATGTCCAGGGACGCTTGGATCCAGCAACTGATTCTCATTGTACAAATCTACAAATCTTTTCAATGCATCAGATGGCATTCCTTGAGGCCCCAGTTTGTCTCTAATATCAACTTGCATCTGTGTAGCTACTACTCCAGGTGCAACTGCAATTGATTTGACCTGTGGACCCATCTCAGTGGCTATAGATAATGCAAATTGGTTTAGTGCAGCTTTGGAAGCACAATAACATGACCAACCTTTGTATGCCTTAACACTTGCACCACTACTCACCATTATAATATTATTACCCTTCCTGTTAATATTGTCATCTTCATCACTATTACCGTGTCTGTAGTTCATGTGAGGCAAGCATTTAGAGACTAAGGATACAATACTGAAAAAGTTCACATCAAAATGATCCTTCCATAATTCAGAATTATATTTTGTTATACTATCTACAGGAGCTAATATACCCGCATTCGCCACTAAAGAGTAAATATTTTTTTCAAACTTTAAGGAAATTTTGATTATTTCATCTTGGACACACTCATCAACTATATTACCTACAACGTATTGGAATCTGTCTGAACCATATTTGTCTTGTAATAATTTCAAGGATTCTTCAGTCCTTGCTACGCTGACTACAACTGTGTCTCTATCACTATGAGTTAATATGTACTCTATGATAGCCTTTCCAATACCACGAGACCCTCCAGTGACAATAATAACTTTTACCATATTGACTTGTCTCTCGATTATTATTATTATTATTTTTTTTTTTTCGTTTTATACACTCTTTAATTGCTCAGTGTACTAACTTACCTTCATGCTATATCATTACTGACATTCTAACTTCTGATTAACCCTGAGCAGTTTTTCATTATAGTCTAACTGCAAAAAAATTATAATATCTAATATTCAATTTTTTTTTCTTGTTCATCTTAGTTTTTTTTTTTTCTTCGCTCTTCCAAACCTATTAAGGGAAGTCCCTTGAAGTGGTAAATGAAAAGTAAAGAAAAATTAAATGGTTTAAACTTTCCACAGTAAACTGTACAGTAATAAAAAAAAAAAGAAGAAGAAAAACTTTTCTTAATATCTTCTAATAATTACTACTTCAACATACAAGAATTTGCACAACAAGTGACACCTACTCAATAACCACAATTTACTGTATCCTTCTTTATTTTTTTTTCTTTTTCTTTTTTTAGTTGTTTTTTCTTTATGGTTTCTTTTTAATTTTAATAATGAGTAACGATGAATTTTATAATTTGATTGCATATAAAGGTAATGGAGAAATATTCAGGTTTGATCAACTACGAGGTAAAGTGGTGCTAATTGTGAATGTTGCATCACGATGTGGTTTCACGCCACAGTACAAAGATTTGGAATACCTTTACGAAAAATATTCGTCAAGGGGATTCGAAATTCTAGGGTTCCCATGCAATCAGTTTGGTAATCAGGAACCTCTAGACGATGAGGAGATCATTCTCTTCACAAAGAAACACTTTGGAGTCACCTTCCAGATATTGAAAAAGATTGATGTCAATGGCCCTGATGAGCATCCAGTATATAAATATTTGAAACAGCAACGACCTGGTATATTAGGTTTTAAAGGTATCAAATGGAACTTCGAAAAATTTCTTATAGATCGTTCTGGAGTTGTAACGGATAGGATCTATTCTGCTACACCTCCAATTAATTTTGAAAATAGAATAGTAGAATTGTTAAATCAACCTGCTATACAAAACAGTTAGAGTACTACAGGAGTTTGTTAATACATTACAATGGCAATCTGTGTGGCAGATGACCTACTGGTATCTATCGTAAAAAACTCTTTTAATTTTCATACGTGTACAAACATACATGCTTGTATATATATATATAGTTAGATAGAAAGACAAATAGATGACATTTTGGTAGGAGTCCTATATATCGGACCAATAAATAAATGAATATAATAAAAAAAATAGTACAAAGTTTTGTTCCCTTCTCTGTCTTTCTCTTTTTTTTTTCTGTTTTATATATACATATATCATTCTTTCATTGATGCAGATTTAACTATGTTTTCTAATAAACTAGTGTCCTTGTTTTCAGGGAAGTGGGATTCATTTCTATTTTTCTCTTAAAGTAATATTGACCACAGTCTTGTCTATATATCGAATTCCTTCATAGCTTCTAACGCCTCCTCATCGTCTTCAAATTCACTTTCAAATTCATTGTTATTAGCAGGAATATTATTCAAAAGACCAGCTTCAATTATTTGTTCTTGTTCTAATTTTCGAATTTCTTCTTCAGTGGTAGTATTCATATTTTCCTCAAACTCGCTACGAGAAGGCATTGATGATGGTCCAATGTTCACAGTTCTTTTGTTAGATAATGCAGATAAAGAGTAAAGATCGTCATCATCATCATCTTCTTCTTCTTCTGGGACAAAGACAGACTTAACCTGAGAGGCAGATGTACCTCTTCTATCGATGTTATTATTATTGTTAGTGTTGTCATCATTATTTGTATTTCCATTAGTTAAATTCACCTCTTTTGTAATATTTTTGTTTTGTTCAAAATTTTTAGATAGGTTTTCTGTATAATCAGAATTGCTATGTCGTATGGAATCTTCGTTGTTATTTGTGGTAGAGTTAGTAAAATTGCTTGTGAGATTTTCATCTTTACCTATGCTTGATAATCCTAATTCTTTTCTAATGACATTTTTCCTAAATTCTCTTAACATTTTATCAGACCTGCCCAATTGTTGACACAATTTAATAAAGTCATTGAATTTTGCCTTCGGATACAGTTGATGAGCCCATAGTTGATACATTTGAATTATACTCGACAGATTTTCAAAATTTGTTTTTCTACTGGATATATGTAACCTTTTCTTACCAATTTTCATCAAGTAAGGTAACCCACGTTCAGGGTCCATCAGTCTTTCACCAGTGAGTTTCACTTGAGCTCTGCGAGTTCTTGTGATAACAGCAGTTGGATCCAAAATTGTTGAATCGATCATAGTAGGGTCTTGTCGAAGATTGGAAGATTGATCTCTTTCAAGAGTCTCTTCAATATCCATATTCAGATCCATATTCATAATTCTTTTCACAAATTATATTTATTTTTAAAACCTAACTTTCTTATTCTGTTTTTTGTACTTCTTTTCTCCTTTAGTATTCAATTGATTTAATAATAGTAGAAATTATTAGACACACACACACATATATATATATATATATATTTGATACAGCTTCAATACTAAGATCAATCGGTGTTCAGTGGGTAGTCTTTAGTAACTAAAATATTTAAACGACAAATGTATAAATATATATCACTTTTTCTGTAAATAGTATTGTTGAGATATTAGTAGAATTATGGATATTTATGCCATCTAGATCTCTTATGGGATTGTTTCATAGATACATTTTTAAGTCATTGATCTTTCTTGTGAACCATTTTGTTATTGTTGGTATTTTAAAATATCACTTTGAAAAAAAAGTTACGTGTTTTTTTTTGTATATCAAAAAAAAATAAAAAAAATTTACGCGTTAGAACACCCAGACATTCACATAAAGAAAAAATACTTGAAGTCTTGGTGGGTGTCTGGGTGTATGATCAGATCGCTTCTTTTTTTTTCTTTTCTTTTGAGCTGGGCGGCTAAAATCTCAAAATATTCTGATCGTATATATATATATATATATATATATATATATATATATATATAAAGAAAAGCTGTTCTACATCCATTGAAGGTCACTTTGCAAGTCTTTTGGTCAACAGGATCAACATTTTCGGTAGGGTTTTTTTATGTTACTGTTTTTTTTTTACAACTTGAGCTGTACTACTGCACCGGGATGTGACTATATTTTCTACATCTAATGTCTAATATCCACCTAACAAATACACTACCGAAGGATTCTTTCTATTCATAATATCTCTTTTCAAAATTATTACTTCTACACACATTTTTCACATAGTCCCATAGCTTCTAACAACATACTTTTTGTTTGGGTTCCTATCTATTTAGAAAAGTTCATAATTTAACAGAGGAATAAATTCCGAGAGAAATCCTCGGCGGAATTTATTCGGCTCTTCATTTCTTTTTTTCGGATATTGGGAATTAAATTTTCAACACACCTTTTCTTTTTTTCCAAACCCTAACGTTTAACCTTTTTTTCTTCTTCTTCTTATTATTATTATTATCATTATAAAGCAGAATCTTTAACAGTTTTGAATAAGAAGTTAAAAACTGAAAATTAAATTACAAAAAAGTTATAAGAATAAATCCAAAGTAAAGTAAGTTGTGATAATCTTAAGCTATCTTCCCTTTCACACTTATTTTGACACTTACAAAACCATCGTATAAACAATTTGAATCATTTAGTGTATTCATATATATATACATATATTCAAATCACCATTGAAATATGTTTGGCAATATGTCATCAAGTCCTGCATTTGGGAACTCTGTTGGTAACTCACTCTTCGGTGGGAATACCAATACCAATAACAATATGAATACCGGGTTTGGTACCAATACAAATAATGGTTCTCCATTTGGTATTAACAATAATACAGCCAACAACAATAGTATGGGTAATTCTTTGTTTGGAGGTGGAGGCATATCTGGCACCAATAATAATAATAATAATACAGGTTCAGGTATGTTTGGCCAACAGAATAATACATTGAATACAGGATCATCCTTATTTGGTAATAATAACAATAATAATACCGCAAATAATCAATTTAATATGATGGGTGGTACTACTAATAATAATAATCTTATGAGTACAGCAAACGGTACCGCAATTAAACCATTTGCTCCTTTTTTGGAAAAAGATCCAACTACCAATGCAATGAATTCTTTTCAATCTATCACTTTTATGCCGGAATATAGAAATTATTCTTTTGAAGAGTTAAGATTACAAGACTACAGGGCTAATCGTAAATTTCCAAATTCAGGCACTACTTCTATGACTAATCAATTTGGAAATGCGTCAACAACATCCACTGGTAATGTGGGTGGTTTTTTTGGTCAACAGAACTCAACTGGAGGTCTATTTGGCCAACAAAATAATAGCACTAACACTAGTGGTGGACTATTTGGTCAACAAAATAATAATAATAATATGAATAGTGGCGGATTGTTTGGACAAAAACCAATGGGTACTACTGGTGGTGGGTTGTTTGGTCAACAACAGAATAATTCTTTTAATGCTTCAAGCGGCGGTCTTTTTGGTCAAAACAATAACTCTATCAATAACATGAGTCCATTTGGTAATAATCAACAAACTAATACTGGTTTGTTTGGTCAAAATAACAATTCTAGCACAAATAGTGGCGGCCTATTTGGTTCACAACAAAATCCATTTGGTAGCAACAATAATAACACTAACACTAGTGGTGGACTTTTTGGTCAACAAAATACTACTAATAATAGTAATATGAATAGTGGCGGATTATTTGGCCAAAAGACAATGGGTACTACGAATGGTGGTTTGTTTGGACAACAACAATCTAATGTTAATTCTTCTAGTGGTGGACTTTTCGGACAACAGTCAAACACAACAGGAGGTCTTTTTGGCCAACAAAATAATAATAATAATAATAATACTATGAATGGTGGAGGTTTATTCGGTCAATCAAACATGAATAATAATAATAACACTAACACTAGTGGTGGACTTTTTGGTCAACAAAATACTACTACTAATAATAATATGAATAGTAGCGGATTGTTTGGACAAAAACCAATGGGTACTACTGGTAGTGGATTATTTGGCCAGCAACAAACTAATACTACTACTGGTGGTTTATTTGGTCAGTCGAATTTTAATAATAACACAAATGGTGGATTATTTAATCAACAATCTAATTCAAATAATGGAGGGCTTTTTGGTCAACAAAATACAACTAATTCTACTAATTCTGGAGGTTTGTTTAAATCTGCAGGTACAACAGGAGGTTTGTTTGGTCAATCTAATACTGCTAATACATCTACTGGTAATGGCTTATTCGGTCAACAAAATAACACTCAACCACCAGCCACTGGTGGATTGTTTGGTTCTAAACCATTAGGTTCAACATCCACAGGTTTGTTTGGTAACAACACTTCACAACAACAAACAGGCTTCACTGGTGGTCTTTTTGGTGCAAAGCCAAACACCTCTACTACAGGTGGACTCTTTGGTAATAATAACAATGGTACCACTACTTCCACATTGAATGCTGGTGGCACTGGTAACAGTATGTTTGGAGCTTCAACTTTGGGTGGAGCAAATACAACGGGTTCGACTGCCACAAATAGCTTATTTGGAAATAAACCAACTACTTCATTTGGTTCAACCACAAATTCATTTAACACTTCAGTATCTGCTGGTAGTTTGTTTGGAAATAAACCTGCCAATACATTTAATACAGGGACTACTGGCGCCATTACAGGCGGTCTGTATGGTAATAATAGTACTACATTACAAACTTCAACTCAAATGCAACCATTGCAACAGCAACAGCAACAGCAAGAACAACAAAAATTGTATATTAGAAATAATCCATATGGTACTGATGAGTTATTTTCCAAACTTTCAAATGGTACCACCTCAGTTACGGATATCAAAACTAATTCCGTAATTTTAAATGCAGATTTGAAGATGAAAGCAAGTTTAGCAACAGCATATAGAATGGCTCCTAAAACTTTATTTGCAGTAAAAGATCTTAAAAATATCAAAAATGAACCAAGTATAAAAACTATTGCCATAAATGAGGCAAAGCAAAGATTAAGTATTGCCAATGAAGCTCATAATTCCTCTGATTCAAGTACGAATAAAAACATTGAAACTGTTATTTTGAATGCTGACAAGCTTCTATTTAATCCAGATAGACGGTCCTTTAAGAACCTTATTATGAACAGAAAAATGATGGAAGAAGATGAAAAAAAGAAACAACAAGAGACAACAAGAAAGACTATTGACTATAAGGCGGATTCAGAGGACAAAGAAAACAATGTTGTGATAGATGACATAAAAGATATTACTGTAGCTCACCAAATTAAAGAGCAGGGGGCTAAAGAGATCCCTACATCTGATATAAATGAAGTAAACGATATTTCAAAACCAAAGGGATGTCCAAGTGATGATTTCTCTTGGGTTGATGATAGTTATTATGTATCTCCATCCATGGATACATTATCTCATATGACTTTATTACAATTGAAGAAGGTTAGAAATCTTGTTATTGGTAATAAATATTTTGGTCATATTGAATTTTTAGATCCAGTAGATTTAACTGATATCCCATTAACTGCCTTATGTGGTAAGCTTGTGCGCTTTGAACAGAAATCTTGTATCATATATCCGGATGCTACTGATAAACCAGAACCAGGAAGTGGAATTAATGTTCGTGCAAGAATTACTTGTTACAACTGTTATCCGGTCGATAAGGAAACCAGAACCCCAATCAAAGACAAAGAACATCAATTGATCAAGAGACATATTAGACAACTCAAAGGAATTCCTAATACTAAATTTGAACACTATGATGTCACGACAGGTGATTATGTTTTTACTGTTGCCAATGCTGTTTTATAGATGAATAAATCCATATGTTAAGAGGTACTGGTAGAATAAATGCTTAATAGTTTTATTAAATCTGAGAAAAATTATGTGGATGTATATATTAATGTATGAAAAACTGTATATTTAAATGTACATATAAGAACTTGTCATATTTTGTGATACTCTTTGATAATATATAGGTTATGACTAAACCCTGATTAGCTTTAAGGTATGGGAGATTGGTATATTCATGATAACAAATACAAACTTTATGGAAAGATAGTGTTATCACAAGTGGAGATGTACAAATGGTCAAATAAGTGTTTTATTTATGATAGTTGACAATTTTAAGGATGAATGTGTGTAGACTGACTAATTTCACATATATTTAATTGAGGACATTTTAGTTCAGTTTCTAATGCAACAATTTTATACTTACTGAAACATGAAAATAAATATTAATATCATAAAAGGAAAAGATAATAACTCTGTAATATGTGAGTATTTTTATCAAGACTCAGGAAAATATTATTTCAACAAATAAGGAGGTATCAAAGTTTTTGTCTTTTTTTTTTTTTTTTATCAAATAAAACAATTTGATATTCTATTTCTATCAAAAAAAATTGTCTTAATTTTTGTTAAATTATAGTTGTGAGGATAGCAACTAGGATTGACTTAATCAGTTGCAACAAAAAATGCTAAGTTTCTTAAACGAGATGCAATAGAAACATTTGTTGTAAAAGAATGTATAAACTTATAAATATGGGCAGGTTTTCACCAATGTCTCTTTCAAAAATGAACAAGATTACAGACATGTAACAAGACATATGATGTATAATATGATAGATTAAATGTATAGTTGTAAAGGTCAATCTTATTAAATAATTGTTCCTATTGGATCATAGCTTATAATTTATTAGTTAAAGCAAAGTAGAATGCCCTTAGATATCATAACTTATATATGGAGGATTTTCTGTTATGGGAAAAATAAATGAACATCCTTTTAATCCTGGAATACTTACAGTAAAGATATGATACCGATGCAAATATAAGATGGAAACATAACTTGGGTAGTAATGGTGATTAGCCTTGTTTGTATTCTCTTCTGTAGTTTTTTTTTTAAAAAAAAAAAAACAAATATTATTTTTTGGAGAACAGCAAAAAATAATGATTTAGGATGTTTAACTACGTAATATTAAAAATTGGTCATTATCTATGTGAATAAAAGTTAAAGTTCTACATTTTCTGTATTTCCATTCATTTTATCTATTTAATTATTTCCTGGCTTTTCGTTATTTGCTTCAGAAATATCGTTTATAGATTTGTCTTTAGACCATGGAATTAAATCTGGAATAAATAAACAATTGTATATAGATTTGAAAACTTTTTGGAAATTGTCATGGAGTCCAAACTTGTGTAAATCATCTAATTGCATATTAAATAACATCCTAAAATTTATTAACAATTCGTTATTCCCTCTTAGAATAGAAATAAATTCATTTTTAAAACCATTCATTTTTAATATAATATCAAACTGATCTAGTATGATTTCATAATCATCCCTTTTAGGTATTTCAGTGATAACTTTTATAAAGAGTTTATTCAATAACATTAATTTATCGATTAAATCCATTTTTATTTCATTATGTTCCTCTAATTTATTTCTATGTGCTAATTTTGTTACAATGCTACTAACTTTGGAAGTGATATTATAATTTTGAGGACCCATCCCCACAATTGACCAATCTACATCATCTTCGTAATTATATTTTTCGATAACAGGTTTCGCTGGAATGGCTTTTTTGGAAGTTTTAGTCTTTTTCTTTGGTGGTTCAGAAGTTTCAATTTTAGTTTCCTCTAAACTCTTAGAACTGCTTGGATTTTGTTTCTTTGAATTTTTTTCCTTTTTGTCTTAGAAACAGTATCTTCCTCCAAAATATTATCAATTTGAATATCATTTTCCACCTTTGTCCCACGTAATTGTCTTTGTTTGGTTGAACTTTTAGTAGATTTTTCTTGATTTAACGATTTATCTTTACTTCTTGTCCTTACACTACGCGAATTCGTGTTCCTGTTCTTGTTCTTATGATTATTATTGTTGTTGTTGTTGTAAGATTGTTCTTCATCTATATATTCTTCATCCCCAGCATTCAGTTTTCTGTTCTTTGACCCATACTCAACAAATTCCCATACATCGATTCCGGGACTTTCAAACCCTTGACATGCCATTTCATATGCAGGAATCAATCTTTTATTTTTACCAGAAGATTGATTTTTGTTCAACCAATCACGACAAAGCTTCAAAGACAATTTTTGTAAATCATTTAACTTGACCCAAATATAAGAATCATCTTTAAAAAATTTGACACAATATGAATCTTGTAACTTATCAAATTTTTTGAATTTAAGGATCTTTGAATAATAAATGTAGTTATCATTATCCTTGTTGTTATTTTTAGACATTTGATCATTTTCATTGTCTGCCTCTATATGTGCATTTGATTTTAAGACATTGGTTGGGATGATTTCATGCGGTATAATCATGGCTGGCCATGCTGGATACCCTTTGACTTTAGCTAAAACGATATCTGTTGGTTGGTATAAGCTATTTGTAGGATTTTCATGTTTTTTTTGATGTTGTTGACTTCTTGTTTGATGTTTCTTGTTTATCATGTTTTAAGGACAAAACCTAAAAGGAAAGAGGAAGGAATAAAATAGCTATGTGTAAATACTAAGTCTAATAGTACACAATTATCTTACGTGAACGCTAGAGAGTTCGTTTGGTACTAAACACACTTAGATTAATTTTTCTTTTTTTTTTGGGGGGGGGAGGAGGGGGGAGGGAGCCAGAGAAATGCTTTGGTTTTGTAAAGGTTATTGACTTTTGATAAAACTATAAAGTTTGTAATTATGGATATGTTAGTATTCATCATGTTTGACGTGACAAAAGTTAAAGATATACAATTAATTTTTTTAGTACTGTTAAGTTTTTTTTTTCACTTGTTTATTTTTTTTTTTTTAAATTTGATTTTAAAAGCTTACAATGGCCTGAAAAGAAATGAACACATATGCAGAAAGCGATAGATAAGTTGATAAAATGGGTAAATGAAATAAGTGGATTCAATAATAGGGTATTCTATCTAGTGTATATACGGGTAAGTATAAATGTGTATATATGTATGTCTATCAATAATGTTAGGGTGGGGTGTGCTTATCTATTAATTTTATGCATATGATGAATATTTATAATATAATATGGGAAAGAATACCAAAAAAAAAAGAATGCGAGTCAATTATTAATTCGTTATCTGGGAATCTGTAGTAACAGCAGCAGCAGCAGGGGTAGTACTGGTGGTGGTTGATTGTGAATTAAGACATCTTCTAATAAGTTGTTTACCCTTATTTTCTCTTATAATTGGTTCCAATTTGGGAGTAGAAAAAGTGTAGACCAATCCAGAATGGCCAAGAATGAGTAGTAAGATATTAGCGCCGGTCAAAACACTCAATTCATAAGCCTTCTTCATGATTCCATGTCTTCTTTTGGCGAACGTAACTTGTCTTCTAGTCCTATTTTCTATATATTTGATGGGGATCTTTCTACGAATGTCCTTAGGTTCTTTAATCATTTCAATTTCATCAATATAATCGTCCTCTTCCTCATCCTCTTCTTCTGGTTCTTCTACTTCTTCTTCTTCTTCTTCCTCCTCCTCATCTTCTTCTTCTTCTTCATCTATATCTTCCTCCTCATCCATATCTATTTCCACATCGTCTTCTTCGTCTCCATCATCAACCTCTTCGTCGACATGTTGTTCAATGGGGTTGTCATTCTGTTTAACTTTATCATCTCCATTATCTGCAGACTGTACCCGTTCATCATCGTCTGCCTTATCTCTTCTTAATGGCTCATTTATTTTATTTGATTCAGTCTTCCTGGCCTCCCTTAGACGTTGCTGAGTATCCAAATCATTTGTATTAGTGTTATTGGAGTGATTCTTAGACAAAACAGTGGATTTTTTCGTGGGCGACACATCATTTATCGAATCTGTACCACTCAGTTTTCTTTTCCTTGTATCAGAAACAACAACGACCATAATAAACTAAAAACTCAAAAAGAGAAACAAGTAAGTATGTGTGTGTGTGTGTGTGTGTGTGCGATGTGTGCACATTAGAATAAACCTAGTTCTATACAAAAAACACTTCCCTATCGTTGTCAATAATCAATTGCTGTTAATACAACTTACTTGGGTTAAATCACCTTCACACTTTCTGCAGTTCTTTATATTGAGGGCCGCCGTTGAGTGGCCACAGATATCACATGAAACGACTGAAGGAACGCAGAACAAAAAAATCTAAATTTGTGGGAAAATCACAACACACGACCGTTCCCGTACCATCCCCCAGAACGCACGTGTGTGTGCATCATCGTCGTGTGTCGTTACATTCCACACACACACACAAATATGTATAGACAATCGCTATTTAGTATAAGGTTCTAGGCCCCCCAGAACACCGGCCGTGTGGAATGACAGACCTTCCCCACAGTCTGTGTGCATCACGATGTACGGGTTTTTCTTTTTTTTTTGTCCCTCACTCATTATTACACAAAGAATCAAAAAAAAAATTTTTTTCTTTTTCTTTTTCTTTTTCTTTTTCTTTCTTTTTTGTTTTTGGGAAAAAGTATATATACGGTTGGATTATTTGTCATGTCTGGCAGTGTCGTTTGCATTTCTGTGTCCCATTTTCTCTGTCTCCTTCTCTTGTTGTCTCTCTGTGTGTCTTTTCAACAAGCTTTTTTTTTCTTCTTGAAACCTCGTTTCCCACTGTCTGTCTCATATACATAATATGTACGGTATATATAAGTGAGAGATGAAAAGGTTGGTTGGAGGACACAAGTTGGTGATATATATGTTCTGTATCTATTCCAGTTGAGTTCATACGTGTGTAAAAAGTGAGAGTTTTCCAATCCTTTTTTTTTTTTTTTTTGAGTACACACTCTTTGTGTTGGGTGTACAATCGACATTACTTCGATTTCTTCACCCAGTTGGTCTCTTCCTCCGCCCCTTCCTTGTGCCTCTCTCTCTGTCTCTCTCTCTCTCTCTCTATCTTTTTCTTTCTTCAACAAGCTTGTTATCTTGTCGTAGTGTTGAACAAGTAGAATAAAATAAAGTAAAGTACTATTTTGTATCGTTACAATATAATATTGCTTGAATACGCAAAACGGTCACACACAAAGATAAAAATATAAATATAAAAATAAAAAAAAAGAAAGGCCGCCAATGTCATACTATAACAGATACAGAAACAGAAGAAGACAAGACGGTGCGAACAACAGCAGTAGCAACACCAGCAGTGGTGCCGGGGGTCTTAGCGGTGGCAATGGTGTCGGGAACGTGTTTTTGACTAGAAACAATAACGGCAACGACCTGATGGCTAATGGCGGGTTGCAAGTCCCCGATGCGGTGTTTGATCTAGGCAAGAACAAAAGAGTCACGGTTAGACAGTTTAGGAATATCAATTTGATCGACATAAGGGAGTATTACCAGGACTCGCAGACTGGGGAACTGAGACCTGGGAAGAAAGGCATTTCGTTGACTGAGGATCTGTACGATGCTTTGTTGAAACATAGATTGAATATCGATGAGGCTTTGAGAAGATTTGGTTCTCGTAGACCAAGGACCAAATTGGTCAGGTTGCTATCGGATGATGAATACGATAGCAGTGATAGTGATAGAGATACTAAAGATACTACTAAGAACAGTGATAAGGATAAGAACAGAGAAGGTGATATTATTATTGGCTACGACAGTGATGATGATACTAACAACAACAACAACAACAGCAATAATAATAATAGTAGTAGTAGTAGTAACAATACTAAAGATAGTGGCAAAGATAAGGGTAAAGAGTCCAGTAAAGACGATAACAAAAAGAATACTAAAGATAGTGGCAAGGATAATGGGAAAGAAAGAACAAAGGAATCCACTTCTAACAAAAGAGAAAGAGATTATAGTGATTCAGAGATAACAGAACAAAAGAAAAGAAAGCCTGCAGCCGCCACCCTATTGCCATATGAGGAAAGTATTGAGAATGCAAAGAGGGAGGCTAATGCAACCCTTATTATTCCAGGCATGGGTAAACAAAAAGTGGAACAAAAGGTGGAACAAAAGGATGCTAATGCTTCCACTGCTGCAGCTTCCACTGTAGATGCTGCTGCTGTGGCAGAAGTTAAGAATGAATCTGGCGACAACTCTGAAACGAAGACCAAGGCAGACGGCGCAGTCGAAGGGGAAGTTGAGTCTGTGCCAAAACTGGCCACAGCAGATGGCAAAGATCCCGCTAATAAAAACGATAATAATAACAACGATTCAAGTGCAGAGGAATTTGCCGAAAGTTTACAAGCAGAAATGGACAAGATGATGGATGAGAGTAGTGAAGAAGAGTGAGTGGTCCTAGATTTATTCCCCCCATGTGTATGTGTGAGGTGGTGAGGTGGAAAGGATTCTTTTATACCTTCATCTATTTAATTTTTTTTTTTTTTTTGGTTTTTGTTTCTTACTTTCTTTCTCTTCCAAATAACATAATCTTTATTTTTTTATATATATATGCTAATATTTATTTTTATTTTTTTTTTCTATTTAATATTTTATACACTTTTACCTATATTATATATACAAAGAGATGTATGTATATGTATGTGTGTGTGCATGTGTGTGTTGTTTTGTTTTATAGGAATGAAATAAGCGCTTAGGGTTTGGCAGGAGCAGTTGATATTCGATGAATTGCTTTTCTTTCTTTTTTTCTGTTTTTTGGTCCCCCGCTGGCTTCTTTTTTTTCTTTCTTTTTTTCTTCTTGGTTTTTCACTCTTGGTTTTTCTCTGTACGTCCAGCCCATCGGTGTTCATATTTTGATGTCTGGGTGCGAAGTTTTCCCACTGTGAAATACGAAGAAAGAAAGAAAAAAGAAACACTAACGTCATCTTGGGAATGCCTGTTCCATCTTTGTCGAGAAAATTCCTATCGAGTGAGAAAGATTAGATTAAAGATTATAATTGAGAGCGTCTGTCTAGCCTCGAGCAATAAAAAAACAAGAAAAAAAAAAAAACTTTTGGATGTCATCTAGAGTCGTCGTTACACATAAAGGTAACCTGTGTGCATGTATATTTCTCTCTCTTGGCTTGTCTTATTTATCTTCTTCTCTTTTTTTTTTTTTTTTGTGTATTTGTTTTTGTTAGTTTTGAAACTCTTTAAAGTATATGGTGGACCTGTAGTTTCCGTAATAATGATGCCTCAATGGACAACACCAACAACAATAAACACTAATGATAATACTTTAGAACCACAGAATACTTTTGCCATAAATAACATGGATAATAGTAAAGTTGAAAAGAACGTCCCTTATGATCAATTTTCTTCTGACTCACTTCTCTCTATCCTCTATGATCAATCAGT
This sequence comes from Arxiozyma bovina, assembly GCA_023309525.1. Classification (NCBI taxonomy): domain Eukaryota; kingdom Fungi; phylum Ascomycota; class Saccharomycetes; order Saccharomycetales; family Saccharomycetaceae; genus Arxiozyma; species Arxiozyma bovina. The sequence goes on along the minus strand of JAKZLQ010000155.1, from coordinate 652,569 downwards.
TTTCAATTCTATAAATTATAACAACAACAGTAATAGTAATAGTAATATCAATAGTCATAGTGGTACCTTTCCCAATGAATCTAATCCAAATGTTCTAGATGACAGTTTTAATGTTATAGATAAAACCGATCTCTCAAAGCATCTATTGACCCCAACATTCGAGGATTTCTTATCGCCTAGATCACAATCTCCACAAAACAGTACAAATATGAAAACTAATATCAGTGAACTAGCAAATTCAAACAATACTACCGTTATGACAAATAAGTTTTCCAATAAATATTTGGATCCAGTTCCAAACCCAAATTTTATTATCAATAATAATAATAATACTAATATTAACAATACTAATACTAATATTAATAATCAGGGTATTCCTTTTACACTACAAGAAGACGAGGAACCCACTACTAATTTGGACGATTTGATTAAAGATATTACATCAGATACCAATAGCAACAATATTATTAATGATAATGACCTTTTCTTAAATAACGCTTTTTTCAACATAGATAATGGTATTAGAAGACATAGTGATGCATTTTTGACTAATAACACTGCTGTACCTTCGAATATGTCTACTTCAAGAGCCTCAATATCTCATCAATTTGACATGTGGACTGGTTTGCAAAGTAATAGTAATAAAAATAGTAATTCACTGCGTAAAGTGGCAAGTCTAAATAACAGTAGTAATAACATGTTGTTACGTACAAAGTCAAATAGACAACTAGGCACAAATACACTTAAGTCTAGTGGTAAATTCAATTCTAATTTTATCAATTTTATTGATCCGTTCAACAACAACAACAACAATAATAATAATAATAATAATAATAGTAATAGTGATAATAATAATAATAATAAGAGCAACTCTTCAGAGTTCATTCGTCCCCCATTAAAACGCGCAGTGACATCCGTTAAATCCACAGATAATATACACCTAATATCATCACCAAGCAATGAAAGAACATACAGTGTTAGAAAGAATCCATATAGAGGTTCTGTTCCCACCATTGATATAAACATTTTAAAAGAATTGTCTGCTTCAGCTGGAATAACCCCGTTAAGCAAAGTATCGCCATCAAACGATAGGTTTTATAATAACTTAGATGATTCATTGAGTTCAAATAATTTAGTTCCAGTAACAGCACCAGCATCCGAAACAGTGTCTCTCAGTAATGATGTATCCAATAATTTATCTGAGTTAGCAAAGTCTAATCCTCCAAGCACTGAATCATCGTATCCGTCTGAGAATACATCGATTCAAAGAAATAATGTCCCAATTATTTCACCTTATTCTGATGGTAACAGTAACAACAGCAATAACAATAACTACGATCACTCATATCTTTCACTACCACAAAAAACAATAAGGTCGGCATCTGTTGCTGATCTTTATTCTAGTGTAGAAAAATCTACACAGACATTACCCGTGAATACGGTTACCCTGTTGCCGGTAAAATACTTAAATATGTCAAATGATGCATGCATGGAGAAAATATCTCCATTAAACATGAATCAACAACAACAGATAATGGCTCCGTCACAAATGAATCAAAGTGCAAATCAATGTCCAATGCCACAGATGCTACCATTTATACCACCATCAAAAAGTGTAACGAATGGGAACAATGATCTCTCCCTGGAACAGCATCGTGTTATGAACTTGCCAATACAACCTATTCCGCAGAATGCATCAATGTCATCTAAGAATAAAATAAGTAACGTTGAACCGCACTCAAGAAACCCCCCAGGATACAGACGTACATCAATAACTATTGTTCAAACTAATAAAAAGAAGAACCAGGCCACCAACTCATGTAAAGAAAAGGCTTATCAATGTGAGTACTGTGAGAAATCATTTAAAAGAGCAGAACACAAGAAACGTCACGTAAGATCGATTCATACTCAAGAAAGACCTTTTTCATGTCAACTATGTAATAAGAAGTTTAGCCGGAGTGATAATTTACAGCAACATCTTAAAGTTCATAAGAAACATGAATTGGAAGAGATAAAAAAGATACAATTGAACATTTTGAAAGATCCATCTTTTAGATGAAATTTTTCTTTTTTTTTTTGTTTGTTTATGTCCATATTTATATATAATAAACTACATGTTATTAAATGGATGATACCCTTATTCAGACGCAAAATTTTTTGGGATAAATATATAGATTTTTTTTACAACGGTATAAACGTATAAATAAATAAATATTAATACTTCACAATTGGAGTCTTTCTAAACAAATGGATATGAGTACAGAGTGTTGAAACAAGTTAAATGTGCTTTCATTATATAATATACTTTCTAGTAACCATGACTTGTGTAATAAAACGGTGTTCTTGATGCCACCATTGTGTAGTTAGTTGAGTAAAGCAAGTTCTTTGCCCTCTGGATATGTATGGTATGGGTACGTTCTATTTACTGCATTACTTGATTAGGTTAAAGAAGGCTGCAACTGTATCTTCTTGTTTTGAATCAATTGGGGGGGAATGATCTGTCTGCGACAAAAATGGGAAAAAGCAAAATGCCATTAAAAATAAAGAACAAACAAAGAAAAGTGGCAGTTTCATTATGAGACATAAGGTGATGATATGGAGCAAGAAGGATTTTAGTCCCTTCATTAATTTTCTTTTCAAAGGAGTAAGTAAATATTTATAAGAATACCATCATTGAGAGTTTTCCAGATTGACTATTTCTAAAATTATTTTGGTTGGAGGAGTTTTACCCAACAATCTCATTATTACAGTATTACACTTACCAACCCGTCTCTTAGTGTCATCGTTAGAGTTTACTAAACATTGACAACGCTAATTTTGGAAAGGTTTGCATTTTAGTTATTTTAAGTTCCTTATATTTATATATTTGTTTGTTTATTTTTGTTTCTATTGCTGCTGATGGGAATGTTAACTGATAATCCGTTCAATAGATCACTATCTAGAAATATATCTGAACTATCCAACTACCATACTGATGCGAATATAACTGATGTTGATATTTTTACTGAATCAAATAACAGCAACCAAAATACCTACAGTAGCCATGATAAAATGGAGTTACAATTACCTTTATCTCCACCTATACCTATAGATCTATCTATGTTTTCTGGATTAAGAAGAACTAAATCATGTCGACAGCCATTATATCCTCGTAGAAATCATCACAGAAAAGGTACAAACGACTCAATTGTATCTTTACCTCCTAAAACAAATAAATTATACTCTCCAGTAAAGACTTTTCATAAAAATATTAATATCGATAACAGTACATCGAAATATAATCATGTTTTGACACCCTATGGAAACAGAAATTGTTTTGATAGTGTATTATCCAAAGCATTGATACCGACACATAAAGAATCACATGATTTGTTTCCTAGAATAACAGTAGAAACATTGAAAGAAATTATATGTAATAATATACATGAACAGTTCTATGATTCTTACAAAATAATTGATAGTAGGTTTGATTATGAATTTCAAGGAGGCCATATTAAAAATGCTTTAAATATTTCATCTACTAATGAAATTGAAACACGATTGCTTGGTACAGTGATGATACCTAATACAGAAAAACCTATTTTATTAATCTTTCATTGTGAATTCAGTTCTCATAGAGGACCCACATTAGCATCACATTTAAGAAACTGTGATAGAATCATTAATCAAGATACTTATCCTAAATTGTATTATCCAGATATCTTATTATTAGATGGTGGATATAAAGAATTTTATGATAAATTACCAGAATTATGTTTTCCAAGAAATTATGTCGCAATGAATTCAAGTGAGAATTTACATAAATGTAAAACTGAATTAAATAAATTTAGAATTAATTCAAAAAAGTTGATTAGTAGAAATAATTCGATAAGAACACTTCACAATACTAAATTAGTTAATGAACATTCAAAAGAAAATACTTTAAAACTTGATATTCTACCTAAGCTATCCTTCTTAAGTCCATCTTCAATTGGAACATCGTCCAGTGACGAATATGAGGAGGGGATTAGAGAGAATGACACTGATGGTATACCTTCAGAAGAGAGTAGCTATATTAGTATTAACAAATTGCTATTGATGAAAGAGTTAGATAATAAATTTTATGACAGTAATGAAGAAAATAACATTTCTGAGGAGGATGACAGTGATGACGGTGGAGGCGATAGTAGTGGAGCTTTAGAATACCATAATTATCAAGAATACCCATACAATGAGACGATTTTTACTTCAAAATTCTCGGCAATTAACAGGTCGAATAAGCTTTGCTTCAACAATGCTCCAACTTTCCCAATGAATTAAACCTTTGCATATTATAATACGTCTGCTATAATTGATGTTATACAGAATAGAATACAATCATTTATTGCATTGCTCTAACGATAAATAAGTAGTAATAAACATATCTATTGATATATTCACTGTGATATGTACCAGTTTATTATTATATATTTACAAAATGAAAATATCATATATATTTCGTTAATCATTAGATTTTTTTTGTATTTTGATGTATCATCTAACTAAATGCAGATGACAAAAAGGATTAATAGTACAGAACCTAGTCATACTTTTTTTTCTCAATTTTTTTCATTGTTAGAATGAATAAGGATATTGTTACCTACCCATCTATCTAATTTTGTCTTCCATCTCTGTGGTGGCCAAATGATAAATAAAACTTTGCCTACAATCAACCCTTCTGATATAGGGCCAAAATTACGACTGTCTACAGAATGTATGTTATCACCTTCTATCCAAACATGGCCTCTCGGTATAAGCATAGTACTATTATCGTTACTGTTAGCATCCTTATTAGCGTCACATTTTATTGTGTCTAAGGATAAAGCTTTAACTCTTTTACAAAGAATCTTTGAAGGATCAAATGGAGATTTCAAAAGGACGATGTCATTGACTTTCAAATTTGAAGTTGGTTTAAATTTCTTTAGAACAACCCAGTCATGTGGATCCAGGTCGCTGGGATTTAAAGTGGGTCTCATGGAACTACCATCCACTTTAGAAACATGGAATACGTCACTCATGGCCAATGCTACTGGGATCCAAGATAATCCCAGAAACACCTTTCTAACAGAGATAGTCATGAGTGGTACTATTATATTATATGTAGTTTTCTGGTTGTTAGATCAAGCAGTTGTAGATGATAGTCCAGCAGTAGTGGGGAGGAGGAAGGTTCCCTTCTCAAATAAAGAATGCTTTGTTGTATTGCAAAAAGCTCACAGTTAGTTCTCTCTAAAGTTTTTGTTTAAATTGCCATTGCGATCAAAACTTCGGGGATCTCGGAAAGAGCCCCCGAGGGACCGAAGAAAATGACTCTCGAGGAAAAACGGAGACACACTTCTAAGGAAAAACTGCTATCGCCGTTGGTCATAAAGATTGGGCACACAGTTGAATGAATAAAATCATCGATGACATTAAACTGTAGATATATATATATATATATATATATATAGACATATTTATATTTATATAGATAAGAAACAGGGTTGATCAAAGAAACATGTCTGCCATAGATATTTTTTTCCCTTTCTGTTTGACATGGAAAAATCTGTATTTTTACATTAAGTAACATATCCAACGCATCAAGAGACAATTTATTCTCTCGATCTCCTTTTATTCCAAATAATATATTTAATCAGGTATCCAATAAATCTCAGTGTAGTATGACGATAAATCAAACGGTGGATCCAGATATCAATACTAATACAGTGAATTCTTCAATAGCAATCACAGCAGATGACCGCAGTGAAAGAGATACCAAGAGTTGGAAAAAAAGAATTCTTATTTTCTATAACCATCCCATAACACAATTTATTGTAGGTAAATGGTTCTTTATATGTTTAGCGATATTCATTGTCATTGCTAGATTCGCTCCGAACTTTGCTAGAGATGGAGGTCTTATCAAGGCTCAATACAGCATTGGTTACGGTTGTGTTGCTTGGATATTTTTAGGATCAGGGTTGAGTATGAAGACTAGTAGAATCATGGCTAATATGGCAAATTGGAGGGCACATTTAGTTATCTTTGTACTAAGTTTCCTTGTTACATCTTCTATTATCTATGGATTTTGTACTGCTATTAAAGTGTCGAATGATAAAAACATTGATGACTGGGTGCTTATCGGACTTCTCATGACTGCTGCTTGCCCCACTACAGTAGCTTCTAATGTGATAATGACCACACAAGCTGGAGGTAACGATTTGCTGTGTGTGTGTGAGGTGTTTTTAGGTAATCTATTCGGGGGATTTATCACTCCAGCAATAGCACAAATGTATACAAGAAATAGATATTTCCAGTATGGTAACCCTGCAAATGGGAATAGCATGCAGGCATTATATGCTCGTGTCATGAAACAAGTGGGTTTATCTGTCTTTGTTCCCTTATTTGTGGGTCAACTGATGCAAAATTTTACTCCAAGGATTACTAAAATGTATCTCGATTTTTTGAAAAGGTATCATTTGAAAATTGGTTCATATATGTTGCTATTAATCATGTTTAGTAGTTTTTCCACTGCTTTCTATCAAAAATCTTTTACCAGTATTTCCCATGTTTCAGTAATATTTCTGTGTTTCTTTAACTTTGGATGTTATTTATTGTTTACTGGCATATCCTATGTTGTAGCTAGACCATGGTTTATTCCCAAATTATTCCCTCATGAACCTGTTCCAGGTACTTCATCTAAATTGTATACTTGGACTTATAAAATATTTAGACCATTTTATTACAATAAAAGAGATTCAATATGTATTATGTTTTGTGGCCCAGCTAAGACCGCTGCTTTAGGTGTCTCTTTGATCACATCTCAGTATGGTGATGATAAGGAACATTTGGGAAAGCTATTGGTACCATTAGTTTTATATCAAGCTATACAAGTTTTAACAGGTAGCTTTTTCGTTCCGGTATTTAAAAGGTGGGCAAGGGATGAAATTGAGCAATATGAGAATGAAATATCTGATAAAACGGATCAAGAGAATATTAGTAACACCTCTAACATAAGTTTAGAAGAGATAAGTCCTGTTATGGTTGACAAGAGTAGTAAGATATTGGATTTGGAAAATAATCCCATAAAGATTGATGTTGGTAATGATTCGTCACTTGAAAGTTCGATCAAGACTGATCAATAGTATTTTATAAAACAAAGTACACTGGTTAATAATATTGTTCTTTGTTTATTTCATATAGTTTTTTTTAGACATATATTTATTATGTATGCACGTATATATACTATATTCATTTGTGATAGATGTAAAAATTGTAATAAGTATAATATAAATGATAAAAGTTACAAACAATAAATCGAAGTGTCCAATTTCATTTTTATATAAACAAACGTATATATATATATATATGGGTGAAGCGTGAAGTAAGAGGAATTTGTTAATGGGTTAATCTAACACTTTTATGAAATTGTATGGTATTAATCCTACCCTATGTGCAGGGGGGATCTTATCGTTGTCATATACCTCACCTAGGTACCACTCTTTATTTATTTCTTCAGTTATTAAAAGATAATCATTTTTGTCAAAATTTATCACTTCAGGTGAATTATTATCTAACAATGGGTATAATGCTTTAGCATACTTAATCACTGAATTGCCTGATCTAGTCATTATAGGTAGAGTAACTATGACACCATTGTCATTCACACGCCCCATTCTTATATCCTTTGTGATACCGCCTTGTAATTTATTCATTTCTAATATAGCATCCTCAATAGGATCATTTGAACTTGGATCTTTAACTAAGGATTTCCTTCTTGTGGATCGTGACACATCCAAAGATTTCATTAAAATTGTATTTGTACTATTTTGTCTTGTTTCATTAGGGCAACTACCTACTGATCCATTGAGTTGTGTTTTTGTAAGATCATTGTGTTCATTACTTGAAGCTTGAACAGTCGTTGTTGTGGAATTGTTTAATATCGATGATATATGACTCATTGACTTTCTCTTTCTATTATTTGTGGAATTCCACGATTTTGCAAATCTTTGATTATCATCTATGCTTGAAGCAATCGAGGTTACAGATGTGGACATAGATTCTACACTTCTTCTTCTATTTACATGACTAGAAAAATCAGTTGGGTTCGAAGAACTTGAAGTAGTTGATGATTCAGAGTGTGTTTTGATATGCTGCGATGTAGAATTGTTTGTATCATTCTTATATACAGCTTCTTGCTGAGAGGCATCTTTGGATTGTGCTGTTACCTTTTCTGTTGAGAAAGCAAGCATGTCTTCAGTTGCCTTTGAATAACTGGGTAGATGTGATTCATGTAAAGAATACCTGTTGAATTTCCCCTTGGAACGTTGTTTTATAACGGGCAGGGATTTTTCGTCGTTCTGAGTAGTATAATCCATATGTGGTGTAAAGGTTGGAGTTGTGGCCTCTGTTTGTTGAACGTAAGAGTAACTTGGTTTTGCTTTGTTGAGGGAATTATTATTTCTTGACATGTAGGTTTTCTGCAACTGGTTTGATAGTTGTCGGATATCTTCCATGTAACTCTCTCTTTTCGACAAAGCAATTCTTTTGTCATTGCTCGTACTTGAATTTGAATTTGTATGGATATCTGTTGTAGTTGCAGAAGATGCATATGATACGGGTCTTTTAGAAGATTTTTGATGTTTTTCTTTTAACCTTCCTGTCCCATAATCACTTGAAAATTTTTTTATATCATCCCAAGCGGTAAAAGTGGTTAACTCGTTGTTTAAAAAATCCAATTTCGTTTGTTCAAGGATACATGTCTCTATGTTAATGTTGATATACTCTTGTAATTTGCTTTGAATAAAACTGATTCTTCCATATTCCATCTCCTGTAATTGTTCAGAGATTAAAGCCCACTCCTTTAACCAAAATTTTTGAGAAGCTTTATATTCATGTTTCAAGACAGTTAATTGGGTGGATATTTCTTTAACGTTGGTCTCCCATTTAATGATTTCTCTATTGTTTTGTTCTGTCTTCCTAGATCCTATAATATTATTTTCATTCAGTTTATAATCTCTATACCTGACTTCAGCTTCCTTTAACCTTTTCGCTAATTCTTCACAACCTTTTCTTTTCTCCATTTTATCCTTCCTTAAATTTTCAATCTTACCTGATAAAGTTGTATAAGAAGCTTTCATATTATCACTAAACAATTTTACTTGTTGATATAGATCGCTCTGTATCAATTCACATTGTTTTGAAAACGCAGCTGCTCTAGCCTTTTCAACTGAGGATAAAGACAATAACATATCATTCAACTTACCAAAATCAGGGTTTTTGGAGATGTCTTTCTTCAGTTTTTCGTCTATAGCACCGGATCTTCTTGCATAGTCCTTTGAAACTTCAGCTTTAGAACGGAAGAATTGTTCTAAAGTCGATAGTGATTTAATTCCATCGGAGATATGTTGTAATAGGATATTGACTCCATCATCATGAGGATCCCAAAAACACGATTTAAAATCGAATTCCATAGTTGAAGAGTAGTAATTATGATGATGATGATAATGTGTTTAAAAGTAATCTGTCAGTTATGTTATTTTGTGATTAAGATTAATTAAGTGAAAGAAAGAAGATAGAAAAAGGGAGAAATATGATGAAAACTAATGTTAAAATAATAAAAAAAAAGAGAGAGAAAGAGATTTGCTTAGATTTATTATGTTATGCTACAATGTGAAAATCAGTATTAATTTCTGAAAGTGCATTATAGGTTAGAAGGAGAGCAGATGAATAATGAATTAACTAACCAAAAAAAAGAAGAAAAGAGAAGTTATTCAAAAAACCTTCACAAGATCGAAAATTTCATTACATCAATGGAAATTCAATATTTACGGTATTTCCTAAAAGGGTTAAGATGACAGATCTCCATGTTAATTTCCTAAAGGAGGAAAAGAGAACTGAAAACAGGGAAGCAGTAGTCGGAACTGCGAACACATGTTCGATTCCCGTGGGTTTCTCTTTTTTTTTGTAGGACTGCTCTAAATTAATAGAACAATAATTGTGTGTACAGATATATCCTGCGCAGTTACAATGTCATGATATATAGTCATGACACCCATATAATGACCACTGGCAATATCTCACTACAACATGTTTGCTTTATCCACTATGACTGTATGCTAATGACAATATATAATATCAAAGAAAATATGTATGTTCATTATTTGTGATGTTAGGAGTTGGGATTTAGAAGAGAGAACCTGCATGCGTTCTCCTAGTTTGTTAGAATTACTGCGCAAATATCAAATCTAACATCAAGCATGAACTGCCCAAAGCTTGATCACTTGAAATGTCTTGGCTCCTTCGGGGGGTCTATTTTGCTTATCCCACTTATCTCTAAGTCTCTTTATGTGTTTTGTCTTTGTCTTTCTCTTTTCTTCTGCTCTTCTCTCCTCCTCTTTGTCTTATCGGTCTGTCTCAATCTCTCGCCGTTTGCTGGCTGTTCCCCCTCCCCCGCCTTGTGGCTGCTGCAGTTTGATTTTTTTTCTCTATCGATTTTCTGTTCGAGCAAGGAAGGGAGCGGACAAACTCGGGAGGGGGGAAAAATAAAGATACTCGAGGGTATTTTCCATAGATTATTTAAATAGGATCCTCTCTCTCTCTCTCTCTCGAACCTGTTCCTCTCCCCTCCCCTCCTTCCCTTGTGCCCAATGTCAACGTGACAAATAGATGATATTCTAAGACTCCGACAATATTTCTCGTAAGAACATATAATAAGTAACTTGACTTCGAGAACTAGATAAATTAAGAAAGTAAGGAAAAAGAAAAAGGAATATAATAAAAAAAAAAAACAACGAGAACAAGAGCAAGATAAAAACTGTAACTATGTCGTTAGTGTCTGCTTTACCTGAAAGAACCAAAGTTAGCAATAACAACAATAATGATGCCACTAGTCGGTCCGTTCCGGTTAGTAATCGAGATGACTCTCATAGTAGTAGAGTTCCTAGCGTTTACCATAATGCTGGAGAACCTTTATCCAAAGAGGCTCTATTCAGGGCCAGAATGAAATATGGATACTACCAATCTCCTGCTACCAATTCGACGCTGGGTGGCTTTGACTCTAGGATGTCTGCTGATGTGGCTGCATCCTTAGCTGATCTGACTCATGTTAACATGCCCACGTATTTGAGAGAGATAGATGAAAATGCTCATAAGGCTGCAAGAAGTATTGGGAAAAGAAACATTTGTAAGCAACAGTCGGTTACATCCCACGCTTCTAATGCCACATCCAATACAGAAGGTACCTCAGCTGCTTCTAAGGCATACTCGATGTCTTATACGGAAGCCCCAATACGGGTAAATTCTGTAGATAGGACTTATTCTATCTCTTCTGCTGCTGCTGCTTCACGTAAAACCTTATCTATCACATCACAAATGCAAAACCAAGGACAAGAGCAAGAGCAAGGGCAGGAGCAAGAAGGAAGATCTCAGTCTTTGACTACACCAAAGCCAAATATGTCTAAATTGATCAGCAGTGCAGAAAAGAAAGCAGATGCAGCCATCAAGAATCGTTGGGATCCACAAAGAAAGAATTTCCATTATGGGATACGTAAAAAGGAATCTAATGGTCCAGAAGATCGTAAACAATTCGAAATCGATAATAAAGTTATGCAAAGAGTGATCCTTAAGACACAAAATTCTAAACAAAGATTAGTTGGTAAACAGGAGCAAGAAACAAATGAATTGAAACAAGTACAAAGAGATAAAGTAGCAAAACATGCAGCTGTGAAAGTTAAAGACACAAATTTCACAGAGTCTATCGATAAAGATATTGAAGCCAAGAGACAAGAAAGAGAGACTTATTTGAAACATTTGACATCTTCACAAGTACTTTCCATGGCTCGTGCAAGAGTGGATCAACAACTACAACTGATTGAAGCGGCTCATGCAGAAGATAGAATCTTCCAAAATGATGCATTCAATAAGGCAGCTGTAAAACTTGCTCAGAGTCGTGCTGCTATTCGTTCCACAGAACGGGATTATTATGCAAATAAGATTAACTTGGGTGGTGGTTTGTGGCTATCTCCAGAAGACATCAATAAGATTTCACAAGATTTATTGAACCCCATTCTTGGTGAAATTGATAGCAAAGCTAAACATCAACGTGAGGTTGATATTGAGATTGCTAATCGCACTAAGGTGTATAATAATGAGATGGCCAAGTTTAAATCTTTACAAAAGGAAAAAGAGGATAATAATACAAAGATTTTACAAGATACAGAGGAAAAAAATACTGCTGAATACAATAAAATTGCAAAACAATTGGAAGATGATTACACAAAATTGAAATATGACCTTCAAGCACAAGTAGATGAAAAGAGAAAGGATTATCAAGATACTGTTCAACGTTTAGAGGATTTGAAAGAAGAATGTGAAATGAAATTGAAATTACAAAGAGACTTAGCTGATAAGGAATTAGACTCATGGGAAAAGTATAAAGATAATGATATAGTAGAAGCTGAAAAGGAACAAGCGGAATTATTAGCCCCATATAATCAACAATTGGAATCTGCTAATGATGATCAAAAGAAATTATCCACGGAATATGACAGCATAATGAGTAATATGACTAAGTTACAAACTTTAATAAACTCACACAAAGGTAAGATTGAAGAGTATACAAGTTTAATTGAAGTGCAAGAAAATTATGAAGATCGTGAAAAGACTCTTTTAACTCAATTAGCGGAACAGAAAGAAGAATTGAGTCATACTTTAGAGGAGGAAGTAATGGTCCGTGCTCAAAGAATAAAAGAACAATTAGAACTATCTAATAAAGAATACGAAATGAAACAATTAGAGATCAGTGCATTGATAAATGAACGTCAAGAGGAGTTACAAAAGATTGATATTGTATTGCAAGAGGAAAGATTGAAATTGTTAGATGCTATGCAAAAGGTAGCTAAAGCTCGTGGTGATGAAAAATTAGATGAAGATAAAGTTAGAGTCTTATTTGGTATGACCAGTGGCGAATATATGGAGATGCAAGGGTTGAAAGTAGGTGAAGAGAAGGAAGAGAAAGACGGAGAAGATGGAGGAAAAAAGAAGGAAGGAAATGAAACTGAGAAAGGGGAAGAGACAGTTGACGAGAGCAATAAACAACTGAAAGAAGATGAGATAGGTGAAAAGGAATCAAAGATTTTGAACGGTGCTGATGATAAGGTATCAGAAGCTAAGTCAGATGAAGAGGAACAAACGGAAAATGATAATAAGGAAGATGACGGTGAGGAGGTTGACGATGTTGATGATTATACCCCTTCGTTTAGTGGATTTTCACAAGGTTCAATAATAAATCACGATGACGTAGAAGAAACTGCAGTTGGTTCTCCTGGTCAGAGCGATGAAACCGGTTATTTCAAAGAAGTGTTTTAAACATCAAAGAAAATATTCTTTGTTATGTATATATAGGTATAGGTATATATATATTCAAATAAATAAATCAAATAAAGGATCTTATGTCTTTATTTTTTTCATCTTGTATGTCTTTTCTCATTCGAAAAAAAAGTAAGGAGAAGAAAGACATAAAAAATATCTTAATATTTAATAAAGGATAAATACAATATCTTTTTTTATCTATAAAACTTAGAAGAGTAATCTATAAATATATGTTATTTACACTGGAGATGTGAGGTAGTTCTGATGCAGCAATGGTACAAAAAAAAATGTTAATGGTATCTATATCAATAAAAAAAATGGAGCAAGTATCAAACTTTATCTACGGTGGTAGACATAATATTATCGGAGTATTCTGCTTCTATTAGGTATCTATAATTTCGGAAATGTCTTAAATGTTCTTTGGGTATAGATCTAAAATACAACGATTCTGTTTGGAATCTGGACCCTAGATAAAAGTCTACGGCTAAGATTACGAACAGGATTCCAAACCAGAAAGCTAAAAGCCATTCAAAGCATGCACTTCTTGAATCATTGGTGATTGCACCAAAACATATAGCCCAAATGACTGCAAGAGACAGCCAAATTATTTTACATGTTGCACTAAGAGTATATTTATTCCAAATATAGCCGTTCCACTTACGTCTCCTTATCACATTAGATAAATCCACCTCTGAATCACTTAGATTTGATAATGGATGAATAAGTGCGTAATATTTCCCCATGATAAAATAGGCAGTTGAGTGACAACACACTGAAAAGAACATCAAAACAACAAACACACCGACCATGGCCAAATGTACATGGTGATACGATGCAGTGGAGAAGATAGAACACATTAATAGAGCTATTTCACCCAGTCCACCTATTATGGCAGATGCAAATAATAGACGAGTTTCATGTCTGGTGAATCCTGGAGCCATTAGAAATTTTCTGTTCCCAAATCCGCCCCGTTGCCAATACTCGCAAATAATAGTCAAGAAGTAACCTAGTCCTTGCCATCCTGCACATGATATAAAAAGAGGTCTTAAGTTTGTAGCGCCAATATCAGAGATATATACTGGAGATGCCTTTGGTCCATGCATAAACCAGTACATGGGATGTCCCTGTGCAGCCCAACAGATCAACATTGCAATTAACATTCCATACCAGGGAACAAAAGCAACGATGGGTAAAATAAACCACCAATTTGTAGGTATCTTCGAAGAGCTTTTCTTGATGAAACTCATTGATAATTGTGATAAATTTTTTTTTCTATATCTTTAATTTCCCACTTCTCTTGTTTTTTTTTTTTTAAAGGTATGATTAAGTTCCTTGTACAGCGAAGATTGCTTTAAAATTGAACTTCTTACCTTAACATTTATATACAATAACAATAACCATTAAATGACAGTGGGCATTGGCCTTGTCTTCTATGGAGACACTGGGGTGGGGGTTCTTTAAGAGATCTCAGATCTCTGCGCCTCTAGTTAATTTCTTTTTTTATTTCTGTTTTGTTTTTTCCATTATTGTCTATTTTAATAACTGCATTAGTTCGTTCTTTAAATCTCGAGCAGGTCGAAAATGAAAAACAAAACAAAAACAAAAAAACTAAAAGAAAGGTAACTTAAGCTTTGAGGCTTATTTCCATGCTACAGCCGCTGTCTTCTTCTTTTTTTCCTTCCTTCTGTCTCATCTCTGGGACGACTTAAAGAAAGCTTTCTGCTGTTCGGCCAGAAACTTTTGGTTGCCGTGGGAAGTGATAAAAAGACCGATGGAAGAGAAACCGGAAAAAACTGGAAGGGTCACATGATCACCGTATGCAATGACACACAGTTACCCGCAAAATAGTTGAATTTATTTTTTTTTTTTTTTTAAAATTTTCATCCTTATTTTTTTTCGCTATTACTTTGCCCTCCTCAACGTAAACATCGACCTCTCTCCCATTTCCCCATGGAGTTGATTAGTTTTCGTTTCAATTCTATTTAATCAAACAAGAGACACAGATATTAGTCTTTCTTCCTATAGCTTCTTTTAGTACTTCTTGTTTCATACAAGGTGTGCTTTATATAATCACGTACGTGAAGTTTGCTTATAATTTCTTCCTTTTATTTCTTTTTTATCTTCTTTTTTTTTAATTTTTTTATTTAGGAATCCATCGTTGAAGAGTTATTTACTACAAGTGTAGTGTCTCAAAGCATACATAATAACCACTAGCATATACGTTGTCATAATATGTCGTCTTATTCCAAAAATAAACTGAGTCCCGCAGTGAAAAATAAAATAGATACTTTAACTGAATTATTTCCTGATTGGACACCTGAAGATTTAATTGATTTGGTTCAAGAATATGATGATCTAGAGACTATAATTGATAAAATTACTTCTGGTGCAGTAACTCGATGGGATGAAGTTAAAAAGCCTTCTAAAAAGGAAAGAAAACAACAACAACAGTACGAAAATACATCAGATACATACATACCACAATATTCACATAACACAAGTAATAATATTAGCACAAGTCATACCACATCTTCAAATATAACGCATTTGGATGAATATGATGAAGTAAATACAAATCATAATAACACAAGACGTTCTAAATACAATAATAACAACTTTGCATCTACATCACAACGAACTACAAAGAGATATTCACATTTACCAAATAAACAGTTACCTTTGAAACCCGTTCATGTTCATACTAAAGCGGTTTCTCACACTAATTCATGGGCTGATGTCATCTCCTCTGATATGAAGAAAGCAGCAGCTTCCCAAGTTAAAGTAGAAAAGGAAACTACTTCTCGTCCAGAATCTTCAGGGTCGGCATCCGTTCCAACTCCATCATTATTGACTGAAAATAAAACTGCTACCACTTCTACGAATACAGAATCTGCTTCTACTATTACTCCTGCACCAAAAAAAATGACATGGGCTGCAGTTGCTGCTCCAAAACAAAAGGTACCAGTTAAGAAGCCAGAACCTTTAGAAAATGTCAGTGACTTGAAAAAAGAGATTGAAGCAGTTGAAAATGAAGATAAATTAGCTGTTAAGGGCGAACCTGAAGAAACTGTTTCCAAAGAAGAAGCAGAGGCAGAAGAAGAAGTTACTGAAACTTCCACATCCGAAGAAGAGTCTACTGATGAAGAAGAAGAATCATCCTCTGAAGAAGAATCATCTACTGAAGAAGAATCCTCATCCGAAGAAGAGAATTCTGAAGAAGAATCTTCCAGTGAAGAAAACTCTTCTAGTGAAGAGGAGGAAGAAGAAGAAATAGTTGACAAAGTTAAGAAGGAAGAACCAACTGCGCCAGCAGCTACTGCAGAAGTTAAAAAAGTTGCTGAAGATTCAGCTGTTGGACAAGAACCTGTCCCAGTACAAACCACTGTACCAACCCAACCTGTCACTGCCTCTACTACAACTTCTACAAGTGATGCTACTAAATCTATAGAAAGTACTCCTGCTACTCAACAAGCCGCTGCCGCCGCCGCAGTTGCCCAACAGCAAGCCGCTGCTGCTGCTGCTGCAGTTGCTCAACAACAAGCTCAACAACAACAATATTACATGTATCAAAATCAATTCCCAGGTTACACTTACCCAGGCATGTATGATTCTCAATCTTATGCTACGGCCTATGGTCAACAACAATATCCACAATATAACCAGTACCAACAATATCAACAATATCAACAATATCAACCACAAGGTGTAATGGGCAGTCAAGCTGCTTTAGCTGCTCAATATGGTAACTTCCAAGGTATTTATGACACTGCTGCTCTTGGTACCCAATCTAATGCTACCCCAGGTATGACTAATGCAGATGTTTCCACCGGTAACAACAGATCTTCTCCAGCTTCTGGTCAAGTACAAATGAACAGACAACAACAGCAGCAACAGCAACAGCAGCAACAACAACAACCATACGGTGGTAACTTCTCCATGCCATACTATGGACACTTCTACCAACAATCCTTCCCATATGGTCAGCCACAATATGGTATGAATGCTGCAGGTGCTCAATACCCATACGGCACAACAGCTTCTACATCTGCCGGTGCTGGTATTCCAAAGGTCTCAGGTGCTTACAACAACTACTACCAAGTCCAACAAAGCCAGATGGATGCTGATCAATCAAGACAACCAGCCTCTGCTCCAGCTGCAGGTCAGCCAGATGGTAGTAATAGCCAAGAATACAGTGAAGAACATGGTTCAACTGAACAAAATCAAGGTCAACAAGCCACACAAATGCAGCAGGCCAATTTGACTCCACAACAGTTACAATACCAACAATACTACCAATTACAACAAATGCAAGCACAACAACAAGGACAACAAGGGCAACAAGGACAACACCCATACGGTGGATACTCCGGTTATGATTATTCATCACAAACTTCAAGAGGTTATTATTAATGGTCATGCATTTAATTTTCATAAAAGAATGAAGAAATATAATAAATAAAATTAATTTTTTGTATATTTCATGGTTTATCTCTTCATAATTTTGGGTTTTAATCAACATATTTAATTACGTTTCATCCATCTTTTCTAACGTGCAAATACATAGTAAATATATAATCATATTTGAAAAAATAAAATATTTTACATATATATATACATATCTCAGATGGTCATGTTAAGTCTTGTGTTGTGATTAATATAATTAATAGCACGATGTGGTCTTGACGTTAATTACCATTAGGTCTTAAGTCTTAGTTGGATACAGGATTTAAAAAATTAGGTCTTCCAATGGATTTTTTTATTTTTAGAATTTTTTTATTTCACTAAAGTTCAATAATCGAAAATTCCAAAAATATATTTGTATAAATAAGATAGGACGATAAAGTAGAAGGGAAAGGTAATGAGTTGACACGGGTAGGATGAGAGTAATAGCTGTAGGGATAGTAGTTAAAGGTTCTTGGTGCAAGGACGCAATTACAGTGAGTCTAATTGAGTAAGATAAGATAACTATTTTAACTGGTTTTATACTAATTTAGTTCAATTACTTGTAAAGGAAAGGAAAAGAAAATTGATCATGAATCAATATAATCAGTCGCATTACACCTTGCCAGGTGTAATGCATTACCTGCAAACAGAATTTACGAAAAATGAAAGAGATAGAATAACATGGGATTTAGAAAGATTAGAAATGAAGTCGTATATAAATAAATTGGAGAGTGAAAATAGAGATTTGCGTCATAAACTATCTGCTTTAAGATCACAGATCGAGTCCCGTACAGTACCCGATGACCAGTTGGAAGATGATGGAAAATTAAGTTTGAAACAAGATTCAAAGGAAATTGATTCATTGATGCAATCACGATTACGTGTACAAGAAAATGTTAGAGAAATAATTTATTTATTAAATGGGCCTAATATTACGTCTGATTTAAATACAATAACTAATAGAGATTTACCTTTACATCAGATGGAAGATTTGAATCTAAATACCAGCACACAGAATATACTAGGTACTGATTCTGATTTGGATGTTGACTTATCAGATAATATGAGTCAAAAAGATAATCGAAATATTGATAATAAAGAGGCATCAGCTGTAAATGGCACATATGTTGAATCTCTATTTAAGAAGAATAGTTCTACAGCAATATCTAATGGTAATTCCTATCATTACCTTCAAACAGATGTTGGAGATGAAACTAATATACCAGATATAGATGATTTAACTTCCGACACTACTGAAATTGCATCTGTGCATGACTTGAACGAACAACTGGAAACCAAGGGAGATAAAAAACAGGTCCCATTACCAATCCAAGATATTATAGAGACAAACTCATTGCAAAAGGGATACCGCCAACCATTGGGTCCAATATTGGCAGTTTATAGAAATCATATTTTAGCAACATTAAACAATAAATTAAAGTATTATAAGATTGACGAGGATTCCTCATGTTTAGATATGGGAGTTTCTTTTGATACGTTCTTAAATGGTGTGGATGTAAGGGGTGTATTTTGGATTAATGAAAAGATGACAATGTTTGTGTTGAATGACGGGGTAGCTATTTGGGATATGTACTTAAGTAAAGTGATCGACAAGTTTCCATTATATGATGAGATGAATTTGAATTTTGAAGATATTATATCAACTAATTTGAAAAATAAGTGGTTAATATTGACCACACATACTGGGGTACATATTGTCGAATGGGAATGGGGTGACCAAGAGAAAGAATACAGCCACCATTCGAATATTTTTATTAAAAATAAATATTATATTCATATCTCTAATTGTATGGCCTCCGTCTTGGGTATAACAGAAAAATCGTTTATTGTTATTATAAATAATCCATTAAAATTAATTATTTATAACTTCAATGGGGAAATATTACAAACTGTTAATATAAACAAAGAAGTATCCAAGAAAAGAATCACTAAAGAGATCAAATTATATATAAATAAAGAAAGTTCCAAATTACTTATTCAGATGAAAAGGCATTTAATTTTCTACTCATTTGAACAAAAGAGAATAGTTCAACAGAAAACTTTGGTGAAGACACCTACGTCAATATACTTTAAATATACTGATGATATTATTGGAGTTGCATATGATGATGGGATGGTAGAATTAAGAAAGTTGAATAATTTTGATAAAGTGGTATTTGAATATCCTCATTTGACTAGAAGTTTATCAGAGAAGGAAGACATTGGAATGGGAAATAGAGTTTTACATTCAATTTGTATTGACACTGCTTATTTGAATAACAAATATATATTTGTTTCCTTGGGGGATAATGTATTAAAATTAGAAACAGCAAATATATGATTATTGAATATCCACAGATATAATTATATGTCTATATTTATGTAAAAGGAACATTATTGTACTTATTACAGAGTAACAGATACAAAGAATAAGATTACAGCGTTTAGTTAGTGTTAATATACACTTTTGAAAGGTTTTCATCATTTATGAAAAGTAAATATGGATGGCATGAGCTATTGCTGAAACTATTAGTTTTATTAGAATTTGATTTGAGTAATAAAACATCACGACATTTATTTAACTTAAAGTTTGGCATTTCGATTTATTTATCTTTGTGAAGATGGAAAAAATAGGAAGGAAATGATAAAAAATTAGTACTCACTTTGTTAGTAAAAATAGATTTTCTTTGTTTAATGGTAAAAGAAAGTTGATGTCTATGTTTAAGTATTACATACTGTGTAATTTTTCGAAGATGTCTCTTTGAGGATTTTTTGAAATAGTGAAAAGTAATGTTATAAATATATATTTAAACACTAACATATAAAAGAGTAAATTTATTGGAGTTTGTTGTATCTATATTGTTAAGTTATGGGATTGTGTATGTAAAACAATTTTCTAAAGTTATTTTTTTTTTTATAATTAGTTTGAAGTTTTGAGATCATTAGATTCTATTTCGAAAAAAAGTGGAATAAGAAGATACATAAATAAAAAAAAACATTACCCGACAAGCATTCCATCTTTTCTATACTTCTTTCTTGTATTCCCTTTATAATCCAATAATATTTATTTCAAACATTTTTAACAGTTTTTATTTACTAGGAACAATATCAACAATTGAATAATATTAAAAGAAGACTCGAAGGTTAATAAACTATATGAAGGGAAGACAAGGGAATATTTTATTTCCTGCAGTGCGTTCACCAATTTTGCTTTTTAACATGCAAAACAAATAAAACATTATAAAGTTGTCGTTTTACTTTTAAATAACCAAACTAACTATAATGTGATCATATTAAGAGCACATTTAACCTCTGCTTTTTGAGTACAAGACTACCGTACATTCATAAAGTCTCAATCCAACACCCCCCCCTTCGCCAATAGACAGATATATATTAGTTGTAGAACTTATCAGTCCATCATAACTCACCAATGGTACTCTTATATTTGAACTTTTTAAGTTCACTTATGTTTAGTTACCTCTACTCTCTCCCGATTAGACACAATTGGTCACGTGATTTCGTGCTTTCCCTCATTTTCCTCTCTTCGAACAGTTCGAGACAACTTTCAAATTTTTTTTTCGTTTTCTTCAATTAAATTTAGCAATGAAAACAACATAAAATAAAATTGTATTCATCGAAAAATTCGAATGAATAAAAGTATAAATTTAATTTATTTCTTTGCACACATTGGTGCACTGAGTACGATAAAGTTAGATAACCAAAATACAAAAGAAACAATTCGATTCACACATCTAACAAAATAGATATGGTTACTCTGTTATCTAAAATTGACGCAAATTTGTTACAATTTGCAGAAACCAAACGAGGGACTATTAATCTATATCTACCTGATCCGACATGTAACGTGATCCAAAATACTATTGTTGATGACAATGAAGAAGAGGAAGAAGAAGAGGTGGTATCTTTTAAAAATAGTATATCAATAAATGACAGTTCATATTCTGGAAGTATACATACTCCTACACATGACATTCTATCATATCATGTTTCTTCAAAATATAATTCAATAACTTTTTATCCATTAACTAGCACCAACAGTTTAATGACAGTTAATATCCATCTTTATACAAAGTTGTTAAATAAACATCATACTCTATCTTTATTATTGCATGAAAATGGAGAAATATTAATAATAAATATGATCTTAGACGATAATGTTTTTATTTCTATTAATCTACCATTAAATATCTTTAATAAACCTACAAGAACAAAGGAAGTTAACCTTGATAAAAATTGGTTCACTGCACATGTTCCATATGATTTCACAGTCAGAATCCCACATTTTCTATATACCATCAATTCTGAATTCTCAATGGTCTTTTTAGAGGATGGTGGCTTATTGGGATTAAAGAGTCTTTATGATAAAAGTTTCGAACCCGTTTTATTTAATGATGGATCCTATCTCCAAAGTTTGTTTGGTATGTTCAAAAAAAATAAAACGTATGGTAAAGTTATCAGTTGTGCAACCTTTCAAAATCGATTTTTGATTACATTAACTGAATTTGCGTATTTAAGAATTTGGGATTTAAACACTTTTAACGTAGTTCAAAATATTTATTTATTGCCAACTAATTCTGAGCTGATAAATAAGACATATGATATTATTGGTAACTATTTAACAATTTACCATAATTTCTTATGTATCTATTTACCTTATGAAAATGGTACATTCCAAATTAATACCTTATTTATAGATAATTCAGATTGTTTACAAGTCAATACCCAATCAACTATAGCTTGTAATTTATCATCATCTTCTATTTGGTTTTTAGCAGATATGAAATTAACAAGACCTTTAGATATAAATCTATCTAGCAGTTTTATCAATTTGGTTATCCTTTGGAAAAGTGGTGATAATAGTAAACTTCAATTGTTAAATGTTGCTGACGAAACTTTCACAGATTATCAATGGATTGAATCTTCCAATAAATCAATTAATGATATAGATTCTAATCTAGATTTAGTATTTGAAAATAACATTATCTCAAATGATGATTTAGATAAGATGTTATTCAAATTAAAAACTCGTTATTCCAAAGATCTATTTGAACGTGCTCAATCAATCTTAAATGAAAATAATATCGTTATAAGACAAAATAATACTTATTCAGAGACTAATATGAAGTCTAATTTTGAATATTTAGGTAACCTAGAAACAATATTAAAAGATCTTAAAAAACAAAGGAGTGACGTATCATCTTTATCTCTTTATAAAAGCGAAATTATTATAGTCAATTCTCTAAACAAATATAATCATTTTGTTTTTAAAGTTAACGATACTATAGAAAACTATTTCTATAATATTACAAACAAGATTGACAAAGCTGATTCTGAACTGATCAAATTTTTGAAAAGTTTATATATTTTCATTACATCTATATCCGATGAAACTTTATTGGCCTGTTCAAGAAATTTTATTGAACTTATCACTGGAAAAATATCTAAGAAATTATCGTTACCAGAGAAATTCTCAATTATATTTAAGGATACATTACAATCGAGATTTGATGTTAATCAATTACAAATCCTTTTCAATGAATTAAATAATCTTGACATAGTTAAGGTGATGAACGATTTTATTGAAAACCACATTGTTAATACAAAAGAAAACACAAATTTTATTGAATCCCTAACACCCAACCTACTAAGCAATATTATATCCATTGAGAGTCTATATCAAAACATAAGCATTACTAATAAGTTTACATTAATGATACTATTGGTATTTGTTTTGCTAGATTCAAATTATTCCATGTTTGAAATACAATTAAATAAATTATTGGAAATATTTTATAAACAATCTCTATTCCTAAAACTTTATCAACAAAACGATTATTTATTAATACAAGATGTTTTAAAAAAGACCACTGAATTGGGACATGGTATTAAGTTTGATTCATATTTACAATGGAATAATTACATCCAACATGCAGTTCAACAGATCTATTCTTTCCCTATTGAGTCTAATGACTACTTGTGGAGATTCTTTGAATATTATGTTGTCATATCACCATTAGATAGAACCACCCAAGATTTAAAAGCGTTTTCTATGAACCTAAGATCATTATTTTTTATCCATGATAATAAAGTACATGAATTTTTGCAAGCCATGTTATTATTTGTATGTGGGGATTATACCCAGTCTTTTGAATATTTCCAGTTGCATGATGATTATATTGACATACCTCGGGAATCTCTTCCTTTTTTTTTAAATAATATTATCGATGACACATACGGAGAAACCTTATGGTCTAATCTACTTAAGTGTTTTATTAGTAAGGATAATAAACTAGCAAGATTCAATTACTATTTATCTTGCCTATTTGAAACATATGCAAATGACAATAAATTAGCATTAAGAGCTATACAAAAATCAATAGATATTTCAATGCATAATGAAGTACATGACATTAAAGATCTTGATATTGCTACAATCCAACATCAACAATTATTGGATCTGTTACTATATTTCTCTATGTATGAAGAAGCTATCGATGTTCTACGTCTAAGTCATTTCTGCCTTCAAGTTCCTGAAAGAACAAAGTATTTCCATAAAATGCTAGATCATGGAAATCATAATACAATCTTCTTTTCAAAACTGTTGGCATTGTGCAAAACATACAATGAAGATAAAGAGGGTGAAAAGTTTTTATCTAATGAGGATTACCACATTATCGATACTATATTGTTAAATAATCTAGAAATGACCAACGATTGGAAGGATTATAAGAGACTTTACAGTTTCCGACTTCTAAACAAGTTTGAAAGAGAGGCTGCTGAGATCATATACCAGTATTATATTAAGCATGGTGTTCATCAGGACATAGAAATCCAAAAGCAATGTTACTTGATTGTCATGAATATATTGGAGACATTTGACACTGTATATGATCAATGGCTGGTAGATGGTAGTAATATTATATCTTTACAAGATCTAAGAAATGATTTTAGAAAACTGTGAGAACTATTGCCTTTCCAATTAACTATGCATATAAATAAAATTAAATATATGCTTTTTTATATATACATATTTAAAAATTTGTATAGTAAGAAGACCATACCAACAATATAGGAACATATCACATTTGAAGGACCAATTTTTATGAACTTTTAGAAACTGATTTTTTTTTAACCTCTATTCATAGTGTTTCCACTACCTCTAGGGTTATTCTCTTTAAATTCATCCCATTCCCTTGCTTTGTAAGTTTCTCTGTCGTTATATTCATAATTATCCTCATTATCTTCCTTCTCGTTTTGTTCTCGTATAAGTTCGTTTTCACCACCTTGTAATACTCTACCTGATTCAAACTCATGTTGTAAAAACTCTTCCACTGTCATAGTAGGTCCATATTGTCCATACCCCTTAACTTTGTCCTGTAACTGCTGTCTTTTATTTGTCAACGTAAAAGTTCTTAAGACTTTACCTGATTTAGATAAAATAGGTCTATCGATGGTCTCTAATCTCTCAGTATATCCCGTTGGATCAGGCTTAGTATTTCGATCCTCCCTATTAAGTGGTGTATTTTCAACTGGTACCATTTTTACAAAATTTTGAAGTAATTCAATTTCATACAATATCTGTTCAATTTCATTAAAGGCATTATAACTCAATAATTTTAATCTCATAATTAAAAGGTTACGATACATTTCTTCATCAGCACATGAGAAATCCCCATCTGAGTCAGCTTTACATATTTTATATTGATCTTCTAGTTGTTTAATCTTTTTCTCAGTAGAGATTATCTGACGATTCATTTCGATTTTTTGTTGTCTTTTCAAATATGCATTATTTATATCAGTAGAAGATTTAGGTTGTCTATACAACTCGCTTAATGTAGGATTCAGGGGATCACTGAAAGTTTCGATTATTGATGACAAGAATTTGTCAAGGATTCCATAACTGTCTAGCATGTTTAAATATTGCATGTACAATTGTACAGATCTTTGTAAAAAAAGGATTTTCAATTTGTTGGATTCCAATAAACTAGCAGATTTCCCACTAACGTTTTGTTTCTTTGAACTTAATAGACCTAAATGATAATTAATCGATAAAAATTTGATTGAAGAAGAAGTCAAATCATCCGTTGTTTCATTGCCACTAAACAATGCCAATTCATTAAACACTTTATTTCTTAAATGAATAAGTTTATAAATAATTTCATTTAATTGGTCTTGAAATTCCTGAGAATCTTGGCGTAACCCATTATGTAGCAATTTCGTCTCATATGAATCAATAATTGAGTTATATTCTTCGTTAACAGACATTCTTTAAACTATTCACTTTCTCGTTGTGCTTTTTCTATATTATCAACCAACCTAAAGTTTAATGTATACCTATGTATACCTACCTATATACATACTACAAGAAATCAAAACAGTGTAAGAGGCACTGTTGTACTCATAACTGACACACACACACACACAAGCCTAAGTGTAAGTATATATAGACCCAAGAGTTAACCAAATCCCCTCTATACGAATTTAATAAAGAAAAAATCAACTTGAAAAAAAAAAATAATTAACATATATATTAACGTTATAAAATTAAATAACAAGTACATAGTATAGAAGATAGTCATGTAAATAAGAAAAAAAAAGTCATATATAGAGATGTGAAAGGCAGACGTATCTATATGATAAAAAAACAAATCAATATTATCTAACGACCATCACTGAAACAGATGATAGCCCACTTGCCACTACTACTCCACCAAGAACCTTGACCAGGATGATCTTTTTCCCAAAGAGCACACAATTCCTCATCGACACCTTCTTTCAAACCGACTTGAACATCCGCTTTACAAGTTCTTAAACTTAGAGTGACAAGGCCGTTGTGGGCTAATGGACCAATGGCTGTTTTCCACGATGTAGTACGTGGCCATTTTCTATCACCTGTCAGTTTTCTGTAATTCAAGTCACCTTTAAAGATCACTAAAGTACAGTTCAATAGTTCTTGATGCATCTTGCTACCATTATATTTAGTTTCAGTTGGATCCAAATTCCAATAATCCAAATCAGTTGTCCAGAAAGGATCTGCTTCAATGCCTAATCTACCTTCCTCTTTGAATCTTAGCATGTCGTTAGCGAACAAGTCTAATGCTTGAGATTCCTGAGTGTTTTTGTCACCAGTTGGGAAGAAATCTCTATCCAATAAATCTTGGATCAAGATATCAAAATCTTTAACCATGACATCAGACACCATATATGGGACATCCTTACCATGGAAGACACATTTATCAACCAAGTTAGTGTTTAATAAAAAACCAGCAAACATTAAATCAGCATACAATTCGAACCCAGAATTGTCAAGTACGAAATCGACTCTAATCTCTTTTTTATTACTATTAGCAACGTTGTCACTATTGTTATTAGCATTGACTAAAGTTTTCCAAGCCAATTTAGTATCGTTGATCACGATTTTAGATTCTGATGCTTCTCTGGCTTTAGCACCTTGAATAGATTTAATATCTTCTATGGTTGCATTTGTTAAAAGCGACAAATCTGTGGCGTTACCCCACAATGAGATTTCAATGAATTCTTTAAATAAAAGTTCCAACAATTCCCAATCTCTTTTACCATTCCCTCTCACAGAATTTTGTTTCCAAATTGGCAAAAGATTCTTGTACCTGAGGGCCAATTCCACCACACCATGGAATGAAGCTTTAAAAGTTGATTGTTTCAGCAAATTAAAGATATCGAATTGAGTCCATTCAGATTGTAAAGCAAAATAACAGTTGATTCTTCTATACATGTAGATTTCAGTGAACAACCATTCCGAATGAGTCCATTTCAAACCTTTATCCTTGTTAGCCTCCAAATATTGGTTAAAAGAATCTAGAGTACCACTTACAGCCGACAATTCTTCTTGAGTGAAGGGACGTAACAAATCATCATTAAGGACTTCTTCTCTAAAGGAGATCAGTTGAGTCTTGATGACTTCACCTTGTTTTAAGGATAAATCTTTATCATTGACAGAGACTGCACCTGATCTAATAGCTTCCAGTTCTTTAGTCAGGTCGTCAACAGCATTCTGAAGGATAATTGGCCAACGAACACTAGCGGTATAAGCACCGAAAGTGCCCTTATCATCAGTCCAGAATCTAGCAGGAACATCAGAAGTAACAGTAGACATTTTGTTAAATTTGGTTAAAATTGTTAATAGTTAGTTGTTTGCTGTAATTTAAAAAAAAAAAGGGATATATATGTATATGTATATGTGTGTTTAGTCAGTCGAGCAGTATGGATCGATACGTTCAAGGATTGTATCACCAATTTCTGTTATTCTTTCTTTTTTTTTTGTGGGTGTGTTAGTTTTTGTTTCCTTTGTATTTATTTTTCCAGATCTAAAACGAGAATTCTGCACAATTCCTCGAGAAAAAGTTATCAAAGAGTGCCTTTATATATATATATATATATATATTGAGTGTATCTGATACTTATGTTTGTGTCTGAATATATTAACACTTTATGTGGAAAAAGAAAGGAGAAACAGTTAAATACCAGTCAACAAAAAAATAAAAAAAGAGAAATAATAATCTGTACAAAAACAAGTTGTAAGTACTATTTACGAGTGACTCATTGGCATATGCAAAATACAAGATAGGTACAATATTCAAGTATTGCATATGTTAAATCAAGTAATGCATTCCAATTACGGGTATACCGAGTCATTTGCTAGTTTCTGAAAACAAATCAAAATGGAGAATAATGTTTATTTATTTATTTATTTATTTACTTACTTACCCCATACCCTTAAGATCTGAACACGTATAGTTTGAAGAATATTCTGATGATGATGATGTGTCAATATTGCAAATATAGAGTACCTCCTTTCGGAATAATCACATCAAGAATTGGTTCGGAAAAACCTTGTGCAAAGGACTCTATTATGTACAAGGAGAACTTTTCAGTGCCTTTTACAAACTAACAGCTTCAAATTACAAACAGCAAAAAAGAAGAGAAGGAGGGGGTTAGAAAGATATTCAGAAGGAGGAATGGTTGTTCCACTTTTCTACTTTAAACAAATGAGAGTTCAAGGAAAGAAAGTGTCATAACTGGTCTCTACAAACAGTTTGTCGACGAACGAATAATAATAATCATCCCATTCTCTCTCTCTCTCGAGTCAACAGTGTCCTGCTGACGAGGAACAGTCAGTTTCTTTCTTTCTTTTTTTTAACTCTCTGTGACCGCCGCACTATTGTCAATTCCACAAGTGGCTTTATTTTTTATTTTATTTCATTTCCTCTCCCATCAAAAACAAACAAAAAACTGGTCTGCTGATTTAATTTCTGTGGGGGAGAGGGTTCAGGGAGTAAAGCTTGAAGAAAAAAAGAAAGAAAATGGCGGGGGGGGGGGGGTCTTGGTTTCTTCTTGGAAAATAGAAGAGGGAAAAAAATACTAAAAAAAAAAAATTTGTTGAAGACCTATTTCTTTATTGAATTTTTGTTGTCAAAGGATGTTTTAACCCTACTTTTTTTCTTTCTTTTTTTTTTTTTCTTAATTCCTAAAAATACACGATTACAAGTTGTCGTTGTTGATTTTGACTGAAAAGGCGGTTCAGAAAGTTCCACACTGATGATATTAGCTGTAACTGCTCGAGGGAAAGCCAACCAAACAAAAAGAAAAAAAAACTACAAAGTTCTAAATGTTATTTCTGTGGAGAGAAGGTCATCCTATTTAATAATTGCAAGAAGTTGAAAGACTTTCTGCCAATTTAACTGACTGTGCATTAAAGTGGTTTGTAGAGTACGCCTTCGCAAACTCCAAACCTTATATGAAGCAACTGAAGCTGCCCATCTTTCAACAGAGTAACACCTAAAAAAAAAAAGGAAAGAAAAGAAAGAAAAAAACATAATTCTTACTGTCTCCACTGAGTCTTGATATTAACAGAGTTTCTTGCTTTATATATCTATACTCAATAATACACTTTACTGAATGGTTAGAGGATTCTTTCGTACTTTGGGTCCTTGCTACTATCCATTAATATCAGGGCTTGTTATATGTTTGCTGTTTTTCTTTTCTTTTTTTCTTTTTTTTTTTCTTTCTGCTTTTGTAAGGTGGAGGGACCCACGGTAGAAGATTGAATATAACAGTTTTTTTTTTTTTTTTACTTTTATTATAATTACGTCAAAGCATAGGAAAGAAATAAAGTGAATCAATTCAGATAAACTAAAAAAAAAATTTACATCCTTCGAGGATTCTACTTTGTCGTATGCTTCATCATCCCATAATATTGAAAACCATATGTTCAAGAATCAAAAAAAAAAAAAGAGAGAAAAAGAATAGAGAGAAAAAGAAAAGTCAGAACAAAGTATATGATCCATCACTGTCATTAAATTCAATAGTAAATTATCAATTTCTTGCATCTTTCTTCTCTTTCTTCCTCCCCCTTTCCAATAATGAGTTTCTATTCAAATCTACCATCCGTTGGTCCAACTATAACTTCCGGTTCTTTAACTCCAACTCTATTCGAAATCGTTTCTTCTAATGAAATAAACGATCTTCTACCAGTATCAATAAGGTACATATTGACTAAATACTGGATTCAACACCATCCAACGCGTTTCAACATTGCATTAAACAACTGGTTTGATGAGTGGTTCCATTTAATCCTTAAAACTACTGTTCAATGGTACCATCTGACCAAATACGACTCCACTTTTATCAATAGGTTTTATGGATTACAGCAGTACAATGGTGGGTCTATCCTGAATCCAAATGCATCCTCTGAATTCTCTGCTTCTTCTAGTAACAACACATGGCCTTTGTTATTAAGATTAACCAAAAAACAACGCTATGTTTTATTGGTACAAGATGTTTTGGTCCCATATATAAATGAAAAATTGTCATATATGCATAATCAACTGGTAAGGGAAACCCAAACTTTATTTCAAGTCTCAACAGGAAATGAATTCGCGTTAGACAAAACATACTTTCTTGATAAATTGAAACAACAATTGAAAAAACTGTTTATTAAATGGTATCCAAGAATCATCAAATTATTATCATTAGTGAATTTATGTATAAAACTAAAATTCTTATCTGGGAAATATGGTTCAGAGACAACTTTATTGGAATATCTTTTCAATATACAATATACACGTTCCCTACTTCCATTGGAGACACTAGCAACAAATAATAATAAATATCAACCTATCCCATTTCAGATAAACAAAAAAACAAAATTAAATAATGCTTACATTTTAAGTAAATTAACTCATATTTTCCATGACTTGATTCAGGAGAAACTTCTGTGGGCTGGGTCCACTTTATTTCCAAGTTTCATTTTCTTATTAAAAGTATATCAATGGTGGAATCATGAAAATATTAGTAATAAAATAACCAACTCGTTGAATCAGTTAAACAAATACGTTCCCAAACCACCACAAGTAGGACATACCCTTAAAAGTAATGATACGTCTAATGAAAATAAACGAAAAATCACTAACAAATACTGTATAATTTGTCAAAACATTATCACCAATCCATGTATTATAGAGACAGGTTGTATTGCATGCTACCCTTGTATGGTTCAATATTTAAAAAGTCACATGGGTAAATGTCCATTAACTGGTAAGACTCTACTTGGATATAATCAGGATGACCCATATAATTTTGGACAGAGCATTCGTAGATTACTAATATAGAAAAATCAACTTCCTTCCCTCCCTCCCTCCCTCTCTCTTTATTTATATATACATACACCTAGATATATTCATTTTGTTATACTTCGTTTTCAATTGATAATTTCCCATTGATTACAAATAGTTTGTAATATTTCAATTTCATTTTCAATTGATGCTAATTCAGTGTCGATATCCTCCGTGTTAACATTCTGTAATCTTAGTATTAATAAATTTACTTTAATAAGGATCTCCTCACTTGGACTCTGGCTTTGTTCTAAGTAATCAATTATCTGATCTATTCTATTGATCAATCTTTTAATGAACTCGTTTTGCTCTTTTGATTCCTCATCAAATACTTCAAGATCTGTTAAGTCAATGTCCCTATCAAATCTTGTATATCGAGGATTACTTCCCAGAATATTATTTCCATGTTCATCCATATCTATAGGTGCTGGTGTTAAATCGATGTTTCTGTCATTTATCTCAAAACCTGTACGATACCATTTTTGATCCCAATAATAACATTTCAAATGCAGTTCCTTATCAATATTCTTTTGAGAGATTTCAGTTGCACCCCCTTTGTTAAGTTCATATTCGAATTTATACTTAATTTGAAATTCATTGAGTAGTATGCCTACAAGATCAGAATTATAGTCAATACCTGGATTAGTTATGAATATTGCTAAAGGTTCTATCTCCTCGTCGTGATGTTTGACAACTTGTAATAGTTCAACTTTTTCTCTAGTTGAGATCGATAAAGCCATTTTATCTCTAACATGGTTTGATATATAAACGCTTTTAATAATATGTATTTGGTTATCTTCCTTGGATCCCATTAGTATATGGTACTGACTGAAATTATCCGAATTCGTGAGAGACTCGACATTATTATTACTTTTATTATTTTTACCATGAATATCCTTACTTGATTCCTGATTTTGTAATTTAACTAATTCCAATTCATATGTGTAATTTATTTCTAATAACACTACTGATTCGATAATTACATTCATGTCCATAATGTATACATATTCTCTCACACAGAAAAGCTGTTGTTATCACAATTACAAGGTGTGTTGAAAGTCCACAAGTAACCCTATACTCCAATAGTTTAACTTTCAGTTTTATTATCCCTACAAAGTAATGTAATCAATAACTTAAGTATTAGCTAACTCTCAAAAAACAATTCCCTTTAAAAGATACACATAAAAATATGTATATATATGTATGTATTATAAGAAATAAAAAAAAAAGAAAAGAAGTCATCATTATCCTATATTTACAAGATATTATTATAATGATCAGTTGTGTAATGGAATACACCCATGTATTTATATAGATAGATAGATAGATAAAAATCAAATAAACAAACAAACTTCTGATTCGATTAGACGATAACAGTACCAGGATCAATGACAGTACTTTGAGATGGATCATTTGTTGGTTGATAACAATACCATTTCATTAATGCATCACTAGCGGCTTTAGCTTTAGCTTCTTTCAACGATGCACCGAAACCTTCACCTAGTTTTTCTTCTCCACTGAAAACACCAACGATAAAGACAGGACTCTTTGATAGTCGACCAGACTCTGCCAACAATCTTGAAACTGGTCTTTCCAACTTTTCCCTTTCACAAAGTCTAGCTAATTCTCTTGTTGGTTGCTCAAATTCAAATAATCTTGTTATATCAAGCTTTCTTCCATGTAAGATATGGTCATTGATGAACTTTACGGACAACTTTGGATCAATAGTCCATAGAGTAGCAATAATACTTCTAATCACTAAAGCGTATGCAGAAGTCTCTGAGAAATTTAATTTCGAGATAGATTCAATGCCGTCATCGATACGTTTCAAATTATTAAAATATCTCAATTTCCCTAAGGTGACATTAATGGGTTCGTTTCGAAGAAATCTTTCCATAATAGATTGATTTTCAGCTTCGACCCCCCACGATTTGACAATGGATGCAAGGACCTCATCCGATATATAAGCATTAATAGCAACGTTTAACACAGGGGTCGGTAACCTAGGATATTTTTGCAACAAGTATTTGACCGTTTCAAAAGTAAGCAAATTTTTACCAAAGATATTCAATCCGTAGTTATCTCTTTGTTGTTTTGAATAATAAGTTTTATTTAATTTAGTGTCTTTTGAAGGCAAAGTAGATGGGATGTTAGAGGATCTACATGTCAAACATCTTGAAAGTAAAGAAGTAGAGAATTCTTTTGGTAAATTTAATCTGCTGTGTAATGTGACTAATGCAGATGACTTATTACAAACATCCTCCGGTAAATCTCGAAGAGTTTGTTGTAGATTTTGATAATAATTCCTGTATTCTAGTAACTGTGATGATTTGGCAGATTCTTCTATGCTAGAGTTAACAGAGCCTGTATCCTTTGTATTTGCAGATTTGGTATTGATAGTTTCTGTAGAATAATGGGATATTTTATTTTGAATTAATATTACACTTTTGCAGGAGTTAATGCTACCCCTTGGCACAGCGACTCTAAGTAATTGTGAACGGGCTAAAGAGGAAACTCTAAACAATCTCATTTTTTTTCTTTTTTTTCCTTGTATCAGATTATGTGGGTACTACAGTTTAGCCAGTCTGTCGAATACACGTTTTGGTATCTTCCTTTTGTTCTGTGTGATGCATATCCCCATTAGTTATACTACTCAACTAAATCTTCCCATTCACCAAAACCAAACTTTCCTTTGTTTTATTTATTCAAACTTCCTTGGCTTCCCTTGTGTTATTTTCGCAATTTATTTTTTTCTTTTTCTTCTTCTTTTTTTTTTGGTAAATTTCTTTCTAAGGAATTTTCAAATTTTGATACTGGCACATAATATCATTTTGGACGACAGAACGAAAAAAATAAAAAATATATATATCGATTTCAATTTGCATCAAAAACAAAGAATTAAAAATATCTTTGGGGTTTAAAGCCAAGTTGCACAGGGGTTTAAACTTTCAGAGTAATAAAACCAGTAAAATATCATATGATTTTTCTTTTGCATGGAAAATTATAATTCTTAATGAACGTAAGTGTCGTAAACTAGCTAGAATATTAGGGTTTTGCTAATGATTGACGATGATTCTTACTAGAACAATATCTTGATAATCATTAGCAAAACCCTATAAAGAGAATTACTGTTTGATGTTTTATATATAAAGGATCATTATCGTAGTATCCAAATTTAATAATTATGTTCAATATACATTCGTATATATTTTACTATATAAGATAAAGCGATTATTGCTTTAACTATTCGTTCAATAGTGTAATTAATTTGTTAAACTTTCTCATTGCAAACCACAACAACTGGTAGCGTCGCCGTATTTTATTTGTCCATTATATCTGACAAAAACCAACTAACCCCGTCTTTATTCAAGCTATTAAAGTTGCTCACCCATTCACAGGATCTACTCGTTCAGTATTTACCTTACGTGAGTTTTTGTTATCTCTAGATTTAAAATTTGGATTGCATCAAATTACGGACGATTTCCGTAAAATTTGTATTTTCGCTGACAAGATTGGTGGTAAAGCCACTCAATGGTTCCTTAACTTCTCTGCTAGTCATGATTTACACACTACCTCATATTCTACTTTGGTCTCACAATTCACTAACTCCTTTGGTGCTCAATTAAACACTTACGATATCAGTCGTAAAATTTGTTCCTTGGCCCAACGCAACAGTATTGATGGTTACATTAAAGAATTTTATCAATACAAAAATCTATTACCGGAAGGTGCCATGAGTGAACCAGTATTGGTCAGTTACTTTGTGAAAGGTTTAAAACCAGATACTAGAAAGGCTGTCGTCTTACAGTCTCCAACCACCTTGTATGAAGCCACCGAATTAGCTCGCCGTTGTGAGCATTGTCTATTAGGCCCCATTTCCATCAACTTTTCAGGTGACGTTTCACCTGATACTGCTGCATATTCATTTGACTCTGATGGTGATACAGTTATGGCCATCCGTTCTGCTCATCGTGTTCGTAGAGGTTATTCTACACATTCTAAGTTTAATACATCTTCCAGGAGGGGAAGATTCAATAATTCTCATAAAACAAAAGTATCTAGTAACATCCAGTCTAATAGTCGTGATAAAGAAGATATCCGTCGCCTGTGCTTAGAGTATAAGTTATGTTTTAAGTGTCGTAAGCCAGGTCATCAATCCACCTCGTGTCCAAACGCGAGTTCTCTCTCAAAATAATTCCACCTACTCAAAAATTTTTTTCTCTTCTCCACCTTCTTTATCAAAGTATACCCACGCAAACAATTTCGAAAAAGAATCAGAAACAGAAATGTTGTTAATTTACCTGAGACTTGTGTAATAACAAATTAAACACTATATGTTAAACTTCTTTAAACATAAAAAAAGAAAAAAAAAAAAAGATTAACAAAAAACAAGGACAGAGGATGTACATTCAGAGTCTGTAGTGTATTTAGATAACTTTACAACACACTCTAATGTACCATCATGTCCCCCAGGAGAGGATATAAAAACAAACCCCTCACTCTTCTTCTATATAGGTGACAAAGTATACACACAGATTCTGCTACATAAAATAAATTTTTTACAACGTTGGCCTTTTATATAAAAAATTTTCATAACTGGAAGATATTTTCAAAACAAGCTATCACGTGATTGCAATACATTTTCATATCACAACACAAAATAATTTTCTTTTATTCTGAAACTTTTTTTTCCCCTTCTGTGTGTCTTCTTCATATCAAATTCCACTGCCTCAAAAAAGTTTTGTATTCAAACAAAGTACTAATACACCTATACGGGTGACAAACATTACTGACCATACGAAATCGATACTACTATAATACTAGAAGTCACTATCATCAATGATACGACCAGTTCATTAATAGGTATCCGTCATGAACATCCATGTATTATCAATAATATGGGAGTCCCTGGGCTGTTTGATACAGGGAGTCCCACTACATGTAATGTATGCTTGGTGACATTCCACATGTTTTTGTTTACTTGGACGACATCCTGATTGCTAGTAAAGATTATGAAAGTCATATCCAAGATCTCAGACAAGTTTTAAAAAGGTTACAACAAGAAGGTTTAGTTTGCAAAAAAAAATAAATGTTATTTCTTCCAACCTGAAGTACAATTCCTAGGTCATACATTATCGGCTGCTGGTTTTGCTGTTCAAGAAGATAAGGTCAAGGCTATTCAAGAACTTCCTATGCCCACAACTATCAAGAGTGCTCAGTCATTTATGGGTATGGTCAACTATTATAGAAAGTTTATCCCTCATTGTAGCAAACTAGCAAAACCTCTTTTCGATTTTATTTCCAAAAAATGTGCTTGGTCCAAAGCTCAAGAAAATGCCACGAATAAATTGAAAGCGTGTCTTACTTCTGCTCCTATTCTGGTCGCATTTGTTCCTGGTGACAATTATCGACTTACTACTGACGCAAGTTATGCTGCTATAGGTGGAGTCCTAGAACGTCTGTCCTCTGCTGGTGAATTATTAGGTGTTATTGGCTATTTTTCAAAGACTATTTCTGATACTCAAAGTCGTTTTCATATTGGTGAATTAGAGTTGCTGGCTATTGTCGAATCATTAAAACATTTTAGATATTATTTACACAGTCACAGATTTTTATTACGCACAGACCACAGTTCTTTGCTGTCCTATCGTAGCAAGAAAGAACCTTCCCAACGGTTAACTAGATGGTTACAATATTTAGAAGAATTTGATTTTGAGATTGAACATATTAAAGGAAAAAATAATGCTGTTGCTGATGCATTAAGTCGCCCACAGGAAGTTTCTGCTATTAACATTTGTCCATTAACTACATTGTCTTCGGTTAACCCACAAGATTGGTATGAATCATTACTCGAAGATCCATGGTCTGCTGCTGATCAATCAATTTACAAGAAATCGATTAAAAGAATGAAGTTTTTTTCTCTAAGACTCGACAACATTAT
This sequence comes from Arxiozyma bovina, assembly GCA_023309525.1. Lineage (NCBI taxonomy): Eukaryota > Fungi > Ascomycota > Saccharomycetes > Saccharomycetales > Saccharomycetaceae > Arxiozyma > Arxiozyma bovina. Next base: position 615,153 of record JAKZLQ010000155.1, on the reverse strand, counting down.
AGATTTTGATATTATTGAATTTTAGCGATTCCTTAAAAGTTGGGTGAACTTCTCTAGCAAGTATTGACAATTCAATTCTGGGTTAACATCTTGCATCTTGCAATAATAAATTTGTGTTTCAATATCATAACCCGTTACCGAAATAATCTCAGGAGGTCTAGACAATCTTTCTGCAACAGGTACCGGTAATTCTTTAGGATAACGTCGAGTGTCACGTATAAATCTCTTAATATTTTTTATGTTAATTACCCTATTTCTTTTAAACGACGAGGGTAAGTCTAACTCGACTGTATTATTGTCAAAGACCTTGACAATTTGAAATGGACCCAAAAATATCGGTTGTACTTTTAGGTATCTTCCTCCCCTAAAGTAGACTTCCCGATCTAATAAAACATATTCACCAGCTTTGAAGGTAATGGAGTTGCGATAAGGATTCTCTTGAGCTTCCATCATTTCCTGACGTTCTTAAAGGTAGTCCCATGTGCGTAGTGTAATGGCCTGAAGTTTCTTCGTTAATTCAACAGCGGTGTCATTTCGAACAGAAGATTCATTACCAGTGTCCATGAGGGGTTCATTAGGAATAAACCCGGTATCAATTTCAAAGGGAGCTGCACCAACAGCAGATTGAGGAGTTGAATTGTAGACAAATTCCAAATGTGATAGGAAGGGATCCCATGGAATATCTGATAATTTTCAAGTGGGTGAATTTGTCTTACTTAAAGGTTCTTTAAAGGTTCAACCAATATTTCTAGGTCCAATCCAAATTTTTAACATTTTTAACAACAATACAGTTGAATTTGATTTATCCTCTTCATTTGAAAAGAGTGGCATGCTTAATATTAAAAATATCAAGAAATTTGTGCATGACGCCTGACACTACCCTAAGGAATTACTTGCTACTGCTATGGAAAAAATTTTTAAGATTTCCTGAGATTATTGACTTTACTGGTTATGATGTTGACTCACAACTTTAATATTGCAAGATGCAAGATATCAACCAATAATTAAACTGTGGATATACTTTAAAGGAATTCAACCAGCTTCCAAATGGTTGCTGCAATTCATTATGCTAGGACTTCAGAAATCTGGCTGAACCTTTGTGAGGGAAAGCAGTTGTGAACTAACTATGCCATAAATATTTCTTTCTTGAGATAATGATTTACTTCCTAAACAGGTATAAAATCATTCCAGCAGATATGAGTTAATTTAACATGCAAATTATTTAAAACTATTGTCAATCATTACATAACCCCATTAAAAAAATTATCAATCCATAATTTATATAGGGGATTATTACCTTACTATCCAAAAATTGTATTTTTTGTCTGATTTATAATTGTATATAATTTTTTATGTAAGAAGGAAATAACCAATAATTGTTTTAATTACCTATATATAACGTCTTTATGTATATTTATTATTACTCCAACTATCTGTTAGACAGCATAATGATCCAGGTTATTCCTAACTCCAAACTACAGTAATTATGTTGTACTTATTGTTCATGCTGGTAGTATCAAACAAATGTACATATACAAATCAGACGGTACTTGCAGATAAATCATTAGGTATTATCAATTTTTATCCTGATAAAATATATACTTGTGGATAAATAGATAAGAGCGGATTGTTTGTTCCAAAAATTGAAATAAAAAAAGGACAGAGATAAGAAGGAAAAGACATAAATATTACAATTTCTCTCTTGCTGGAGCTAAAGATATTAGAATAAATGCTGGAAATATCGGACAAGTATACACACTCATGTAAACCAATGATCGGATATAAATCAACAGGCATTATTGATAATAAATCCGATAAAATAATTGCTTGTACACAACCACATGAAAGCACATGGTTTGCTCTGGAGATGAAAATATATAAAGGACAAACATCAGGAGGAAAAGAATCAGTAATTATGATTTATCTCTGAAAATTTTAAACAACTATATTTTATTTATATATATATTTATTTTATGTACACTATATAAAAAGGTTGAAGAATTGTAATAATAAAATATATACCAATAACTTTTACATTTAATCATGACCACTAACTACAGTAACATTCTAGGTGCTTCTTCTTATGAATAATTCTTATTATGGATATTCTTATTGATTATTGATTGATTAATTATTGATTATTCCTTAGGCAGAGCCTAATAGATATAACAACAATGTTAATGCTGATAATTACCTCTGGCACACTATCTCAATAATCAGAGGTCTCTTAAATAAGTTTCTCAGTAATTTGCCACCAATGGCTAATCCGACGATCTTGCGCTCGTTCGAATACACTCACAGCTTGGGCCCAGAGTTTCGGCCGTTCCAAGTCCTTCGCCTCGACATCAAGTGTTACCCGCGGACTACGTATTTCAGGATTTCCAATTAGGGCTTCTTACATATAATTAGTATATACATATATTTAAGATAAAAAAAATCATAAAAAGCTGCACCTAATATGTTACTGAAGCTATTTGTCATGATTGAATGTTAAAGTTATTAGTATGTTGATTATTATTATAATTCTTCACCTTCTTTATATAAAGTATAAAAATTAAATATAAATACAAATAAAATCAACTTACTTAAAATATTTAGAGATAAATTATAATAACTGGCTCTTCACCATCTTATGTGTTAGAACATGGACATTATGCTCATTATGTTTCTTTATTAAAGACTGTTTTTTATTATATCGCCAAGAATTATAATTCAAAGAAAAATATTTAAGAAGAGAATTAAAAATATGGAAGATCAATTTGTAATTAAGTATAAATATATTATATAATTATATATATGACTTGTATAGGTTTTTAATAAACCAGAGATCCAATTTACTGTAATGATAAGTCATGACTGTATTTAACACAAATACCACTACTTTCCAAAATTATGTTTGTTCTTTATATATTTGTATTATTGGAACAAACAATCTTACTTTAATGTAGTTACGTACAAGCTTGTATTTTATCGGATTTAATATTAATAATGCCTATTGATTTATATTCAATCATACTTGTATGTGAGTGTGTACACTTGTCCGATATTTCCAGCACTTCTCAACTCTAAAAAATCATGTTTTGTGAAAAATAAAATGTTTTTCCAATATTATAGTACATTCGTCCATAATATAATAAATATAAAAACTAAATTAAAAAAAAAATTCTTATGAAAATGACAGTAATAAACTACCACTTTCTAACATGATTATATACGATTTATATATAAATCAACCAATAACCAAGCATATCTATGTATATAAATATCATTAGGAGAGAAATCAGCCTAATCCTTTTATATTTTATTATAATAATCCTCTACAAGGACTACAAATTTTTATAATTTTGAAACAGTTCTGGGCGTGTGGCGTAGTTGGTAGCGCGCTCCCTTAGCATGGGAGAGGTCTTCGGTTCGATTCCGGACTCGTCCAAAATATTTTTTTGGCTTGTGAATGGAAATTTTTTGTTCGATTACCTTGAAGCACACAGGCATTTATTTATTGATGACTTTAAACTGTAAAACTTTGCAAAGCTAGACAGCCAAACTTGGTTATCCTCACCTGATATTTGCTAACAACATTTTATTTTTAAGCACTTTTTTTTTCTTTTCTTTTCAAATGTCCTTTGTTTTTAACTCAATAATAGAACTGTCACGAGTATGTAATACCTTTTCTGATATCAATATCTTTTTCTGTTCTGTATTTAGTGTATTTTTATGACACTGTCAATTTTTTTTTATATCTAAATCACGGTCCATTGCTAGATCTATGTTTATAAGAAATCTTTATACTGGGTCACTGCCCTTGACAAAAAGACTATATTCTGTTTCAGCAACGTTACCCACAATATATGCGTTAGCTACATCAAGAGGTCATAAATCCGCCATTGCCATCTTAAGAATCTCTGGTTCGCAGACTAACCTTATTTATGAGTCACTCACAGGACGTTCGATCCGAGAATTAAAACCAAGATATGCACATTTAACTAAGATATATTCCCTACAATCGGTGTCAAACGAACCTAAATCATTGATTGATTCCCCATTAACGTTATACTTCCCTAAACCAAACAGTTTTACGGGTGAAGATATGATTGAATTTCATTTACATGGAGGTGAAGCTATTATAAATTCTATGATCCAAAATATATCACATTTGCATGATCCTGAAAAATCAATACATATCAGACATGCAGAGCCCGGTGAATTCTCTAGACGTGCCTTTCAAAATGGTAAGTTAGATTTAACGAAAGCAGAATCAATCAATGATTTGATTAATGCAGAGACTGAACTCCAAAGAAAATCTGTCATGTCAAGTTTTAATGGACACAATAAAATACTATTTACCAAATGGAGAAAGCAACTGGTAACATCTATGGGTAAACTAACTGCATTGATTGATTTTGCAGATGATAATGAAATCGAACAAGACAATAGTTTTCAATTATTAGATGAGATTGAGTCGGAGGTTGAAATAATCAAGTCAGAGGTTATCAAGTTTGTTGACCGATTAAACAAATCTAAATTATTACGTGATGGGATCAAATTAGTTTTATTTGGATCTCCTAATGTGGGTAAGTCATCTATATTGAATTGTATAACTAATGATGAGACTGCAATAGTGAGCGATATTCCAGGGACTACTAGAGATTCAATAAACACTATTGTTGATATGAATGGTTATAAAGTGATTATCGTGGATACAGCCGGCATACGAGATAAGACTAAGGATTCAATCGAACTAATTGGGATTGAAAAATCTAAACAAAAATTCCTTGAAGGCGATATCTGTTTATTAGTGTTAGACGCTACTAACCCAACAATCGATCCTGTATTATCAGAAATGATTTCATCACAGAATAACACTGAAACGAAACGTTTAGTAATTGTACTTAACAAGACAGATCTAGTGTCTTATGATGATATTTTAAGGATAAAACAAGATCTTCACCAGAATCGGTTTTTAAAAGGGAAGCCAATTATCACTACTGTGTCGTGTAAGAATTTAAAAGGGATTCCAGAGTTACTCACTTCACTAACAAAACAATGTGAAGAACTTACTACAGAACAAGCAGGTGCAGAACCAGTCATAATGTCAGAAAGGGTAAAAGATATTTTAAATAAAGATATATTGTATGGTATTAATGAATTTCTTCAAAATAAAAATGAAAAAAACATTAGCGATTTAATCATATTATCTGAAGCATTACAATACTCAATTGATGGAATAGGGAAGATCCTTGGAGATGCAGTAGGACTGGATGAAGTGTTAGATGTTGTCTTTTCTAAATTTTGTATTGGTAAATAGGATCTACAGAAAAAACAAAATAAGATAACACAAAATGCAGTAAGAACAAATTAGATATGTATATATATATTTATTTATTTATTTATAGTTGCATAATATAATAATTAAACAAAAATATGGCAAGGGAAAGACAATATGTCTGTTTGCTTTACCTTCATAAAAAAAATATGCATTTATAATTGCCTGTACATATGTATGTATACCCATGGACATGAAAAAGTTCAAAACCCTAAGGATCTTAGAATGTTCAATTTAACTTGTCTTTCGAATTCAGGTCTATTATCTCTCCAAAGAATGCATGCATCAATATTTGCCCCACTTTCAATATTTGGTTCACTTAATATACTCATCACACTCAACAAAATTTTCTCCACACTTTGCACAGGTGACCATCTTTCTTCAGCCAATTCATACATATTTGGATCTTCACCGGGAGCATGTAAAATGGAAATACAGACTTCTCCATTTGGGTAAATGTTTGGGTGTAAGATACTTGGTGTGAAAGTTAATTTTGGGGGAGATAAAGGATAATCTCTAGGAAACTCTAACTGAGCATTAAACACACCACATTCGTATGGTGTGTCTGGTGGACCTTGGATTAAACAATCCCAGAGAAATAAATTATCTTCATCCTTTGGACCGGCCACAATTCCAGGTGGTGGGTCTTTAACTAGTTGTTGATATTCCTTCAGCAGTCTCTTTTGGGCAGTCTTGGACATCTCTATATAAAATGTGTATACTTAATAAATATTTTTAATTATCACTGAGTGTGTATGTATGTATATATACAAAATGCCGATCCTTCTATGAGCAACGCCTGTTTGTTTATCTGTTTTTTGCCTTTTGTTCAAAAAAGTCCAAACCAATACAGAAACAAACCTTCTTTTTTACTTTTGCTTTTCTGTTTTTTTCTTCGATAATTATCCAAAACAATTACCTTTCGATTACATCTCCAGTGCTGGTGTAACACTATGTCAGCTACTCCTTTATGGTGGACCAAACTACTGCAATCAAGGAAAGGGTCTCTTTGTTCGTTCAGTTTTACCTAATAGACAGGTTCAAGAAAAAAAACAAATGGTGAAATTGTCAAACCAACACTGCGCAGAAACGAAAAACGAACAGAAAAAGAAAAGAACAGAAAAAAAGAAAAAAAATGGGATTTTGCGATATTCGCTCGAGTTTGCCCTTCGAGAAAGAGTCACAAAAACTGGAAGAAAGAGGGAAAGACCGAGAAGATCCAAGACAAGAAGAAGATCTTGATAAGAGTCCGGCTGTGAGTAAAGGTGCAAAAGTGTGTAGATGGCTAGTATTAACCGTTGTTATCCTTGTTAGAAACCATTACGTAAAGCCAGAAGTCTTTGTTTTATTTTTTTTTTTTTGCAAAAAGAAAATTTTTTTCTTTATTTTCCTGCAAGTTCTCTCCAGAGTTACTAATATTTGTGGATTGAAAATTGTGTAACTATTGTGGTCATTATATTTCATAAAGACTATTTATATTTCTATCCCTTTAGCTTTTAGTCTGTTTCATATAAATCAAATATTCTGAAGAAAGAGTAAAAAAACTGAATAAACAAATACATTTCAGGACTGCAAACTTATAACTTTAGTTGGGTAGTCAAATAAGACCATTTAGAATCCTGAAGAGCCAGTGGATACCTTCTATTACCTTATTTCAACAACATAAAAAAAAAAAAAAAAGAATAAAATATGATTATTTACAACGGTGACAAATATGCATGTATATCATGCATTAGGGGACATAGATCTTCTACTTGTAAACATACTGCCAGAATGCTAGTGAAAGTAAGGACGAGAGGGAGACCATCTCCAGTTGACATTAGAGACGTTATAATGGTAGATGTGACGTCAAGAGTGAAACGAAAGAAATTACCATTTAAGAAGCATTGCTGTGACGACGCTGACCATGCCAATTCTCATAGCCATGACTATGAAGACACTGTAGAAGAAAACGATCATCCACCAGGCCATGAAAATTGCTGTAAAAAAATGGATGCACAGCCTATCATATTTATTAAGGCTAAACAGACTCAAAAGGCTATGGTCGTTGACGGTAAGTTGAAGATTATTGTTAAAGATTCTGAGTCTAGTGGCGACGAAGTTAAATATATATCTGAAAAGGAATTTTTAAGAAACATTTCCGCCCAAACAATGAATAGTAGTATGGAAATTACTCCTCCTGAACGTTCAAATAGTACTTCTACCCATGCTAATGAGAATAGTAGTAATGTCTATGATAAAAGATTAAAACACTGTAGCATACCACAAACTTCAAGAAAAAAATGCTGTGATCCAAATCATATTATTAAAACAGATATGTTATCACCAACAGATAATAAATTCAACAGAAATATTCCCGTACCTGCTTATTCTACTGCAATGGATGCAGTTTCACCACCAGCAACAATAGAGTCAGTTACTTCAGGTGATTCTTCAGGAAGAGATACCCCCTTGCAAACTTTGGATAAACCCATTGATTATTCAACAAATGCTGATTTGGAGTCTAAAAAATTATCAGTTGATATCTTCACTCATAAAGGACTTTATTTAAGTTCGGATTGTTCTTGCCCCGAGGATGATTGTGAATGTATTAATTGTTTAATTCATAGAAATGAGGAAGAATTAAATAATTATATTATGCAAAGCGGGGTGCCGTTGACCAATATAATAGATTCCTTCAAACCTGGACCTTATGATGTAACAGAATGTTCAGGTCCTGGCTGTCAATGTTCTTTAATTGATTGTACTTGTCAATCATGTTCAGCACATCCTACTGACATTATACCGTTCGAAAGATTCTACTATCAAGGTTTTAACAATATCACATTAAGAAGAAAGACAATACTAAAATATAAACAAAAACTGATCCCCTCAGAGTATTGGTGGGATTTCTTAACTGTCGAGTTACCAAGTGTTAATATGGAGACTTTAGAAACAATTGATTTAAAAGATTATTTCGAAAAATTACTGAAAAAATATCAACATGAATTCTTGAATAGTGAATCAGAGTGGGGTTTATTGAATGATCTGGAAGGATTTTATGTGATATGATCAAAATTAAAGAATTATAAATCTATAAGCAAAAAAAAAAAAACAAAAGAGCAAAGAACACGTTAAATATATATATATATATATTACATTACTTTATGTATTAAATATTTCTATCATATATTCGTTAAAGATCAAAACAAACAAATAAGAGATGGTAAATTAATTGTAATTTCACAAGATTGAATTTTCGGCGATATAAATGGCTTCACGATGTCCACTTTCCCATGCACCATAAACACAACCAGCACCATCCATCACTGTATGTTCACCGGCAAACCTTATTTTTGAATCTTGTCCTTCATTCATAGCTAAAACCATATCCCAACCATCGTCACCAGGTTTACATGCAGTATAAGAGCCTCTAGAAAATGGATCAGAGGACCAATTAGAACAAATAATATTCTTCAATATTGCATGGTTTCCAACCTCACTAATATCTTTGTTTAGTGCATTAACCACTGATCCACTATTAAATGTAGACATAACTTTATTTAAGATAGGTTCAAAATATTGAAATATTTTTTCGTAATCGCCATTTAATGATTCAATATACTTTGAAACAGGTTCTTGTGTCAAAAGCATTAAACTAGGTGTCCCATTGACCTTTTGAAAATTGATAATATAGAAGGGATGTTTCCAACAATTTTCTTCCTGTTGTGCGTCTAAATTATATAAATCATTGGTTAGGGCAGAAATATCAACAGAATTTCTGACTATTTCAACGAATTTGTTAGATGATTGGGCCAACGTAACGATTTTGGTGCTCTCAGCAGACCATGTTGCCTTCTGAAATTCAAAGACTACCTTCCCTAAAGATCCAAAATGAATTGAATGTAATCCTTTCACAATTTTTTTATTTAAAGGTGGATTAAATTCAATTCTTCCATTTAATTGCTTATTATCCGATAAAGATAATTCAAGGACACTTTGTGGGATAGTTACGATTACATAGTCCGCAACATGAGTTTCGCCCGAGGCAGTAGTGATGATTACCTCTTTACCTTGGCGCATAATAGAATTCACTACAGTACTTAATTGAATCCAATTACAGGGGAAACTTCTGGCTATCCGCTGTACCAAAATATCAAAATTTAATACCATGGCATTTCTACCTTGATGACCAAAATATGTATCTTTTGCACTTAAGGATTTCCAATCATAACCATGCCATAATTCTAAGAATCTACAAACCTGTGGAGCATACCTAATTTGGTCATCACTTAGAAAGTTCTTCCTTTGAAATAAATATTTTATCACAAGTTCATAGAATGATGTATCAGGGATATCTAAACTTTGATGATATTGCATATCTGCAAATTTCTCAATTTCTCTGTCAATAAATTCCAATCTCATTTCAGGATGTCTATCGACACGCCCAAAATCCTTATCTATATATATGTTAAAATCGTCATCAAAAAGAAATGGGGCTGATGCACCGTCACTTTCTTGTAATTTAGCTTCCTCATCGAATAAGCCGTTACATAAAGTGTCATGGTGCCACCCTGCTCCCAAATCGTACTTTCGAATCCCATCAAATCCAGTCACTGTATACAGCCTACCACCGATCCTGTCTCTGGCTTCAAGGATTTTCACTTGAGTGAACCCTTTAGCATGTAACGTTGATGCAGCTTTTAAACCTGCTATCCCAGCACCGATAATCACTACTCTGGACATCATTAACACTCTGTCTGACTCCCTATCTAATAACAACTCTGTTGAATCTTTGCTTAGCCCATAAAAAAGACAAACATTCAGCCTCAATGAGGAATTATTGTAAAATTAATAACACTTGTGCAAGTTTCCTTATGCATGCTGATCATGTTTATTAGTTAATTACTGTGAACGGATTTCATAGATTAGCAAAAGGAAGAAAGAAAAAGAAAAATAAATCCAAAAAGAAGAAGAACCAAATATGCAGATACATACCATACCCAAATTGAGAGGGTAGTATTAGATTTCACTGACATTAGTATAATTGTATCGTTGTATTAGTTTCTAATGTAATTATACGTAAATATAATATTACTAGCTGAAAGAAAAAAATAATCTAGTTACTCATCTAAAGAAAGATTATTCAAAGTATTTGTAAAGTTGGACATTCTTTATCTTTCGTAAATATGAAATAGTTGAATCTATGTTTATATCCAAGGTAAAAACAAATAGTACCAAGAAGTACATATCAGCAAGTTGAACAGAATACACAAAACTCATTTACCTATGACAAAAAATGTGGTTAGAAGAACAGTTTCATCATCATATACCAATCACTTGCTTGAAGTTAGCCGTACAGAATAAATGGTTTATGTCTCAACTAGATATTTCATCGGCTTATTTATACATTGATTTAGATAAAGAATTATATATTAGAACATTACCTCACAAGAAATTATCTAACAAGGTAGCAAAACTAAAAAAAAAGATCTTTTTATGGCCTAAAGTAAAGTAGAAGTAGTTAGTTCAAAAGCATCAAAAACATACCAATAGACATATAATCTTATAAGAATTAATGACTGGTTATGTATTTTCAAAAATAACCATTACATTATATATCTTTTGTGGTTGTTGTAGACCTTTTTTTTTTTGCAATTAATCTGCATTTCTTTTAACAGCAAATATAAACAATAGATGGATATTTATCTACTGTGGAATGTCTCTAATATCATATATCTCATTTGTGTCCTTAGACATCAAGTTTTAACTAATTGATTTGTTTTTTTTTTAGATAAGTATCTTTGAATAGTTTTTTTTCAGATTTATCTCATATTTTTAGATATGATAGTTATAGTCTTTTTATAAATTCGAGGTGTCTGTCTTGACTCATCATTATCTACTTCTAAATTATTTATGGTTACATTGACTGATCTTTGATGAGAAAAAGTTTTAACATTTCTATTCTCATTAGTTTCCCCAAATTATTTGCTATTTATGGTGCAGAATTAAGATTCATACTACTCAGGATGACATAGTAAAAAGAGAAAGAGAAAGTTGAGGCAATGGGGTTGACTCTAAACTTTTAATTGAGTAGTGAAGAATGTTTGATTTAGAGAACCATATATGCTATCAAAACGGTTAATATTACAAAGGTTACTTTGGAATCGATACAAGACAAAGGAGCTATTAGCAACACTGTTAACATCATTCATCAATTACTTAATGCAGATCCATTAGTTCGCTCCAATTATCTGTTCCTGCATGAATTATAGGAGGTTGAAAAGTGTAGCATAATTTTAAACTGTTAGTGTAATCTATTCTACAACTTGTCTATAAAGAGTTTGTCTCAGTTTGGAACTATCTTAGTAGAGATACTGTGTTTACAGGTGATCTGTACGGTCATCGGTATTAATAGTTTTGACAGTGCTACTGAAACAATTGCGTTGGATGGAATAGAATTAGAAGTAGAAGTAGTTCTTCATTTGGAACTAAGAAAAGTAGTACGAGCAAAAGTGCCATTAAGATATGATTCTGATGAGCATTAATGGAAAGAGGGATGAATAGTAGAAACGAAGCATAGTGCTGATGTAGAGATAGTGATAGTAGGTAGTGTATTATTGGAAACAGGGGTGTCCTTTATGTTATCAAAAATATTGAAAAAATTATTTTGGGAGCCCCCCTACGTATTGTGAATAGTTTAAGCTATGCATTATTTCATCTCTTTATATGAACTTTTACACGCTTTTCTTAAGCTGTGGAAGATCTAAGATTGGACATGCGACAATAAATGTTAACAATATTTTATCCTCAAACAAAATTAGTGTGAAAAAAAAAATAAATAAGGCTTTACATGATTAGTCTGTCAGTACTTTTATTCAATTCCTAAAATCAATGCGAACTTAGACCTTGATATAACAGTTGGCTATTGTTATAAACAATTGTTATATATTACTCATTAATACTTCCCGTGCTAATTCATTTTACTCTTCTACCAAGCACAATTTCAAAATGTCATATATATTTTCCCATATTTTAACTTTAAGTGGTCACTAGCTCTGCTGTTTTGATTTTCTTAATACAAGTCAATGGTCTCGATATGAATGTTGCGTATCTCTTCTAATGGCGCGAATGAACTCAATATAATTTAATAACTGATAGTAAAAACATCATTCAAAATATTATTAACGGAGAAGGTGAAGATTTTGGAAATACATTCTATGAATCCAAAACACATATAACAAATGAAGAAGCGAACAAGGAAAAAAAAATATTAGTATGAATTACACAAAAAACAGTCTTTTAATTCAATGAATGTACTTGTTGCTTCATCATCATCATCATCACTTCTTTCTTACCTTTATATTTTTTTTGTTTTATAGAAAGTTTTCATCAAACCAATGTAAAGTGGCGAATAGGTCATCTGACAATAAGGAATCATTGGTATTCATTATAGACCCCTCAGTAAATCTACTTTGTGTAGTTATAGATGCTTCTTGTGCCTGTTCCAAGACGTTGGTTTGACATTTACTATCTGCATGTCTTGCGTTGTGTTCTTCTTCCTCATTTTCTCCAACACGATTAAATTGTTGAAAGTTATTTTGATTGGGTGTATTATCACCATGATCTATTCCGATTGTGTTATACAACGATATAGTAGAATCTTGTATAATGAGAGTGATCATATGGTTTAACATTTTAATGCACCAATTACATTGTTTCAGCATAACAGGTGGATTCCAAGGAGTTGCATTTTCAATAATTTTCCAAAGTTTTGATATTTGAGACAGAATGTGACGGTATGATAAAGTTTGTAAATTTGCATATGAACAAACCAATGATATCAATGTTATTGTAAAAAGATTGGATAATTGCAACCACCAAGGAATGAAAAACAAATCGTTTGTGCATAGATGAGTAAGCAAATCTAGAGTCATTTGAACATGAGTAAGTAGACTTGAAGAATCCAAAGGTAAGACAGTAGAATTTGGGTTTGATATCTGAGGACATGCTATTGGAAAAAGCGATCGTATCTCAAGGGTCAATACAATATCAAGATATGTTAATAGTGGTTGTAATTGTAAAACAGTGAGGTTCTCTTTAGTTATATCTATGGGATTCGATTGAATCCATTCTGATAGACTATTCCTAAGATCTATCGAATCAGATAAGTCCATCTCGAAACATTTATATTGTTGGAACTTGTAAATAATTAATGCAAGATCATACATCTGCCTTGTCTCTTCACAGAACCAATCATCCTCACCTTCAACAACAACAACAGTACGGGACTCTTGACCAGTTGTATGCCTTGGTGTTAACATGTTATTTAAAGGGAGGTCCAACTGATAAGTTCTTCCCATTTGGAAACTTATAATCTTATCCAGGATGAAACAAGACCAAAAACAATGGAACGCCTTTCGTTCATCATAAGGATGGTGTTTCAAGGGAAACATATTCATTTCAAGAGACATCCCTTTAACCAAAGAAATAGCTCTAGAGAGAGCGTTCCAAGCACTTATCTGTCTATAACAAGTGCGTAAGTAAAATGCGATCAATAACCATGATTGAATCAATTCAAAGGATTCCCATTCAAAAGTCAGTTTTTGTATTAAATTATATGAATAAACAAACAGATGTTGTTCCAAATTGACCGTCTCTGTACCGTGAAGAAACTGAAATTCCCAATCATTGAAGTCTATCCCATTGGAAAGATTGACGCAGGCGATATCATTTTGAAAGATCAAACCATCATTGAACCTTATTGTGATTACGATAATTAGATACAACAAGGACTGAAACAATTTATTAGATTTCCCCACCAGGTTAAGATTAGGTAAGAATTTGTTATTAAATTGAGACCAAAAGACAGATTCATGGATGATACCAAAGACTGGGTTACAATGTTTAAAATACCAGTGTAAGATTTTTTTAATCAAATTGATATGTTTAATGTTATTAAAATCGAAAAATTGAGGATCATTATGGAAACAGGGGTCAAATTTGGGGAACTGACCGCCTGCCATGTTCCAAGTATAATTCTGTATCCGTGGTCTTTCAAGATTATTTTGTTTTATAATGGATGATGATAATTGTTGCATTAGATTATCAGCAAAATAGTAAGGTAAAACATTTTGATATCGTCTATGGAACCTATATTTATCTATTGAAAAGCTGAAATATGGAGATGGGTTAACAGGGATACTAATGTTAGATTTTGGGTGAGAAGAAGCAGTTGTGGTAGTTAAGGTATTTTTCAAGTGGGACAAATAATGTTTAATAGGGTATGTACAATTTTGTTTAGAACGGTGACAATTAGAACATGGTCTTGCACCATCACATTTAACTTTTCTTTTCTTACAGGATTCACATGCTTTATTGATTCTATTCTTATTTAGATATGACTTCTGAATCATGGTTGAAACATTTCTTAACAAATAACAAAGTGAAGATATTGATTAACACATGATTTGATATATATTTATGTATATGTTATGACAAAACAAAGGAAGAGAGAGAGAGAGAGAAAGAGAGAAAGAGATATATATATATATATATATATCTCCATCTAAGAACCATTACTACTACCCAGTAATCTTTGCAGTATCATCTATGACTAAGTACGTATAATACGTACTTGCGTGCAAAAGACACACACACACACACACACACAATATTTTACATAAAAAAAATAGATCAAAATCCAGGGTTGTCTGGCAAATCGAATATTTATTGGAATTTCAACCAAACCCTACTCTCTCGAAGTACAAGAGTTGGTATGATTGCAAGGAAAAGCATGTTTACCCTAGTTTTCACCAGTAAGGTCAGAAAAACCAAGAAGCCACGCTCGAGACAGCCGACAGACTGTCAGAAAGGAAAAAAAGGGCTTAGATTCTGTGTTTTTTTTTTGTCTCCACGTGACGAGAGAAAACAAAACAAAACAAAACAAAACAAAACAAAACACTATTCTGAGTTTTTTTGCTTGTGGTTTGTTCATTGTCTTTTCCTTTGTCTGCTGCAAAAGTTTCTTTATCCTTCGTCCAGCAAAATATGCAAGAGCCACAGATCTTTGCGTTACTTGCACAATAATGTGTCTGTCTGGTTGCTGCAGCAATTGTTGCGTCTTTCTTTTTTTGTTTGTTGTTGTTTACATCTCAGACAAGTCGGCCTGCCTGTCACTGTCGACACCCCTCCTCCTCCTGCTTTCTATATAAGGACGGTTGGGGACGGTATTATAAATAATACGCAGATGCCAATAGACGGCAGGAGGAGGGTGTCTTCTTCCCTCTTGACGTACTCTTAAACATATCACATCGAAATAGTCTTCTTCTTCTTCTTGTTTTGTCTTGGTTTGTGTTGTTTTGTTTGATTTGCTCGACTCGTTTGATTCGGTTCTCTCTCTCTCTTTTGTGGGCTTGCTTCCTTATTCTTTTGTTCCTGCTGTTGGTTCTTGTTCCTTTGACGACTACTAACTTTTTTTTTTTTTTTTTTTTTTATTTTTCATTTTTTTCTTGTTTTCTTTCTTTCTTGCTTTCTTTTTTGTTGATCGCAGCTTGATACATATTTCCACGTACCCACACATATAATATATTAGCTGTACTGTTCTATTGTTGTGGACCATTGGCAGATCAAAGCAAGATAATTGCATAATTCGTCAACTACTGACATACCTTTATCACTGACACTAAACCCATAATAAAAAATACACGAGCAGAAAAGAAATACATACATACACACACACACACACACACACACAAACACGTACGCACACGCACGCACACACGCATATATATGTGATACATGATGTCTTCAGATAATTACATGGCTAGCCACGGATCTACATATATAGGTGCATTTGATTCAAGTATGAACCACATATCAAACAATGCACTGAGTAGCAACTCGATTCCTTCTTTGTCTGCTAGCACCACAGACACTTCAAACATATCTACAAACACCAGTGCAACAACAGTCACCAGTGGTCCAGCCCCTTTGCTTACTAACTCCTCTGCTGCTACAATCACAGCCATTCCTGCAATTAAACAACCATTCCCACAATACTACACAAGTCAACCACAGCCATCGCAATCACAGATGCAAGGCCAGTATCAAATACAGACTCAACAGATTCCATTACAACAAAGCATACAAACACAATTACCACCAACATCCCAACAACAACAACAACAACAACCAGCACAATATTATGCACAGTTTGATAATACGATAGATCCATATTATCAAACTCAACAATATGGCAATCAGTATTACTACACCAACGGTATTG
The DNA here is from genome assembly GCA_023309525.1 of Arxiozyma bovina. Lineage (NCBI taxonomy): Eukaryota > Fungi > Ascomycota > Saccharomycetes > Saccharomycetales > Saccharomycetaceae > Arxiozyma > Arxiozyma bovina. The sequence continues at coordinate 598,564 of JAKZLQ010000155.1, read as the reverse complement.
CCGCTAGCACTATCCCATATCAATATTCACAGAATTTTGTTCCATTACAGTATGGTGCATACGCACAATTAGCATCTTCTGCACAGGGGCAAGCGCATGCACAAGTAGCACCACTACCCTTGCCCTCACCACTCCAAGCTCAAGTACAACAGTACTATTATGATGCCGCAGCAACTACATCTGTTGCTCAACCTATCACTAATTACATTACTGGGTCAACTATAAGTAATAATTTAGACAACGGTATAAAAGATAGTAATGATAATAGCAATAGCACTACTGCTGCTATTACTACTTCTAATAATAATAATAATACTCGTAGTAGTAGCAATAGCAATATTGGTGTTTCTCTTTCTACTTCTTCTACTGCCCCTACAATTAATGATAGTAGCAATAGTATTGTTGCTGTTGCTGATAGTGGTAACACGACAGCCAGTGCTGTCACTACCACCGCCACCACCACTACTACTACTAATAATAATAATAACAATGGTTACACACAAGATGAATATACACAATTAGCACCATTACCTCAATTACAGGCAATCTCTCCACATCTTCCGATTCCATTTACTTCACAACCACAACAACAATTATATTTCACACAACAACAACAACCATCACAACAAGGACAACTGCAAACCCAACCTCCATTCCAATTACAACCACCGATACCAACACAACAATTCCAACCTACAATCCTACCCACAATAAAACCACCAGTGCCTTCCTATCGTACAGTACCACATACAAATTTTGGTGTTATTACTACTATGTGGGAAGATGAGAATACACTGTGTTACCAAGTGGAAGCTAATGGTGTTAACGTTGTGCGCAGAGCAGACAACAATTTCATAAATGGAACAAAATTATTGAATGTGACAAGAATGACTCGTGGCAGAAGAGATGGGATGTTGAAAGCAGAAAAGATAAGACATGTAGTCAAGATTGGATCTATGCACTTGAAAGGTGTTTGGATCCCATTTGAGAGAGCCCAAATAATGGCACAACGAGAGAATATACTGGATTTATTATACCCGTTATTTGTGCCTGATATTGAATCATTATTATCGGGCAATTGAGACAAGCTATTGAAAGTGATATAGTTATTCTTATATGTAATTAGGAACCACCAAAATGTACTTTCATTATTTAATAAAAGAGAAAAAAAAAAAGTCCGGTATAAGCAGATCAAACAAAGCAAATAAATAATATCCTTGTGTCATGATGTTGGTTATAGTGATCTTGTTTATCCATAATTCTATGTAATTTCGAATTAAATGTATACATCTTAAAGATATAATAGATTTTTTTTTCCTTAAGATAGACAAAGGAAGAAAAATACAGTCCAGTAGTCGTTTAATTAAAATCTTTTTTTCTTTCTTCGTTTCGAAAACCTATCAAACCTATTTTACATAAACAAGATCATCAAGAAAAAAAATAAAACAGAAAAACAGAAAAAAATCCCAAGACATATCTTACTGAGAATCCAAAGATATTCAATGCCCTATAATATCATTCACTTCAACCCTAGCGACCAAACAAAGGAGATGTTTCCTGTTTTTTTTTTTTTTTTTTTTTTTGCTAAACGAGATTCGTACCGAGAATTAAACGTGCGTGAGTGTTTTTTACGATGGATCATTTCATTAGGGGTTTTATTTTTTCTTTCTTCCTCTTACGGCATTTGAGAATGTTTATTAGGGTTGGTTGCGTATTTTTGTTCCTTTTTGGGTTTGGTTGTTTTTGTCTATTTTTATGTCTCACTGATATAAATCTTACATACAGAGAAAATTAGAAATTGGGGGGGCTAATCCTGGGGAGGCGGGGAGGGTGGTTGGTACTATCCACATCAGGACTGTATAAACCACTAACGAGGGTTTGGAACTATTTTCCTCTCTCCACAGTTGATATCGACTAATGGGTCCATAGGTCAACTGCAACAAAAAGGAAAATTCCTTTCTTTCTGTTTTTCTTCTTTCGGTTGGTGTACTTTTTTTTTCTTTCTTTCAAATTTTTCACGTTTTCGCCTTTTTTTTGGATATTGGAAATATCGCAAAAGAAGGATTTCGGTGATTTTTTTCACTTTTTTTATTTTTTTTTTTTTTTTGCCATTCTGTGTTTTCTTTGTAGTGTCAAAATCCGAAAAAATCCGAAAGAACAATCTGAAGGAAATAGAGGAAAATAGGAAAAAAAAACAATACAGATACGAGTATATGGGAACTTGTTTTGGTCCGTGGACGGATATAGTGAAATGATAAACAGTCGAGTTTTATAATCTAATCTACACAAATATATATATAAGTTTAATGCACTCAGTTCTTTCATATATTTAAACAATTTGTAATTGATTTTCTGTCTTGCTCTTCTAGTTATTTTAGTTTTTATTTTTATCTTGTATATATTCCTTTTTGTGTATGTTTCTACTTTTCTTACAGATTCAGAACAAACCGTACAAGATACCATAGATTTACAAAGATTGTCATGTATAATACTACAGAAACAGTTACAGAATTAAATAATTTTATTCATTCAATCAATTCTATCTCCTACTGGAAATTGTCTTTGACTTTTATCCTTATCGTTTTAGTATGGGATCAAATTTCCTATATAGAAAAAAAAGGTAGCATTGCAGGTCCACGTTTTAAATGGTATCCAATCATTGGCCCATTCTTGGAATCCTTAGACCCCAAATTTGAAGAATATAAAGCTAAGTGGAACAGTGGTGAATTATCATGTGTTTCAATCTTCCATAAATTCGTTATTATCTCATCTCAACGTGATTTGTCAAGGAAAATCTTTCAAGCAAGTAACTATGTTAAACCATGTGTTGTCGATGTTGCAAAGAAGATTCTAAGACCACAAAATTGGGTCTTTTTAGACGGTAAGGAACACACAGATTACAGAAAATCTTTAAATGGTTTGTTTACCAAGACTGCTTTATCCCAATATTTACCTTCTTTGGAAATCGTTATGGATAAATATATTGAAAAATTCATTCAAATTTCAAAGGATAACAACTATGAACCACAAGTGTTTTTCCATGAAATGAGAGAAATCCTTTGTGCTATCTCTCTAAGAGCCTTCTGTGGTAACTATATCACCGAAGATCAAACAAGAAAGATCGCCGATGACTACTATCTAGTTACTGCTGCTTTGGAATTGGTCAATTTCCCAATCATTATCCCATACACAAAGACTTGGTATGGTAAACGTACTGCAGATATGGCCATGAAAATCTTTGAACAATGTGCTCAAATGGCTAAGGACCATATCGCTAAAGGTGGTAAACCAATCTGTGTCATGGATGCTTGGTGTGAACTAATGGCAAAGGGAGATTCCTCCATTCATCGTGAATTCTCTAACAAAGAAATCTCCGAAGCTATATTTACCATGTTGTTTGCTTCTCAAGACGCTTCTTCTTCTTTAGCTTGTTGGTTATTCCAAATTGTTGCTGATAGACCAGATGTCCTTGAAAAGGTTCGTGAGGAACAACTAAGAGTCCGTGATGGTGATCCAACCAAGAGAGTTGATTTGGAAATGATTGAAAAGATGACTTACACAAACATGGTTATCAAAGAGACATTACGTTACAGACCACCAGTCTTGATGGTTCCTTATGTTGTTAAGAAGAAGTTCCAAGTCACTCCAACTTACACTGCTCCAAAGGGCGCCATGTTGATTCCAACTTTGTATCCTGCTCTACATGATCCAGAAGTCTATGATGATCCAGATGAGTTCATCCCAGAAAGATGGGTTGAAGGTTCCAAAGCCTCAGAAGCAAAGAAAAACTGGTTGGTCTTCGGTTGTGGTCCACATGTTTGTTTAGGTAGAACATATGTTATGATTACATTTGCTGCATTATTAGGTAAATTTGCTTTATACACCGATTTTAAACACAAGGTTACTCCATTAAGTGAAAAAATTAAAGTTTTTGCTACAATTTTCCCAAAAGATGATTTACTAATGACTTTCAAGAGAAGAGATCCATTGACTGGTGAAGTTAAGGAATAATTGCATATTTAGTTTATTTTTTTTTTCTTTTTCTTTTTCTTTTTTGTTCCTTTGATCATTATGATTGTTTAATTTTTATTTATATAGTTGTAATTTTTCTTTTTTTACTGTTCTTATTCTTATTTTATTGAAATACTAATTTATTTATACACTTATTTAAAGAAATGAATACATATATATCTATTATGTTTCACACATCAATCTTTAATGATATAGTTCTTACTTGGTTATTCATTGAGAAATTAAATCATTAATAATTCTATTTGTTAACTATGTGATATGATTGACACTTTTCTCCAATAAACAGTTATATAAATTATATGGGTGTTGATGGTAAGTGTATTTAGTCAAATTTAATCTTCTTACCTGAGAATTTTGCATTTTTTAATTTTTCTTCAGCTAATTTCTTAGCAATCCAAGAAGGATGGTCTTCGATTCTCTTATTTTTCTTGTCATCTGATTCCCCTTTTGCTTTATCAGTATGATCTTGGTTTGATCTAGCACCTCTTTCCCCTAATTTAATTAAATTGGCATTATTTTTTGCATGTTCTGCTTGTTTAGCAGCTCTTTTTGCTACACGAGCTTCGTATTCACGTTGTTTTTGCTCACGTGCTTCTCGCTGTTTCATTAACTCCTTTTGTATATGATTGGCTCTTTTACCATATTTTTGTTCCCAAATCTTACGACGTGCTCTTTGACCACGTCTATTTTTTCTTTTAATTTTGTTTGATGCTTGTTCTTTGGCGATTTTATCTTCTTCAAAATCTGATTCGGAATCATCACCGCTGTAATAACCTGTCATTAATTCAGGCAGTTTTATTTTCTTCTTTGCAGGCTGTCTTGTTTCATCTTCACTTTCCTCCTCTATATCATAATCACTTTCTTCTACACTTGGTTCTTCATCTGTCACTTCATTATAATTAACATTAGGATCCAGGACACCTTCGCTTTCATTTTCATCATCTGAATCTGCCACCAAACCTTCATATTGTTTCAATATTTCATCTTCATCAATATTTATGGGTTCCTCTTGTTTCTCCTCCTCCTCCTCATCATCATCATCGTCATTATCTTCTTCTTCCTCAACATCATTCTCTGGTTGTTGCTTCTCTTCTTGCTTTGCATTTTCATTCTCTTTGTTTATCTTCGATTGTTGTTCAGTATTAATTTTATTGTTATTTTTACCTTTATTAATATTTAAAAATACGTCCATACCCTTTTCAAAAACTTTCAGAATATTTTGTGTTTTCTTATCATTCATTAACAATCCGACAATCTTACTACCGTCTTTAATTTTCAAAACTACTTCATTCCATATCCTGCTTGGGTTCATGTTATTGTACTTATCGTTAAAAATTGTTAAATATCTATGCTTTTGAAACCATACAGGCACGTTCGTCAAGTCATTAGTCTGTTTATTACCCACGATCTTGGAGATTGAAATTTTAATCAATTTAGAGACAGCAATATAATTGACGAATTGTTCCAATGATTCACACTGACCTAGTACATGATCTTTAGTATCCAATTGGTTCAATTTTTTAAGTAAAGAATTTTTCAAATTTTTTTCTACTGTGAAGATTTTGCCATTAAAGATAGTCAGTCTAACCTCGTTAAATTTTTCTGTGATATCAGGTAATGTGATTGAGTTCAAAAGTTTTTCCACTCTTTGTGATGTTTTTTTGCCCTTCGCATTATATAGTTTTTTGGTTTGAGTCAATCTTGGTTTAAAGGAGTCCAGTGTATTATTTAAATAATGGTATTGATACTCAAGATTATCCAATTTAAATAGTAAATTTTCCTTAGGCATTATGTAATAAGCAGTTTCGTATAGTGAGGTGTTGCAGATAGGTGTGGAACGGGATAAGTAATGTTTGTTGACTGTCAAAACCTTTTTGATGTTGTTGTTGTTTAAATTTGATTGTCTATAAAATAAACTCTTAAGAGATCTCATCTCATCTCATCTCATCTCGAACATCAAAATATCAAAATGCCAAATTTTTTTCATTTTCTGCATTTTAGAGGAAAGGTTGAAAAAAAAAAAAAAAAAAAAAAGACTGCAAAGAAAAGGGTATATACTGTGGTGTTGGGATGTACACAAGTCGACGGTGGATTTCTCCTCAAAATTTGCTTCGAGAAAGAATAAAACAAGGAAGAGGCAAACTTAGCAGTGTTTGAAACCCACCATTACAAGAAGAAACAGACACTATAATGTTAGACGATACAGGGACACTGACAAGAATAATGGTAAGAATCAGACTGACGTGCAAATCGTTTTAATTTTTTGAAGCTAATCTTCACAATAAAATGATTTTTATTCAGAAGATCTCCGAAGAGAAAGTAGATATAGCTCAAGAAACTGTCATCATCTTTCTTGAAAAAAAAAACATTGGGAATATAATCAGGGAAATAATAATGTTCATATTGCAAGAATACCAACTTTTAACATCCTCTACGTCTTCTTTCCCCCCTCCCTTCTCCTTTCTACAAACTTTTTTTCTTTTACTTCTTGAAATCTCAGTACCACGCCCTGTCACAGGCAGATTATCATCAACGTCACCAGTTAAACATGCTGGGACACAGTTGACCGTCGTGAAAATTGTGGAAATCATCATAAACACGATTTCAAATAAAATAAAGTAAAATAAAAAAAAAACAGCAATAGAAAAGAATAATGGTTCTATATAGATAGGCTGTTCTATGAACCAATATCTTCATATTTTCTTTTCATAAAATGAAGGGAAGAGAAAATAAATGTCTCATTCCATAACTAACTTTAACTAAAGTCATATTATGGAAGTCACAAAAAGTAGAAGTAAAAAAAAAAAAAGAAGCATCAGACAGTATTTCTCGTATCACTCATCAAAAAGTCGAAACTTTTCTTAGACATATGCTTGTCATTTTGATTTGAGTAAATTGTTTCATCTTTTGCCAAATAGGAAATAGTAAACGCAAAATGTAATGTATACATATATTGTGGATATTGTCAGAAATGCATGAATGGTAAATTTTAAAAAAAGATCGTCTTCAGTTATATAACATATCAGACTCGTCATCTAAAAGGAAATATCATCACATCAATATCTCATACATTGAAACAATATGAAAAAAAAACATGTGTCAAAAATCATGCTAGGAAATACATAAGTAACAAAAAAAAAAAGAAAAGAAATACTAGTGAAATAATAATTAATTAAAAGAATCAGTTGCGTAGGTTTTCTAGGCCTACTAATAGCAGTGTCACTCATTTAATAAGAAAAAAAAATTGTATTAAAGTCGGTGCCCAGTGCTGTGACTCGTCATTTTCAACTAATTATACTATATTCTTTCTTCTTTTTTACTTATATTCCCAGAGATCATGAAGTTCCACATGGTATTTAACAAAAAAAAAAATAAATATGCAGGAAATAAACAAACGAACAAACACATCCATACAGAAAAAAATTTTCAATCTATGAACATAACATAATTATTTTCCCATTCTGTGTATCCATTCTATATTTCAAAAAAGAAATGACTTAGTGATATATTACTTATCAATTCACAAAATAATTTGAATCAGAAATGGTGCAAAAACTTATCAACATATAGTCGTTCAGCCAGTAATTCCAGCTATAATTGTTTTTGTAAAATTCATCATATCAAAATATTTGAAAATATAATAAGTACAACCGATAAGTAAGTATAATCTAGAATGAGGGTACCAAAAGAAAATAATAATAGGTATAGTTGTAAGAATGAAAAAAAATTTACTTATATGAGTGCGTGTGTGTGTATAAAAACTGATAAACAAAATCATAGTATATAAGCTATGGTGCTCAAACACTGAATGAAGTTATTGAATTACACCTGTAATTCACGATCATGAAAAAATAAAAATAAAAAAAAGGAGAAAAAAAATATGATAACATAACTTCCATATCCTCAGGTATAATCAACTTTCTAATCACAAGGAATTCAGAAACTCTAGTTTGTAAAAAAAAAAATTTGATTTGGTCATCAAAGGAAATGAAAATAGAGATCATATATAACTTCATGCAATGCTTGATCATCGGAGCTTATATATATGTATTATAAGGTTGTATGTCAGTTTTGGCTATCCATTTTTGAATGAATCTTTCTTGAAGAGAATCATATGGGAAAGTAGTTGCTACAATGAAGAAAGCAGTAAGAGAAACCATTTCTAATGTATTTTTTTTTCAAGTTGGGAGAACCTTTATATATTTATAGTAAGTGAGGACATGGATACATAGAAGAGAGAAGAATAGAATGCAGTCGAAGTGAAAGCAAGAAGAAAAAAAAAAAGAAAAAATTTTTTGTGCTGGTCATTCAATACGAAGTTTTGTCTTTTCCTCGAGCGAAATGAAAAGAAAAAAATAATTAGGGTTGAAAAACACAGATGTCTGGGTGTTGTGTTTCCACTTTCGTAAAAATTGATATTTCTGTTTTGCTTGGTGTTCGAACCCTGAGAGTTGCCATTTTCGAGTGTTTTCTTTTTTTTACTTTGTTTTCATTCTAATGTGATGCGTTCGTTCGATTCAACAGCATTGAGATTCGACTTTGAAGTTTGTGAATATTACTTATCTACTATTGATACAAGGATGGTGTATGTTATTTCTAGATTCATCAAAAGGTGGAAAGTTGCATTAATTCTTTTAAATGATGAGTGCGTACTCCTTTAAATCATAATGGACATTGTATCACACTAAACTTCGTATATTGGTGGTGTCAATACTTTCTCTCACTAGGAGTTATATAGATAAACCAATGTCTAAACTTAAAATCCCTGAAGGTACGACTATTATAGATGCTGATGAATACGAAGAACTTCAAAAACAAAAATTTATTAGATATCAACAACAGAAGCAACAAAATGTCGACCTCAAGGGACCAAAGATACCATTTCCTATATTTATTCAACTGATGATTATGGTAGCTACTTTACATGCAAGTTATACTATCTATGGTAAGCAACCCTTCGAAATGGTTTGGAAATTGCTAATATTTATCAGTGCTCAAGTCATTAGAAGGTTCGCAAATACTCAGAAGAAGATCATTGAATCTCATAACAAAATTCATAATACTAAGAATAACAATACTGTTAATAACAATACCAATTCTGAAAGTAATGTTAAGATTAACAATAAAACTAAAATCAAAAATAAGCATAATATTCAAGAGAAAGATGTTGATGTGCCACAGTCTTCTGAAAATAAGACAGATACAGATACGATTAATGCAAGATACCCTTTTGAAACTGTTTATGTGTTTTTCCTACCCTTCATGCTGTCATTGTTATTTTTCCCTAATTTGGTTAATATAAATTTGGTTTTGATGTTAAACATTTTCCATGGGTCTTTTTTAACTAAATTGATGATTCAATTATTCTTTTTACTGTTTACTAGTTATGAAGAAACCGTATTAGTCAGAAATTTTGCTGGTGTAATTTTAAATATTACAGTAAATTATATTTTAATTGGAATCGGTGAATTGAAAAGCTTAGACATTGTGGATTGTAATCTCTTCAGTATTCTTTTAACAGATATTTTATTCTTAGCAAAATATCCACTAATTGACCATCATGACAATATTAACTTACCATATAATGTAATATGGGGTGCCTTACTAGCATTTCTAGTATCTGTTGGGTTCAATTATATGTTATCAATACCTTTACAAAATGTGAAAAACAAATCCCTAAGGTCATTACTTTTATTCACTGCTTTCATATCAATTTTCCCATTCTTAATTAATTGGTTTGTTGACGTTGGTGAAAACGTACAAGTCACTCCTGTAAAATGGTTATTCAACTATGTATTGGAATCAAAGATTCGTCAAAGAATCCTAATTACATGGTTGTTATTTATATTTCTATTGATCCCAAATATTTTGATCCTTAAATCAAATTTCTCTTTAAACACATCAAGAAAATTATGGCATTATTTAATCTTAATATTAATCATTCAACCTTTCAAATGGGACGCAACATTTGTTAAAATCTCCTTAGCAGGTACAATAGTCTTATTCTTATCAGTAGAATATTTAAGATATTTGAAATTGGAACCATTAGGGAAAATCTTAGATGAAAAATTAAGATCATTCGCTGATTTTAGAGACGAAAGAGGTCCGATTATAATCTCGTATATTTATTTGATTGTTGGTATTTCTGCACCACTATTGATTGCTGATTCACCTGTCGGATTAATTAGTCTTGGAGTGGGTGATTCTACTGCATCTATTATTGGTAAAAGATATGGTGAATTTCGCTGGCCAGATTCAAACAAGACTATTGAAGGTACTTTTGCATTTATATTAACCACTTTTGTAACTGGTTATATCTGTAAAAAATATTTAGGTTATTTTGAGCATTTGACTGTGGGAAATTGGTTATTAGTTTGTACATTATCTGGTGTACTCGAAGGTAACAGTATTTTAAATGATAATATATTAATTCCAGCATTCATGATGATCTGTGAAAAATTATTTTCCAGTTAGAATAATGATGAACTTTTATTTTTTTCTTTTTTGGTCTATACCTTATAATAGGCTTGTATGTAATATATGTGCATATGGTTACTTTACTTTTATTACAAGTTAATTAAATCTACATAGAATAATTACTATTTAATAACATGAATGAAAAAATAAATAAATAAATACATATCAAAAACATTACTTGCATACATCTATTGATTTAACCCTTTATTTCTTGCCATGCTTCTTCTTAGATTTTGACTTTTTTGCACCTTTACCCTTAGTTTCATCACCTTCAATGAAATTTAATAATTCATCAACAGATTTGCCAGCTAATTCTGGATTGGGTGTGTCTTTCTTTTTAGAATGAGATTTCTTATGTGAGGTAGCACCTGAAGCTTGCTTCTGATCTTGCTGCATTTGTTTTTGTTGTAACATATCCTTCATTAAAGTGCTCAAACCATTAATCCATTGTTTGGAAGTGGCTGTAGTAGTGTGATTAGTACCTAGTTCATTAACAAAGACATCTTTTGCATATGTGATATGTTCTAAAGCGGCACGATGATCTTTCATGGTAGCATACAAGTTACCAATCTGAGATTGAACATAACCGTAGGCTAGGCATTCTTTACCATCCAACTTAACAATAAAGTCAGAAAGAATGTTTAATGATTGTAAAGCTAACTTAATATCTTCAATTCCCAATGAGATTTGTTCTAATTGACGAATAATACTAGAGGCAGTAGGATGGTGTAAGTTAGTCAAATTCAACGATTCTAATGTTTGGATGATTCTGTTAGAAATAAGAGTGCTGTTGTATGGACTTTCGTTAGCTAATTCTAACAAGGCTAAGTTAAATAACGCTCTAATCATTTCAAAAGAATCGATACCACATGTTCTCTCATAGATGGTACAAGCTTTACGGCAGAATGCAACGGCTTCATCAATTAAATTCAATTTACTGTAAACTGTAGCCATACTCATATACTTTTCAGCAACTTCAGAATGAACTACACCAAGTACATCCTCTAAGATGGCAATAGACTGTGCCATAAAGGTCAACCCCTCAGTTTCTTTATTTTCAGAAAGTAAAACACTACCTTGAGTCCAGTAGTCTTCACTAGCAATAGAAGAGGAGCGAATAGTCTTGACATGTGGGATGATTGATAAGTCATCTTTAGAGAAAGTGGTAATTGGGACAGCTAATTTTTGTCTCAATTTCTTGTCTAAAGAAGCCTTATATTCTTCAAAATCTTCTTTGGTGAAGAAGTAATTCTTGTTAGTCCATTGAATACCGAATCTGTAAGAGATAGTTCTCATTAGCAAGTACTTGTTCTCTAATAAAGTAACAAGGCTTTCGAATGACAAATCATAGCGATAACGTGAGAAAATTTCCTTCTGAATAGCCTTTAATAAATCATCACGTTTTAATGATGCAAAAGAGTAGTTCTTTAATGGGTAGAATTCATCGACATCTTCAGCTGCTGGATTTTCGTTGTACTTATAACCAAATAATAAATTGAAAACATAAGCGACTAAAGATGAAACAACAGAATATGGTAATTCTTTTGCATAATATCTTAGAATGTGTTTAGTTGCACGAGAAACCATTTCAATTTCAGAGATCTTGATTAATGGAATCAATTCATCGTAATTAATAATAATAGCAGGATCATTAGTTGGGTGTTTAATTTCATCATCATTTAATTTTAAATCTTCAAGTAACTCCTTTGGAACTTCTTTGCCTTCTTGAACATACTTGTTAATTTCTTGTTGTCTTTCCTTAATCATATTTTCAATCTTAATTAGGTATGAGGCTTCCCAGTCTTCGTAATCCTTGTTAGCAACAACAATATCCTTTAATCGTTGACTATGTTCTGCAATTTGTCCGTCTAATTTAGCCTTAGCTAATTGTGCAATTTTACCGATGTAACGAATGTTAATACCATTCTTGTGTAAAGTATCTACCAAATGTTCCCCATTGTATGGAGGAGAAGCATTGCTATTAACAAAGTCATCAACAACATTAGGAATAACAGTGTCATTCAAGTACTTAGAGATCTCATCAACAGTAGTGTCTTCAACGCCATCAATTTGATAAGCATCTGGGTTGTAAGCAAATTTAGATTCTTCGTAAGCTGTATTAGAATCTAACCCTTCAGTCTTTTCAACTTGTTCGATCCACCATTTTTGAATTAATTCAGGACGCAATAATGTTTGTCTATGAGGATAACGTTTTTCGGCATCTTCAATACCATCAAAGTATTCTCTGACGAAATTTATATCCAATGGGTAGGTATTTGCTAAATCTAAGATGTAATCTCTCTTATCCAAACCAGTGATACCCTTAGAAGAAGAAGAGAAGACAACAGCATTTTCATCATCCTTTTTCAAGTGGAATGATTTTGTGAATTCCTTCTTTAATAACTTATCAAATTTTTCGTTCTTGATTATGGTCTTAGTTTCCTCATCAAAACCATAATTAATTGTAATATCACTTTCCAAATCTTTAATAATCTCTTCACCAGTTTCTTCATCCTTAACGATTTCTGTACCAACAGTGTTTAGAAGACCGGGCACCGGTGTTTGAGCTAAGATTCTCCTACCAGCAATATCAACAATAGTAGTCAACAAATATCTAACTTCCTTTAATCCAATTCTGTTTAAAACAGATAAAGTTAAAAGATCTTGGTTGGCAGCGACTCTTGCAGCTTCATCACCACCTTTACCTTCGTAAGTACCACTAACATCAGTGACAAAAGAATAGAAAATGTTATCTTTCAAGAAGATCTGTTCGACTTCTGAAGCATCAGGGTTCATTGGCAAAAGATTCTTTTGGAAGATAGACATAGCACCTTTGGTGGCACTAACAGAGAAATCATGAATCAACTTAGCAGATAATCTTTCACTGTCCATTCTTGCAGCTAAGGTGTCAACTGGAAGATCCTTGACAGCTTGGAATTCATCATTAAAGTTTCTTTCAGAAGACAAGTTCGAATCAATGGAATCACTTTGTAGACGGAAATAATCACCAGCTGATGGGAAGTTGGTGGAGTTGATCAACCATGGTTTGTGTAAGAAAGTAGTTAATGGTTTAACATAAGCGACAGATTCTAATCCACTAATTTTGTTTTCCATAGTTTCAACATGCAAAACAAATTTCTTAGAATGGGCAGCAAGTAAATTGAATAAACTGTAAAATACTTTATTGTTCAAATGAGAGTTATCTTCAAACACTTTATGAGATGGATCAAATTTGGTATTGGTAGACTTGTTAACATAGAAACCAGAAGGAGTAGCTGTGATGTGGAAGTTTTCACCTTCTAATGTAATAACTTGTAAATAAAGCAAATGTCCTTTAGATTTGTAAAAACCTGGAACAGGATTGTATTGAGAAAGACAGATAGAACGAACACATGGAGAGATCACACTAGCTTGAGTAGTTTGTAAATCTTTGACGGACGAGTTTTCCAAGGAAGAGAATATCTCAAGAATATTATTTCTAGTCTTTTCCTTTTCCTCATCAGAGATTTCAAAAACGTTTTTTTTCGGTTCTTCTTCTTTAGTTTCCTTCTCTTTGTCTTCACCTTTAACTTCCTCCTCCTTCTCCACCTTTTTGGATTCTTTAACATCCTTCTTTTCTTTAATTGGATCTAGTGGTAAGAAAGGAAATTTGGTAGCGTTGGACGCAGCAAATTCAGTTAGATTATCTTCAGTTTCAGATGTGAAGCCGATGAAATCACGTAACACAACCACATGTTTTAGTGCTTCTCTAGTAGTGTATGGTTTCAATTCAACAGACAAATCCAAATTTTCCACCTTATCTGAAACGATGGAATTTAATGGAGCGTCTTCAGATAAGACATTACCCCCAGATTTTAACTCAATATTAGTCAAATATTTAGTTTCGCTAGCGATACCTAACACTTCGAAGATTGTTTGGACCTTGGTGTCTCTGTTAAATAAGAACGATAATTTATCCTTAGCAGCTGTATTTTTCTTATTTTTACTGTGAGAAGAAGAAGTCACAGTAATCTCAGCAGGTAGTTTAATAGTAACCTTGACATTGCTGTTAACAGCAGTAGTAGTATCTGAGGACATGACGTTGAGTTACAGTTCTGGAAATATATACAAAGTAAACGGGAGTGAAATAAATTAGCAGGGATTGGAATTAGGTTATAATAGAAAATGTATTTACAAGTTAATATTATTTGTTAATTTCCACGTCACCCTCCTAAAGAACAAAATGGTAATATTTCACTATATTCTGTTGAATATGTTGATATGTGTACGTTAATGTTTTTTTTTCTTATGCTTTGCAAAAATTTGCAGACTTATAACCGCAAATGTAGCTTAGAGATACAACTGAAATCTCTACAAGTTTTGTAGAATGGTTGGTATGTTCCATTATCCATTTCTTTATTTCTCCAAAATGAGTTTCGGTGGATGTTCATTGGTAAACAAACAGAGCAAACCGACGAAAAAAAAAAAAAAAAAAAAAAAACACACATCCAGTCAAGATTTCCCCCCTTTTCTTCTCCTGTGTATGATGCACGATTTTTTTTGTTTGGGTTGAGTCGTATTCTTGCGGAATTGCCAATTTCCACATACGGAAATATTTTGACTAGAACCAAAAATGAAGATTTCGATATAATACAAATGGGGGAGGTTTACTGTAAGATAACCATAAAGGCTTAGGATACAAGAGAGTAAAGCTTCAGGGTTGGATAATGCGTTGTATTTCTAATTCAGTAGGGGTTCTATAAATGGAAGCGTTTCAGAGTAAATAAAAAATAAAATATATTAATAAATGATGTATATAGTCTCTTGAGGAGCCAACGCATGCAATTGTGAATACACTTGTGTTATAAAAATTGGTGTTTTTTAATTTAAATACTTCACAAAATACATATTATTTCCTAATTTGGGTAATGATATCACTATATTCTGTATCTATCAGTTAAATAGAACATTATCTAATAGTCGTTATTTGAACTTCAAAATTCCATGTATTCGAAGTTGCTGCTGTGTTAAAACAACAGAAAAAAAAATGAATAACTACCTGTAAATGAAGAGAATAGGACTATGTTTTACTGTGCTCAAGGTATGTCTTTTATCCAATTTTAGAGGTGAACCGTTGAGTACACCACGTTCTCAGTGACAAAAGTTTGTGGATTTTTATGAAGCCCTTGTTATATAAGGAAATTATGCAAAGTAACAAAGTAATGAAGATAAATTAGGATATACACAGTCGATTAATATAAAAAAAGAAGAACGTCGTCGTCCACTAAAGGAGTTTGCACGGTCGTCTACAGTGACAGTATATGTCATACAAGCTTCGTATCACGGGATATTACAAGTATTACAAAAGTCAAAAAGAAAACTCCGATGCGGGGAGTCGAACCCCGGTCTCCACGGTGAAAGCGTGATGTGATAGCCGTTACACTACATCGGATGTGAACTTCTGGATTTGTGGTAAAGTGTAAGTGGTGATCTAAAATAATTTAATACGACAGTTGTAGTTAATATCTAACAGATATTATAATAGTTCGAAGACAGTAATTATAACAAACGGTAAAGTAATTACTATGCGGTCTTAATAGCAAATATATGAAACGGCTATTTTATTAAGCTATATATAATAATTATTCTTATTATTGTTGTTGTTATTCTTATATATTATATATAAATATTATATAGAGAAGAGTGAACTGTAGATGAGACTTGAATGTTGGAGAAGGTGTCCTTTATATATGTTTTTGGACATGATGATGGCTTAGACAGCTAACTAGTAAATAAACAATAGACAAGCTATGTTACGTTGATATTAGCTAAGATACAGTTCAAATCTGGACAATAATTAATGTATTTGTCAGCAGCATGTTGTATATTGTGGGAGTTGCATTAGATAATACGGTGGCGTTTATTATTTGTATTTGTCAGCATCATTTTATCGGCCACTATAGCAAAACAGATTTGTCAGCGACTTTGGAAAAACATATTTGTCAGCGACTTTAGAAAATGGATTTGTCAGCAACGTTCCATTATACAACAGGATTGTTGTGAACTGACTTGATATTAGGGTTTAAAATGAAAGTCGATTAGGGTTTGGTAATTAGGGTTATATGATGTTTGTCAATTAAATTGTTCTGGTTTGAGGCAAAAAAGTTAGGATTTGTTAAAGAATTCCAGGTTGATTTTCCAGTACATAGAAAATAAGAAAAAAATAATAGTGAGAGATTAGTGAGACATTACTGAGACATTTGTGAGACATAAATGAGACAATATTGAGAAGTTAATCATACAAACAAATATTTGATATGAGTTAAATATGAGAATTATTGACAAACATCACGCAATCCCATCAAGAATATTATCAACCCATGAATTATATATAAAGGTCCATCATCTTGTCATCTGAAAATTATATTTGTGTCTGATTTATAGTAGTATGTAGGATACTGTATATAAAGAATAAAAACAAGCGATAATCGTTTAAAGTTCCTATATATAACGTCTTTATATATATTTATTATTGCCCTATGTAAGAAGCCCTAATTGGAAATCCTGAAATACGTAGTCCATGGGTAACGCTTGATGTCGAGGCGAAGGACTTGGAACGGCCGAAACTCTGGGCCCAGGCTGTGAGTGTATTCGAACGAGCGCAAGATCGTCGGATTGGCCATTGGTGGCAAATTACTGAGAAACTTATTTAAGAGACCTCTGATTACTGAGATAGTGTGCCAGAGGTAATTATCAGCCTTAACATTCTTGTTATATCTATTAGGTTCTACCTAAGAAATGAATCAATAATAATCAAAACAAGAATTATATAATTGGTTTACTAATTAGAATCAACGACTATATAATTTGTAAGTGTTTATGTATAATTAATATCCATATTTTAGTATATTACTTGAGATAACCCCTTACACCCTACTATCCGTTCGATAGTATTATTAATTATAGTTGTTATTATCCTGCCTATCCGTTCGATAGAGTATTAATTGTTGTCCAGACTATCCGTTCGATAGTATAATCATCGTTGTTCTAACTAACCGTTCGTTAGTGTTATTAATTAGCTGTACTTTTTATCTCAAACCACAACATGGGTTTTGGAAAATATCGTGATTGGTATAGGGGGCTATTAAAATATAATATTAAAAATTATAGAAAAAGATTATGGGTGTTACCTCTTCTAAGGCTATATGACTATATACTTGCTTCGTATTGTCTCTCTCTTTCTATATAAATTATATATTATTGTTGGAAAATGATAGTTTATTACTGTCATTTTCATAAGAATTATTTTTTTAATTTAGTTTTTCTATTTATTATGTGATGGACGAATGTACTGAGCATGGAAAAACATTTTATTTTTCACCGAACATGATTTTTTAGAGTTGTGAAGAAATGAAAAATTTTAAAAGAAGAGAAAAGAAAACAAAGAAGATTATACTATATACAGCATATAATTAGTATATATATATGTATATATAAAGTAATAAGAAGATAAGCATCTATAATTTAATGATGACTGCCATTACCATGGACGGTAAGAGCTCCAAATTCCATCAGTTATGTAGAAAGAAGAGAACCAACCAATATAATAACAATTTATTAAACCACTAATATCCTACTATAAATAGCTGAAAACTTATAATACCAGTATTATCATATTGTAAGTCTATATTATCTTAACATATTAATCTAAAATGAATGTCAATGAAACCTTTGATACCAAAAACTTAATTCAACATTGTGTGAGCGTGTGTACTCTTCCGGTCTTTCCAGCATATTCACTTATTTACTACAACTCTTACAAAACTTTAACCAATTTTTATTTTGTAAAACATTTAAAATTTAATTTTTAGTGAAAAACATGAAATGCTTTCATGACAATAAATAGAAAAACTAAATTAAAAAATCATTTGTAAGAGTTGCTGTAGATAAATGGATGAATTATCTCAATTAGTATAAATATAAACACTCTTACGTAAGCTCTATATAAAACTAATCAAATAACCCTGATGTAACTTATAACTTGTTCTTGTTGAACTTGGTCGTTGTATAATATTAAGAGTTACCTCTTAATATCAGTACTAAGACACACTTAAATAAGATAATTACCTCTGGCCTAATTCCTCAATAATCAAATACCTCTTGTCAAGATCTAATATAATTCTCACTCCCTGAAAATCCTCCAATCAGGTTCAATACAATATACGAGCCACTGCGCACATGGCTGTACCAATCCTCCACCCAGTCACTCAGGTGTAACCCGCAGGATTGCGTATCTACTGGACTTCCAGTTAGGTTCCTTACATATTTATGCTAGAATTGTTCCCCAACAACAAAATATTCTTTTTAAATTTGAAAATTTTTATCTTCATAGAAATTATTTTATATAAAAAGAGAAATATATAGATTATTCATATGTAACGTTTATACTATGTAGAGTTATCATACATAGAAAGAACCGAAGAAGTTCTTAATAATTTTATACCACTATACTATTATCTATTGATTGTACAGATCTACTTATCATCATGTCTAATCTACCCACCGATATGAATAATCTTTCCATTTCTTCTCAAGAAATGATATTAGACATTTGTATGATAATAGAGGATCTGAATTAATATAATTATAAAGTATTACGTTATATAAAAATTGATCAACTTCCTCCTTTTTCTTTTCCTGCAAATATCTGACAAGAACGAGCATTTTTACTAGTATTATTATTAGTGAACATTCTTAATAAAATTTTGAAGATGTTCCTCAGTTTTATAGAAAGGACGTAAAATGTGTTATTGTAGACTAATATAAGTTATATATAAGAAGTGGTGAGAAATATATTTTGGATTATCGATTACCCCATGTTCTTTATGTATATTTGGAAATGAGTATTGAATATTGCTAATAGTTATAATTTACTACTATATTCTGCTGGAAATATGCGACGAGTATACACACTCATGTAGACCAATGATTGGATATAAATCAACAGGCATTATTAATATTAAATCCGATAAAATAATTGCTTGTACACAACCACATAAAAGTACATGGTTTGTTCTAAAGATGAAAATATATAAGGGACAAACATTAGAAGGAAAAGAACCAGTAATTATAGTTTGTCTCTGAATATTTTAAGTAAGTTTATTTTATATATTATGTACATTATATAAGAGGGTGAAGAATTGTAATAATAATATACATACTAATAACTATAATATCTAACCATGTCCACCAACTACAGTAATATTTTAGGTACTTCTTCCTATGATACTCATTTTAGGGGTACTTTTTAGTCTAATTATTAGATAACTTGGATATTCCATTTAGGTATCAAGGGATAAAACATCTTGTTGGTAATAATTCTACCATAAAGATGGTTTTGCTGTAATACTTACATTTATTGGTTAAAATCTTCTTGGTTCTTTATATTTTATTCTAGAACCCTCAGTTGATGCAATATCATATCTAGATATTTTAACTGGCATATATAATCAGACTATGGTCTTTCTCATATTTATATTTGTATTTTATTCTCGTTCTAATCCAGTAAATCCAGCAATGAAAAATTATCATTATTTAGCGATTCTAGTATAACTAAAATAATTTTCTTAAACTTGATTGGACAAATTAGAAAGACCAGTAATAATGCCTATGAGTTTATCGATAATTATTATCTGAACAATTGATATCCGTTCCTTCATTATTTCTAACAAAACCAGAACAATTACTATTACTCTCTCCCCCAAAAGTATGTATTGTCTTAGTGACACAGAATCTAGAAAAATTACCTATAATATAATAAGCATGATCAGATTATCTGGGTACACCATACTTTTTGAAATTATACATATACAAATCCATATATATCATAACCTATTTATTTAAAACTCAATGAACTATATGGTAATGATATAGTGTTATAAAATCAAAGTCTCAAATAATAAATAGAGCGGGGTTCATCTATATATAGAAGGATTTATGCGAAGATGGCGAAGACAGATAAATAAATTGCCAATATTTTTTTCATATTTGTAGAAAATATAGGTTACTTTAATAATTATTCCTATTAGGCAACTCATTAATAGTAAGATTATAAAGATCCTTATCAGAGTATATCTTAGTCTTGTCTAATAGAGCTAGTCTGCAATTTGTCACTTAATCAAAACCATGTCTCTATCTATGCTCATAAAACTCCTATATATGACAGTCCTGATTATTTATGAATAAAACTACTGCAATTTTTCTATGTTATCCATTATAACTGAAAACAGTCCTTTCTGAATAATTACACGTCTTTGGTTTACCCCTCTTTACTATTTTTTGCCTGCATAAACTTTTCATATAAAGCTTCCTTTATTTCTTGTTTTTGTTTCACCCACTCTTCAGCTTTACCTAATGTTGAATCTACTACTTCCATAACATTTTGTACCATATCTAATGATTCCTTCGCAAGAATTAGTACTTTTCCATTAGTACTAATATACTGATCTTCTGAAATCGGTATAGAACCTTTCTGTAAATTGTTACCTACTACTGAATTACTTGATGACGAGAGATTTGAAACTGTAGAAGACCAATTTGTAGGCAAATTTAATAAACTTGCACGTACTTGAGACCTAGCAGGTTCAGGTAGAGAACTGCCAGTGAATCTTGATATCATTGAATAAATTTTTTTAATAGTTCCTACCACCTCCATTTTAACTATTGTAGCCTGTTCATTATTTTCTTTACTATCAAATGTATCAAAAAATTCCTCATCCTCATCTTCCTCAGAGTCAACGCCACGGTTATCATTTATATTTTCTTGATTCCCCTTTTTACCTAGAGCTGTTCTTTTATTGTTATTAGTATTATTCTCTTTTTCTTTAACCGTCTCCCTATTACTATCACTATCATCATGACTATGACATATAAGTGAAGATATAGATGTTTTTTTGTTATCTATTTTCTTTTCACTTAACTTCGAACGGTTCAATTTTAGTTGATATTGGTATTCTGCCTCATGTTCCTTTTGAACCAAATCTTGTAAATTTGTTATCTTTTCGGATAGTTGCTTATTTGCCAATTTTAATAAATGAAGACATGCTATTAATCTTTTCTTTGATTCAATAGACATATTAAATTTATATTCCTTAAAATTATCGATTGCATCTGATATCTTTTGTCTTTTTGAAAAATTATTTTCCAATGATTCAATTGCACTACTTTCATCGTGTTTATTAGTACCAGAGTTGTTAGTAGTATCATCATCGTCAAAGGACCTCTTTTTATCTGGTAAATCCATATTATTATTCTCATTATCTTGATTTGTAACTTTATTTTTATGTTTGTATTCGTCTTCATCCTCATCATTTTCTATTTCTGAATCACTAAGATCGCTATCAATTTCACCTTCTGAAGTAGTATAATTATCCTCATATGCATCATCTAATAATCTAGCTATAGAAGCCACTTTCCTCCTATCATCATAGAAAGTAGCCACATTATTCATTACCCTATTCAATAAATTACTTGATCCTCCCCTGCGGCGTTCATTCTGATCCTGAACCTGAATTGGGTCTTTTTTCTGTTGAATAACCAATTTACTTTGGTGTGGAAGATTTGGATCACGTTTGGGGACAGTTTTCCTCAATTCATCAAGTACTTCAGCTGCTTCAACATCCTCTTCAGATAATCCTAAATGTCTAGATAACGACATATGAACAAAACAAAACAATTATGACTTACTGGAAATATAGGGTTAGACAAATTAAAGATATAGTAAACAGTATATAATAAATAAATTTAGGATAACACTGTTGTATGAGTATATATATAATACTGATTAATGGATTCAAACACAATGCAAATAAAAATTACTAAAAAAAAAAATAAAGAAAAAATTCTCAATGTGAAGCCTACCACTCACACCCTCCACCTCGATTTATCAAATTTTGCATCCATTTCAATCAAAAAGAACATAAAAAGTTATTTAAACCTGCATTACACATATTCAGTTAAAGGAACTCCACGAAACTACCATAGTGAATCTATATGCCTAAACATTATACACAAATCTTTATCTCCATTTTTCTATTTCTCTATTTGTTTCTGTATTTCTCCCGTCACCAATTTTATTTTCCCTCTTTCTGGTTTTGGACAATTTTGATTTTTGGCTGTGGTGATGGGGTTTTCTGGTGTGTGCGCCTGTGTGAGTTCAATGCCATCAGCATGTGAAAATTATCGAACCAAACCAACAGAACCACAGAGCCACAGACAGCAAATAGAGAAAGAGAGGACAGACTCTCTGGGGGGACGTGTTTCTTCAATAGATCAAATAGGTGTACTCTGGATCACTAACGATCTTGTATCTAACCCAGGGGAACGACTGGTACTGTAGCTGTGGTTCCTGGATCTTTAGATATTCAATCTTCAATCCACTTGCTGTAAGATATGGTACCTCGAAACTAATCTTTAAACGACGGTCCTTATCCTCTATGGTTTGTCGTGTGCTCGGTTGTTGATTAACTACAAACAGATTCTCCGAACTTTTAGTTACTTCACTGGCACCAGCCTCTATCAAATCTTGACCGTGAATCTGTTTATATAGTTCTTCCAATTTGGGGCCTTCTCTTAATGGGGGTGGATTCATAGATGTCTTCAATTCTTCTTGTTGTCTTAAATATTCTTCTCTATTAAATAATGCAAATTCAACTGCCATAGACAATTGTGTCGTTCCATGTCCTCCCTTCATTGTATCTATCTCCCATAACAGAATATTGTCACTAACATTAAATAATATCCTACCCATATCACATTTGAATTTCAAATTTTTACTCAAATCAATAGAATATTCAGTTAAAAGATGTTTTATTGGAACCCGTATATTTAATTTCGTAGTAGAGTTTGTGGTCTTAAAATGACTCTCTATCATCAAATTCAATTTTAATCTATATTTCTTCCATTTCGGCGTAATCTCAAGTAATATCAATTTAATTAATGGTTCATCTCGAACATGTCTCTTCAGATCATACTTACACAAAGTAAAAGTTCCATCCGGTGGAATAAACTGTATTTCTTTTCCATCTTCAATAGATTCAGCAGATACACATTGGTGGAATTTGCAATTAGATAAAAATTGAGGGTCTTTATCCAATATTTTATTAATGGATATCTTTAAATTAGGCATTCCAGATAAAAATGACTTACATACAATCTCTCCATGGATAGAATTGTTTCTAATCACATTATTAGTAAAATCCATCAAGTATTCCACACTCTCTATCACATCTAAGAAAAATTCATTCTTTGAGTAATGGATCCCTTTAGTTCTCCATGACACTGCCATAATTGTGGTCTTTGCAATATCACTATTCATGAAATTATTTAAATCGTCTTCATCCTTTGCCTCTTTCATATCTTTCCCCCATAAAGATTTAATGCCATATTTAGATTTAATTTTCTTACTTTTATCAATCAATGCTAGTGGATCCGATGATATTGTTTCCACAAGATTCTTTGTAATTCTTTCAAATTCTTGGTTTTTCCTATAATCACCACCACTGCCACCATAATCATCATCATTATTACGATTATTATCCTTCCTTATATGTGAACATTTATGCCTATGTTTACGTTTTGAATTCCTTTTCTTTTTACCACCAAAACCTTCATCACTTTCAAAATCACTACTGGAGCTACTACAACTACAACTACAATCACTAATATGCATATTCTCGTTGTTATGTTTATTCTTATTTTCATATGATGATTCAAGTAATATTTTAGGAACATTAACTTTAATTCTAATATAATCCTTCATGATCCCTGAATCAGTGACTTGAACCACTCCATAGTCACAACTTTCATCAATCAATTCCATTACCAATGTAGTATTATCTAATATTATCTTCCTATCCAGTTTTTGTATGTTAAAATAATCTTTTAAAAGTTTGTAGAACTGATCCAGATACGTTAATGTCTCCATGAGATATGTGTCTAATCTATCCAATATGAACAAAAAGATTAACGAGTCTCTCTGTATATGAACAAATAACCATATATCGTTATAATTAATCACTGGTCTTTTATCATAATTATACAATCTTTGAAATTGTTGAACTGGATACTCAATTGACGGCAGTGATTTTATATTCTTAGATATCAATACTTCTAAATTTTCATTTAATATATAAATGGCCATCCTTCTACTTGCAGTGATAGTGTTCTTGTACCCTTTGTCAATGTTTATTCTTTTATTATTATTCTACCTTTCGTCCCCCCTTTTGGCGATTGGATTAAATCTACGTCTTGCTAATTGACAACTATCTCATCGTCTTCTTAATACACCAATCTGTGCTTCTTATTAAATTTAACTTCACTACGTTCCTTCATGCTCTTCCTTTTTTTTTTTTTAGTATAAAAAAATGAACTTTCTCTAAATCTGAAGAGATCCCCTTCTAAGAAGAAACATACAAACCTTGGAGTAGTTGGATTCCATATTTCCACTCTTACCTAAAACCAAGCACATTCAACAAACTTTCAGCAGTTAACAGCAATATTTTTCTTAATTTTAGCAATAATGTATAACAAAATCTCTAAAGTGAATGCTATCAAGATCCCATTATCAGAATTAAATACTAGATTGGTTAAACTAGGTTTATCTCCAAATTGGAGAGTAAAGGAGACCACTTCAAAGAGATATACCTTAACAAGAGAGTGTACCTTCCCCAATTTTGAAATTACTTGGTCCTTTCTTACTCAGGTATCCATGAGAGCTCATTTGTGGGGCCATCATCCCACTATTCACACTACTTATAACAAAGTAGAGTTAGAGTTGACCACACATGATCTTGATGATGGTTATATATCAGATATTGACCTTAAATTGGCAAAAAGAATTGACTCATATATAGGTTTATACAGGTCACAGGAAACTATACAAAAATAACAGGTCAACATTAAATATATATATAATAAATAAAAAGCAATAACAAAAGGATAATAATAATAGTATCATCATTTTGCTTTTTTAAATATCAATGGATAAACACCAGGGTTCTCCCTTAAATTCTTTTAAACAATCATAAAGTTCCCTCATTGGTGTGGTTTCTATGTACATATAACAGGAACAACAAAGGACTCAAGAATAACCTATCGTTTTTTTTAAGTGTTTATAACCTCATCACCATTCTATTTATTGACAGATAATTTCTTTTCTAATTTATCGAATTCTTTTAGTGATATTTCTTGTTCAGGATCCATCATTTGAACTACTTCCTGAACTTCCTCCACATAATGTTTCAACATAGATTCAATACCATACTTTAAAGTGACTTCACTACTTGAACAGGAAGTACAAGCCCCTTGTAATTTCAAATACACAGTACCAGTCTTTGGATCCCATCCACGGTAGTCTATATCACCACCATCTTCCATAATAGCAGGTCTAATTCTGGTCTCAATTAGTTCTTCAATCAATTCACTGACTTCCTCCTCCTCCTCAGTATATGTAAATTTGGGTACATTAATCTTATACCCGCCATCTTTCTGCTCTTGAACTTGCTGGAACTCATCACCTACTACGTCTTCACCAGAAGCTAAATGTTTTGTCAATATCTCCAACACTGTGGGTTTAATAGAATTCCAATGGACCATAGGATCCTTATTTATTGTCACAAAGTTATCCCCTATCATAAGTTCCTCAATACCAGGACATTGCACAAAAAGTTGTTCTGCAAACTTGGAATGATTGATCAATGTCTGATCAGTGTTTTTAATCACAATACTCTTTGACCCTCTAATTTGAAACATTTCACCATCTTTAGAGATGAACTTTAAAGCATTTTCATTTGGTGTAGAAAGCGTTTGTATCGAAAGTAATCTTTTAAAGGACACTAAATTCGACCTAGACAATTTCTGTACTAGTTTTTCAGTGTGTCGGAAAGATATATTCAACATTCTTTTATATATTAACTGTTTCAATGTAGATATGTCTTTACTATTATGTCTGTGTGGATTTACAGGTATCACAGTTCCTTCCCTTCTCAAAACGTGCTTTTTGACGTTTTGCCTTGAGTCACCAGACAAATGTAATTAAACAATCTATTAATAAAAATGTGCAGTAGAGAAGTGTGTGTCTTTTCCACCATATACGTAATATATACATCCATATATCAACGTTTTTTCTTGTTATCAGATACCATGTCATCTATAAATAAACCGTAATTACCTGCGATGCTCCAATCCCTCGGAACGGTTGAATGAATAATTTGCTTACAAATCGAAAAATTCAAAAATCGCAAAGATCCCAAAAAGAAGCAAAAAAAAAAAAAAGCAAACAAACTTGAAGATACGACATCCATAAAGAATCGAATCCACTCAATGAAAGGTAAAACATCAAAAAAAAAAACTAAACAGAAGGCATCAACACGAAGTAAAAGGAAGACAGAAACCCAAAAAAAAAATCGAATATTATTTACTGTATATAGGTAATTTTATTATTAACTTAACTCTCAATTAAATCATCTAAATTATTAACAGTAATATCCCTAGCTTGAGGATTGTGCATACGGGCACTTATTTGGGATTTCACCACATGCAATTCTTGTGGATTATTGTTTTGCCATTCCTTCAATTTATATGTTTGTCCAGTACAATCCCAATATATACCTCTCAATGTAGTAAATATACCATGTCTACCTTCCCATAATGGATACAAAATCACACAGAATGCACTAATAAAAATCCAAATAATCAACACTACTACCCAACCAGTGAAGAATCTTTTACTGAAAATATAATGGGTGCCATACATAGGCAATGGCCAAACAACAAGGAATGCAAAGGCAAAGAAAACACATAAGAAATAGGCAATTTTTAGACCACGAGCTAGCTGCTTCTGTTCGGCAATTAACTGTTCATCTAATTGTTCTTGTGGTGCTTCTTGGATACTACTCAATATAGTGTTAATTGGATGCATAGCAGCACTCTTGACTGTGGTAACATTCTTGTCATGGTTGAGTTCTTTGGAGGCATTTGAGGAAGATACAGATGAGGCTATGGATTCTATATCCGTAATATTGTTGCTTGCAATTGCCTCTGCTATAATATCCGATTCATCAGCTCTACTTATATTCTTCAATAATTCCCAATCGAAATTTTGTGGCTTAAATACATATGATAATACTGGAACGAAAATTAAAGGCGACAATAATGCCACAACATTACCAGTTAACATTGGATAGTCCATAAAAGTGCTACTAATAGTTAAATCCTTATAAAGTGATTTAGTACAGACTAACCACGATATGATCGCTAGACCAGTCCCAAGAATGGGTGATGCTACTGCTGCCACTGTGTTTTGATCTTTCCAACATAAGGTGAAAATAACCGGCACCACAGCACTTGAAATAATAATGCCCATGATTTCATAAATATAGCCCATACTAACACCACCATAGTATAACCCGATGGCAAACCCACTCATAGTAAGTCCAAATACCATACATGCACAGTGTGAAGAATATATCAACTTTTTCCCTGATGCCTGTGGATTGATATATGTCCTATAAATATCATACGTGAAAACAGAAGAAACAGCGATAACTTCAGCGGCAAAACCGGATGTCACAGCTAAAAATACCATTAATAATGTAGCGACTGCACCACCTTTACCCATCACAGAAATTGCAGCAGCAGGAACAACTAAACCTGCACTAATGTCATAAGAGCTTAATCTGTCAGGAAATGTTGGGAAATTTGGTAAATTTTCTGTAGCTAATGCAGCAAATCCCATAGTCAGTGAAATTAAAAATGGGACTGGCATCCAGGCCAACCCACCCATAACATAACCAGGTAGTGCTGCGGCTGGTGAAGCAGAAATAGCTTTATTCCAATATCCGTTATCCAAGAACACTGTACCGAAATTACCAACTAGATTAATAACAAGGAAAATACCTGCACCTTTAGAAGCCATTGTCATATACTCACCTTTATAGTTATTTTCAACCGGATGACTCTTTGCTGCTTCACGGATTAAATCATAAACTTTACCTGGAGAACCAAGAATATCACTTGTAGCGTAAACTTTGAAAGCAAAATACATCACAATAATGATGATAGCACAGGTATGAAGATAATCAGTTAAAAAGGTAGCTTTAATACCACCTATCATTGTATATATGACAACACCTAATGGTAATAAGAAAGATGTTGCAATGTGATGCATCCCTGTAATTTTTGAAAAAACTTCAGAACCTGAGGTAATCAACATAGCAGTAACCAAGATATTTGTAGCCAAAGCATAGAAAAGATATACGGAATGACCAATAGTACCATACCTAGCCTTCACAATTTCTAAATAAGTATGAGCGTTGGGAGCCTTTTGTTTTGTTTTAATAGCCAAAATAGAAAATGCAATAATTTGAAATGAAGCACCTGCTGAATATGTGTATCCACCAAACACACCATAATTATACTGCATGGCAGTTGAAGTTAACAGTGTAGAAGCCCAAATCCAAGACGATACAACTGCTGAGGCAACCAGACCCGTTTTCACTGTTCTACCTGCTGTAGCAAATTCCTCTGCCGTCATAATTTCTCTTTGATATCTTTTTAACATATTTGTTGTAGCAATCATACCACCCGCAAAAACTGCACCTAATCCACAAACGATGGCATAACCAGCGCCTTGCGGCAGGACTTGCTTAAACTCTACCATGATTTAAATTGTTTTTTTACTTAATTTATACTCACCTGTGGTGAATGGTTTCGATGACCTTTGAGGTTACTTCATGGTTTGGCATTAGACAAGCTGAAAGAAGCTACAACTCTTACTTCAAAAAAAGAAAGAGAATATCCATATGTCCTTTTTTATATATCAAAGAAATATTCCTAATGCTACTTTAAAGAACTAGGCATGCTTGACTGATATACTACCCTATCATCTATTGCAGTAAAACTACTGATAAGTAAGCTTTTGTTTAACAACATTGTAAGACCACAAACACTACAATCTTCAGTGGGTGATCCTCAAAAAATGTAACTCATTGCATCTGGTTTGTGAATAAACAATAAAATTTTCTTATCAGGAAGTAAATGTTCCTAATTTTTATTTCTTTTTTAGAGATGACTTCAAACTATTTCTATGAAAGGTAACAGATAAGATAAGTGGAGACTTGAATTATTGTTAACAAAAATCCATAGCAATTGTGTACTAATTATTCCTTATTTTTATTAAATGTCGGTATAATGAAAATTTAGCAATACATTTTTTTTTTTACCTTCTTAAAGTGTAAAGACAAACATATATTTATCCAGATAGATGTTAATCTATAGGTTTATCAGTAATCTTACGACAAAAATTTCAAGACGTGATTCAAAAACAAGCCGATAAAGATGAAAATCGTATAGATAACATAGATAAGATCAAAAAGTGTTATTTGGAAAAAAAAAAAGAAAAAAAAGAAAAAAGAGATAAGGAATAAGATAAGATAACGATTTCTGCAGTACTTACAGACCACTTTTATAAACCCGTACATCCAAATATGTAAAACAAATTTATTTCCTGTTTAGGAAATAGGAATGGATCAATTTTTTCACACTCCATTTTTTCTTTTTTTATTCTTTCTTTAGCTGTTTTGAATTTTGCCTTTCATGAATTGGAAAATATACACTTAGGATGTGATGCCCATGCAGCTCGTTATCGATTTTGAAATTCATTATCCTAGATATTAGAAACTGCATATGAATGCCCTCATGGTTGTTCAGATCATATCAACTGTTTTTTCTAGGGATTGCTAGCTTTTTGGCCCAAAACAAAGGATCGTCAAGAAACATAAAAAGGTATATTATTAACAATGTCTGACATCAAGAACGAAAAGGTTGAAGAACAAGAATTACCACAAATCATCAAGATTAGAATTACTTTAACTTCTACCAAGGTTAAACAATTGGAAACTGTTTCTAACAACATCATCAGAAATGCTGAACAATTCCAATTAGTTAAGAAGGGTCCAGTCAGATTACCAACTAAGGTCTTAAAGATCTCCACCAGAAAGACTCCAAATGGTGAAGGTTCCAAGACTTGGGAAACCTACGAAATGAGAATCCACAAGAGATACATTGACTTACAAGCCCCAGTTCACATTGTCAAGAGAATCACTCAAATCACTATTGAACCAGGTGTTGATGTCGAAGTTGTTGTTGCTTCTGACTAAGGTATTTAGTTTATTTGCTAATACAACTTTTTCTCATTTCATTCCTACAATATACTTCAACAATATTAGCAGATGCATATGTTATATTTTATTGACCCACTCTAGGTAAACACAGTTCCCTAATATACCTCTGTCTTACTATCAGTGGTAAAACCGATAGATTTCTAGTTAAATCATTATAAATATATATATATATATATAGTTACTATGTATATATTTCGTCAATTGAATATATATGAATGTGTCTATGCGAGATTATCCTTAATTATCATTAATTATATTATCCTTCTTTGTAGAAAATTCAAATATAAACCCTAATTGATTTGTAGCGTAGATTTTCTGGTATAATTTTTAAAATTATCTATATTTGTCAAAATTGTAAGTGAACAAATTTTCTTTCATTGATACAAATTTACAAGGAGTTAATTTTTACGGATATATATATACATATAAAAGAGAAGGAATTTTAGATGTTTTGTCAGAACGTGTTTTGCTTCTTTTAATCGAGAAAAAAACAACAACACAAAGGTCAGATTAGTCTGAATAAATTTATGTTCTGTGTAGATTTTATTCAAGACAAACAGCCTTCTACTGTGTGAACTGTGGCCACAATTATTTCTTTTTAATATGTTTCTGATGAGAACACGTCCTACGGACAATAGCTATAAACCCAGCTCTTCGATCTAATTTCAACAGATATGAGACGGATTCTTTTGTCAAATGCTCTGAGATATAAATTATTGGAATAATTGTCCATTTTCAGCCCTAGTTCTTCCCTTTTGTAGCCTTGAAATATACAATATCATCATCTTGCATTATATAGTCTTTCCCTACTTTTTGCACATGAGGTTTATTGTTCCCTTTACATGCTACAAGATCATCGTATTTAGTAATCTCTGCATAAATAAAACTTTTTTGGAGGTCTGTATGAATCACACTTGCTGCATCTTTCGCTGTGGTACCTTCACGAATATTCCACTGTCTTACCTCCTGAGGTCCAGCAGTATAAAAACTAATTAAGTGTAACATTTGCTTCATCTCTTGAATAATACGAGGGAGGACCGATTTTTTCTCATCTTTATTACTGCATTCAAACTTATTACTTAACATTATTATTCTATCATGTGGAGCAAATTCATCTCTCCACTGTTTAACATCTTTGATGCCGGCATATTCGCCACTTATATAATCTTCGACATCAACATTCAACAAAATTATACTGGGCTTACTAGTCAGAAAATTATATTTGTTTAAAATGTTGATTTCATCTTGTGTCCAATTATTATATTTAAAATTCGCAATTTTTTGACCAGTATATAGGTAATCTTGTAAACTCTCAAAAAGATGCAATTCCTTTTCCAACTCACCTCTAAGATTATAGCCAGCATGATTTTTACTTGCAGAATTCAGTCTTTTATTATTAGATGTTATTATTGATTCCACCATATCTAAATCTTTTAAAATCAATTCATCTTGAACCAAACCTAAATCTCTAACAGGATCAACACTTTGTTCCAAATGTGTAATTTCATCGTCTTTAAAAGCACGCACTAGATGGAATAAACCATCTACAAGTTTAATATCATTAAGAAATTTGTTTCCTAAACCTTTACCCTCGGCTGCACCTTTTGTTAATCCTGCAATGTCAATAACTGATAAAGTTGAGTGTGTAACTTTTTTGGCAGAATATATTTCCTGCAAACGATCCAACTTTTCATTTGGAATTTGCGTGATTGCATGTGAAGGTTCTATTGTCGCAAAGGGATAGTTTGCTGGGTTCCCTAATTTTGAATGTGTTATATTTTGGAAGAAAGTGGACTTACCAATATTGGCCAACCCAACTATCCCTGCTGATAGATTGTTAGATTGTCTTCCTAAAAAATTCATATCTATACTTATTCAAGGTAGGACACTTTTTTTTATCAGTTTAGTATGTAGTTATGAGTATTTGTCTTTGTACTTACTATTATATAGCTTATTATCGTTATAATAGACTAGATAGAGATCTGGACTTTTTTTTTTATTTAAGAAAAAGCAGAATCTCGTTTTAAACTTTCTCGAAATGGTGCATGTGATAGAATCACTATTCTAAATCATGTAACGAATTGTAATGTTCACCTAAAGAATAACCATGTTTGTAGTACACCAATTTCAATTCTGGATTTGAGCCACTCTCATTAACTCGGTGTGTAGCTTGACCACTGATTAAAACACTAATAGGACAATCAAATATATTTGCTAATGCAATTATTTCAATTTCACCACCCCATTTTGCAGTAGTTTCCATTTCTTTGATATATTCATCGATATCTTGTAATTGCATTGTGGTTTCATCAAATAGATATGGGATAAAATCATCTCTATTCTTATTTATGTACTCGCACGCTAACTTCCTTAATTTATAAACATCATAATCTTCTGAGATATGTTTATGACGATATTTCAGTTGATCTAATATTGAAGCAAACAAACAATGTCCATCAGGTCGGATATCAACTTGTTTTAAATGCAATGTATTACATAATAGATCGAGTGACTCTCTCTCTAATTTTTGTAAATCTGGTTGACTAGCTGCCTCCTTAGCAGCTTCTTCTTTTATACGTGCTATTTCTTGTTCTCTTTTAGCCAACCTTTCTTTTTGTCTATTTCTACGTTTTTTTGGTTGCTGCTGTTCATGTTGTTTCTGATTTTGTTCTGCAATTTTGGATTCTTTGCTTTCTAATTCAAGTTGAGCCAGTAACATTTCTGGTGTGATTTCGTCATTGTCTTTATCATTTTCTGGTTTATTTTCAGATATGATTGCTGACTCTTCTGCTTCATCTAAATTAATTTTTTGTTGTTCTAAATTATTAGATTCCCATTCAAATATTTCCTTTTCGTGTTTTGACTGTAAATCAGCTTGTAATAGTTCACATCTGGCATTGACTTCTTTTCGTTGGGACTTAGTAGCCTGCTTTTTCATCCCAGTGATTTTATTTTGTAAATCTTTCTTTTCTTTTCTATGTCTTTTCAGTATATCCTCCATGGTTTAATGTAGTCGTATCTGTGCCTGATTGCCTGGAAATATATGTTCCCAACTGTCTCCTGACACTCTTCTGTCTTTCTTTTTACGTCCTTCTTAATAATTAATAGTATGTTTTTATCTGCAATTAATTTCTTGAAGAAGCTCATCTCCGTATGAAGTGATAGACATAAAAAATACGCCCAAAAAAATTATCCTTATTATCTAAAATAAATCTATATGACTTCCTACAAAAGGAGAATAAAAAATGTAAATCTAGTTTTATTTAGTAACTACTGGAGAGTCGTATCTCTCCGAACTTTGATAGTCACTGGCCTTTCTGTACGTCTACATAAGTGAAAATCTGATTCAATCTATTTTCTTTCTTTTACCTTAATTATTAATAGCTTACCTCAAAAAACATTTTGAAATTTGACTCCTCTTAGAGTACTCATCATTTTCTTACTTTCATTATCGGATCTTATATCATTAGAAGAAATACCTGTATCCAATATGTACTAAAGCTACATTATTATCAACTTTTATACCTCCCTCTCAAACTAACCAATTATCGATATTGCATACAAGCAAATGCCAAATATGTTATTATATGTCATATAGAATTGAATAATATGGATATCTATTTCTTTTTCTTTTTTCAAGTACGATTTATTTGACATATCAAAATATAATAAATAGTTAAATAAGTTTTCGAATGCTCATTTATATACACGTAACCCTTATATAGTTATGACAGAATTGTTTAAATAAAATACTTTTATACTCTAAATTTCGCACCTTAATAACTGTATCACAAATTTATTCTATACTCATGATAAATATCAACTAAGTTTATTTAGTTTGAAAAATTTTAACAACAATTGAATGTTGCTTAACAGAAGGTTATACAAATGATATCCCGTCTTTTTATTGTAGTTATTTTTCCTTATTTTTTGTTTTCTGATGAAAACTTTCTTTTATCAACTTTAACTCACTATCATTCAATATCTTCTCTTATCCATCAAAGATATAGTTGTGAGCAATATATATTTTACTAATTGGATAACAGTATACAAAGGAAATAAACAACTTTCTTGAAAGATATAAATATTATATAAGAATACATCTCATTTTAAAATGAAGAAAGGTAACTTCATTGTTCAAAAATGTAGTGAGAATAATATTGAATTCTTTTAGATTTATACAATTAAAATTATCCTAATTTAGAAGTTGATCTAAATATTCTAGTTTTTATCTTTTAATACTCTTGCCTTTAGCAAATAATTTTACACATTTGTAACCTACAATCGAATACCACCATATATAAACATCAATAATATCTGTCAAATAAAAAAAATAAGAATTTCTACCACTATTCTATGACACAAAGTAGTTCTCTATGAAGTATTTTAACTCTTTGTAATTTTCAAACCCGAGAAGCCACAAAAATTTTTTGACGTATTCACAAAAGAGTGTGACATGTTTTAAATTACTGACATTTTAAATAGGTCACCCTTAAATTTATTAATATATTCTTTAACAAATTTTGATATGAAAAGATCAAAAGAAATAGAACCGTACTTGATATTTATATTTGAAACTATCCAAGAAATAACAGAGATCATTTATACACTTACAAAGAAAACAAAGAACTTTATGTGAGCAAACCTCTTCTTTGAATTCTTTAATATTTTATTACATTTTTGACTACTGCTCAAGAACCTAGTGTTTTTCACATAAAAAGACTACTAAATATCCAGAAAGTAGGAAGAAATCCAAATTTAACCAAGTACTCTTTGTTGGCAGCCTGAGCTGTGTTTGTTTTTTTTTTTTTTTTTTTTATTTTTCTCCCACTTTGGCTTTTTTTTTTTGATCTTGAACATTTTTGACATAGACAATTTTATTTTTCCTTTTTAATGAAAAAAGGGTTACTTTGGACAAAGCGGGGCAGATCTTGCATGTCCTATTGTTTTTTCCCTTTTCGGCTATAAATTCTTCAACGCCATACAGTCCATCATAAGTAAAACAAGAATAACCTGTAAGTACTACAAAGTATCTGCATATAAGTACAATTTTTTTTTCATTTTTTGATAGTCTGTATGATTCTACCATTTTTTTTCTTCAACAGTTTTTTCTCTTTAAATGATGTGCGAAAAAGAATGAGAAGAAATGTAATAACGTCATACAAAGACATTTCGAAAAATGATATCAGACATTAGTAGCGGTCACTGTAAGACAGAAACTTTAAACCTTAAAAAAACATCACAGGCATGCGATCGTTGTCATAAAAGACGGATTAAGTGTCAATTTGATCCTTCTATTGGGAGATGTTTAAATTGTCACAAATTGTTACAAAACTGTACTTTCCATCGCATACCTCAAAAGAGGGGACCTCATCGTAAAAAAAGGATTGTTACTAAATCAATTAATTTCAAGAGCCCATATTTTTCTATTATTGACAATAGAACTGCGTTAAATTTATCTAGAGCCAACATTTCAGAAAATCGCATTGATAAAGGAAATAATACAGCATACATGCGGACAGACTCAGTTATTTCAAACCCAGAAAATGTAGAAAATATTACATATATTATCGATGAACAACAACAACTTGAAGTTGGAAATAGAGTATCCCATTCACTATTAAGTATTTTGGAAATTTATTATAATGATATTCACAAAGATCTAAGTATTTTTCCTTTAGATTCTTTTTCACAATTCCAAAACATTATATTAAATAATATTCAAGAAAAAAAATTGATTACAATTTTCCATTCTATTTTGGAGACTATGTTTTATGGGGATGAATTGGAGAAGGTAAAAGGTTGGAAACGATTATGGTATCAATTAGTCACAACAGATTATATAGAAAGAGTGACAGATTATATATTATATTTAATTTGTCATTTTTTGATTTGTATTATGGTTCCGATAAACGCTAAAGTTTTAGGACACTGTATTGGTACATATTACGAAATTTATAAGGAAATACCAGTAGATATAAATGTAAGATTAAGGGGAGTAATCCAATTGTTAAATTTATTAAATCAAAAATTTAATAATATGGAATCAATGTTCTCAATGTTCACTAGTAATAACAATGAGATATGTCTTATGCAAAATAATATAAGTGAGATTACCACTATTTTAACTAACGAAAATGATTTGGAGTCTCTTAACTTAGAATCTTTTAAAAATATATATCCTATCTGGTTAGAGTATTGTAGAGTAAAACAAAGGAGAACACAACTTATTAATGCGATACAGAATGATAAAATAGATTTCGAAGATATTGTTAATAGATTATGTTG
Source organism: Arxiozyma bovina (assembly GCA_023309525.1). Taxonomy (NCBI): domain Eukaryota; kingdom Fungi; phylum Ascomycota; class Saccharomycetes; order Saccharomycetales; family Saccharomycetaceae; genus Arxiozyma; species Arxiozyma bovina. Next base: position 561,548 of record JAKZLQ010000155.1, on the reverse strand, counting down.
CTTAATTCGATCAATGCTAGATCTGTTGATAAATATAGATAATGGTAAATATACAAATTCGATCTTTCAAATATTAAAGAATAAAGATAAAAACGAATATAAATATGAATTTGGTTTAAAGTTAATAGTTAATAAAACAAGACAATTATTAGATATCATTAAAGACACACCCTCACTCCTAATCACTATGACACTATATTCTAACCCGAATAATACAGATAAAGCATTTCGTATAACAACGACAAATACAACTTTAATGGTAAACCAGTTATCTAATTCAATGAATGAATTGGTTCAAATTACAACATTAACAAATAAGTTAGGTGGGGACGATTATAGGACTAATTATAATAATTATTATTATTCTAACAACAACAACAACAACAATAATAATAATAATCATAGTTCTAATAGTTTATCCTATATATTATGCAAGGACCAAGAACTACACAGTAATATTCATAATGATACTGAACTACTCAAAACAAAACCGACTTCACCTTCACTTAGCAATTTAATTGACAATAGTGACAGCCGAAATAGAAATGCAGTATTTAAACCATCTTTAAAAAACCTTGATACTAATACCAGCATGCCAAATCAAGATATTTCTTTGCATAAATTGAATCAAATATCAAAAATATTACAAGCTACTGGTTAGCATATATACAAACATATATGTATATTCTCTCAAACACACTTTTATACATCCCGACCTCATCAAAGAACAACAAAAAAAGAAAAACAAAAAAAAAGTTTATTATAAATCATTTGGCATAAATCCTAAATAAACCATATTATTTAATCAGAAGACACCTGGGAAAGTTTACTAAATTATTCAAGTTGTGTCATATTTGTTAATGTATTATGTGAATCTACTTCATATATCAGCTGATATTTGTTCGAACTCTATATAATAACAGAAAGACCAACTACCCCTCAATATCCTAAAAAGGAAGGTGGGCACCCCTTGGAAACATAAACAAAGGAGTAGACATAAAAATAGAAAGAAGAACTTTCAAGGAAGGTAAACAACTTTCATCGAATCTTTCTAATAATAATAATAATAATAATAATATTGTTGTTGTTGTTTTTGATAACTTGGATCAATCAATAGAAGAAAAAGGCTCTCTGATACTGAGTAGTCCGATCCAACATCCCTCTTTCTTTGTCTGTCTTTAAATTATTCTGCTCCTTTCTGTCACTGTATACTTGACTCCCCCCCGACCCGTCCCCCGCTCTTACAGACAAAATCGAGATCTTGCCGTTTTATTTCAGTGTTCATCCAAAGTAAATAAAACTATTTTCCCAGTCCAAAAGGAATCGACAGCAACATATTGATTCTATTTGACGTGGGGATGGGGGCTGGCTAGATTTCCATCTTTTACGAGCAACGAAAATAAAAAAATAAAATCATACATTCTCACCGACTCTATTGTTCTCTATTATTAAACAAGAAATTCAACACAATATATTGCAAACTCCCCTAAAAATTAAATCTGAGGGCTTCATGTTTCGTGTTTTTGTTTTTGCAAGTTTTCAGTTTTTTTCGTATCCCAATGTTTTAGGGTTGAAATCTTAATCTTACGTTCTGATTAAAATAACACAGTGTATGTTATACTAGATTCGAAAACATCCTAGAGGGTATAATTAAACAAACAGTAAAATGAAAAAGAAGAGAAAGTACCATTTGATAATACAAAGTCCAAGATAACTTTTTTTTTTTTTTGTAAAAAAGTAGGAATCAGATACACTACAATCTACAACTGTGAGATATATTTCTAGGATTTTAGTAGACTCTTTCTTTATTATCTCCTTTGCTTAGGGTTTGACTTATTCTTATGACTACCCCACTAAGACATACAGAAGTATTTGCTTGAGTAACAATATCCGTATTGCAAAAAAAAAAGAAAATTAAAAAAATAAAAATAAAAAAAGAAAACTGAACATAATCAACTTTCACGACACAACCGTGTACTTTCCTAAATAGGAAGTCGTTGTCCCTAGTTTCTGGGAGGTATTGAAAACATTTTTTACCATTGAAATTTGTTTTGTTTGTTTATTTATTTATTCATTTTTTGTATGGGAATTCAGAGTTCGTGTATCTTTCAATATTCAAGTTTCAAGCAGGTGGAATTACAGAGTGATAGTCTTGAAACAGGTTATTGTTTTCAGTTTTGGTTTTGGTTTTGTTTACTGTTTGCTGTTTGCAGTTTACTTGTTTTCCTCTATCGACTGAATCAACAAGGGGGGGGGGAGGAAGGAGAAGCAAAAATCGTAGGGGGAACTGGTAAGAGACACTCTGAACTCCTATATAAATAATTGAGTAAATAAATAAATACATACGTATATATATACTTACTTGGCTACCAGTATGTTCGTATTAACACTATGTGCTTGTTCTCCCTCGACCCTTCGAGACTTAGTAACTATTCCTACCCGTTTCTTTTTTCTTTTCCTTTGCTTGATTGTCTTTAGCCAATTGTTTTTTTTTAGTCAATCTTCCCTGTGTTTTCTTCTTTGGCAATAGAAGTATAAACACACAGCAAACAACTTATCTCACTCGAGTAGTTTACCTTTACCACATTATTTCTAAGAGAAAATAAAATAAAGACCAAAAACAACAACAACAACAACAACTGTGAATTATGTCCACCTCCAAGAGACACGTTAAAACTCATTCTACTTATGCTTTCGAAAGCAACACCAGCAATGTCGCTGCTTCCCAAATGAGGAATGTTTTAAATAGATTAGTCGATTCTGTCGAAGATGACGAAAAGCGTCAGAAATTTGAAAATGAAATGGACTCATTCTTCACTCTTTTCAGAAGATATCTAATCGAAAAATCTCAATCCAATAATATCTTGGATTGGGATAAAATTAAATCCCCAAACCCAGAAGAAGTCGTCAATTATGCTAAGATTAACCCTGAGTTAGCCGGCAACACTGAAAATCTATCTAAATTAGCTGTTTTGAAACTTAATGGTGGTTTAGGGACCTCTATGGGTTGTGTGGGTCCTAAATCAGTCATTGAAGTTAGAGATGGTAACACTTTCTTAGACCTCTCTGTACGTCAAATTGAATATTTAAACAGAACTTATGACTCTGATGTCCCATTGTTATTGATGAACTCCTTCAACACAGATAAAGACACTGCCCATCTAATTAAAAAGTATTCTGGTAACAGAATCAGAATCAGATCCTTCAACCAATCTAGATTCCCAAGAGTCTACAAGGACTCCTTATTGCCTGTCCCAACCGAATATGATGATGCCTTAGATGCTTGGTATCCACCTGGCCATGGTGACTTGTTTGAATCTCTTCATGCCTCCGGTGAGTTAGATGCTTTAATCGCTCAAGGTAGAGAAATTCTGTTTGTATCTAATGGTGACAACTTAGGTGCCACTGTTGACTTAAAGATCTTAAACCATATGATTGAAACTGGTGCAGAATACATCATGGAATTGACTGATAAGACTAGAGCCGATGTGAAAGGTGGTACTTTAATTAACTATGATGGCCAAGTGAGATTACTGGAAGTCGCTCAAGTACCTAAAGAACACATTGATGAATTTAAGAACATCAGAAAATTCAAAAATTTCAACACTAATAACTTGTGGATCAATTTGAAAGCTATCAAGAGACTAGTAGAGTCTTCATCTTTAGAGATGGAAATCATTCCAAATCAAAAGACTATCATGAGAGGTGGCCATGAAATTAATGTTCTTCAATTGGAAACAGCATGTGGTGCTGCTATTAGACACTTTAGTGGTGCCCATGGTGTTGTTGTCCCAAGATCAAGATTCTTACCAGTGAAGACCTGTTCAGATCTTTTGTTAGTCAAGTCAGATCTTTTCCATTTACAACATGGTGCTCTAGTATTGGATGAACAAAGGTTTGGTCCAAACCCACTAATTAAGTTGGGTTCCCACTTCAAGAAGGTGTCTAATTTCAATGCAAGAATTCCACATATCCCAAAGATTGTCGAATTGGATCATTTAACCATCACTGGTAATGTTTTCTTAGGTAAAAATGTTACTTTAAGAGGTACTGTCATCATTGTTTGCTCTGATGGTCAAAGAATCGATATTCCAAATGGTTCTGTCTTAGAAAACGTGGTTATCACTGGTAACTTGCAAATCTTAGAACATTAAAGAATCTGTACAAAAAAAAAAAGTACAAATTATCATCAGCTTCTTCAGCGAAATTATTATTATCACCGTTTCCCTCCTTTCTGTCATGTATACATATAATGTCCCCAATTATCATATATATACATCTTATATAGTATAAGAGTAGTGCTATTAATAAGCGTGTACAAATAATTCCCCTCCCTTTTTTGTTTTCTTTTATTTTTTATTTTTTATTTTTTTTTTTTTTGAGAAAAGACTTATTGATAAGACTTAAAGAATATTTAATTTAACCTTTTAAGAATATATATATATATAAGCCTATATGAAATATACGCTTCATAAGGATAATAAGAATACACGCAACTCCTAATGATTTTTAAATAAATACGACACACTCTCACCGTTATGTAACCTACGTATGGCTTCTGCTAGTATTCCACTAATGTCAATAATATCAATCTTAGGATGCGACTTCAATTCCTGATCGAATTGGATTGTATTAGTGCAAACCATTTTACTCATGGATGAATTATCAATATTTTTAAGTGCATTTCCAGAGAGAATTCCATGTGTCACTATGGCAATAACTTGGGTAGCACCATTCTCCAATAAAACATCAGTAGCTTTGATTAGAGTGCCACAGGTGTCTGCCATATCATCAACAATTATACATGTTTTATTCTTCACATCACCCACTAGAACCATTCTTGAAACTTCATTAGCTTTAACACGTTCTTTATGAATTAGAGCAAAAACTACATTTAAATCTTCAGCTAAAGCTGCTGCTCTTTTTGCACCACCCGCATCCGGCGAAACAATAATGCAATTATTACAATCAACATGCTCTTTAATGTATCTTACCATATTAGGTTCTGCATAAAGATTATCCAATGGTATATCGAAAAATCCTTGGATCTGTGATGCATGCAAGTCCATTGTTACAATATGATCACACCCAGCTGTTGTCAACATATCTGCCATTAGTCTAGCCGTAATGGGGACTCTACCTTTATCTCTCTTGTCTTGTCTGGCATAAGGGAAATTAGGAATAACTGCTGTAATCTTTCTTGCCGAAGCAGTTTTTGCTGCATTAATCATAATCAATAATTCCAGGACTTTATCATTGACTTCTTTAGACCCAATTTGTGCAATAATGTATACATCTTGGTCTCTGACAGACTCACATATACTGAATGTAATTTCTCTATTAAAATCCTTAATTAATACACATTCTGTTACTGGGATAGATAATCTTTCTGCAATAGCTTTAGCAATACTCAAATGACTATCCGAGGCAATCAATTTTATGGAATTATTAGCCATATTATTAAAGTATAATTGACGATCTTATTAATACCTTACACATAAATAAACTTAAGTAAAAGAAAAACCAGCAAAACGAAATAAAAAAGCAAAAAAAACAAAAACAAAAACAAAAATTAATAACAATCGAATGAGTTGTTTAGTGAAAATGGGTGGATTAACAGTAATAGAAGGTTGAAAACGTTACACAAACGGTAAGAACAGTCTCTGGACACTCTTGGTCAATGCGTTTTGATAGTGCAGAATAAAAAGAGGAAGTCAAAAGGCAGGATACACATAACCATTAAAGCATGATTAAATAAGGAATTCTCTCAATGTGCAATATATATTTTTTTTCTTCTAGCATCGAAGCAAGAGAACTCAAGTAGAGGGGATGGATGGTACTAGATGAATATCGATGACTGGTAAGATCATCGTTTATCGAAAAAAGAAATTCTTGGAAAATATGTTAAATCGGAAAATCGGACATTTTCCAAAAACTTTCAAAATTCTGTGTCCTCCCCCCTTTTTTTTTATTTTCGATTTTTCAAATCTTTATTTTTTTTTTCACAGTAAAAAATTAGCCAATAAAATAATTAATTTCATGCTAACCCTAGGTTCATATGATCAGGCCCTAATCCTGTATCAAACAGCTAGAATCAGTCAACATCAGAAGATGAAGCTAATACTCTTGGTGTGGTCAGATTATTTTTAGTCTTCTTTTTCTTCTTTTTATTTTTCTTCTTATTCTTCGAGGAGGATCCATTAACTGTCTTCACTGCATTGGTATCAAAATCCTTCGTCGACTGCTGCACTACAACGGTACCATTTATTTCTTCTTCTGTAGCACCTTCAAATTTATCCCTAGCGTTGATATAAAACATCAGATCTTTAACCTCATCCTCTAAGTTTCTGTTCTTATCTAAAAGTTCATTGTTTAATTCCTTTAGCTTTTCATACTTTTTGGCTTGACTGTCTAGATTTTTCGACATACCTTTTATAATTTCATCCTTCTCTACGGATTCTTTTTGGTAACTATTTAATCTTGCTTCATTACTAGTTTTGATTTTTTCGTTCTCTAAATTGACCTTTTTAAACTCCCTTTGAAGCTCTTGAAAATTCTTCTCAAGCTTCTCATAACGTTCCTCCAGAAGCTTTTGATCGTTCCGAATACCAGAGTCATGTATTGATTGTTCTTGTAATCTCTCGATCTTTTCTTCATAATATTCTCTCTGTGATTCCAATTGGGATATTAACACATGAACATATTCCAAATGATACTCCTTATTTCTTAAGAAGTTTTCTGCCAAGTCTAAATCTTTCCCGCTGACATTGGCATCCTTATTTTGTTGATAATTTCCTGAATTAGCATCATCAGCAACTCTAGTACCACTACTACATCCACCTGCAACACTATTGTTTTCAAGCATTCTATTCGGAAGATTCCCACTTACCTCCACTAGTTTACCATCTACTTCATTTTGAACAATTCTATGGACGTAATTATCTCCTGCATAATCCCATACTCTTTGTGTTTTGATATCCATCGCAAAACAATGTGAAGTAGATTCAAAGTGTTGAATAGCATGTTTTGAATTATATCTACCACAACCAATGTTACCACAAATCAAACAAATCCATAAATTTGATTTATCACCACATATTGTACATTTCGGCGAATCACCTGCTTTTTTAATCAGAGAATCACGAGTCAGTCTAAAACTTGAGTACCTACAAACAGGACACTTAGAATTCTTCCATGCATCCAAACAATGGCAATGGAATGTGTGTTGACATGGAATTGTAATCAATCCTGTGGTCTCTGAATCCATTCTTTCTAAACAAACTGGACACATAGGTAATTCCACCGATTGTCTTTTGTCCTCATTATCCTTGTTTAACTGTGTAAAGGGGTCTGTCAAAAGATACGGTACCAATTCCTCATTATTATCAAAAAGGTTAGCTTTAAATGTCACCTCTTTAATAAACACAACGTGGCATCTCTCTGGATCAATTTTACTAAATTTTTTCCCATTAAAAGTCTCCTTAAATCGCCTGGCACTAATTGAGTCCTTGAATTTCATCAGTACGGTAAAATTAAAACCCACACCGGCATCATGGTTTTGCAAAATACGAAAATTAGATATTTGATTATTGACAATATCATCCCCTATATAAAAATGTAAAAGATCATGTACAGTAAAATATGTTGGTACAAAAAGAATGCACAACATGGTATCATCTCCTGGGATGGTCAATGTTGCTGTTAAATTTTTTTGTGTATCATCGTTATCATTTGTTAAATTCTCTGAGACATCACTTTCTTTAAACAGTCTTATAATACCATGTCCCATGTATTGAGATATCACTTTATCTTTCTTATCCAACATTTTATCCTTCTTTTGAACCATGCCTGTAATAAGTGAATACTTATGAACACGTGTTTCGTCTTGATCTTCTTTCAGTAAAGCTTCCCTTTCTTTCTTTTCTTTATTGACTTCTGAAGTTAAACTAGTATAATCACAGATAAATGCGTTGAAGGCTTCCCTTGCTCTACTCTCTGATTCTAAATGTATAACCAGCCTGTACACGGATTTCATTTATTAATAGTATTCCCATATCGTAGTCTCTCAATAAAATTAAAAAAAGGAAAAGACTTAAAAAAACCACGGATAAAATCAGCAGCTCCTACTTATTATAATCTATAATAATGCTTGTAGAATGGATTTGATTTTTATGGTGTATATTAATATAAAGCAAGGAACGGTATCCTGATCCACTAATAAAATCATGAAAAAAAAAAGACACTTGTCACAATTTCAATAATTTTACCATTTGCTTATTTTCCAACTAAAGAATTTTTAAAATAGTTATGGATCATTTTTTACGTAAGTGTTTTTGTACAATGCAAAAAATACACAGAGATGATCAGGGAACACAAGCATGTTTATTGCAAAGTGAAACCATAAACATGAATTATATATATTATTATCATTATTATATCAGTGATTGACATTTTATCACACGTCTATTCCTTTTGTTTAAATACATGTATATTTTTTAGTGTTGATTATCTTGCTAGCAACCAACAAAAAAAAAAATTAGAATAAAAATATATAAATAAAAGAATTAATCAAGAAGAACATATATGACAATTAACAAGACAAATCTAATTCCTTAACATTACATGAACACAACATAACAACCATACTTTTTTTATAATGATTCAATTTGCATATGCAAGTTGATATCTTTTTGTTTCTTAATGCATACAAAAAATTTAATAAATCTCTAATTATTTATTTTCTTATTTTCTTTTTTCATTTCTTGTAAATATTAATATTTGGATAAGATAGTACGAATTTATTTTACTCCTTATCATATCATATAGAATCCATCCAATAACCTAGAAAGAAAAGGAGAAGATTCAACTGACTACAAAATACAAAGAAATGTCAACCGTGAGTAATCTGAAAGATCAACCCACTTTATACATACACATTCATCTATAGACAAGTAAACATACACAGACAGTAACAAACGCCAACATGCTGCTTGGATCACACAGGTACTCTTTTCCTCCACTTGCATTTAACAAAATGACTATACCAAATAGACCTACATAAATGTATATAACGTAATGCAAAATAACATCCAAAAAATGTGTCAAGATTCTTTCTTTTTTTCTTTCTTTTTTTCTTTTTTTTTTCTTTTTTTTTGTCCTGTTAATTGTCTAATGGGAATTACCATTTAAGGAAAATCCCCTGGGGTTGCCGTAACCAGTAGCAACCTTCGGCAAATACCTGTTTTGGAATGTTCCGGTACGGACCTGGCAAATTTTTATTTCTGTTTCTATTTCTATTTTTTTTTTTTTTGTACACTGGTAAAACAACAATAGTCATACTGATAATAGAGGGATGCAGAACAGAAAAGAAATTTCGTAATCTCCAATAAATTATCGTTAAGGACAATTCTCAACATTCATAGTTCTTGAAATGAATATTCTGAAGTTATCCATCTGTATCTATAGAACATATAATAGTATCTTATTCAAAACACATATAAACAGTTGGTACAGAATCGACATCAATAAATCCAATCTATATAAATGTTTTTTTTTTATGACTACATTTTAATTTTTTTGATTCTTGTTTCTTTTCACTATGCTCTTCCCAGTCGATTCAGCATCGAATATTTATGAATAAAATTGTTAACAAATACAACAGTTCTCTGAGAGGTCTTAGCCTATTTATCCATATCTTTTATTAATAATTACATTATTATTTCGGGTTCTTTTTTTTTTCCGTTACTTCAACAATAATATAAGAGCATCCTATATCTTTAGCTCATCGTGTACATATTCTTTTTTAGTCCATTTCTATTAGGTTAAACTTTTATTTCACACACACACGCACACGCATATACATATTCATATACATATATAAATTCAAGAGAACATGGTGGATGATACAAATTACATAACACCCCATGAGGCAGCATTGGCTGTGGTGGCCACATCCATGAAAAAGGCAAGATTACATATTACTACTTTGATCTTAAATGCTTTAATGGGTGGATTTTTATTCTCTTCGGGTTCCATGCTTTACGTTATAATTCATTCAAACAGTCCCAGTGCAGAAGCAAATAATCCTGGTCTTTTAGATATTCTTGGTGGTATATCATTCGGTATCGGCCTTTTCTATGTGGTGATCATGGGTGTGGATTTATATAATTCAAACATTTTATTTTTCTCTGTTGGTCTTCTGCGAGGAGCTATATCCATTTGGGATTTATTAATATCCTGGTTTATTAGTATCTTCGGTAACATTGGTGGTTCCCTATTTATGTCTTACATCCTGGTCCATTTGTCGACCATTTCAGAGAATGTTCGTGTTATAAATACGTCAATAGAGATAGGAGAAGCAAAAGCCCACCCAAATTTCATCGAGGTTTTTCTAAAAGGTTGTGGTGGTAATTTTTTTGTCTGTTTAGCGATCTATCTACAACTGATGGCTAAACCTTTACACGTCAAGTTCTTAATGCTGGTTTTACCTGTATTGACTTTTGTTACAATAGGATTCTCTCACACTATTGCAGATATGGGTGTCATGTTCACTGCAATGTTAAATGGTGCTCACGTTACCGTGGCTGAATATATTTGGAGAGTATTGATCCCAACTGCGTTAGGCAATGCATTAGGTGGGTTTATCTTTAGTTTAATTCTACCATTCTATCTACATTTGGTCGTTGTCGAAAGAGATAGAAAGAAACTTTCCTTGCCTACATACGAGGCAAGAGATGAACAGCCTGAACTTAACATGGATTCTCGTGTTGTTAGAATATCATCCAGGGAACGTGAAGAGTTCGATAGCATTAATGAAACAGATTCAGCAAGTACTAGTAGTACCGCCATATCTGACACTGATAATTATAGTGAAAAGTATGATGTTCATTTGCATGATCACAGCACTCTCTCCCATAGAAGTTCCGTCCATTCAAAACATCCAGTTACAAATATTTCACATAGCACAACAACAGCAACAGAAAAACATAATGTTTCACATTCAACTACTAATTCAAACACAAACAATTATAATATCAACAATCCCGAAGGTTCTTTTAATGATTTAGATTCTTCTATGTATAATCCATCCGTCTCCTTATATTCTACCAACGGTGATATAGTGTCCTCAGTACCAGAACCATACTTTGCTAACGATAACCGTACCTTTTCAAACAGACCATCAAGATCCTATACACTGTCGTCAAAGGATGTGAAACGTCATATTAGATCACCACCTGGTGTTTTCCCAGTAAGAGGGATGGGTACACCGTTAATTAAAGAAAAACACATTGAAGATCCTACTCATATCGACGAAGAATTAGACTCTTTTGACGATGGACAAAGTTCTCATGTCCATAATGAGGGCATATTATCAAAGATTCACACTACCTCTTCACATAAACAGAACGTTATTGAAAGAATTAAAACTATTGAAAAGGAGGAAAAAGAAGATTATAAGCTATCAGGTGGTTATGATGTTGAACAATCAAAACCTGGTACTCAATTGAAGAGGGCCCTTACAAGAATAGTAACTTCAAGACACAATACTACAGAACATAACGACATTGAAAGTGGCACATCTAGAACAACACAGAGTCCCTTTCCATTTAATCACCCAGACAATGCCCATAATTATGATGTTGTGTCTGTACCTGAATCAATAGGTAGTGGTTTTAAGAACCTTTATTCTCAAAGAAGGAAAAGTTTCCGTGAAGTAGGTATCACTAGTAGAGCAGCAATGATGGCAAACAACACTGCTGGTGTGGATAATTATAGTCTTTCCGATATCAGTCAACATGACAAAACACCACAAATGTCAAGATTTCCAAGCAATGTAACTAAGAAATTCAGTGATTTGTCAATGAAATCTGCATTAACAACACATAGGACAGCATCTTTCCCTGCAAATATGAGCCATCTGAAGGATAGAGCTGAAGGAAAAAAAGAGGACGCTAATCATTTCAGAAAAGTAAAAAAAGTTACTACATTTAATATTGGAGAACATGGTGAAAATGATTCATCTGATGATTCTAAAAGTGATTTAACATCAAATAATGAAGATTGAGTGAACCTTGATATCCGTCCCCCTTTTTTTTTAATATGTGCATTTGTATTTTTTTCCAGATTTTTATTTTTTTGATTCATCTTAATGCTCAAGTTTTATTATGAGCTCCATTGCTTGGTCAAGGATGTTGTCATTTCATTCAATATTATATACTTATACAGACTATATAACTAATAATTAATTTTAATGATCACCTAAACGTATTAAAAACAACAGTAGAAGGTACTGTGTACATAATAATAATGAATGCAGGAATACTGATTACAATGCATGTACATATATGGAAATATAGCCTGATTAACATATATGATAATGTTAGATTATTACAAAAGAAAAAAAAGAAAATTAAACTTTAAAAATAAGAACAATAAACTCCGATGATAATAATCCCTTTTGTCACAAAAATCTATATGTGACACCATTTATTCTCAATGGCCAATTATAGTAATAATACTAATTTTCTGACGCTTTTGTCACAAGTTCATCTATTAGTACCTTTGGGTAAGATGGACCATGTTCATCACAAACTTCATTACCCCTCAAGCTTTGCATTACAAAATACATATCAAAATCTTTTGTTTCCGATATTTTGGATAAATAGTTCCAAGCCGCTGGCACAGTTAAGAATAGTTGACCTGTTTCATTCGTAAATTGTGTATCCTGTTTAATTAAAGATTGTTCATTAAAGGAACCATCCAAGTGTTTGAAAGTATTGTTATTTTTATTATTTTTAATTGTATCAATAACCATAGTCTCATAGAATTCTTCCTTTGTTGGAAATGTAAAATTAGAGTCACCATTTAAATTATTGCTATTTAAAGATGAATCATCCGGGGAATTTAATGGATTTTTAAATTTATTTGTATTTTGTAATAATATTCTATTCTCTACATTGATTTCCATATTTAATTTTTTCAAATCATCAATTTCTTTTAGTAGAATTTGTCTATTTCTTTCACTTTCCATCAATTTTTCTTCCAATTCCTTCATCCTATTTGCCTTTCTTTCTCTGAATGCTTTCTGGGCTGCTCGATTTTGAGCTCTCTTCCTTCTTTTTCTTTCTTCTTCCGTTAATTGTGATTCATCTATACTGATATTGACATTTGAATTTGGATCGATAGAGATATAATTAGAATTATTGTCATTGTTGCTGCCATAATTGTTCGAACTAATACTTGTATCAAAATTGAACTGATTCAAATGAGGGATATGGTCTGTTGGATAATTGAAATTGTTTAAATCTTTTAATACGTCTGGACAAGTGTCATTAGTTACTTTCTGATTTAAAACTGTATCGAATTGCGAAACTAAATTAGGAGGTGATAATAGATCATGGTCATGATTTATCGGACTCTTAGCAAATGATGAAAAATCGTTTGAATTTTCATCCAGATCAATATTTGAATTTAAATTACTGTTATGCATTGAACCAAGAACTTGATGTTTCATAATGTTAATAAATATAAGTTTATTATTAATATCTTCACAAAGAGTTATTTTCAGTATCCTCCATATTTGCAACCACTAAAAAGGAATGACTGTGAAAAGTATTTGATATATAGTTTCTACTCAAAAGCAAAAAAAAAAAAAAGAAAACGAAATATATAATGAAACGATCAAGTGAAACAAAGGTAACAGAGGGATATTAAAGGTTCATTGAATAAAGTTATTTAATCACTCATATCTCACATCAATTTTTTTTTTATTCACTCTCTTTTTCCATCTATTCTTAACTGTCGATCTCACTGGTTCTCTTGCTTACTCATCCATGCAAGATCTGAGATAAAAAAAAAAAAAAAAGAAAGGAAAAGAACCCAACAAAGAGAATACAAGAAAACACAATAACAGAGTTGAAAATGCTTTAAAAAGTTTAATTTTTTTTATTTAACAATTAAAATTTGACCCCGCTTTTCCCCACAGACCATCCACTCACACCTCCGCATGTCTCTTTAAACTTGAGAAGGAAATTGAGCAACCTAAGAAATGAGGAAAATGGCAATACCCTAAGGTTTTCCTACAAGCAATATTGAAAAAGAACTCTATATCGTTACAAAAACCTATATTGAAAGTTATACAAAATGGAAAAATCAACTCTAGCAAAAAAAAACTACCTTTTACTTTTATATTGTCGTCCAAAACGAGAAATGTTGTTCGAGAACAAAGAAAGCGAAGAAAAAAAAATTTTTTTTTGTCAGATTTTTGTGTCTTTTATTTCCTTTCACTGAGAATAATAGTCAACATTAAATCTTTCTCTGTTCCCCCCATCTTTTTACTGTTTCCTTTGACTCATCTCATCATTTTCAATAAAGATATTTCACATACAAGCATTTCTCTATGAAGCAGATGGTTTATTTCCATTCTAAATATACGTGCCCATATATTTATATAAGTATTTTATGGCTTTTCTCTAATTGTTAGGCACTCAATTTATGTTACTGATTGTTCTTTCTATCTTCTATCCAATCCAGGAACTAACGACTAAAAGAATAAAGCAGGATGGCTGTTGCAACTGAAAACATTACTAATCAATTGGCAAAATTACATATCGAACAGCCTGAAAGGTTAGAAGGTTCCTTTCCAGATGTCAATGTGGTTGATTTAATTAGAAATTATATTTCTGTGGAATTAAGCAAGATCTCCGGTGTTGACAAAACCCTGATCTATCCAGCTTTAGAATGGACTAATACATTGGACAGAGGTGATTTATTGATCCCTGTTCCAAGATTGAGAATCAAAGGTGCTAATCCAAAAGATTTAGCTTCTGAGTGGGCTGAAAAATTTCCATTAGGTGAATTTTTAGACAAGGTTGAGGCCAATGGTCCATTTTTACAATTCTTTTTCAACCCAACCTTCTTAAACAAAGTCGTTATCCCAGACATTTTAACAAGAAAAGAAGATTATGGTTCTTGTAAATTAGTGGAAAACAAAAGAGTTATTGTGGAATTCTCTTCTCCAAATATTGCTAAACCTTTCCATGCTGGCCATTTGAGATCAACTATTATTGGTGGGTTTATTTCCAATTTGTATGAAAAATTAGGCTGGGAAGTTATTAGAATGAACTATTTAGGTGATTGGGGTAAACAATTTGGTCTTTTAGCTGTTGGTTTTGAAAGATATGGTGATGAAGAAAAATTAGCTACTGATCCAATCCATCATTTATTCGAAGTTTATGTCAAGATCAACAAAGATATTGAAGAAGAAGGTGATTCTTTGCCATTAGAAAAATCCACAAATGGTAAAGCTCGTGAATATTTCAAGAGAATGGAGGATGGTGATCCAGAAGCTTTGAAAATCTGGAAAAGATTCCGTGAGTTGTCTATCGAAAAGTATATTGACACATATGCTAGATTAAACATTATATATGATGTCTATTCTGGTGAATCTCAAGTCTCCAAAGAATCTATGACTAAAGCCTTAAAGATTTTTGAAGAAAAGAATTTGACTCATGAAGATAAAGGTGCTGTTTTAATTGATTTAACTAAGTTTAATAAGAAATTAGGTAAAACAATCGTTCAAAAATCTGATGGTACCACTTTATACCTAACTAGAGATGTTGGTGCTGCCATGGATCGTTATGAAAAGTATCATTTTGATAAGATGATTTATGTTATTGCCTCTCAACAAGACTTGCATACTGCTCAATTCTTCGAAATCTTGAAACAAATGGGTTTCGAATGGGCCAACACATTACAACTTATCAATTTCGGTATGGTTCAAGGTATGTCTACTAGAAAGGGTACTGTTGTCTTTTTAGATAACATCTTAGAAGAAACAAAAGAAAAGATGCACGAAGTTATGAAAAAGAATGAAACTAAATATGCTCAAATTGAAAATCCAGAAGAAGTTGCTGACCTGATTGGTATCTCTGCTGTTATGATCCAAGATATGCAATCTAAACGTATCAACAACTATGAATTTAAATGGGAAAGAATGCTATCCTTTGAAGGTGACACTGGTCCATATTTACAATACGCTCATTCTAGATTAAGATCTGTGGAAAGAAACGCTAAAGATATTACTCCCGATAAATGGTTAAATGCTGATTTCTCTTTATTAACTGAACCAGCTGCTGTTTTATTAATCAGAATATTATCTCAATACCCAGATGTTTTGAGAAATGCTATGAGAACTAGTGAACCAGCTACTGTGGTTACCTATTTATTCAAATTAACCCATCAAGTATCCTCTTGTTACGATGTCTTATGGGTTGCTGGTCAAACTGAAGAATTAGCCACAGCCCGTCTTGCTTTATACGCTGCTGCTAGACAAGTATTATACAATGGTATGCGTTTGTTAGGTTTAACTCCAGTTGACAGAATGTAAGATAGTATAAATACAAATCAATTATATATAAAGCATGGATATGTATATGATTTATTTATTTTAAAGATATTAGTACTATACATATAGATGTATGCAAATGTAAGTTTTAGATTTCAAAGAATTTACATCAGATTATTTGGAAAGATTTGTAGATTAGGTTCATAACACATGAGAAACGGTAGATACTCTTATTTAAAAAAAGAAAAAAAAAGAATAATTAATTACAAAAAAGGAAAATCAAAAAAAAAATATTTGAAAAGAAAAAAAAATGAAAACTAAAAGAATTTAAATAAAGCTCATCGCAAAAATAAATATGATGATGATGAAGACAGAGATTATTATTAAGGTATATGATAACCTTTTGCATTACCAGATACATAAAAATAACCACATAGCACCTAATAAATAAAATAAAATACAATAAAAAAACAAATAGATTGTAGCTTTTTATATAGAAAATGGGTAAGGCTAAGAAGACAAGAAAGTTTGCCTTAGTTAAACGTACATTAAATACAAAAAAGGACCCAAGAGTAAAGGCCAATCAGGAAAAACATGCAAAAAAAGATGATCCAGAGTTAACAAGGAATATTCCACAGGTATCGAGTGCACTTTTCTTTCAATATAATGAGGCTATTAGACCACCATATCAAGTTCTGATAGATACCAACTTTATAAATTTCTCTATTCAAAAGAAGATAGATTTAGTGAAAGGAATGATGGATTGCCTTTTAGCTAAATGTAACCCATTGATTACAGATTGTGTTATGGCAGAATTAGAAAAATTAGGCCCGAAATATCGTATTGCATTAAAATTGGCTAGAGATCCAAGAATTAAAAGATTAACATGCACACATAAAGGTACATATGCAGATGATTGTATAGTGAATAGAGTTTTACAGCATAAATGTTATATTGTAGCCACGAATGATGCCGGTTTAAAACAAAGAGTAAGAAAGATACCAGGGATCCCATTAATGAGTGTAGGTGGTCATTCATATGTAATTGAAAAACTGCCAGATGTATTCTAGATTATGGTTATATATATATATATGTTTGTGTGTGTGTGTATGTGTGTATCAGAGTATAACAGTTTAATTTATATAATATACATTTTAAGAAAAATCGCAATTATGTGACAGTAAAAAATAAACATATATTGTCCCACATCCATATGACTAGACACTAATAATTATACATTTGGTAGAACTGCTGTGTCACTGTCTTCTAAAACACTTGTTATATTTTTTTCCCTCTTCTTGTGTTGTTGTTGTTTATGAACAGCCAGGCTTAAATCTCCATATGATGGCTTGAAGCCTTCTTTTTCTTATATTTTTTTCTCATATTAAAATGTGGTCTTATTATGCGGGAAAAATACATTAAAGTAAATTAAAATCGTTTGAACGGTTTGACATTCGAATGTGTCAGTTTAAGGGGGCGTCGAGAGGTTAAAACTACAAACTTCAAATATTAGATATAAATTAATACATATACAAAGTGCTGATAATTTGTGCGTACAACTAACAACTAAATAATAATATTACAACTTACAGTTTAGACACAACACAACACAACAAAACAGTAATATTAGAGGGAAAAGAAATAAAAAATTCGAATTAGACAGAACAGATCTAAATGTCAGGAATTATTTCTAAAACTTTGTCAGAAGTCCACCCTGCTTTACGAACCGCGGGAATGGGTATTAGTAACACTCACAGACGTATCAGTTTAACATGGTTACCGTCTAATAAACAAAATCCTTTAGTTAGAAAATATAGGAAAAAAAGTAAACGTAACAGATATAATAATAGAAGGAGAACAAGAAGAGGCACTAACGCGACGGATCAAAGAAGTTTTCATTCTTTAGTTGAAGATTTTGGATCAAATGTACATGACCCACTTCCTCACATGGATGAAATCTTAGAGGAAGAAGTAAATGAAGAAGGGCTTGGCCCGACTGAGGATGGATATAATCAACTTTACCCCGGTCAGAATTATGCCGTGGAAGATTATGATGAAGGTGCCAGTCTTAGTCGAACTATCTCTCTTCCGTCTATGGTGTCAAAAGATCCTGAGATGTCTCCTCCTGATGTTGATTGGATTTTACATGAACATGAGAGAAGATATTCATCCACCCATGGATCAGAGTATGGCGATGAAAGTGATGGTGAGCCTGATACTTTCCCAACTAGAGAGATGAGATATAACGATTTTATTAATAAAGTTCAGGCTCAAAAACAATTATATAAAAATGCTGCGCATAGTAATTTACAACATGCCCCTAGAAGAGCTTCATTAATTTCGGTGACAAGTCAGGGATCAATACCGAACATCTTTCAAGAGGGGTTGGATGAGGAGTCTCTTAGGGAACTAGCTCATTCAAAGGTCACTTTTGAGTCGGAGGCTAAAGTTTTAGCCTCGTATTCATTCCCATTAATGTTTACATTTCTTTTAGAAGATATTTTCCCATTAGTTTGCTCTTTAACTGTGGCTCACTTGGGTAAAAATGAATTAGCAGCTGTTTCCCTCGCATCTATGACTTCAAACATTACTTTGGGTTTCTTCGAAGGTATTGCTACAAGTTTGGACACTTTGTGCCCTCAAGCATATGGTGCAGGAAGATATCATAGTGTAGGTGTTCATTTACAACGTTGTATTACTTTTTCTCTAATCATTTATATCCCATTTGCCATGTTTTGGTATTTCTCGGAGCCAATCTTGTATTATTTAATCCCTGAAAAGGAATTAATAAAATTAACATCTGCCTTCTTAAAAGTTTTAATCTTTGGTGCACCACCTTATATCTTCTTTGAAAATTTAAAAAGATTTTTACAAGCACAAGGTATCTTTGATGCTGGTATTTATATTTTAACAATATGTGCACCAATTAATATCATCATGAGTTACACACTGGTTTGGAACAAATATGTTGGGTTAGGGTTCATTGGTTCTGCAGTGGCTGTAGTCTTAAACTTCTGGTTGATGTTTATTTTGATGTTGTTATACATTATTTTTGTTGATGGATTAAAATGTTGGGGTGGGTTTTCCAAGAAAGCATTTACACATTGGAAAGATTTAGGCCAATTAGCATTCTCTGGTATTGTTATGTTGGAGACAGAAGAACTGTCATATGAATTACTAACATTATTTAGTGCCTATTTTGGTACAGAATATTTAGCTGCTCAATCTGCAGTATCATCAGTAGCTGCTCTTATATATATGATACCCTTTGCTATTGGGATCTCAGCTTCAACAAGAATTGCAAATTTTATTGGTGCAAGAAGAACAGATTATGCACATTTAGCATCTAAAGTAGGTATCACATTTTCATTTGCAGCCGGGTTAACTAATTGTTCCATGCTAATTCTTGGTAGAAATTTTATTGCCAGTATTTTTTCAAAAGACGAAAGTGTAAGAAGATTGATTAGAAATATTTTACCAGTAGTCGGATTTGTTCAAAATTTTGATTCCTTAAATGCAGTGGCTGGGTCATGTTTAAGGGGTCAAGGTATGCAATCTATAGGTAGTATTGCCAATTTCCTAGGTTATTATGCATTCGGAATACCTGTTGCCATTTGCTTAAGTTGGTTTCTTGATTGGAAGTTATATGGATTGTGGATTGGTATTGGTTGTGGTATGCTGACTATCGGTACCATTGAAGCTTATTTTGTATTATTTCCAAATTGGGAACGTATTATAGCTCGTGCTGAGAAATTAAAGGAAGCTGATGAAGAGACTGATGAAGATGACGATTCATCTTCATCTTCTGAAAGTGAGGATGATGAAGAAGAAATGGAACCTAATGAAACCACAAGACTGTTACCGAATTAAAAGAAGAAGAAGAAGAAGAAGAGCAACAATAACAATAATAAAATTAGAAGAATATTACAATAAAACATAGACAAAAATTGATACATTAATAGACTTTCCCTAACATATTTTCAGATAGTACTACAGTAACTAATTTAAATATATATGCATCAATACATACAATCCTTACAAAAAATATTTATTTATAGTATCTAAAGATTTTTTAGATGATCCTTACAAGTATTTATTTTTTTGTTTTATAGTTTTCATCTGAATATACATTTTATATACATTACATATTTACATGCCTTTAACGATCAATAAAAAACAATTAAAATATAAGGAAAAGAAAGAAAAGTAATTAAAATATTCTGTTTTCCAAGTTTATGACACCTGCTGGATAGTTACACAGTTCTTAGACACTAGTATAGTCAGCAGATGACCGTTGACTTTTAATCTCTCTCTTTTTCTATCCTTGTATCTTGTTGGGGCTCCTTGACCACTGTTTTATCTCCAAAGAACTTAAATTCTTGCATATATTTTCTATCCATACTAAATTCATTAACCACGGCTGCATCATCCAGACCTAACTTTTCAATAGCCCAATAATATCTTTGTGGATTATCTCTTTTCAAATATTTCAAAATACTCTGTCTCTGTTGAACCAACATTCTTAATTTTCTCGTATTAGCATAATCTTTCTTATGATCTTGTACATGATGAGCAATATTTAAAATACGAACAGTTAGGCAAGCGGCTTGAACTTCACTCGATCCGGTGTCCCCTGGAAATCTTTGGAATTCCTCACGTGCTAACTTTGTAGCCATTTTAACTCTCTCTTTATTGTCTGCATTTCTCATACTTAAGATTCTCAGTATAACTTCTCTTCTATTTTCAATAGTTTGTAAATCTTCTCTTGGGAAAGTTTCCTCATTAAAACCTGATAGTTCAATTTGACTTCTTTCTGTTGGCTCCACTGCAGCAATCAATTTTTCGACTTCTTTAGGATCATAACCATGAGATAAGACGTCTGGTTCATTAATCTCTGCCATTATACGAGTAATAAAGGGTGTTTCCTTACGACCAAAGACTGGATCTACCTTATCTAATACGGCACCAAGTTTAGCTTGAATAGCTTTGTTTTTTTGTCTTCTCTTTTGAGCAATCATATACTTTTCTGCTTTGGACTTTTGAGATTGTAAAGTGGAAGCATTTCTTATTGATGGCACAAATTTGGTTATAGGAGTGAAAGATTTTTTAGGTACAGACTTCAATACTGGCCACATTCTGATTGTCTACAATTTGTCTTCTCGTTTTCTCTTCCCTTTTTATTTTGTACTATTCCTTTTTTTTTTATTGCTTTCTTTTATTGTCTAAGTCTATTTAGTATAGCACTTTGAAACTGTACGCATTAATTGAGTGCATACAAGCTTATGTATCGAATGTTACTCTAAAGACATTTTTGTCAACATCTCCCTGCTCCCTCTCCATGTCAGATATGAAAAAGTTTCCATTGCTATGTTTGTTCTTGTTTTGGAAAACTTCAAACAGAAAGAAAACTCCAAACCTAACGGATTTTTTTTCCTTTTTCCCGCTTTTTTCCGGAAAACACAAAAGCAAGTAATCCGCAACACGGAACAACAGCGGAATTTAAAAGCCTTGCGTAGATGCAATTGCCAAGGTAAACCAATAAAGAGATACACAGAGTGACAGACACATAGTTCCAGGTTGGCTAAGATATGACATGCAACGAGCAGGCTATATCATGTGCAAACATCAGTTAGATATTCTGTTTGACTTTATATAAAATCTATAGAGGCTGTCACTCTCAAGTGACAAAGGATAAAAGTAAAAAAAAAAAATAAAAAAGATATAAATATGGTACTATCATGTTAATCCGCATGATTCAAAAATACTGTATCTTAGATAATCCATCCCATATCTCTTTGGACAATTCTTCGATGAGATAGAATTAGTAAAAATTAGTCTTGGTAAAGTAGGCAAATCTTGAAGTCCACTCTTTACAATCATGTCCTTAAATTGTGAAAAATCCTTAACTTTATCCATCTTGGTGAAAATTATCTCAAACGGTCTTCCTAAATGTGTCAAGTTTTCAATTATACTTAAATCCAATTCAGTGACACCATGGTTAGCAGAGAGAAGAATATAACATCTTCGCAATTCTCTTCTTTTCTCTAAATATTCCATAATAATTGTTCCTTGTCCTAAATTACTACCATAACCATACCCAGGGGTATCAATAAGTCTAAACTTGTTACCAATATTGAAACAATTTAAAGTCCTTGTGAAACCTGCCCTTTTAGACATTTTTGCAACTTCAATAATCTTATTTCTCTTGAACTCAGTAACTAAATTGTTTAATATACTAGATTTGCCTGCATTAGACCTTCCCAAAAATACAATCTCTGGTAATCCATTTATCAGTTGAAATGGGATTTTTGTCTTCCCTTGATATAGCTTACCGTTATTAGAATAACTATCATCCTGCATATTATTTTCTCTACGACGAACTATTTCACTTGGAATCTTAGCAAAGTCACTAACACTCCATTCATAGGTCACTTCTGTCGAATTAAAAAATCTATTAACTCTATTTCTTTCTTGTATGGTTGGTTGTTTAAAAAATTTGTTATTATAACTCTCATTTAAACCAACCCATTCTGGTCGTATCTTTAAATTAGATTCCCTTTCTGTCTTCACTAACTTCTCGTTATTCTCTGTCTTGGCTCTTTTATGAACACCTTTTTTGCTAACCGTATCATCTTCCTTGTGTAAAGTTAAATTCTGGATTGATTGGGAGTCAACAACTTTGGATACATTATTGTTTTTAAACTGGGTAGTACTTATTATATTTTTAATGAGGTCCAATTTTTCTCCTGAAGTTATACTACTGGTGGTCAAATATTTTCGAGTGATCATCATTATTACCAAAGTTTAGTCTGATTCAACACCAGTTTTCAATAAGTTTTACCCAATCTCTATATTGTTTTGTCAATACTTCCATTTTATTTTAATCCTTCTTATCTTTTTTTCTTTCTTTCTTTCTTTCTTTCTTTCTTTCTTCTGCTTTAAAGTTCTAACTTGCCTCCATATTACAGATAATAAACATCTTCATTTATTGAAAGCATTGGACAAATTCATGAGAGACTCAAGTATATCTCCTCAATACATATCAACCATTTTCTCTATCGTATGTTTAAAATGCATTCTATCTATATAAAAGAATATACTAATTTTATACAATGTCTAAAATTCGTAATAACATAAAAACACATATTCATTGTGTCAATATATGACTATCTTACTATTATTTTTTATACTGTCCTTATTTCGTACTTCCCCCTCAAATATCCATACATATTATGAATAGTATCCATTTGCAATAAACCTCAACATGTATTCTTCTACATGATTAGTACCGTCGTAGTCAGCTATCTTATTTGAAGTACCATCTGCATTGCCGAGTTCTGATGTTTCTTCAAAATCCTCATTGTCAATATCAACTTCCTTCATGGCAAGATTAGCTGCTTTTACATCATCTTCATCTTCAGCTTGAGCCAACAATTTTTCCAAACTCTTGGGATCTCTACTAACTTCCGGAGTCTGTAAAAGTAAAGGCTTGTCACTGTCATCAATCTCTTCGGTCAACTCTGAGCCAAATAAGTCACGTACTGATAATTTACTGAAATAATCAGTTGTAAAATCACCCTTTTGGATAACAACATTATCCAATTGTCTTTTCTGGTTAGCCTTCTTAAGGATATTACTTTCAATAGTATGTTCACTAACAAATCTATATATGTGAACGTCTCGTGTCTGACCAATTCTATGACAACGATCTTGACATTGTTTATCCATAGCAGGGTTCCAATCGGAATCATAAAATATAACTGTATCCGCACCAGTCAAATTGATACCAAGACCACCCGATCTACTAGAAAGAATGAATACTGTAATTCTGGGATCTGTATTAAACCTTTCTGTTAAAATTTGACGATCTTCGATTTTTGTAGCACCATCTAATCTCATATACAAGTAACCATGATAATTTAAGAACTGTTCCAAAATATCTAGAACTTTAGTCATTTGAGTAAAAATTAAAGCTCTATGTCCATTGTCCTTCAATTCTTGTAATAAAGTAGCTAACTTTTGAAGCTTACCACAATCATATTGCAACAGCATTTTGTCTGGAAATGCAACAGTTAATTTTGTCTGTAAATGATGAAACGGATTTTTCATTCCAGACAATTCTGTAATCAATTTTTCCTTCTCATTTACTGGTCTCAAACTTGAATCATCAATCCCTAAAGTCACTTCACGTACATCTAGCGAAACTGCATTAGGTGTTAAAATTGCGTAATTGTCAATTGTTTGTTTTTCTGTTAAAAATCTAGTTTGTAGCGGTTGAATCAATGGATATGATATATTCTTTAAATTTGAAATGATTTGATCAATGGATAGTAATTTAAGGAGATTATCACCATAAACAGGTTTTCGATTACATCTTAAAGTGTTAATATACTTTTGAAATTCAATTTTTTGGATCATAATGTTAGTCTTATTTTGAGTGAAAAGTTCATAAAATTTCTTGGGGTTCTGTAAAACTGAAGATGCACTTGAAGTTGTACCAATATTTTTCATGTGTTCCTTTTCTCTCAATAAGTTAACTTCTTTTACAAAATCTTCAATACATGCCAATTTTGATATGGTTTTTGCATGGTGACTTGTAATATTCTGTTCATTGTGAGTAAATATTAGATTTAAATTATGTAAGTTTATCTTATTTTCACAGATGTTGGGTAACATTTTTGGTATAAGAGAACCATCTTTCCAACTGTTAGTATAATTAGATATAACAGATGGTTCTATGGCAAACGATGTGATAATTGGTCTTACTTCAAATAAATCAGGATGATTACACACCTTTCTCAATTGCATTAAACAGTTTACAATTGACATAAAATTACCACTCATTAAAGTCTCCTTTGTCTGAGATCTTGACATAAATTCATCATATAAATATCTTTGTCTTTTGGACAATCTACAGTAAACAATATGCTCATATTTTGCTGGCATTTGTTTTTCAACATCTTTTTTTAATCTTCTTAGTAAGTAAGGTCTTAAGATTTGGTGCAATTTATCAACTGTTTGTTTTGTTTCTAAGTCGTGCTCATAACCACCACCAGTTTCAATAATTTTATCAACTGGGCGGCCAAACCATTGTTGGAATGCATCCAAATCTGCAAACCCAGAGACTCTCTTACCATCAACAATTGTTTGAGGCATTAAAAAATAAAGTAATGACCATAATTCAGCTAAATTATTTTGTAATGGTGTACCTGTTAGCAATAATCTTCTTTCTGTATTAAAATTCAATAAAGCCTGCCATCTAATGGATCTGAAGTTTTTTATATTATGAGCCTCATCTAAGACCATATAATGCCATTTTTTACGTTTAAACGAGTTTTGGTCCTGTACAACCAACTGATACGAGACAATACACACATGAAATGCGTCTGGTTTATTCCAACCTCTTCTTTTCTCTTTACGCTGTTGAGGAGAACCATAATAGGTTAAAACTTTCAAACCAGGCGCAAATCTTTTAAATTCCATTTCCCAATTTAACAGGACTGATGTTGGAACAACAATTAAATGTGGACCCCATATATGTTTTTCACATGCCAAATATGCCAACAATGAAATAGTTTGGATAGTTTTACCAAGACCCATTTCATCTGCCAGAATACCATTTGTATGGTTATTATACAAAGATGCTAACCAATTCAACCCTTGTTTCTGGTATGTTCTTAGTGTACCTCTTAATAAAGATGGAACAGGAACATCAACAACATTTAGTTGTTCATCTTCTAACTCTGATTCTTTATTATAATTATCAGCCCGTTTTGTGATTCCAGAGTATTCTAATTTTGGATCAGTATTTGATTCAGGCATCGATTCATCTTTCACTGCATGGTCAGTATTAATGTTGTTATCATCTATGTCTGACATAATAAAATCATCAGAATCGTCTAAGTCACTATCATCCATATCATTATCAAAAAGACTACTTAATCCAGCAAAACGATTTGATTTAGATTCATAACTATCTTCAGTGCTATCTTCTCTTTGTTCTACATCTGAAGAAACAGTAGAGTTTTCATCTTCATCAAGTAATATCGATGACGCATCACTTTCACTCAGATCTATTTCATTCCCTTTTTCCAAATTTTTATATTTTTCTCGTAGTTCTTCAATAGATAACTGGATATCTTCCTTTTCTTGCGTTTTTTTAATTTCATTATTTGAGTCTAATTCGACTTCTACAGTATCCCTATTTTCTTCCTCCACTGAAGAACTAGATAAAAAGTCATCATCGTATGTTTCTGAACTGGATCCATCATTTTCATTTTCATTATGGGAAGAAATAGAATCCTCATCACTAATATCTTTATCAGACACTTCATCTTGTTTATTTAACTGTGCACCCAATAACTGAGTACTCTTTTCAAGCATCTTGGAAAGATGTTTCTTACCTTGGATAGTTTTTAACTTATCATCTTCATCTCTTTTTAATACGAGATATGCTTTTTCGGCAAGATTCCATCTTCTTTTAATGGCTTGCGTAATTGTTCTACCAATAGATCTTCTTTGTTTTTCTTCCTCTCTGCGTTGTCTTTCATCAGCACTAGCTATATGTTTAAAATGTTGTTCGATCATTTGTGATACTTTTTTAGCACGAGCAATTCTTGCCCTCTTGGAGTTTTGGAACAGTTTGCTCATATATATACCTTGGTTCACTAAAAATTCATCAAAAGTATGTTTATTTTGTTCTTTATAAAAATAAGAGATTGGATCTGGTTTATTGAATTGTGGTATTTTTGTTTCTTTAGTAGTAACAGCTTGAAAGGAATTGCTTTCTGGATCATATTTCAAAATATTCTTTTGTAATCCTTGCCTAATTAGAGTTACTTGTTTCCGTAAGTCCTGAATAAATGAATTATATTCCTCTAGTGTCATATCTTCTTCCAATGATTTAAAACTAGTCAAATATTCCAGAACATTTTTATATTTTGGAGTCACAATATTTTCCGGATTAACAACAGTTTGCCTTGGTGGATTAACATATAAATGGATTCGAGGTAAAGTGATAGATGGTTTTTGTGTCTTCAACTTCTTCTCCTTTGGTAATTCATCTTCGGAAGAGGTTGTAAAATAATAATATTCATCATCAACATTAGGTTCGTCAAAAAGTTTCGATATCTTAGGAAATCGCATATTCTTTGCGTCTCCATCTATATTACGGGGGACTTCAGATTTGTTTTGTGTCCCATGATTGTTTTCTGGTGGATTCGTAAGAACATCATATTTTCTTTTTTTACGTTTGCTTAGAGATAACAGAAGTTTCTGGTCATCTGATTCCTCTTTTACGTTATCATTATTATAAAAGGTAGTATTGGTGTTGGCAGTATCATTTTTGGTAATACTATTTTTTTCATTAATTTGGTTTTTTGGTATTAATACAAATTTATTATCTTTCAAAGACATGATATCATTCAATCGTTGAGAAACTAATGGCTGAATCCTCTCCAGTTTATATATTAGATCATTATTATGATTGTTGTTGTTGTTATTATTATTATTAGCATCATTTTCAATATTTGTGGGTGGTATACTAGAAGCTCTTAAATTTCTTGTTCTTCGTATTCTTCCAGTTCCATTTCTACTAATAATATGGTTATTCTTACTCGTTGTCGTATTGAAATCATCATTTATGTGGTCATGATTATTAGAAGATCCTGTCTCTTGAACTATATGTTTTATTTCATCCAAAGAAAAACCTTCTGCCTTAAGAAAATTTTGAAATGTCACATTATTTTCATTTGAATGCAATGGATCAAACCCAACCAAAGAAACATATTCTTTTAAATGGAACAACTCATTAGTCAGCAGATCATACCTTACTTTACTGTCGATCAAAAGACTGGTATTTGCATCTTGAATCTGTTCCACAACGTTATTTGAAGATTCCTTTTTAACAGAGACTATTTTTTTTTTAGGTTTTCTACCAGGTTTCTTTCCAGAGATCTGATCCACTTTTGAACCTTTTGGATATCTTGCCATTAGAAAATAAAATCAAATATTATTAAAGTTGAGTAAAGAAGTAAAAAAAAAAAGAAGAAGAAAAAGAAATAGAATAAAATGAATAGCGGTATACCACACAGGTAACAAAGATACTTTATCAACTGAAAAATTTCTAATAATCCCTCCAGTATCTCCAGTAAATAAAGAAAATAAAAAGAAAAAAGAAAACCAACTTCTAGGATATTAACACTATACACCAATAGTTAAAAATTAGTCTGTTATATAGCTCTTGATCCAAAGAATACAATGTCGTTGGTTTCATTGACGTACCGGTTCAGAAACAATCAACTTTATCGGCAAATAGCCTTTAAACGTTTTAAAGGTCCATCAAAACGTTTGTTATTTTCTATGTGATTTCTTAATATTTCTTTCTTTTTCCTTTTTTTTTTTGTTTCTCTTGCCGTTTGGCTGTTCCACTCCTGTCCAAAAAAAATTGCAGACCACACAGAGGGAAAAAAAACAACAGGCAGCGAAAAACAGAGCCTAAAAAAAAAAAAGAAAATTTTTTTCTTTGGTTAATAAAAAAAAAAAAAAATAACATATCACTTCAAACGAGCAATACTGTTTTGGAATCCAGCTTTTTTCTTGGATAACTGCGTCATTTCAAACGATATGAGGGCATCTGTTAGTGCCATTCAAATATTTCATTTGGTAATAGTTGTATTTCAAGGAATCCGATGACCATTGATATAGATATATTCGACGAAGAGGAAAATAGTATAAAGAGGGCTGGAAATATTTCTATACATATATTATAACTATGTAAATTATTAAAATCAGTTACATATCTGTGAAATCAATCTTTGAAGATTGTTTGCAGCTTTACCACACTCTCCACCCTCTTTGATGAGTAATTGACATTGCTTTGAAATGGTCTCTTGAAAATTGGATTGGAATATAGATTGACGGCTCTCCAAATCCTGATTTGCTAAGGAATTTGCAGTCATAGTATACATATTATTATTTGGTTTATTGTTACTATTATTATTCTTAGTAGTAGTAGTGGTCATTGCCATTCCAGTACCGTTCATAGCAGATCCACCATTATTTCTTTCGAAGGTTATGTTTTTACTTTGCTTTAATTGTCTTTCAAACAATTTGAGATGTTCAAAAGGTTGCGGGAAATCTGGAATTAAATACTTATTTCTTTCTATCATATTAGAACCATTCGATGATGCTGACGATGGTTCTCCATTATCTTGTATATGGGATTGATCCGTACACCCCAGCTCAATCAATTTAAATAATGTCTCTAAATGAGTTCTTGTAAACTTCAAATCTCTCTTTCTAGTTTGAAGTACACCAGATGCCTGGTTTACGCCTATTTTTGTATTCCATCCTAAAAGATTTAATAACCCTTGCATCAATTTCAACCAGGCCTTTCTAACAATCTCATCACCACAGCATTTCAATAAACACATCAAAAATCTACTTGAATCTGTTTGAATACGTGGAATAATATGGGTCATTGACATATTGATATATAAAATTAATACGTTGCAATGCAATATAAGTACATGAGGATCCAAAGCACCGATAGCTTCCAGTAACTCAATCAATGCATCTCGTACGTCTTTACTGTCATCACAAATCAGTGGTATAGCATTTGTCAACAAGGGACTCATTAATCCGGTCTTTATAATCTGTGGAAGAGCTTTAATAAATATATTTAACGTTTCTTTTCTAACTGTAGCATTATGATGTTTTAACAGAGGGAATCTTTTACTCAGATCGTTATGGTGATTGTCATCCAAATGCTGGTTTTTAACTGAGATAGTTTTAGCTACAAAGGATGTATCCGTTATATTACTCGGTTTAGGAGCTTTTTTACCAACTTTCAATTTCTTTTTCAAAAAATCTTGCTTCTTTAACTTTTGTTTCCTAGATTTAGTCATTTATGCTGCTTTCCTTTGTTGTATTTTTTTTTCTATTTTCTTTTGGAATAATCCTAATTTTTTTTTTTACTCGATCGTAATGAATTCTTTGACTATGTGTCAATCTGTTATTTGAAATTGTATGTGTTAGTGAACCATTCTTTCAAAGGTTACAATCATTATTATAATTATGAATTCTTTTTTTTGTTTTTTTGAGCTCATCGATTTTTTGTAGTGTGAAATTTTTTTTTTTTTTACCTTTAAAGATTTTTAAATTTTTGGTGATAAATAAAATAAAAGCAGAAAAATAACTGAAAAATCAATCAAGGTGGTATATTTTTTTTTGTCCCCACTAATAGAAGAGATTACATATAGAAGACAGTGGTAAAAACTGCAAGGACTATTTTGCAGTTCTCTATTCGTATAATACTGTAAAGAAAGAGATAGCTGTTTGTATTTTTACATTTTCTCCCCTTCTTTCCGTTTTTATATTGGTAGACAATGAGTTCAAGGGCCTTAAGGAAATTACAAAACGATGAAGAGTTATTAGCTTCAATTCTATCCAAATCCACATCACCAGCACTTTCTATTGATGAAACAGATGAGGAACCGGCCTCATTATCTAAACCAGCACAGCCACAAAATATATTTGCATTAATAAATCAAGATGACGAGGATGATGATGAGGAGGAGGATCATTCAGGAACTGATGATAACGACAT
Organism: Arxiozyma bovina; assembly: GCA_023309525.1. Taxonomy (NCBI): domain Eukaryota; kingdom Fungi; phylum Ascomycota; class Saccharomycetes; order Saccharomycetales; family Saccharomycetaceae; genus Arxiozyma; species Arxiozyma bovina. The sequence continues at coordinate 530,595 of JAKZLQ010000155.1, read as the reverse complement.
CTCTAATGTTAAGAATGAAATTAATTATAGAGAAAGAACTCAAGTGGATGATACAAAAGTTGGTAAACCAATCAAAATATCGCTATCAACTAAAACTCAGAAGGCTAAGAGAAAGTCTAAAAATAAGAAAAAAAATAAGAAGAAAAATAAAATGGATCAAAGACAAGTTAAAAATGAAAGTGATAATGACTCACAGGAAGACAGTAACTTTATCGATGATGAAGAATTTGATAAACTATTATTGCAATACCAAAAGAAAGATATTCAAAACCTTAAAAATTTAAATATCACTAAAAATATAAATGATAACAATGATAACGAGGAATTTTTTACTGCCTTGGAATCAGAGATGGATATTGAAAAAATCAATACCACTAAGAAAAAGTGGTTTGAAGACTATAAAACACCCAATGTCGTTATTAATGAATTAAAATATGATGTTGGTTTTACAAAATTCCCAATACCTTCTCTTAAGGATACTAAATTTAATACAGATTTTAAAAAGTTGGATCCACATACTGAATTTAAACTATTATTTGACGATATTTCAGTAAAATCCTTGGATGATATTGATTCCCTATCATCAACCTCTATTTCTCCACAACAATTGAAACAAATTCAAAGATTGAGGAAATTGGTTAGAAATTGGGGTGGGAAAGATCATAGGTCTGTTCCTAATGGACCTGGCGGGAATGTACACCGTTTACAGTTTACAAAAGTAAGGAATGATTGGTTACCAACTCCAAGAGGAGAGTTAGCCATGAAATTGTTGCTTGATTCTGACCTATTAGATTGGCAACTATGGCAAAGACCATTAGACTGGAAGGATGCTATCCAAGAAGATATAAATCAATGGAAGAAAAATATTAATTTTTATAAATTTGAACCTTTGAATGATGACTCAAATAGAAAAGCAATGACAGAATTCTACTTAAATGTTATTACACATCCAGATCATGAAGCATTAATTAATTTAATTGCCTCACAAGCCCCCTATCATATACCTGGTTTATTACAAGTGGCATTAATTGCAGTGAGACAAGGTGACAAATCGAATACAAATGGTTTATTACAAAGGGCTTTATTTGTATTTGATAGAGCCCTGAAACATAACATAATTTTTAATGCTACATCATGTCAATTACCATATATTTATTTCTTTAATAGACAATTTCATTTAACTATCTTTCGATATATATTGATGTTGGCACAAAGAGGAGCAGTGGCTACTGCTAGTGAATGGACCAAAGTACTATTTTCTTTAAATCCAATGGAAGATCCACTGGGATGTAGATATTTTATGGACTATTACTTACTTTTATCTAATGATTATCAATACATTATTGAAATCTCAAAATTACCTATTATGAATTGTTACAAAGAATGGTATACATGGGGGTTCTCTATGGGTGTAGTATTAAGTTATTTAAAACTTGGTGAGATTGAATCTGCAGAAAACGAATTATTGAAGTGTTTTAAACAACATGCACCATTGCTAAGCCAATTATATGTAGAAAAATTGGCAGGTGATATTAGTTTATTGAATGAGTTGAATATTGAAGACAGTCCGTCGCAATTGATTGAATACAAGATATATTTAGCTAGATTTTCACTTTTATGGAAGTCTACTGAAGAGTTGACCTTTTTGCATAATAATTTAACTAAGTTACTCACGCAATTTAAGAATAATGAGATCAAGTTAGCACCGAATGATCCATTAAATGATGATAAAGTGGAGATTGAGAACGTATTTTATATCAGAAATATTCCTATTAATTTATTAAGATTTGCTATACTGTCAGAAGAATCCTCAGTTATGGCAAGTATTCCTCCATTTGTTTGGTCCGATTATGAAGTTTATGAATTTGATGTTTTACCCCCACAACCAAATTCTAAAGAAGATATAGGTGTAATTGAAACAATAAAAAGTTTTATCAATGATAAAGATCTGTTAAATGCACAAGTTATGCGAATGCAGGATGAAGACTTGATGAACCAAATTAGACAACTATCCTTAGATCAATATATCGAGGCTAATGAAATGAATCAATCTCAGAATGAGTAAATATAAATATATTTGTATGTGTGCATGTATAAAAGTATTTATATTATGGATGTGTTATCAAATATCTTATGATGTTTTATCCTACTTTGTCTTGAGTAGTTTAGTGCTTAGAGAGTGTCCTTATGATTACATGAATATATAGTTCTATATAATGTTCTATCTATATATGTGTAAATATATTTAACTTTCTTGTCATGTATAGTTGTTTAATAATTATTGGGATTGTGATAATGTAAAAGTTCAAATATCTGAAAATCAAGTTTTTATTAATGAGTGGATCCTTATAAACAGCAAAAAAGTCACAAATAAAAATCTATTATTAGCATAACATTACATGCTAGCAAGCTAGATTTATCATTGCTTCTTTGAAACTATTGACTGTTTTTCCTTTGCTATATGCTTTTTCTTATCATGTGCAGGTTTTGTTACCTTGTTATTTTTATTAATTTTTGAATATTTGTTCATACTAGTTGCTGGTGTCAAGTTATGAAATTGTCTTCTTCTCGTTGTTATTAACGGAGTTTTTGTTTGAGGGTATTGATTTGGCCCACTAGTCATATATGGAGACTGAATCCATACTGTCTGAGGCATGTTGGCTCTATATCCTGGAGTATATGCAGTCAAACTATGAGCAGTAGATAACTGAGGTAAATTTGAGGTCGGCTGTAATAGTACATTCCAATCGAAGAACTCTATCTGTTGTTGTGATAATGGAGCCTGCGGCTTATTTTGTGATCGTGACATATGGATATAATCTTTATATACACTTTGAGGTGTGAAGATATTGTCAAATCTAGTAAAAGGTTGTGGATCAATGGTCTGTGGAAGAATTTCACTTTGGTATGTGGGCAGGGTTGTCATCTGTGGAATGTTTAAATTCATATAGGAGTTATATGGATATTGAGTATTATAATGGTTTATTCTCTGTTGAAACAGGTCGTTATTGAATTCCTCAAATGCATCATTAACATCCTTGAAATTATCATGCATTCGATCAGCATCTCCATTAACATTTATGAAATCTTTTGCATTTGAGGGGACATCAAAACCATCATTATAATTTAATAAAAGTGGATCAATCATATTTCCCTGGTATGCCATAGAATTAGTATGTTTCTTAACTTTGATACTCTTTTTTTACAGAAGCAGCTGATGTTGTACTGGTGGCTTTTTCAGCATCCTTTACATTATAATCCATCAATGTCATATAATTTTGAAATGATGGAGATTCTGTAACTTCATTATTCTTCGGATATTCAATGTCAATTGGAAAATAATCTAGCGGTATATCTTCAAAGTTGTTTGTAGTTGGTTCGCTGTTAATCACTGTTTTTACAGTCGTCAATGATTCATTAGCATTATTACAATTGTCATCTATACTATATTTATTAACGCTTTCTAATGGATTTGATGAATTTGTTTCATAATCGTTCTCCTCCTCACTATTCAATGCAGGTGAATCTATGTCAGCTATTTTTCTATTATCCAACTTTATTTCATTATTAGTACTGACAAAAGAACTTGATTGAGTCAATTGTGAATTATTTGGAAATTCTTTGTTGGTCAGATTGTTCATTTTATTGCCTATATCTTTTATTCCATTGTATGAGAGTCCATGTGTTGTCGGTGGTGATTTATCACCGCTTATAATTGGGGATAAATTAAGGGCTGCTTCTTGGGATTTATACATATCATCACTTTCTAAATCAACAAATGGTTCAAGTCGATTTTCATCAATGATTAACCTTTTATTTTGCATATGAGATAATAATTGATTATAAAGACGGACACCACATTTAGAATCAAATTGAAATGAAATTGCAGGTTCAAAAATGGCTTTTGTTGTAGTTTGTTGACTAGAAACCTCCTCTCTTTTCAAGTCTCTTTCAAGAGCATCAGCAAATAATTTGTCATGTGGGACACTGAACCAGAAGAATACTTTTTGTTTTTTTTGGGTCTTTAAACATGAATTCCTGTATAAAAATTGTAAGAATGCAGATTTAGGTTGTTCCAAAGTGGCGTCTATTCCACATTTTAAATTCCTTAAATCAGAGAATATTCCTTCTTCAAATTTCTTCTTCTGTACTATTGTTCTGCCAAACTTTTGCATTCGATATAGACAACATTTTACTATATCTGTTCCTGTAATATAATAGACATTATTCCAAAACACACAAGAGACAAAGCCATGCTCACTGTTAAGATAGTACCTTCTAATAATCTGGTTTTCTTGCCAATTGGCAGGAGCTGTTGCTAAGAAATATTTCAAATCATCGATCAACCGTAATGATTCCTCCACGTCATGGGGCCTACTAACATTGACCATAGTTTCAGTAGACTCCAATTCACTTTTGAGAATTGTCTCTGTTCTGTTTTCCATATGATCCATAACTATGTCAACCTACACTCAATGTACTTGAATGAGTATGCACTATTATTTTTGTTTTTGTTTTCGTCTTATTTATTTTTTTTTATCTTATTTTAAGACTAGTTTATATTAACGATGGTAACTATATCTTTGGATCCTCGTGAGGCAAGCAAATAATCCTTTGTTTTGAATTAAGCCAATTGATTTCATGTAAATCAGCATTAGTTTACCAAACTTTATGAATGTAAAGCATTAGACAATGGAATAGATAGAGATGAAGTATAGAGAATCTATGGTAGTAATAACTTAAACAAAAAATTACACTGACAAAAAAAAAACAAATGTCTACTCATGTACCATCAAGAAATCCATTTATAAAATAACGGAACAAATCTGAAATGAGACAAGTTTGAGATTTCTTGCTTGTTGTTTTATAAATTTTATCTTTGACTTTTTTGTTTCATTGTCTGTGTCTTTCATTAGTTCTGTATATTCTGACACATTATTGTTTTTAGACTGCCTTTGTTTCAGATCTGTTTCAGATCTTGTTTTTCCTTTTTTTGTGTGGTTCTTTTTTTTTTTTCCTTCCATACTGTAATGTGTTTTTCATTTCTTCTGTTTCGAAGATCTTGAGCATGAACCCCACTTGCGGATGGAATCGGATCTGATGCAGGTACCTGTTTCAGATAAAAAACACATAAAAAAAAAAAAAGATAAGGGAAGGATTGTGTTTTAAGTTCTCGACGGTCATCTGATGTTGATACATGAGGGAGTGCAATCAAAGAGTGTGGCTATACAAATATAATCACGTTAATTACAAATAGATACAAAGAAATATGATTAATTATCTATATACTGATGACATTGACAGGGTTAGGTTGCTTGTTCTGCTTTCATGGTAGCACCAAAATTTAACAATTTCAATAGAGATTTTACTGGATAAACAGGAGCAATTGTTGTAGCAAAAGTAAGATCGGCTGCGGCGCCCCTTAATAGGTTACTCAAGAATGAATCTATAACGGATTGATCTAATTGGGGGAATTCGGCTTTATGTTTTATATAAACTTCGTTAAGTTTTTTCTTGAGATATGTAAGTTGTTTTTGAGTCGCTGGTTGTTTTCTCCACCCAGAATTCTTAGAAAAATCAATATATGGAATTCTTCGTTGAGACCTTGTGTTAAACCTACTATGTTGTCTCTGTACACTTGCAACAATTTCTTCAACTTCCTTTAAGATGGTAGGTAAATTACTTATGAATGGCTTACTTCTACTAACCCATTTAGTTGAGTCATTGTTGAAACCAGAGGGGATATTAATGTATATTTTTAAAATGTAATTTTGTGGATCCTTGGTTCTATCTATCCTTAAATACCTTTGTTGCAAAGGTAAAGCCCAACTATTTGAATTAACCTGAGTCCATTGGTATTTACACTTCTGGAAAAACTGTGATTCTTGTTCAAAGTTGAATTCAGATTTATGATTCTTTTTTAAGATTTTATCAAACAGATTTGCATGTTTCCCCAGATAATAATCTCTGAAAGAGTCATACGATAATAAAGTCACATTAGCAGTTTTAATATATTTTTGATACTCTTTTAATAAGGTAGTTTGTTTGATTTTTTCTTTTTTTATTTCTTCGAATTCTTTGGTTGCTTGTTCGATTTCCTGGCGCCTTCTTTCTTCGATCTTTCTTGCTTCAATGGATTCCTTTAAATTTTTTATTTGACTAATAGTCATGTCATTGATTGGGATTTCTGCTTCAGTTATTCCAAATAAAGTTGGGATAGATATTACACCAACGTGGGAAGCATTAACAAAGTCTACTATATGACAGTGTGTTTTCCCCTTATGTAATCTTAGCCCTCTTCCGATCATTTGAATTAATAATGGTCTAGAACAAGTGGGACGACATAATAGGATACAATCAATATTTGGAATATCCGTTCCTTCTGTGAGAATACCACAATTTATTAATACTTCACTTTCACCATTTTTAAAAGTTTCCATGATTTTATCTCGATCCAGGGATTTTGTATCAGATGTGATATAATCAGATTTTATTCCTTTTTGTAAAAAAACTTTATTTAATGTCCTAACATGATTTTTGTCTACACCAAATACCAATGTCGATTTTATATTATGCTGGGATTTCATGTGTAAGTATGTCTTGATAATTATATTGTTTGTCTCAGGTGTATTAACTACAGAAGAGAGACTTTTTAAAACAAAGTCAGACTTATTTTTTTGAACATTATCTAGGTTAACAGATATTTTGACGTTAGTAAATCTACCTTCGCAGAGCCATTTTTCGTCGATCATTTCTATAACACCCTTATGATAAACAATTTCATCTAGTGCCTGGGAAAGTGCTTTTTTATCTGCTCTTTCAAAGGTAGCACTAAATCCAATAACTGGGATCCTAGTCTTTTCGTTTGCCGCATGGAAATGTCTTAGAATCTTCATGTACGTGTCTGCTACAATATGATGTGCTTCGTCCACAATAATTAAATCGATATCATTTGGATCATACTTATCTAACCTTTGTGCAAGAGACAAGACAGATGCAATAATTGTATCCGCCTTCTCTACAGTTGCATGATAATGGGACATCTCTAACTGAACATTGGTTGTTGAATTAAAATGTTGAAGCGTCCTCAGAGCTTGAAATGCCAATTCTCTTCTATGTACCAATATTAAAGTTTTGAAACGTCTTAATATTTGGCTCTTTGGTTTTTGTTTCAACTTCATTTGGTTCAACTGATTAATTAGATGAGAGAATATAACAGTTTTCCCACCACCCGTAGCTAATGAAACACCAATTCGTTTTACATTTCCTGATGTCACATATTTTACACATGTGTCCACTGCTTCTCGTTGATAATCTCTCAATTGTAAATTAGAAGTATCGCCACTTAATTTATTGAGGTATTTCACTTCACTTAAACTGTTGTGTTTAATTGATCTATATTGAAGAAACCATTTAAAATATAAGTAACCTTGTCTTCCAAATAAGTGTCCAAATCTTTGAAGCATAGAAACATAGAGGTCGTCTGAATAAATAAACAAGCCAACTATGGTAATTACAAAACAGTGGATGTCAATTGTTCAGATAAATATTTGAAATATACTTCTTCGTCTAAGATGGGTTAGAGACTGTGTGGTAATTTAAATACTACTGGTTAACACTATCTCAACACACTATCCTTCTTTAAACTTATTATTTTTTTTATTTTTTTGATCTCTTCTTTACCTTCTTTTTAGGAATCTGTTTTAGGTTGAGATTGTAGCATTGGTAACTATTTCTCGATTGAACATGTAGTAATTGAAGCGTTATACATTATATATATGTGTGTGTTTATTGGGATGGAAGTATATAACTATAGTAATTGTAGTGTTGTATACATATATATATGTGTGTGGAAAGTTTCACAGTGTAACAACGTTTAAATTTTCTTCCCTAAACAATTTAAAATTATTAGTATGATTATAGTGGTAATAATAGGGAAAAGATGAATTTTACCGAAGTCCTTTCTATTGGTGACATATGTATTCTTGATATGATGATCACCTTCATTAATATTTTTCAATTTGAACTGTTTGGTTTGGTACTGATTATTATCTAATGTTGTATCATTTGTTTTATTATCCATTGTGAATTTAGATACATGATCTCTTTTAAATTTACTGTCCATGGCTAACTGTACTAGAGCCTTAATATCATTATTCAATTCCTCGTCATTTATAGTATCTTGGTAGGATGTTGAAAGTTTATCTTCAGGTATAATGTTTTGAACGCTACCAAAGAAATCTGTTATTAAGACATCTTTAATATCTCTTCGAAATAAATCAGTTCTGACACCAGTATGAGAATGGACTTTTTCAAACGTATACGAATCAAACAAATCTTTCAAAGTCAAAGTAGAATTCTTTTCTATCTGTTCTAAATATTCCAAAGTAAAATATGTGAATCTATCAATAACAGCTACACCGATTTCTACATCTGAATGATGAGAATATGAGCTTTCGTCAAGTTCACTTGATCCAACAGCTAGGATGTTTGGTGAATAAAACTTGGAAAATATTGTGTTTGCTTGACAGGTGTCAATCATGAACAATATTTCATTATATCTTTTCTTCTCATACATCTGAGCAAATGCATCTGCTATGTCTTCAGAAGCGATCTCTTCAGCATCTTGGAATTTAAGGAAATCGTTTCCACCATGCCCAGTCATGTAGATAAAGATATTAGAATTTTCATCAGTTAGAAGTCTTTTTGATTTCGGTTGGTCCTCTGACCATCTATCAGTCAGCAATCTGATAAAATTCTCCACTGTGACTTCATAACCTCTATAATCCACCTCCACAGATTCGCCGTATAGGTCAATAGCATGGTCTTTGTTGTTAAATACACTACCTGGATACAGATTCCTTGAATTACATGCAACATCGTCACTTAACATCAAGATGATTTGAGAATCCGGGATCCCCAATCTTTTCACAGTTCTATACATACTTAAAACGTTGGCCATGTGTCTATAATTGAACCAAAATCTAGATGTGGAGACTAACACCGCCCAATTATTTGTATGAGAGGAACTTGTGGAGAATACTGGTGTGAGACTAATTGCCAGTACAAAGAAACGTAAAAAGACATCCATGAATCTGTATCTTCTATTTATATTAAACCACATTCTTATTACCTTGCCAATGATTATTTGCAGTCTAAATGCCTTTGAAAACACGGTTTGTATTTATTGATTTCTTATTTTACACTCTATGGATGTATACTTATCTGTATAAGGTGATGCTGATCTTGCTAACCTGTCAGAGGAAATAGAAATAGATGGACTGTTCTGTCTTTAGGGCTGCCTCCTCTTTGAAGACTCTGGAGGACTTTAGTAAGGTTTCCACAGTTTCTTTATTAAAATACTGTATATATATTTTTTTTTACATTCCAGTAGGAGATGTAATTTGAATTTAGATGAGAATTCTCTATCAAACGAACAAAAAAAAAAAACTTTGATTCTAACTAAATGAATGATCCTTCCTCTCTCTTATAAAAGAATACATGTCTGAGGAAGAGTAGTGGGTGGTAGAGGAGATGATATTGGAATGATTGGGGAGGCCAGATTGATCGTGTATGTATATAGAGAGGTATTTACAAGTATTTATTCATTGGAATAAATATAATGCATAAACCTTGTATATATATATGTATGTATGTGTGCATGTGTATGTGTATGTGTGTGTGTATGTATATAGATGTGTATACATAGATATTTGTTAGTTTCGGAAGATAAAACAGGAAAGTAGTATTGATGTAGATAAGAGGAGGAAAAGGTATATATGAAAATAAAAATGAACAGGGGTAATATTAAAAATACTTCAGGTCATTTTTATCACTCCTCGTCATCTTTAGAGGCTTCTATTAATAAAGAACTATTCTTCAATCCAGCTGCTTCAATTGATTTATCTAATTTTTCTATCAGATTGTTTCTTTGATGATCACTTAAAATGAAACGGCACGTCTCATAGCCTGGAATTTCAGACTTAATCACTTCATATATGGTTCTAACAGTATCTGTTTCACTGTTGAACCTCCTAATAAATCGTCTACCATCACCAGTACGTATTTGTATTCTTGTTGTTATGCCAGGTTGATTCTCTGGCTCTTGATGTTTAGTTGGTTGTATAGAATCAAATGGATCAGCAACCTCTGCCGTATCCGTTGCATAATTTTCATTTTCATGACCATCGTTACCAGTACCTATACTTTCAATTGACTGGTTCCTGTGAGAATTGTTTGCGATATTCAGAGATTGTCTAATGGCCATGTCCATCTGTTGTTCTTCGGTCATTGTAGTTGGATCCAATTCAGGGGTAGGTTCTTTCACTATTGGATTGGATGCTGCTGGGTCTAACGAAAATTCGTTCAAGAACTTATTTAATTCATTCAAAAACTGGTCTTCTGTGGGAAGATATGCATTCCATTGTTTCAACCTTTCACCAGTCATGGGATCCAAGATAGCGATATGGGGCAACAGTTCCTTATCATGTAAATTATAATAATTTAGATATTGTTGGGCCATCCTTGACTCAAACTGATACTGTAAAAAGATAAATTTTCTCTTAAGGATCTTTCTAATTCGTTTGGAAGACCAAACGTCTCTATTCAATGCTTGACATTGGAAGATCCCATTATCTTGAATATTGATCATAATCCATTTCATCTTTCCAGGACGTCTACCTTTAGCTCTTGCACCGTCTAAAGTCAGTTTGGCCATAATTTCAAAGGGGGTCGAAATAAACGTGCCAATCTCTCTTCTTTAGAGTAAGTCTTCAATTTTTTGACTAAACGCAGGGATTCGTGGATGTTTCCGTCTTCGTCTATTTCCATCACAGGTTCTTCCACATATTCAAATTCATCACTGTCATTAGAATTATCCGAGTCGCCCTCACTGTTTGAATTAGAATCAGACTGCTCTGTACTATTATAATTATCATCAGCACTGTCATCATAGTCATGGTGATCTAACCTCTGATTGAAGACACCAATGGGACGAGATGTATCAAACATATCTTGCACATTAGTTAGCGGTTGAAACGACCCACCAATTCCACCATAAACCAACCCTGTACTGGGACTTGACTCAGTCAACACTTCTTGACGAAACTGCATGGGTTCCCTCACGTTCTCCTCATTTTGCAAAGATTCGGCCATGGCAGCATCGTTGTTAGTGGTATCCACCGTTGTTTCTGTTGTTCTTGCTGGGTTAGTGTTCTGGGCTGTACCATGTTCAAAATATAGAGATATGGCGGTATTTAGATCACCATTCCCCATTTCGATGAAGCTTTGTGCCAATTGTGAGTCCTGGCAGTCTGTGATAGCCATAAAATTATCTAGATCTTCAGACATTATCCTTTTACACGTGTGCGTGTGTTATTTGTTTGCTAGAAATCAGTATGGAGATGTTGTGTGAAAGGAGATAACACAAAGCAACAAAATCAGACAGTATTGCTTGCTACTGGATTCCTGTTACGTTTGCTTGCTCCCAAGCCCACTTTTTTCTACCCGGTTTGATTCATTTATGTCTCTTCCACTCTGTCAATGTTGTCTTTGCTTCTCCTCTGTGTGACATTTTTATTTTTCATTTTTTTGTTTTTGCCCTCCTCCTTTACCAAAGAAAAGAAAATGCTTCATCAAAACAATCTGTGTTGTAATCGTTAAAGAGGTTGTGTATATTAATGTGTGGATACGAAGTAAAATATATTGTTGGCTGTGCAGAGAAAGAGGCAGGCAGAAGGAAAAGAAAAGGTAGTAGATAGTTATTGTGGGTAAAACGATGGGGACGTTAACAAATGGCAATGGCAGACGATTCACCAAGCATCAACTGTTGAGACTTCTTGGGAAACTTTTTCTTGGGATGAGTTTGATGATGACCACAGGGACGATTCTAGGTTACTGGCTGTTGAAAAGATGGATCATTAAACAAAGAGACCAAGTTATCAAATTGCAGAGAATGCAGAACCAGATAGCTGGTAGGTTTGAGCAGACGAAGGAGGATATTTCACATACTGTTAATGAATTGATACCTGTTATGGAGTTGGTCCTAGACAAGAACGGGATGGATTTGGATCATTTGTTACAGACATTAAAGAACAACAACAATAACAACAACAACAACAAAGACAAGAGAAATGGGGAGGGTGATGGTGTTCCAAATACTAAGAGGAAACTATGGGATGATTTGAAATCTAAAGGTTTAATCAGGTTGATCATTATAATCTACATGATTACCAACTTACAAATTTTGATTACTATTCAATTAAATGTGTTGGCTCGTAGAGATTATTTAGAGAGGGCCATAAAAGAGACTATAAAGAATCAGAATGCATCAAACCCAATATATGTATCGGTAAATACTATGTATTCTTGGATTAGACAGAAAGTATGGAACAGAACTAATGGTATGGAGTCAAGCACCGATATACAAATGGGTAGAGATAAAGTCACATATATTAATGAACAAGGGTATCTATCCATTTCGTGGTGGTTAATAAATCGCGGATGGGAAGAATATTATAAATTGATTGAAAATGTGGTAACTATTGAATTAAATGGATTGGATGTTAAAGACAAAATAACAAAATTAGAATTTAGATCTATATTAAAAAAAATAAGAGATAAGATAAATTTAAAGATAGGGCCCTCGACTACTACTACTACTATAGATAAGAGAAATGATAGTGATGATGATGATGTTATTGTTGTTGATTCTAGTATTATATTGGAAGATGTCACATTACCAGATGAATCAATGGAAGCGTACACTTTACAACGACTTTTAGACGATGAATCGATGGCATTGTTATATTCAGAGGATAATGGTGATAATAGTAAGAGTAATAGAAAGTTAATAAATGAATTATTGAGTGAGACCAGGGGATATCTAAGGATGAGAGGGATCCATAAAGTGGTAGAATCAACAACTGATCATTTATTCGAGTTAGTTATGGAATCCATCGACAAGAAAATAGACAGTAGATCCAAGATGATAAAGAAGAAAGGACAAGATAAGGAGTCAGAACAAGAGAGTCCCAATCAAATAGATGAAAACGTGCACAAATACCCTGTGGCTATGTTTGCATTAGCTGTCAAGGAATGCTGTACAGAACTATTATCATCACCAAACGACTACCATAACATAATCGACACAATCTCACAGACAGAAGATTTGAAGACATTTGCCAGTTGTGTATATAGCAACTATGACATATAGCGAGCCTGCACTGTATAGAATCTAATGACCCTATATATACGCATAAGTATAAGTATACGTATACGTACAAATGCATTGAACCACCGTCTAACTTCCTCCCCCCAACGTACTGTTCATCATTCAACTGCAATTTCAATCTTTGTCCCTTGTGTTTCTCTCTTTGTTGGGATTTTTTGTTTTCTTAACGACTGCTGCTACGAAAAAAAAAAAAAAGAAAAAGAAAAAATAAAGAGGGAAAACGGCAGGAAGCCAGAGGCAAGTCTGCGTTTCACACACACACACACACACACACACACAGATGAGAAGGGACATTTGTATGGGAGAGTCATAGTATATCTGTGTGTGTATGGCTAGCTGTATTGGTTGCACTGTGTTCTTAGAGAAGACAGACGAGTGTGGTAGGAAGTAGCCACTAAGATTAACAAGGTTTGCTTTTTTATTTATTTTTTTATTTTTTTCTTATAAATATTTATTTCGATTTAACAATCCAGAAGGGATAGACAACGATGAGTGGGACTAAAAAGAATCAAACAGTCGTATTAGTAAGTGGTGAAGGTGAAAGGTTCACTGTTGATAGAAAGATTGCAGAAAGATCCATACTGTTAAAAAATTATTTGAATGATATGCATGATTCGAATTTCCACAATGATAGTGACGATGACGATCGTGATGATGTCGACGACAATGACGATGACGACGACGACGACGATGAAATTGTCATGCCTGTACCTAACGTAAGGTCATCTGTGTTACAAAAAATAATCGAATGGGCAGAACACCATAAGGACTCTAATTTTCCGGATGAAGATGACGACGATTCACGTAAATCTGCACCTGTGGATTCCTGGGACAGAGAGTTTTTGAAAGTTGATCAAGAGATGCTATATGAAATCATTCTGGCTGCCAACTATTTGAATATCAAACCTCTATTGGATGCAGGTTGTAAAGTTGTCGCTGAGATGATTAGAGGTAGATCACCCGAGGAGATTAGACGTACTTTTAATATTGTTAATGATTTTACACCTGAAGAAGAAGCAGCTATTAGACGTGAGAACGAATGGGCAGAAGATCGTTAGACACATACACACACATATATATATGTATATGTATATATTTGATATTGGTTGTTTTCTTTTTTTTTTTTTATTATTTTATATTATGTTAATGTTATGAAATGTTATATCACAATGTGCTGTTTTCAATGTTTATTTAATCTATATATATATATATAGTTGTTTGAACAGTTAGATATGTATTAAGTTGACGTTTTAGTAATGTTAGTTTTCTTCTCCTCCCTCATCAGTACTGTAAGAAGCCCTAATTGGAATTCTTGAAATACGTAGTCCGCGGGTAACGCTTGATGTCGAGGCGAAGGACTTGGAACGGCCAAAACTCTGGGCCCAGGCTGTGAGTGTATTCAAACGAGCGAAAGATCGTCGGATTAGCCATTGGTGGCAAATTACTGAGAAACTTATTTAAGAGACCTCTGATTATTGAGATAGTGTGCCAGAGGTAATTATCAGCCTTAACATTCTTGTTATATCTATTAGGTAGAACCTAATAGATCAACAATCATAATTATATAATTGGTTTACTAATTAGAATCAACGACTATATAATTTGTAAGTGTTTATGTATAATTAATATCCATATTTTAGTATATTACTTGAGATAACCCCTTACACACTTATTTAATTTGTCAAGTTGAAAAAAAAAAAACGAGAAGAAAAGTTTGCAAAATACCACAATTTCAACGAAAACATTAAATAACAACAAAAAAAAAAGGATAAAAACAAATCGATTGGCATACTAGTACGTTACTTCTCTTACAGTTATACTAGAAAACTAAGATTATGTTATTTGTAATAATTTTAAATAATATTACTTTATGTTTACATAGGCGTCGCTTCCGTTGCCTGGTGTCATTCATTATTATAAAGAATGTTTCAAACTACATCAAAAAAACAAAAACAAAAACAAAAACAAAAAAAAAAAAGAAAAAAGAAAAAGAAGAGAAACGTCTAATCAGAACTCTAACTTACAGTTAAATAAGCAATTCTTGTAATCCAACTGGAAGACTTATTTACCTGCATGAGGCTTTTGATATGAAGTAAAAAAAAAAAAACCCAACTTAACGCTGTGGGGGGGGAACCCGATTTCGCCTTGCTTCTGCCAAAAAAAAGAAAGAAAGAAAAACGGAATTTTTGCCGTGTTCTTCACATCACGCCACACGACAACGACATCCGGCGGCTTCTTTACATTCCGCGCGGATTGGTGGCAATGCCGGTTTGTCTGGTGTCTGGGTGCAGAGAAGAAGAAAAACAGCGACGTCGAAAATAACGGAGTTGCAGAGGAGGGGGAAGGAAGGAAAATCCGGTTGTTCAGAAATTTTTTGAATATAAACAAAAACAAATTCCAGTCGCTTTCACATTTAAAGAAAAGAAACACATATAAGCTGATTTTCTTTCACTCGTAAAAGTAGTAGGTTAATCCATGAACCTGTAAAATCAGTTGTTGTTACAAGTGCATTTCGTCTTTTACTTGTGAGTGTCTGTATACATTGTTATATGTCCTGACTTTTACAAGCTGGATCCCTTCTTTTGCCTGCAAAAATATCATTTTACCAGACTTCATAGAAGACAAAACAAAAACAAACAAACAAACAAACATTTAAAACACACTTACTTATTCCTAACTTGTTTGATGGGGTTTTATTCATCCAAAGATGGTAGTCATAAAACTACTTCTTTAACTAGGTCATTAAGTGATGGGGGTATATTAGCAAGGTTTAAATATAAAAAAAATAGAAAAAATAGAAATAATACCAATAATAATAATAATAATAATAATAACAGTTCAATTTCTTCGAATAGTCGACAAAAGCATAAATCCTTGCGACTCAGTAATTCTGACCGTAATCCTAATAGCAGTAGGAAACCTTTGTTATCACAATCTCCATCTTCACCGTCTTCACCACAACCACAACCATCATCACCCAATAACTCTAACATAACAAATTTGCCTACTATCAAGCTCACTTCACCCTATCAACTGCCTGAAATCGAATCTATTAAATCAAGTAGAAGTAGGGATAAGTCGTCAAACAGTAACGATGTCAATGAACCAAGAAGATCCTTACAGAATTCAATAGCCGGGATTAAACAATTGCCCCATCATAATCACAGTCACAACCATATATCACTTTCCCATAGTCATACACAGATTGGGTCTTCGAATACTCATCTACATGGGTTTTTCAATATCCCTGTACCAATCGAAAATAATAATAATAATAATAATAACAGCAACGACGATCGAGTACCATCCAACGAAAATATAGACACTGACACCATAATCACAAATAATACTACTCCAACAAATAACACCTATACAAATAAACCGCTAAATAATCTGACCAGTACGCCCATCAATCATTCAGATACAGAAGATACAAACAATTCCACCTCAATCATAGGTACCATCTTATCCTTCGCTCATACTGCCATAGGGCATCACACAAATAAAACTAATACCTCAACTAATTCTGTTATACCATCTATTTCTAACTTAAGTCAGTCAATCAATGGGAACCATATCCATGAAGATGCAGATTCCATTCAAGGGGATTCAATTAATACTAATAATAATCGTATTCAAGACACTTCTACTACCAATGCAAATGGCTCTGTAATTCATACCCGTAAATTTATTTCAAACAATGATTCAAATTTGACTACCTCAACTATTTCAAACCCAAAATTAGGCAAAAAAACAAACGCTCTCGCTACCAACGTAATCACAATGCCAGAAACCAACAATAATACTACAAAACCTGTACCAAATAGAAGCACTTCATTTTTACGTCACTTGGATTCTTTATTATCTCCAACCAATCCATTATTGACAAATATCACAAGTACATCTTCTTTATCAACTAAAGATGTAGTTAATAATGGTGATGGTGTCAGTGCTCTATATACCAATTCCAGAAAAACTAATAGCAATA
Source organism: Arxiozyma bovina (assembly GCA_023309525.1). Lineage (NCBI taxonomy): Eukaryota > Fungi > Ascomycota > Saccharomycetes > Saccharomycetales > Saccharomycetaceae > Arxiozyma > Arxiozyma bovina. The sequence goes on along the minus strand of JAKZLQ010000155.1, from coordinate 513,376 downwards.
ATGATAATGATACTGCTACTACCGCCACTTCTACTAATACTCAAAGTGAATTGACAACATTGAATAAGGTTAAATTTGAATCAATTAATTCTTTGAGTAATGTATCTCCAGATCCACCTACTATCACTACTTTAGGCCATGGAAATTTAACATTGGATTTATTTGAAGACAATCCATCTCACACCAATTTACACAGTTCAGCACATCTTATGTCGAGCGATAGTTTAATAATGGAAAACAATAACAATATAAAAATAATCGATAACATCAATGAATCAGGGTTAAATAATAAAACTGAGGGAAATAATTCATTAATTTTCAAGAACAACACAACAAATCTTTCCAATAAACAATTAGCTGCTACTAATAGAAACAGCAGTTATATTGATGTGTCGAAACATAATCCATTATCGGCATCTAATAGAGAACGATCAAAGACTCTTCCCACAAAAGATGCACATGACGTTGAGAATATTAAAAGAACTTCAAGGTATTCCTCTTTATCTAATGATGAACATTTAGATATCAATAACAACAACAACAACCTTGTACCAACGAGTAATGTTCCTTCCGAAAGAAAATCAAGAAGCATGTCAAAAAATTTCTTAGGTAGAAGATCGTTCTCTCCAAACATTACAAAAGTTATACCAAATATAAATTTAAGACCGTCTATGAATAGAGCAAGAAATAGTACCGAAGTCCAAGAGTCTAGAAATCTATCCGCTAGTTTTGATAATATGATAGATCCTGTCGTCAATTTTGATTACAATAAACCAGCAGAATTAGTTGGTATTGAATATAGTTCAGAGAAGAAAAACGCTGAATTTCACAATCTTTTTAAGGATTCAGGTATATCACCAGATGAAAAATTGATTATTGATCACAGTTGTGCTCTTTCTAGAGACATTTTGTTACAAGGTAGAATATATATTTCAAATCAACATCTTTGTTTTTATTCTAATATTCTAGGTTGGGTTAGTTCAGTAATAATTCCATTTAAAGAAATAGTCCAAATTGAAAAGAAAACCACTGCAGGTATTTTCCCCAATGGGATAGTCATCGACACTTTACATTCTAAGTATATATTTGCATCTTTTATCTCTAGAGATTCTACTTTTGACTTAATTACAGATGTTTGGAATCAGATAATTTTAGGCCGGAGATACATTAAAATGGTAGAGAGTGACGAAAATCTAAGTGATTTGCACAGTAATTTAAGTTTTAGTAATTCAAGTGGGAATTCATCCTTTAATGATGAAATGGATGACAACGATGACATTGACGACTACGAGGATGATGATATGAATGATACAGACATGACCTCTAGTGATGAATTAGACGATGAATCACTGTTAGCAGCATCTAAGAGAAATAAAAGCAACACTTTAGTGGCGACTACAACAAATAATTTTCCTGGACCTGCCACTCACGCACCTACTAAATCAGATTATAAACCTGTTTCCAATGAACGGCTAATCAGTGAAGTAGTTATCAATGCTCCGTTGGGTCAAGTAGCACAAATTTTGTACGGTGATGATGTCAATAGACTGGCAGCTATATTAAAAGCACAAGCAAATTTTGATCTCTCCCCAATCCCTCCTTTATTGAAAAACAAATCTCGCGAATATTTTTACTATAAACCGTTACATTTTGGATTTGGTCCAAGTAAGACAAAATGTTTAATCGTGGATAAAGTCATCAAATATGATCTTGAGGATTATGTTCAAGTTTTCCAGGAGTCCAAGACCCCAGATGTCCCATCTGGGAATTCTTTTACAATTAGGACAAATACAATATTGACTTGGGATGCCAACAATACAACAAAAGTTACCACATATTTCTTGGCTGAATGGTCTTCGAAAAGTTGGTTGAAAGGTGCTATTGAAAAGGGTGCATTTGATGGTGTTGTCAACACGACAAAGATTCAAAATAATGAAATTTCCAAATATGTTAAAGAAGATATGACAAAATCTTCAACAAGGAGAGGACTATCTCAATCTAAGAAAAATAGAGAATCTGTAGATGAAAATGAGGAACTCGATAACAAGTTAGGTGCATTACCAACATTAGGACCTCTCACTCACGAACCAACCGAACCTGAATACTTGAAAAGTAAAAATGATGTGATTATTAGTAACGATATAACCTTTAATGTTCCTCTAGGTACTATTTTCCAATTGTTATACGGTGACAACACATCCTATCTAAAACAAATTTTAGAGAAACAAAACGCTTTTGACATCTCTGTTATTCCTCCATTTACCAATAAAGAAAGAGAATATAAATATATTAAAAAACTAAATAATACCATGGGTCCTAAACAAACTAAATGTACAATTACAGAAAAAATTGAACATATGGATATAAACAGTTACATTTGTGTTAGGCAGATAGTAGCCTCACATGATGTTCCTTCAGGTAATGCATTTACAGTGCATACAAGATTTTTCTTTTATTGGGGTTCTAACAACACGACAAAAATGTTAGTAGTTCTAAATGTTGTATGGACAGGAAAATCCTTTATTAAGGGTGCAATTGAAAAGGGCTCTATAGACGGTCAAAAATCTAGTACAACTATAATTAAAGAACAGTTAAATTCTATCATATCAAATCTCTCCGAGAAGAAGACTAAGAAAAGGTCAAAGACTATTAGAAGTAGAAGTACTACAACAGCAAATAAAGTTGAGGAACCCAACAAACTCGAAGAAATAGCAAATATTACTCAGGAGGAATTTTCGACAGGGATCTTCAACTCTATTTTTTCCTTATGGGAGAGTTTCGATATATTTTCCATCAAAGGGATAATAAGTTTATTAATTGGACTCTCCGTGCTTATCATGTTGTTTAGATCGATGTTCCGTTCTAACACTGTACAACACGATTTAAGACTAGTTGGTAAGGGAAGAATACTGATTGATGGCTACGAATATACGTGTGCTCCAACTTTCAAAACACTATATCAAGTTTACGAAGATGAAATTAGGAGTGCTGTTAGATCAAACAAGGATTATTCAGTTAAGGGACCTAGTAATGTGATAATTTCTTCTCAGAGAAGTATATCTAAGTGGTTGGAAGAAAGGGGTTATGGCTCAGAAAGTACTAAGTTATTTAGAGGATTAGAAGAAATGAATAATAGTAATGATGATATCCAGACTAGCACCAAGAATAACAAAGATTATGAAATAAAGAAATTATTAGAATCTATTAAGATCACTGAACTACAATTAAATGAAATGAAAGATACGTTAGCTACCCTCCAGTCGTAAGCTGACATAATTGCAACGATATATATTAGTTTTGTAAATTGTTATATAAATATGACATGCTAGCTTCTATATTTATACGATTCATATTATATCTACTGGACAATAAATAGATACTTCCTTCATGTTGAGATTATCAAACCATATTGTAGATTTCTTTGAATTATATTACGTTTGATCTTTTACAGAATATAATCCTCTTACAATAACCAATACTATGTATATACATTATATGATAGGCAGGATGAAACTAATCGGCATAGTTGATATATATATATAACTTACATGAGGATACATAATAATATTATTTCTCTTTTGACAACTAACATATATAATTTCATTATTACTAAATTTGTCATTAATAAATAAAGGTGCCTAGAGATTTACAACAATATAATCCATTATCTAGTATTCTTTTTTTCTAATTCATCCAAGTAAAAGAAGTTTCATTCGACCTAGATTAAAGTTTTAATTTATAAACTGTATATAGCTTTTTCAATTTATACTCTTTGTTTATTTTCAATAGTGTGCTAATTATTTCTCAGAAATTATAATGCTGTTAATTAAATAAAACCACTCAGTTTTGAATAGTTCGAATATTGTTCTTCAATAATACAACTTTATATGTATACATTTACTGAGCCATTGTAAAAAAAAAACATAAATACTGTAATTTGCACAATACATATAAAGATGAGGTTCCTCATTAATCCATTTCAATGTCCGAGTTCTCTTGAGTATCCGTGAATACAGATGAGCTAGCAGGTATTGTAATACTAACATTTTCTGAGGTAGCAGTTTGCAAAGATTCGTTTGGTCCAATATTTGAACTTTCCATTTCACTTCTATTTCTTTTTTTACTGTTATTTTCTATATTGGCTATATCAGCATAAACAGCACCATTATTATCGTTTGAGATATGGTCATCTGTCTCTTTATCAGTTGAAATTTCACCTTCTATCATCATAGACTCATCCAATATCTGAGATAATTCTTTATCAGTATATCCAAGCCTATCTTCTTCTTTATCTTCATTGGACTGTGACATCGCCGTTTCTATCCGAGTAGTTAAATTGTTATTGAATTTAACAAGACTATTTCTACAAAGATTATCCAAAGTTTCATTTTGTAAAAATGCATTAATCAAACTTTGTACCTCTTTCAATTTCTCAATAGGTTGTTGGGATGTAACATAAAAATTATTGATATTAGTTAATATCATTCTCTTTATTTCTCTTTTATCAATTTGTGAAAAGATATGTAGAAGGTCTAACAAAAAATCAAGTTGGACTGAACTTTTTGCAGCATCATCCTCTTTTCTGTTAACAACCTTTCTTGGATCAGTCCAGTGTATTAATTGCTGAATAATAACATTTGGTTTCAACATTGCAGTACCTTTAACATCTTTATCAGATGAAGTTTGCAAATCACCCCACAGAATACATAGCCTTAATAAAACATCCGCGGCAACCTTTGACATTTTCAATTGGTGAATAGGATGGGATAGACAATATACTGGAAGTGAGAATGCAAATACTTGTATTAATGGTTCATTAGTTGTATTAGCTGGGGAAAAATATGAAAGTACTAATGTTTCAAATAGGTCATCATCAGTAAATACATCAGCTAAAAACAGTTTGCAAAGTCCCTCAGCAGCAACAACTTGACATTCTGGTAAATTGTTGTTTTTCAATACTTTATAGAACATCTTGTGCAAGGAGACGGAATCTACTTTCCCTTCTCCATTAACCACTTCATTCCCATAAATAGAAAAGATATCTACAATGGCTTGAAGTGCAATTTTTTTTAATGGTTCATCACCTTTAGAGACACACATACCCAAAATATACATATTTTCAATTGCTAATTGAATATCCAACAGACAACATAATCCTAAATTTCTAACACCCAATTCTCTAACTTTTGATTCGCTGTTTCTAACAGCTGGTGTAATTAATGTTTCAATCAAAGATGTAATTAAAATATTCTGTTCCAATGGTTCATTTACCAGTTCCAGCATACACGAAGATCTTGTTAAACATATCACAATAGTTTCTGCACTAGGTTCTCTTTCTTTCACAATACTATTAATAATAGATCTATCAATCTCATTCTCCTTCCCATTAACTAAGTTATCTACTGCAGAATGAAATGAATCTAGATCTTCATCTTCATCATCATCTTCATCCTCTGCAACAACATCTGACAATACGCCTTCATTGTTATCTTTGTTAAATTTCTTGTTTCTGTTGGGTTTATTCTTCTTTTTTTGTCGTTTATTCTTTTCTCTTTCTATTTGTTCTTGTAATTCAATATCCTCATCTCTTAAATCATTAATTATTTCAATAGCCATGGTAACAAAATCCTTCTCGTTAATGGACAGTTTTTTTAAGACTTTATGACCAATTCTAATAAGAGGCTCTGGCAAAGTTTTATATGACAGCAGGTTTCTAATCACAGATAGCATAGAGCGTCTACCGATTTCATCACTAAAATCATATTTATCTGCTGTAATTAAGAGCTGTTCTATGATGAAATCCAAATGTTTTCTGTCAGCTCGAGTTAAAACAACAGAATTTGTCTCATTTTGAGTAGCAGGAAATCTTTTAAGAGAATAAAATCGAATATAATCTGCTAAAACAGCGGCTTCTGGAAAATGTTCATCTATAACTTCAAAATATTCATTCTCCACACATACTGTGTATAGACACCGGAAAAGAAAAGCAATCTCTACCGTGAATTCTTTCCAAATACCTTGTGGAAATTTTAGTCGATTGATAATATCATCTCTCACATTTAATAATCTCATAACAGCTGGATATATACTTATCGATTTTACAATATTAAAATGTTCAAGTAATTCAATCAAATCGCCGTTAAACAAGTTAATCCAATGATATGATATAAGTTTCTCACAAGCATTCCGTACTGAGTCATCTCTATCCTCCAACCCCCACTTAATCAATTGATCTAAAATTTTAAAATCAATTTTCTCGAAACACTGAAGACCCATGGACTTAAGTACCCGAGAATAAATCAATCTTCTATTAACTGAATTAACATCTCTTGCTCGTTCTAAAATATAGGAAAGAGTGTTAGGTGTTTTAATTAAATTTAGCATTGCAGCACGTCTAACATCAGGGGATGGATCATTTTGAATTATATGCATTAGTGAAATAGCTGCAGGCACTTCTTCATCTACCCCGAAATCTTTGTTAAGGTCCTCCAAGACAGTTGTTTCATCTTGAAACTTTGTAAGACAGAATACAGCTTGAGTCCTGATATGCCCTTCTTTATCATATATCCTTTTATTCAAAGACCAAATAAGCAAATAGTAAAGTTCTTCATCAATTTCCCCCAAATTATCCATAATCATGACCAATAATTGTAAAACCCTATATCTGACATTTTTATCTTTACAGTCCATACCTCGTAAGATATATCTTATGAAACCATCTACAAATTTATTAAAGATCTGTTCTTTTTCTATAAAAGTTTCATGTGATTTATCCTTTAAAATCGCCAACTCTTTATCTAAGGACGCAATAAATGCAGCAACCAACTTAACAATTCTATCTCCAACAAGTTCATTTTTCTTTAAAGGTAAAATTTTTAATACAAATTTATTAAACCAATAGTTAAAAGATTCTTCAAATCCATTCTCTACAGCTTTATCTTGTATTTTTTTCAAAATTGCAATATGCTTTCTATGACCAGCATATGATAATTGAGCCTGTTGAAATACATCTGCTATTGAACGGAATATTTTTTGATTTATGTCATCAGTATCTGTTATACTCATCGAGTTTAATTAATACGATTAAAACAAATCAGTTATAAAGGATGAAAACAAAGAAAAAGGGGGAAATATATATATAGATATGTATAATTATTTATAATAATTACTCTTAATTTCCTTATGCGATTATTTATGGAAGGTTTATATAGTATTTATTTAAGATATAGTGGATAGAATGGTTATATAAAGGCAGAACCTTCAGATCAAGATATATTTTTAAATTATTCCTGCATCAATTTAATTTTTATTTTTATTTTTTTTGTATTTTTAGGATTGTATATTAAATAACCGAAAAAGGAAGGTTTTACCCAAATAGGTAACAAAACGATAACAGCAGACGGATATTAGATGGAGATCATATCTTATGGTAAACGTAAGCATAACATTTATTTTATTATTTGGAACACTAATTATGATGTGTCACACATCAAACTTGTCTAATGCAATGCCGTAGGAGAAAATTACTTTTTATTATTATTAGTATGTTGATTCTGAAATATAATACAGATGAATGTTAGTTATATTTCGTTTGTCAAAAATACTGTCGTTGACTCTATGTTTTATTTAATGGCAAAAAAAAGCAAAATACAGCTCTTTATGATTGGTAAGAGTAAAACATTTTTCTAAAATAATACGTAAATCAGGATTTAAATCATGATCATGACACTACAGATCATTTTATATTAATAAACCTTTCCCTTCCGCTTTCTCTTATTTATGGAGTGAGTTTTGTCAATGTCTAAGGATTACTGTTTTTTTTTTTTTTTTTTTTTTCCATTCAACATGTTTTGTATGTTCAATTCCCTCAACTGAAGATTTGATTGATACACATGTGCATCAAAAAGATTTGAACACTCTGTAGATTTTCGAAGAACCTACTATAGCTTCAGTTAATAATTTGCCTAAGTTAAAACTTGATAAGAAATTCCGTAACATAATAATATCCTTGTAACAAGATAAGCTATAGTCCCTCCCCATGCAGGATAAAGAGTAGGACAATATTGCCGAATTGAACCAAAGAACTGTAGAAACAAATCCATATTTCTCTCTCTTCCTGATATCAAATATCCTTTTAAAATGGTAATATACCAATTGTAACTGTTTGATTCTAATATATTCTGGTGGGGTACTCTTTTTCTTACAAAAGGTCTACCAACTTTAGAAAGTACGGTAATGTTTGAAATCTTAGGTACAAAAACAAAAAATAGACCGTCAATCCTACAATGGACGTTACAAGTCAGTTGGAATTCGCAGTCAACAAGATAATAGACGTCTATGATAGCTTCTTCATTACACTCGTTCCATAACATACAAATTTCCCCTTGAAAAATAAAAAAAACAAAAAAAACTGATATTATGATTAAAAAGTGTAGAAAAGATTGTTGTGTGAATATTTCAAATTATCTTCATCTTCCACCTGAATTTACATCAAAGAAACACGTCAACGAATATGAATTTCTCCATGCCATTAAAATAAAAAAACTCAAACAAATATGTATAGACAATATAATGTAACTACTAGAATTAAGAGTTATACACAACATTCTGTATATACGTATCATCTAGTGCTCCTGTTATTGATCCTCTCTCTCTCTCTCTCTCCCCCTCTCACACTGATTAGTGCAATAGTTACTGACACAGCGCTATACAAAATAAGTTTCTTCTTCTTTTTTTTTTCCTTTGGATTTTCTGTGTCTTTTTCTTTTTTATTTGTCGTCTTATTACTGTTCGAGGGAAAATGAAAATTTTTTTTCTTTCCAACCAAGTCAAAAAAATAAAATAAAAAAACAAAACTATCAATAAAAAAATAAAAGAGATGAGATGAGATGCCTAAATAAATAGACAGGTTCATAAGAATTACATAATTCGTAGATACAATTACTACAAGTACACACATACCCGTATACATATATATTCAAATAGATTGGTACAATTATTTAAAGATTTGTACAGTTGGATTATTAATATTGCGTGGAACAAAAAAAAAAAAAAGATGGTCAAAATGCCCTCTCAACAGTTAGCTGTTCATAGGGCTAGATTTGTGGATTATACACCAGGAAATATCACCGCCCTTGCATTCTCTCATCAATCTTCTTTGAAAAACAAACTTACCCCTTCTGATTTAAGATTGGCTATTGGTAGATCGAACGGTGACATTGAAATTTGGAATCCAAGAAACAATTGGGTTCAAGAATTCCTTATCCATGGTGGGAAAGGTAGATCCATCGAAGGACTGTGTTGGAGTAACGTCCCTGGCGAACCCTTAAGATTGTTCTCCATTGGTGGGTCTACTGTAGTTACCGAATGGAACTTAGCTACTGGATTGCCTCTTAAAAATTATGATTGTAATGCAGGTGTTATATGGTCTATTGCAATTAACAAATCCCAAGATAAACTTGCTGTTGGATGTGATAATGGTACCGTGGTAATTATTGATATCTCTGGTGGACCAGGTGTTCTTGAACATGACATTATTTTAACTAGACAAGAATGTCGTATCTTAAGTATCACTTGGAATGATGATAACTATGTTATTGGTGGTGGTTCTGATGGTAGAATTAGAATCTGGAATGCTATGAATAATAATAAAAATATCCATGAAAGAGGCAAACTGTTACACTCTATGAAAGTGGATAAAGCTAAACATGAATCCACATTAGTTTGGTCTGTTTTATATTTACCTTTGAAAAATCAAATTGTGTCTGGTGATTCTACTGGGTCAGTCAAATTTTGGGATTTCCAATATGCGACATTATTACAAAGTTTCCACCCACATAATGCAGATGTTTTATGTTTAACCACAGATGCTACTAATACCAACGTGTTTAGTGCTGGTGTTGATAGAAAGATTTTCCAATTCTCATATCATGCTTCAAAGAAATGGATCAACAGTTCAAATAGATTGTTACATGGTAATGATATTAGATGTATTGCGTCCTACCAGTCCCATGGTGCAGATTTCTTGATCTCTGGTGGTCTAGAAAAATCATTTGTAATCACCTCTTTATCATCTTTTGCACATGGCAATTACAGAAAGATGCCACTAATCAATCCATACAGCAAGAATGTTTTAATTAATCAAGCTCAAAGGTATGTGGTCATGTGGGGGGATAATCAAACCATCAAGATTTGGAAAGTTGGTGAAATGAATGATGACACAAATATTGAAAATAATTACAAATTGGTTTGTAAAATGGTACTTAAGGGCGAGGAGAATATTACAACCTGTGATATGTCCCCAGATGGCCAAGTACTTATCGTGGGAAGATACTCAAATACAAAAGTTTTTTTCTTGCAACCAGTCAATGATGGTAGCAAGTTGAAAGTAACTAAACTAGACAACAATTTATTGTTAAAAACAGGATCTAAATTGATTAAATTTGTTGATAACTCTAGGGTTGTCATATGTACACCAGATGATACATTATTTAAATTAGATTTGGAATCAGATAATGATGAAGAGATGATTGATTTGGAGATATCTGATCTACCAAATACAAAGAGTTCCTTCAAGATACCATATTTGAATAAGATTAACCATCTTGATATTTGCCAAGATTATGCTATAGTATCTCGTGGGTGTGGTGCTGTAGATGTGATTAGTTTGACCACTGGTCATTATAAGTCGTTGATTCGTTTGATGAATTCTATCACAGTTATTAAAATAAATGAAGCAAAATCTACGGTCATCATAATGACAGCTGATAACAAGATTTATGAATTGAATGTTAATATTGACTCATTAAACAATGAAACTAATAAGAGTTTAGAAGATGAATTAAGTGATCATAGTGATAATGAAAAGGATGATAGTACTAATGACGAGTGTACCAAGAAAAAAGAAGAAGAAGAAGAAGAAGGTAGTGAAGATAATGATGTAGAAATGGAAGAAATAAATAAACAAGAAGAAAGTGTATTCACACAGTGGTCCAAGAACAATATTGATAACTTACCAAAGAGAATCCGCATGTTAAGGGAAAAATGTAATGGTATATTTATAGATGAAGAAGATCCAAACTTAGTATGGTTCTGGGGTTCTACATGGATTTCACGATTAGATTTTAGTATTGATTTACCATTGATAAACAGAAAGAAATCAAAGAAACGTAGTCACGAAGGTTTGACAATTACAGATGGAGGTAATTTTATGGACAGTAAACAAACAAACGAAGAAGATGAAGAAGATGAAGATGAGGATATGGATATAGAAAATGCACATGATCACTACTCACATAGCCATAACGATATATTTCCTCATTCGATAAAGAATGATAAAACTGATCAAAATCGTGCCAAATCCGAATCCCAGGTATTTTACTTTAATGATAAATATAAACCAAATCTTTGCGTCGATTTTGTTAGTAAGAATGAACTCATAACTGTAGAAAGACCAATGGCCATGATTAAAGCATCCAAAGCATTTGATTTACCAAAGATAGTCTTTTAAATATGAGGAACTTAAATAATGAAGAATATATATGTAACAAAAACATAAATTTGGACTAATTTATGTTATATACTACCCAAGGAAAATAAGTCATTTTTTCCATCCTATATGTTTATATAGAATTTAACAGTTGCATTATAATATATTATCTGTAACATATTTTAAAAAAAAAACAAAAACAGGAATAACTAACTACTGACGCATACAGATTGTAATTTTGTCTATGTATTAGACTTATAGTATCAATTTCTACACAAGGACAAGATACCATCTTAGTAAGCTTATTTTGGTTCTCAGTTTCTTAACATGATTTGTTTAGTTTATTGTAGATGTACAGATATATATCAAAGAAAAAAAAAACAACTCCAAAATAAAAATTGATAGTGCAATTTATTTTTTTGAGGTGATCTAAATAAAATGTCGATATATTTAGAAATCTGATGTTTTATGAGAATAATAATATTATATCTAAACAGAAAGCAAACAGAATATTAAGGATTAGATAGTAAGTTAATTAGTCTGTGTCAAGTAGAGAAAACCTATACATATAAGGAGAAGGAGCAGTAAAGAGTGGATAATCAAATGAAGTGATGGTTAGCAGTGAAACTTCTAGTATATCTAGTGAAATATTAGATTTAGAAGATATAACTTGTCCAATATGTTTACGACATTGTACCAATCTGCAAAATTTAAATAAGCATCTAGATAATGAACATGGGTTTGAAAATGAACTGCCTAAGGAAGAAACTACATCATTAGCTCCTCCAAGATCTCAAAGAATTCATTTATCACCTATAAAGGATCTCCGATCAACACATTCTAGATCTAATTCTTCCTTATCTAGTATTGATATGAAACCACAGAACACGAATAATTGTAAAACGAAGAGTGTGGAGTCACAGTCAAATAAAACTGAAGATATTCAAAAATTGCAAATCATAACAAGCCATTGGTCCCCATTCATCAAGGGAGAAAGCCGTTGTAATTATTGTCACAGAAAGTTGAGCCCTTCTAGAGGAATTATTAATTGTAATAAATGCGGGAGATTATACTGTAAACAACATTGTACAAATAGAATCAAATTGAACCCAGAGGCACGCTTCGATCCCATAAGCATAAATTCACGCTGGTATAGATGTTGTCATGATTGTTTTACTGCCCGTCCGGGTTATAATGATTATGGATGTTATACCGATTTGACTAGAAATTTTATTAAGATACGAACTGAGAGATCCGAGGACTTACAATTGATTAAATTACAATTAGAGAATAGATTAGTCAGATTATTGGATGGGCTATTTCTCTTATTTAAGAGTCTTAAAATCAATGGAAATTTTACGACATTAGTGAAATTTAATATTAGAAAGAGTCATTTAGAGCAAAGTGTAGTACCATGGAAGGCAGACGACACAGTCCAGAGTTGTTATATTTGTGAAAGAAAGTTTAATCTCATAATGAGGAAGCATCATTGTCGTTTATGTGGGAATATTGTCTGCGATTCAATAGAGACTGGTTGTTCACAAGAACTATCAATTGTCAACCTAAGGGAAAATGCATCAGATTTACCATTCCATGAATCAATCGATTTACTGTTATATCAACAAGTTGATATTAAGGTTAGATTATGTTGTAATTGTTTAAAGTTGGTTTATGGTTCAAGAAAATTTAAAAAAGATATGATAGAGACACACGATTCACCGATAATGGTCAAATACCGTAGTATGGTGAATGTTGCCAGTATGATTGAACGCTTATTGCCACAACTTCAAAATTGTATTATGATAAAAAATTTGAGGATGAACTCAACAGAGACAACCTTTTCAAATCCGACTGATTTACAGGAAGTTGCCAAGGTAAGAGACAAATTATTAAAATCATTTAATATGTACAATCTTTTAACCAGACAATTAATTCTTTTGAAACCAAGAAATGAAGCAGAGAAGCAAATACAAAAAGCTGTACAGATTAGATCTGCACAATTTATAAACAAGAAGATGTTGCCGTTAAAAAGTTTGGAAAGTCTACTATGTTCCAACAACGAATCAGTCATTGATGAAGATTCTACACCCAAATTAGAACAGAGTAATAATTCAAAAGAACTGAGGAAACCATTAGATATTCCCACGATAAAATTAGCTGATATGGTGAATAGATTAACAGTACAAGAAATAAAACAGTACCGTGAAGAACTGATGGTTGTAAAGGAGCAAATTTTCCTAATCAACTCAATGATTGAAGATAATAAAAAACAGAGAAAGTTTGATGAAATCAAGACATTGACACAAAATTTGGGAGAGTTGGAAGGGCGTGCAGTTGAGTTAGAACAGTTATTAGGGGATCAAGGGTTTAAATAACAGAACTGTATGGGAATATATCCGGCATTTGGGTATCTTAATTGGGAGATTAATCAATATCTGTTTAGAGAGAGATGGATATATAGGATAAAAGTAGAAGAGAGTAGCAATAACGACCCACAGACTCTTCTTGTTAGGATTCCTCTCTAAGTAAGTAAAAAATATCTGTTTTATACCAAAATAAAATTGCATATATTCTATTTTCTGATTGGAAGAAAATCGAAACGACAAACCCGCCTTTTCCGGTTACATTTTTTGGATTCGGACGGAAAATTTCCCTTTTTTCGGCTTATGTCATTTTCCTCTGTGGATTACTGAATTGAATATGCAGGCTTAGGCGGAAATGAATCTGCCTATAGGATGCTCGAGAAAAGCAAAGGAAACCAAAAAAAAAAAAAAAAAAAAAGAAAATAGACGACAAAATAGCTGGAGTTCTGAAGAAAAATTACATGGATAGAGAAGGGGGAAAGCTATAGAGAGGAATTCCTGGGTTAATAGTGAAAGATCCCTTTGCTTATACCGTCGATTGATTTCCCAAACGTGTCTCTTTTGTTTTCTAACTTCCTACTAGCTCTACAGCAGGCGTATAGAGGTCAGAAAAGTAAAGTTAATAACAAGGATTACTTTTGTTTTAATCAGACTTTACAAGATTAACAGTAAGTTACTGGCAGAGTTTGCTTTTACCTTAAGTGGAATTGCAAGTACACATAAACCACAGATAAAAATCATGTCTACTGCTAACGTTTTAAGATATACTGCCCTTGGTTTAGGCTTTTTAGTCGGGTTCAAGACTGACTGGTCTTTAAAGTCTGAAGCTAGAGAAAAAGAAGAAGAGGACAAATACCAAGCTCAACTTAAATTGGTGGAAGAAGCTAGACAAGAATATAGAAAGTTACATCCTGTTGCTCCTGTTGAATCTGGTAAAGTCGAAGTCAATTTAGACGATCCAAATTTCGATTTTGGTAAATTCATCGAAGAAGCTGTAGGATCCTTAAAGGCCTAAATAATAATAATAATATTCTAACAGTCATCAAGTTATAAATTTTTATTTGTGTTTTTAGTTATCCTTTACTATCACTTTGCTTTTTTTTTTTTTTTGTCCCCAGTTTTTTGATTATCTTCTTCTTTTTCTATACATATTAAATATCTATCTATCTATATATATATGTATATATTTACAATGTACATAAACCAATTTATATTCAACAATTAATACCAATATACAATATATATATATATATATATATATATATATATATATATATATTCACTATACTGTCGAATTTCTTATTATTCTACTTTCATTTATATCTTTTTATGAAAGTTCTGTTTGAAGGACTACAATTAATCTTTAATTTTATTTACAAGGTATTTTATCCTTTATTGCATGTCACCTATTACATAACATATATATATGTGTGTGTTAAATCTAGTAACTTAATATTACTTTATTGTCTTACTCTGGAAAATATTCTTCCCTTTGGCAATCCATATTTCTCTCTAACATTTGCTACATTAGTATCCCATTCACTTCTCCAAATATGTGCACCAATTGGATCTAATTGATTCAATTCAACAAATTTTCTTATATCAAACGAGTCTCTCTTTATAGTGGAAAGATCAGTCAATGTTTCGTTTGGTTGTCTAAATACCCATACTACAAATCTTTGTTGACCTGCATTCTTTTCTGGTACAGGTGGTAAATAATCAATAAGCACATTATCTTTTACGGTAAATTTTCTTGCATCGATAACGTTATCATTATAATCCAATTTCAAGTTTTGTAAACCATAACATAAGGTTGTCTTAAATGAATCGTTGATTAAATCTGGCTCATCGGGATTGACTATTAAAATTGTGTATCTTTGTTTAGATAAATCTAAATTCTCAAATTCTTGAATTTTGAATATTGGTTCAAATTGAGTCACGTTGGATGATAAAAATTCACCTGGATTGATCCATTTATTTACACCAGTAGAATATGGAAATTTGATCATGACATTAGCACGAGGCACCAAAGTAGGTAAAGTATCTGGGATAGCGTGCAAAGTTTCCAATCTTTGCATTAGCAACATTTGAGCATAAGATTCCCAATGTTTCAATCCCATATGTCTATATACAGGCAGATTGTAATCTATTAATCTTGGATTATTGTCAATTTTATCGCTAAATTGGAAATTGTATTGAACTTCAGGGTTACTTATCTCGGCTTTGACCAACAGTTTATTCTTTAACTCAGGATCATTTGTTTGTTCGACCTTAGAATAGATTTTACTGGCTCTATCTTGTAAGAATGAATAAGCCAATTTGAAGGTAGCATCGATTTCCTCTGGAGATTTGTATCTAGCTCTGGATGCCTTTCTCCTTAGAGTGTAAGGACCCTTAGCCGGTTCGTTCTTGCCCGCTTCTGTATTCACGAATAAAGACTGTTTTAATTTAGATGAACGTAAAGATAGAGCAACAGATCTTTTCGTAAAATCATTCCATATTTCATTTTGTTGAAATTTGATGACAGAAGAGTGGAAGGATCTACGTAGCATTGTCAGTTGAAGTATTTGAAAAAATTAAAAAAAAAGAAGAACAAAATAAAAGAGTGGAATATAGAATGTACAGTTTTCCTCTCCTCCACTTTACTATAGTGCGGTAATGTTATAGTTTATGAGCGGTAGAGTGGTAACAAAATGGTTTGTCCCATTATTCATATCATTTCTATCCTGCTTTTCCTGCTTTTTAATTAAATACTTACTATTTGTTTTCACCCTTTGGATGAAGCCACTTCGAAACGAAACTTTCCTTTGCGATGGAAAGTTGTTTATTTTTTTTTCTTTTCTCGATCGATCGAACACACAAGTTTACACGGTGTGTGGGTGTATGGAGAATGAGAGACGTTTCAAAAACGTCACAAATTGGTGATGAAAAATTGTATTTTGTGACAGTTTAATTTCATCTCTTAGATACGATAAGTGTTGTGATGGGCTTGTGTTCAATATTGATTGCATTGGTGCAAGAGAAAAAAAAAACAGTCTGTTAAAAGAAGCTGATTGTGATGATGAGGGACTTAAGAATTGTAAATTATCAGCCATTATTCAATTATATATATGTATATATATATATAGAGAGAGAGAGTGTGTGTGTGTGTGTGTGTAAATTGTTTTAAGTTATAGATTTCCTATTATCAATAACATATATAATATGAAAGTAATCACAAAATAAAAAGTATTGCTATCACGAAGAAGGGGAGGAAAAAATAGAAGTTTAAGAAAAGTTTTTTTTTTTTAACAAAAGCTCTCGTATGTTGACAAGGACAGTATCAACTAGTGCCATCAACCAAATCCGAACACGATCCAATTCTATTGTTTCGCAAGGTTCAAATAAAATCAAACCACAATTTGTACAAAGAAATCTTTCCACACGAAGTTTAACATTACCATCGCCTGTGTTATGTACAGGATCATTAGCTAATGGCGATCCTCTGTACGACGAATCATTTATTGAATTTATTGAATTTTTGAATAAGGGGGAAGATCAAAACGACGACCTCTTCATTAATGATTTTGATATAGAGGAATACGGTCCTGCAACATTACTTGGTGTGAAATTGATGTGGGAGACTTTGCCGCAGAGTAGTAAAGACATTTTTATTAGCCGTGCATTAGAGAGAAGAAAAAATGATAAAGATACATGGAGATATTCTGATATTAAAGAATTATTTGAGTCTAAAGCACCGCCAAGCAAATCTGGATTTATCCAGTTTCGTAAAAGGATTGGACCGTATCTAAGAAAGGAACAAGGCAATAAACTCGATGAAAGGACAATATCTAGGGTAATTGGCGATATATATAGAGAAGAATTATCTAAATTGGATAAAAAACAACTTCAAAGAGAAGCCAAAAGAAATCACGAAATGTTTGTTAAAGAGAGGATTAAAGTTGTGGAACAATATGTGAATGAAAACTTACAAAAACAAAGAATAGCCAATGATCCAAATTTGTTGAATTTAAATAGGAATGGGACAAGGCAGCGTATTAAAAATATCATGAAGGAGATCAATAATCAGTCTAAAAAAATATTAAAACAAATCATTACAAATAGTCCATCATCCAAAAAGAAATAAAACAAAAGGCGCAACAATTAATATAACAATATATATATATATATATGAGTGTGTGTATATATGTGTATGTGTGTATACGTATATTTGTCTAGTCTCTTAACCACCATAGACGCCATTAAATACACATTTAATTTCATCGAGTGAATAGTTGGATAAAAGACACAACTGCAATAATATCCTTGACTTTTCCGGATTCAAATATCCAGAAGCAATAACGTTATTACCGTCCTTAGGTAAATTAGCAATAGGAATCATCCCATCCATCGACCTCTTAGAATAAACGATTGGTTTATTAGTCAAAGAGACACACTTGTCATTGACTGCATCAGGCAATGAGCCTGCACCCATAGTAGCAATAACAATCCCATCATAACGATCTTTAACCAAATCAATGATTTCAGGGTCCATTGTCTGATGTCCATATAAGATACATACGGGAGGCAATCTATTACCAGTATATTTATCCCTTGTATCTAGATCTAATTTCAATTTAAACTTGTGTACCCCCTGAGGCTTCACAGGAGGATAATAATAATGGATTTCGTTGTTGACAAAATTGCCTAAATATCCTTGTCTGACATTAAAGGAATCCAGCGAGTTAGCGTTCGTTTTTGTGATATAGTAACCTGCAGAGATCTGGTCGTTTAACGAGACCAACACACCACGACCTTTAGACTTGCTATTGGATGCGATGCAGATGGCTTGATAAAGATTCATTGGGCCATCAGCAGAGACACTTGTGGAGGGTCTCATAGAACCGACAAAGACGATGGGAACGTCCCCTGAGTCTATAGTGGATTCGATGAAAAAAGCTGTCTCTGACAATGTATCTGTACCATGAGTGATGACTATACCATCGAACCTCTGTAAAGCAGAGGATATACCGTTATAGATTGAGAGCAGTTGGAACTCGGAGATGTCCTTTGAATCGACGTTGCACAGTTGTTCGTATTCGATTTCACAGATCTGAGAGATGTCAGGGATAGCATCTAGCATATCCTGAATAGTCAAGTCTACATGGTAACCAGCAGTAGCCGAAGAAGAACCACCTTTGGATGCAATGGTACCACCTGTCCCCAAGATTTTGATTCTAGGCAACTGATGGACATGACGAGAATGAACATTATTTTTTGAGAAGGAGTTGCGATGCTGTGAATTAACGATAGTGTTATGATTTGTTATTGTGGAAGCAGAAGAAAGAGTGGAATCGGAGGATATGGTTGGGTTGATGGGATTGTTTATTCTTGTGTGGGTGTTGTCACCATCTCCATCATCATGAAGATGATTATTTTCTTCTTCATTATTTACAGTTAGGGTGAATTGGGAGTTTTCTACATCTGAACAGATAGTCTTAATTTCAATTGAATCGTTTGGCATGTCTATAAAGGATGAAGAATGTGTGTGTGTGTGTGTGAGGGAGGGAGAAGAAAGGACGAGTGTGAGTGTGTACAACTATTGCCGAAGACTTATGAAGGGAGATGATATAAACTTGGGGTCAAGAGGAGATGATTACGCATATATATATATATATACATATACTCACCTACATATACATGCATGTGTATCTTACTAGATCTATAAATTGTGTGTGGAGTGAAATTTTTCAGAGCTAAAAAGAAACGAGACGCCAGGCCTCTGCAGGCCCCACAGACAGCGGCACCGCTGCCCCACCGGCCAGAAGAAAACAAGCCGTCGTGGTATTTCTTGGGCAAGCTGAACTGAATGGAGCTGTGGTGAACGACCACTACCAAGGGCATATGTAGACACACACACTCACACACTCACACTTACTCATTCACTAACTCACTCACACACGCTCTCTCCTATACGTATAAAGATAGATACCGTATATTCAAGATGCAAAACCCATTCGAACAAACACAAAGAAGTCTGCTGTCACGTATAATAAGTAATGTTGAGAGACTCAACCAAAGTGTAGTAACGTTAAACCAGGAATTGTCAATTCTGAATTCAAAAAACCAACAACTTTGCAATATTGCTACTATATGTGATCACTATCAAGAATCTTTACAGTTTAATATATCCACTAATGGACAATTGAAGCCTCCGTCAGAAGGTTAAACACAAAAAGATAACATTATCAAACAACTAATATACACACATACACATATTCATTTATTTGGACTACGGTAGGGGGTAAATTTTTTTTATAAATATATATATATATATATCTTAAATTCTATTATATATATATATATGTAAAGTAATATACAATTATATATTAGGTGATATATAAAATATCTCAGCATAAAGGAAAACCTGTCATTAAAAAAAAAAAAAGACAAAACTGCGATCCGTGTAGTTAATATATTTATATTATATGTATGATACTGTTTAGTTGGATCCACTTGGTAACAAGCCAAATCTTTTCTTTAAAGTGACTCTTTGTCTAGAATATTTGTCATCTGGTGAAAAACGTGCTGGATGTGCAGACTTGGTGATTTCACCCTGTTCTGTAATCTTCTTCAATGTGTAAACTCTTTTACCTTCCTGGTCTAATGTATACATAAGATGCATCTTGAACAAATATCAATAATAACAAATAAAAAAAAATAAAAAAGATAAAAACAGCCTGCTGGGTGGGGTATTCTTTGATCTGTCTATCTACCGAGTTATATCTATGCTGTTCCACTGTTGTGTGCTGAAGACAATCACAAACTTTGTTACGTATCCAACTGTCCAATCTTTTTCATTCCTGCAACGTCAATGTATTCTCCCAACTGAACCAAGTCATCTATCCCTCTCTTTCTCTCTCTCTCTTCTGTATTTTCAATTTTACCTCAGTGGACTGTCCCCCTCTGTTTTTTTCTTTTTTCTTTTTTAAAAACGAAAAAGAAACAAAAAAAAAAATTTTTTTTCTTTTCTGGCACGTGCATGTCATGTGACCGCTGTCCTCTTTTCTTTTCTTTTTCCAATCGAAAAAAAAAAAACAAACAAACGCAAATGTGACTTTTTTTGTGAGAATATTTCATAGATATGTATAATGCAATTATGGTAAATGCGTTATACATGCATGATCTAAGAGTAAACAAACGTAGGAAAGTACTGTATCCGTTGATATGGTCAAGAGGTAGATTAGAATAGGATATATAGAAATAACCGATTTACTTTTATTTATTTATTTATTTATCTTTGAAATTTTGGAATTTTGAAATTTTTGGTAGAGATGGCCGATCCTTTTGCACATCTATTAGATTCCTTTAAAAAAAATGATACATCAAATAATAACGCTAACAAATTAAGACAAGAAAACAAACTGAATGAGAGTAATAGTAACAACAAACAAAATGTATCCAGTGTCAATCAGCTAAATACATTTTCTCATAATAAAATTATGGAACCCTTAATACCGTCCAATTCTTTGTTTGTTTCAAATGTGATTAATCCAATAGAAGATATCGGTAACAGTAAACATAATAAGGATGATGATTGGGATAAAGCGTATGATATATTTAATAGCGTTAATGATAATACCACCACAACCACAACAACAACACCACTTTCTCTTCCTCCTCCTCCTCCAACAAGTAATAATAATAATAATACTCCAACTATAGATGACAATCCTGCTTGTTCATCTTTTGAGACTGTTCCAGTTGTTGATGAAGTTAAAGATATGGAAATTGCCAAAATTATGTCGTTAGGTTATTCCATTGACAAATCTTTACAGTTCTATGAAAATGGTTTAGATTACGATACACTGTTACTGAAACAAAAATATGATAAAACTAACGAAAGAATCATAAACAACGATCTTTTTTTAAACGAACAAAATGAATCATTTACCAATACTTTGACAAATATGTTTAATAAAAGTAAGAAATTTGTTCAATCTTTAAATTTAACCGATTTGAATGCAAAGTTTGATAATAATAGACATAAAGGAGAGTTCAATGGATTGAACAATTATTATACCAATAATAATACCAGTCCTAGTGACAGTTTCATAAAAGAAGATTTGGAGAATTTGTCGTTAACAAACGATCTTCTTTCTCCTTCACCTCCATTGCTTATACAGGAGCCCAAAAATGATGACCAAATCTCAGAAAATAATCAGGTCCTATTGGATTGGGATACCCCCATTACTGATCAGGCTCCAAATAATGGAACACCAACTAACCTTTTGTCCACCAAGCCACAAATAACCGACATTGAATTGATAAGTTATAAGGAATTTAAAGACAATGCAACCAATTTGTTCAAAAATGGTCATTATCCAGATGCTTTGGAGCAGTATACGAAATCTTTAAATACTTTACCACATAATCATCCCTTGAGACTTATTGCAATCTCAAATATCATGTTTTGCCAATTAAAGATCGGTGAATATAATAACATCATTAAATTATTGGATATGTGTGAAAAGTTGTGGCCAAATGAAGATATTAATAATAGTAATAGTAGTACCGAAAAACAAAATTGGGATCAAATCATTCCGAACAGTGAACCACCAAGAACATTTAAAGATATATGGATCAAAATAATGTTAAGGTGTGCAGAGAGTTACGAACATTTAGAAAATTTTGATAATGCATTGAACATCTATAAACAATTATTAACTAAAAATGTCACTAATAAGAAAGTATTAGATGGGAAAAGACGTTGTGAAAAAGTTCTTTATCCAGAAAAGTTTAGATTCACTTCCAATAAATCTAATTTAGAAGTCTCGCCTGTATCTTCATCTACAATTAATGAAAGTACCAAATCGATACTCAATAATAATAATAATAATAAAGCTTCATCTCCACCGCTTCCTAAGCATACAGAAAATGTGGAAAGAATAAAAAAAATAAACGATAAATTACAGGAAGAGACTATCTTAAAGGAAAAACTGTATGATCAAGTAAATTTGAAGATCGATCAGTGGAAATCTGATAAACCAACGGATATTCGTCATTTATTATCTAATTTACAACAAGTGGTGACTTGGACTTCGTGGACACCTGTCCCATCAACAGATTTGGTTATGCCAAAGAAAGTCAAATTAACTTATTTAAAAGCAGCGTCTCGGACACATCCAGATAAGGTTCCTCATTCATTGGACCTAGAGAACAAGATGATTGCAGAAAATGTTTTCAGTACATTGAGTAAAGCTTGGGAATTATTTAAAGAGGAAAATAATATTTAAACTAGCACAATATACATAATTATAGATAAAATAAAACAAAACAAAAGTTATAGATGTCACTTTATTCGTTATTTCAGAGTATACAAAATGGTAGATTTCTTACTCTCTTTCTTTACAATCTAATTATTGATCTCGTCTATAAACAGAAGCATGTATATACATTTGTTTTTTTTTTTTTTTTTTTTTTTTTGACGTTTGTTATAGGTGCAGCTTTTTTCAAATTGAAAAATTTGTTAGAGAAAGATTAGCAGATCATTTCTCGACAATGTTGGATAAAAGAAGATATATATGTACACACGCTTTATAACATAAAAAGAAGAAAAAAAGAGATGTGTTGGTTTTAGTATACCAATCAGAGTCATGCAGTTGCTTAAATGGCCACATGTATTTTATATCTATTTGATTATTTTATTAGGTGGTGCAATATTGAACTTAATTATTCCTCAAACTTTAAAGAATTGGATTGTTTCAAATGTTTATCCATTTAGACATGGAAATTTAATAAATGAAGTTTTTGCATACCATGGCAATTCCATCTGGAATTGTCTATTTGTTTCACTTTTATTTATGAATCTATATATACGAACCAAGGAATGGGATCCATTAATTTCTAATCATAATCATAATAATAATAATAGTATTAATAATAAAATGAAGAATCAATGTATTTTTATCTTTAAATCATTTATAATAAAGTTTATCATGAAAAATGCCATATTATATATCTTATTCCTATTTATTGATAGATTATTTATCTTTACGGGTGGATCATGTCAATTGGACTCTGCAATAAACTCCAATATTAAATCTTCAGGTCAATGTAGATCATTGAATGGTCAGTGGGTTGGAGGATTCGATATAAGTGGACATTTCTGTTTTTTAATTAATATTAGTCTTATTTTATGGATTGAATTAAACAAAATAGATAATTGGTTAGTTTATCGTTCAGTAGAGTGGGAGAGAATTTATAAGAAGAATAGATTGATACAGATATGTCATTATATGGTTTATATCATTTTATATGTTTGGATCTTTCTTTTGTTTACAACTTCCACATTCTATCATACATGGTGGGAAAAATTTGATGGGTACATATTGGGACATGCATGCCCATTAATTATGTATTATTTGGCACCTACATGCATCATATAATGAATAGAACCGGGGAGCCAAAGAGAAATCTGATAGAAATTCAAAAAAAAAGAAAAAATAAAAAAAAATAAAATTAATAATGAAAGAAAAGATGGGTGAAGTAGGTTCAAATAAACATATGAAAAGAAAAAAATTGACATTATCTACTACTTGATCTAAGCATGTTCAATTTATATTTTAATTCATAAATGGACCCTATGAGCACTATTGATATAGTGGATTGTAGTTCAATATCGTTATCCACGCCTTCCAAAACACGAACCGATTTAATTTGATCCTCTTTTATCTGTAATTCCAACTTAATTGATGTATCCAGAACTTCAAATTGAACTTTAGTTGACCTCATATCATTATATATAATAGATATTATTCCCTCTTGTAATAAATCATTGAAGACCTGACTTCTAATTGAATTCCTCCATAATTGTAAATAAATCTCCTTAGCAAATATATAGATGTCTTTGAATCCATTCTTAGAAGTCCCATTGATTGTAATATCTACAAACAATAATTCGATGTCTATATAACCTGGAATCGTATGTTTAAAAATCGACCACGATTGAGATTTCAATTTTCTCTTCAATAAGATATAAAACGGTGTTTCAAACTGTCTGTCCATTTGATTAAATATATCAAACCGGATACCTAACATTTCTCTTGTAATATCCAATTCTTGTGTCTCTACATTTAATTGTAAATCAGTCGGATCAATAACTGGGAAAAACGTTATACCAAACAATCTGAATATATTCTCTAATACAATTTGATTTTTCAAATGATTGGATTTTTTGTTGTGATTTGAATCATTACCCAGTTGCAATCTAGTTTTCCTCTTTGACGGTGAGGATAAGATTGTGGTATCTAATAAATCACCTACACTTGTATCAAACATTTTATGTTCGATAATAGGCTGATTTTTTAATACCCACTCATGTTCAGGTAAATTATCATCTTCATTTATGTGTGAATTATTTGTACTTTTCTTTTGTTTCTTATTTGGTGTCATAGGATTTCTGTTATCCATCATTGAGGATGAAGAAGATTTAAAAGAATCAGAATCAGAATCAGCAAAAGATGAAAAATTAGATTCTACATCAGAATCCATGTGATCACTGTTATCACTTTTATTTTCGAAGTTCTCATCTTTGAATCTGTAATCTTTGAATAAAATATCATGTAATTGTGGGAACTTTTCAAATATAGATCCAAATTCTTTCACGACATTATTGATCATGGGATCATCTATTTTAGTTTTAGTTGTACTGCTCTGTGTGGTTGACATGTTAGCAGTTCCATCCACTTTATTTTGATCATCATCATTTTCTCCCTGGCTAGTGGTCTTTTGTTTCTGCATCTTTTTCCTTTTCTTTCTCTCATTTCTTTTGCTTGGGTCAAAGCTTTTCAGTTTATTAATTCTTTTCTTTAGATCAGCAGATCTTAAACGTAACGATTCTAATTCATTTTGTAGTGAAAGGACATCTTGCTCCAATTCTTCAATACTGTCGGACATGTCACAATATTTTCTTCTTTAAGTTATGTTTTAAGATCAGTAAAGATATTTCATAAGAAGCGTTAGAAATTACCACCAAAATATTCTTAATATCATTACCCACATAAGTCTACGTATATCTACGTGTAATTACATTTGCATACACCAGTAATTGTACAATATCAGTAGAGTTGTCTAATATATCTAATATATCAAATATTCGATTGAGATGAGAGGGAAAAAAGTTTACGCGTCGCCAACACGCGTAAAGCCATCTGCAAAACATTAAAGATTGAAAATGTTTGCAAAGAAAGAGAAAGAAAAAAAAACTATCCAGTACTAATTGTTTCATCAATTGGAAGGATGTACATATACGTAGTTTGAGAAACAGTTTATCTATTTACAATTGATAGCGTTTAGCTTGTTGGAAATTGAAGTGGTTAACATATAATTCAACATTGAAACATTTAAGTGCACCAGAGGGAGAAACGGGGATTGAACTAAAAAAAAAAAAAAAAGAAGAAGAAAATGTATATCAAACGAGTGGTAATTAAAGGTTTTAAAACCTACAGAAATGAAACTGTTATTGACGATTTTTCCCCCCATCATAACATCATAATTGGTTCAAATGGTTCTGGGAAGTCTAATTTGTTTGCTGCTATTCGATTTGTGTTAAGTGAAGAATATTCTGTTCTAAAAAGGGAAGATAGACAGGGGCTGATCTATCAAGGTGCAGGGTCAGTTATGTCTGCCTCTGTGGAACTTGTGTTCTATGATCCAGATCATCGAATGATATTGTCTTCAGGAATAGTCCCAAGACCTAATAACGAAGTGTTTATTAGAAGAACAGTGGGGTTGAAAAAGGATGATTATCAAATTAATGATAGAAATGTGACAAAGAATGATATAGTAAGAATGTTAGAGACGGCAGGGTTTTCTATGTCGAGCCCTTATAATATTGTTCCACAGGGGAAGATTATAGCTTTGACTAATGCCAAGGATAAGACACGTTTACAATTATTAGAAGATGTGGTGGGTGCCAAATCCTTTGAAATTAAATTAAATGCCTCTTTGAAGAACATGAAAGAGACTGAGTTTAAAAGGAAACAGATAATAAAGGAATTGAAAGAGTTAAATGATAAATTAAGAGAAATGGAAATTGAAAAGGATGAGTTAGAAAGATATAATGATTTGGAGAGTAAACGTAAAGTTTTCTTATTTACATTATATGACAGAGAATTAACCGACATTTTGAATCAAATTGAAAATATTGATGATGATTACAGTAATACATTAAATAACTCTGAACAATATATTGAGGAATTGGATAAAAGAGAAGAATTGATTATCAAAGTCACGAAATTATTACATGAAATTGATAATGATTTGAAGTTAAAGAAAAGTACGGATTTGGTTCAAGCAAAGAATAAATGTAATGATATTATTGATAAATTGACTTCATTAAATCTTAAAATTGATGATGTTCAGGATCAAATAAATTCAGAAGAAAAACAAAATATTGTAGATAATCAAAATCTGGATACTATTACTAAAGAAATTGATGATCGTAATCTCAAACTGAATAAAATCAAACCTAGATTTGAAGAATTGAAGAAGGAAGAAATGAACTTAAAATTAAAATTAACTCAATTACAACAAGTTGAAAGGGATTTATTGTTAAAAAAAGTAATTATACTAGGTTTAACACAATAGAGGAAAGAAATAATTGGCTTCAAAAGGAGATCAATGAACAATCTTCGATTTTAAAGGATTTGAATCAAAACCATGATGAGTTACTGAAGGAAAAGGATAAAATAGAATCTGATCTGTCTAATTTAAAAAATGAAATCGAAGAATTAAATGATTCTATCGAAGGCCCAGGTGTGACGTCGGAATTGGAGGATATTAATTTGAATTTATCTAATTTAAAAACTAAATATGTCGAAAATATTGATGCTCGTAAAGAATGCTGGAGGAAAGAACAAAAACTTCAGGGAATATTAGATACTTTAATTGCTGATTTAAAGGATTCTGAAAGAACAGTCAATGAGACTATGAGTAAATCACTAGCCAATGGAATCACAAACTGTAGAGAGATTACTGAAAAATTGAAACTTTCGTCAGATTCTGTGTTTGGAACTCTCGGTGAATTGATCAAAGTTAATGACAAATATAAAACTTGTGTGGAAGTGGTTGGTGGAAATTCTTTATTCCATATTATAGTAGATACAGATGAAACTGCATCTATTTTAATGAGAGAATTACATAATATGAAAGGTGGGAGGGTCACTTTTGTTCCATTGAATAGAATTCAAGAAGATAGATCAATAACATTTCCACCATATGATCAATCATCACCCTTCACACCCTTGATTAAAAAAATTAAATATGATCCTAAGTTTGAAAAAGCAGTTAAACATGTATTTGGTAAAACTATTGTTGTAAAGGATTTATCCACTGGTTTAAACATAGCTAAGAAATATAAATTGAATGCAATCACATTAGATGGTGATACAGCTGATCAAAGAGGTGTGTTGACTGGTGGTTACCGTGATAAGTATAAAAAAACAAGAATGGATGCATTAAAACATTTATCAAAATCAAGAGATGAACATGAAAAGGTAAAAAAAGAACTAGAAGATATGAAAAATCACTTACATGATATTGATTCATTGATAGATAAAATAAATGGAGAAATGAGAATACTTTCCAATAGACGTGAAGCTATATTGACGAATATTGAAAATTTTAGAACAAAAGTCAATGGTAAAAAAGGTCAATGTAGACTATTAGAAGAATCACTTGATGCATTAGTACTAAAAAGGGAAAAAAATAGCACTAATATAAAGATTACAAATGCCAAGATAAACACTCTTACTAAGGAACTTGACAAGGATTTTAGTAATGATTTATCTGAAGAAGATAAGCAACAATTGGAAGCTATAAGTGCTGATATTCAAACTACTAATAATAATATTAATGTCACTATAGATTCTTTAGAAAGTATAACAGCTACTATTAATAAACTAAATGCAGAATTAGAATTGAACTTTCTTCCACAACAGGAAGAACTTAAAAAGAAGATTTCTAAGTCTGGTGATTCTCTTGTGATGTCTCTTGAAAATGAGTTACAGGTATTAAAGGATGAAAAGAGAAAGATTTTAGAACAAGAAAAATTTGCTAATGAAGAAGTTAACGAAGTTGAAAAAGAAATAAACCGTTTGATAAGTGAAAAGAATAATAATACTAAATTGTTAGAAAAGACCAATTCCCAGCAGCGTTTACTAGTTAAAAAAATTGAGAAATTTCAAAAGAATACTGAAAAGAATATGATAATGAAAACAACATTGTTGTCTAGACGTGACGAGTTACAACAGAAAATTAGAGAAATAGGTTTCTTAGCAGAAGATGTCCTAACCAAGTATTCTAATTTATCTAGTGAAGACCTTCTTCTAGAATTGAATCAAGTCAATCAAAGTATTTCAAGTATGACAAATATTAACAAAAGAGCTTTGGAAAACTTTAACAAATTTGATGAGAAACGAAATGAACTTACAGAAAGAGCCAATGAGCTAGATGAATCTAAATCTTCTATTCAGGAATTAATTGAAAAACTAAAGGCTCAAAAATTAGATGCAGTGGAAAAAACTTTCCAAAAAGTTTCTGAACATTTCGTTACTGTATTTGAAAAGTTAGTCCCGAGAGGTACAGCTAAGTTAATAATACATAGGAATAAGGATCAATCTCAGGTCAATGAAACAGACGATATCGAATCTGTTTATTCAGGAGTGTCTATTCAAGTTTCATTTAATTCAAAGAATGATGAACAAGTTCATGTTAGTCAATTATCTGGTGGCCAAAAGACAGTTTGTGCAATTGCTTTAATTCTTGCTATCCAAATGGTGGACCCAGCACCTTTTTACTTATTTGATGAAATTGATGCTGCTCTGGATAAGCAATTTAGAACTGCAGTAGCAAATACAATCAAAGAATTATCCGAAAATGTTCAATTCATTTGTACGACCTTTAGAACCGAAATGTTACAAGTAGCAGATCGTTTCTACAAAGTTAAATACGAGAATAAAATTTCAACGGTTGTTGAAGTTAATAAACAGGATGCCATTAACTTTGTAAAGGGGCATAACAAATTGGCTGAAGTATAATTTAGATATAAAAATTTTAAATAATTAATGCAATTTCTATATAATATGTGGAAAATTCATGTAAAATGGCTATTTAAATATCGAAAAAGAAAACATTATTTTTCACAAACGTCTGTTGAATGATTTACATTTTTGAATATAACGTTTATTCCTAGTACAATTCAACACTACTTGTTTCATATTCAGAAGAAGTTTCTGCTAATTTTTCTTCTGTTGTGCTATTTTCTAATTTGTTTGTTAAGGGAGAAAATTCTATTGAACCAGCTGTCGTAGTACCTACTAAATTAATATTGTTTAGTCTTTGTAATCGATTGGAGATATTTGTTGAAGTGTTTGTGACAAACTCGAGACTGCCCCTATTATCAACAGAGGTTGACTTCGAATTGATTGGATGTAATATAGAAGTCCTTCCTGAATTATTTTGTGATGAGGGTGAATTATGCACTGTCTCATCCATAGTCAACAAGTCTTGTGATGTTTTGATTGGAAATTGAACTTGCCTTACCTCTTTTATTGAAAAATCACTAGAACTAGATGATATATTATATATATCATCATTATCAGAATGATCATTTGATTCAGAGGAATAAAGATCAAGTAATAAATCTTCACCCACTTCTGGGTGTTTTAAATAATCCATGAATGTAGATGCCTCTGTGTTATTATCTTTTGTAATCGATGTAGATTTATGTGCTTTTGGATTACTGAGATTAAAAATATGTCTATTTGGAATATGTATACTAGCCCCTGCAGGGCTGCCTGGTTCATCCGAATCATTCGATTCATCGGATAGAACAATTGTTTCTGGTGTTATAGTTACATTAGATTGGGAAATTTCAGGGTGAATTGGTGGTTGAGATAAATTATTATTTATAATATTGGTTGATATGTTGTTTTTTGCAACAGTTTTTTCAAAGATGTTATTTTGTCTGTATAAGGAAGAACTTTTGGTTTCAGTTGATATCATTTCATTAGGAGAAAAATCCTTTACTAATTTATCTTCTCTGCTGTCCCTATCATTAGTTCTGCAAACAGAACTACTTGATATGTTATGCTTTTTATTTGACTGTGTCTGACTTTGTTTAGAATTGGTAGTTATATTATTTTTTGTATCGGTAATATCATGACTAACAATACTTTCTTTTAGATCATGTCTCAAAATAGTAAATTTTGGTGCAGCCTTTGCTAAATTGGCAATGACTTCTTCATCAGAGGATACATCTGACATGATTCCTGAAGAGCTTGTTGATTCATATTCTCCTTCACTCTCTGAATAACTTTCGAATTCTTCTGTTTCATTGAAGTCGTTGTCACTAGCGTAGTCTTTTAAATTTGCAGCTTGTCCTGATAATTTTAATGAAGCCTTGCGAGCAGCATTCCTCGGTATTCTTGAAGGTAGAATATTCCTGGGATCTGGCTTGGAATTGTCAATATCTTTGTTTAAAACAGTCAAATATGGTTTCTTTTTAGATTTGCCAATAACTCTTTCAATTGTAAAATTTTGATTTCTAGAGAGCCATGGTGGGGTTTTTAGATTATCATTTTCAAACATTTCTAACAACTCGACCTTTTGAAAACTTGGATTTCTTGATGATATATCGTAAGTAACTTTTTTATTAGAAGAATCATTTCCATCTGCTACTTGAATCTCTGGAGTTTTAGCAGAAGTGTTATGTGAATTTATGCTTTCTTTTTGATTATGTATTAACGGAGGTAATGTTTCCTCTGAAACATTTGGTAATATATCAGGAGATGCTTGAGACACGTCTGATGTCACCTGAGTGTTTATTATTGCAGAATTATTAGAAACAACCGGAGTTTTGGAAGTTTGGGTTGATATCTTGGTCATTTGATCATCTTTCAATCTTTCATCATCATTAGAAAGTTGCAAAGATTCTTTATGGAAGTCATTGGTATCTTTCTTTTTATATTCTTTATCTATCAGTTGATCAGGTTTAGATATTTTAGGATTTTGAGAAGTTTCTTTAGATTTTACAGCTGATGATGGTGTAGGTGATACATCATCTGGTATGTTAGGGGATCTCTCTGATAATAGATTAGGCTTTGGATGTTCTAAATCCTTATTAGATTTCTCAAAGTTTTTATTCGCTTGTGGTTGTAGAGATAATTTTGAAGAAAAATTTATATCAGTGTTATCTTCAGAGTGTGATTTCACCTTTTTATCCATTACATTTATCAAAGGATTATTTTTGACAATACATGTATGTTTGGCTACTGAATCTTTTGGTAAAATATCTAATTTTCCTATTAAATAAGGCTTATCTTTAACTTGGTCTTCTTTTTTATTAGATAGATGGCATTTTGCATTCAGGGAACCTATTTGGTCATTCTTCTGTTGGTGATCATTTTGGTTTTTACCACTGTTTAATAATATATCATTTGATTTTTGTTTCTCATCATTGGATTCAGGATTATGGTCTTCTATCGATTTATTTGAATCATAGCTATTATTATTAATAATTTGTCTTGTCTGTTGTCCCTGTAAGTTTTTTTCTCTTTGCAATTACTTATAATAACATTAGGATTATTGTTGTTCGAAGTTAAACTGGTATTTGATTTTTTTTGATGTTCCATTATTTTTTCAAATATGCTTTTCGATTTGTTAGAATTTTCCAGCTGTTTGTTTTTTAAGTCTGATATGTCGTTTGGTTTCGTAGGTAATTCAGCCAAATGTACATTCTCTGACAATTTGTTAAATAGTTGACCGTCTCTCATGGGGGAACCTCTATCATTTGCTATTGTACTTTGTTGTCTTTGTAAACTAACTCTTTTGGCCATAGATAGTGCACTTGGTCTTTTAAATTTTAATTCTTTCTCTATTAAATGATTTTTGTTGGTTTTCTGCCTATTTACGGTTGTACTGTCCATTTCAACCAAACTGAGGTTTTTATTGCCGGATGACTTATTTACATTTACTGATGAATTTAATGGTGACAGGATAGCTTTGGAAGGATCGAGAACCATGGTAGATATTCCATTGGCTGATGGATTTGCAAAATCATTCTTTGCCGTAGGAGTTTTCATTGAGGAAGTGATACTTGATGTACTGTCCACAGCAACGTTAGATGGATCAGGATGCTTTACTGTTTCGATGTAGTCACTATCATTTGAATATAATTTCTGTTGGGAGTTAGTTAGTTTATTCGGTGTCACAATGGAAATGACTGGAGTACCTAACAAAGTTTCCTTCAAAGAAGATTGATCATATAACTCACCTTGTTCTTCCGCTTTCTCTGCGCCAATGTCATCTATAGTTTTTGTATTAGATGGTGACACATTTGGAGTCGATATTATATTCGAAGAGTGAAATTTCGACGAAGATTTTAAAATACTTTGATCTATAGTATCATCCATAATGACTGAGTCAATATCTCTATAAACTTCATGCACTCTTGGTGTGTATACTCTAATATTAGGAACATTCCTGTTATAATTATTGTGGTTTTTGTTGTTTGAATATTTTTTAGGATTCAATTTTCTTCTTTTATGGTATCTTGTATATTTTGTCTCCAAGTATTTAGGATTGTTCCAATCTACTTCTTTGTCAATAAGCACTTTAACGATATTATTTGTATTAAATATATCTTTAACGATATAATCAGGATCCAGATCGTTCCCGTTATTATCTTGAATGCTAACAATATTTATATCTTCATTAAAATTGGGATACATGTCCTTAAATTTCAATAAAATTTCATTAGCCAACTGATTTAAATCACTTTGAAAATTAATAAATAATAAGAATTTTTTACAGAGTTTTTGAAACAATTGGTTTCTATAAGCGATAATTTGATTTAATCTAAGCTTCTGCTGTTTCAAACTTCTTTGGTTAACTGCACTCGCAATATGATAGCTTAAAGGTGTGGAAATACTACAGTTTATTACTGAGTTACTATTACTGTCAATGGCGCCAGCATTACTATTACTAGTAAAATGTGGAGTAGTAATATTATTGGTAGAGATCAATTTAATATGTTTAGAATTGTGTGTAGGAAATCGTATTCTTCCATTTGAATTGTTTGGACTGCTAACTACTGAGTGGTTTGGAACTTGGAGATCGAAAGCCCTCGGTGGAATTAAAATGATCTGTAATTTAAACATAAATCAAACAAATGCAAACTAAAGCAATTGTGCTCGAGCAGTATTAAATAAAGATGAGCAGTATATTGAAATACTTCGCAAATAGAGTTTTGATAAAAAAAAAAAAAGAAAAAAGAATAAAAGAAGGAGAAGGTAAGAAGCTTTAGTAACAATACTAATAATAAATGCCAATCTAATTGAATATTTCTTCGGCTTTGTAATTATTTTTAAGTATAACAATAGTAACCTAAGTATCGTATCCAATTGGTACCTGCATATACAATTTCCTTAACCAGTAGAAGAATATTGTAAGTTGCGATAGAGGGTATATTTCTAACTAATCAACCACTATTTAACTAGTTACTTTTATGCTAGTTTATTGGGTATATCTAACAGTAGTTACTATATGATGTATACAACAAAGGGAAAACAAAAAAAAAAAAAAACAGGAGAAAAAAATGTGCAAAAAAGTTTAAAAAATAATATTTCAGTTTTTTTTTATCAAGATTTTTAACAAAATTGATGTAAAATTTACATACAAAATCGCATGTTAATTAGTCTAGCGCCAGTCCCACTAGGAATGTCTACAAGTGGAATATAGCAGGGATTTATGAGCTTTATATCTGTCTTTGTCTTCTTTACCATTTTTAGATGAAAGAGAGATCTTCTTGGTGCCAATCTTGTACAGATTGAATAAAGGTAAATGCTAAAAGAGTTTATAGAGTTTAAAAAATTATATTAGTATTATAATTTATTCTGTAAATTCTGGTTTCTTTTTATTTGTGGTATAATATAACATAGAGTAAAACATAAGTTATATGAATTTTAGATAGGAGTCTAATTCTATAGAAATTTTGCAATGTTACCTTCGTCGAGTTAATATATATTTAATATTTTACAAATTTTCAGTTGAATACCAAATATTGCATTTTTAATATTCATACTTGTAACTTTACGCGTTATTACTTCGTTGACAAAATAGTACGGTAATATTTAGACAGTATCATGTTACTACATGATATTTCATTTTCGTGGTACATAATGTTTGCTCATTATCAGTATCTGTAATAGTATTTGCAATAGCATATTTTTACATTTGAGGAACTCATATAAGAATTTTAATAAGGACTATTCACCTTATATTACATATTAATTAACTGTGCCTATGGTGCTGGTTTATTATTTATTCAAAATTACTTATAATATCCCGTGATATGAAGTATGGGTCTAAAGTATTTTTCCAATTCATTTTGTAAAATTTTTTTTGCAACGTGTTGTTGTCCAAGGAGAGCTTATTTGTGGCGTATGAACTTGCGGTATATAATGCTCTCTTAAGAGGCTGCTGTAAGAAGGGCTAGATAATGTTAGAGACAGACGAGTAAGAAATAAGAATATATATATTTTTCTATATTAACTATTTATTCTAGTTATTATTATTTGTGTATTTTAAACCTATAACTAGATTTTTCCATTTTATTTTTAGAATATTGACATTTACTTGTGTTATTGAAAACAGAGTTATTACAGTTTATATAAATAAGACAAAAAATAGTAAAAATCCTTCGTTTAGGATTTTATTATCTCCGTGGAAATTAGTAGACGTTATAGTATCACACGATACTACACTATTTGTTACATATAGTGTCTTGATGTCACAGTAGATGATCTTGCAAACTCTTTAGTCGACGACGATGTTCTTGCTTCTCATATTTATACACTGTATATCTACTTATCCTCACTACTTCTTATGTACAGTATAGTTTATGTATCATATATGGAGGATAACAACCAAGAATCATTTATCATATTTTATATTCTATAAAACGTCCACTAATTTCCACGGAAATGATAAAATCCTGATCGACGGATTTTTACTGTTTTCCTCGAATTTATTGAAACTGATGAAATGTGAACTAATACAATGTACTCAAAGATAAGACGTATCTAAGAATACAGATAAATAACAAATATATTAAATAACTAACTATAACAAATAAATATAATAGATATATAAAAGTATAACAGGATCGCAATACTTTGTTGTTCGTTGAGTTAATCTTCCTTCCTTCTGTTATCTTCGAATATCCAGAATTAAAGTAAGAGGCCAAGGTTCATGACTCCTTATAATTTACCTACCTACATTTATATTCTTTCGACGACAACGAGAAATAGATTTTTCCCAACTCCAACGACGAATACGAAAAACGAAGTAAGAATAAAAAGAAAAGAGATAAGGAAGAGTAATCTTTTTCCAAAGATTAGGAATATTATATTCTAGAAGAGTATATCTCTCGTAGTAGATCTTCATCTATTACAAACATTAATTACAAGAATATTCGTGTTATGTGATATTATAATATGACGCGAATTAAAAATGGACGAGTCCGGAATCGAACCGAAGACCTCTCCCATGCTAAGGGAGCGCGCTACCAACTACGCCACACGCCCAAAACCATTTTTGACTGTTGTAAACCTAATAAGTTATTAAATTTGATTCTTAATATTTTGTTCCTATTTGTGCCTGGTTATATACAGATATATAAAGTAAATATAAAATAATTATAAAAAGAAATAATGTATAAAAATCGTCAAGAAATTTAATTGGGAATTGTTGGAAAATGATAGTTTATTACTGTCATTTTCATGTGAATTATTTTTTTTTAATTTAGTTTTTCTATTTATTATGTGATGGACGAATGTACTGAGCATGGAAAAACATTTTATCTTTTCACCGAACATGATTTTTTAGAGTTGCAAAGAAATAAAAAATTTTAAAAGAATAGAAAAGAAAACAAAGAAGTTTATACTGTATACAACATATAATTAGTATATACATATATACAAAAGTAATAAGACGATAAGCATCTATAACTTAATGAAGACTGCCATTACCATGGACGCCAAGAGCTCCAAATTCCATCAGGAATATTCGCAATATTCGTTCTATTTTTATATTAAATTTCTTGCCTTAACATATTAAGTTAAACAGCCAAAGAACTAATCCAAACATAATTCTAATAACTGGAATAATAGATAATTAATGTTAACAATTAAACAAGGGATGGAACATTTCATATAAGCATAATGTGTAACGTGATCGGGTGATATTAAATATTAAATATTAGAACTCCTTGATTTCATCTTGCATAACTAGGGACAATTTGTATCTTGAATTACTAAAACAGGAAATTCCAAAAAGGGAAAATATATCTAAAAGGGATGCTTGCCCAAAAGGGAAAATTACCAAAATAGGAAGTCTTTCCTAAATAGGAAGTTATACCGAAAAAGGAAGATTACCAAAATAAGTAAGTTTTCCACAAAAGGAAAAGCTTATCAAAAAGGGAAATCGTTTCATTAAATTATTTCTAATCTACAACATTGACTTCCGAAAATAATATGTTTAATATAGAAGATAGATATATAATATTATAAATATGTAGAAAAGGATTAGGTCTATATCCTATTCTAGGGATATATAACTGCTGGAATTATTATCATAATTATCATATGTTAAAGAAGTTTTTTATTATTAATTAA
This sequence comes from Arxiozyma bovina, assembly GCA_023309525.1. Lineage (NCBI taxonomy): Eukaryota > Fungi > Ascomycota > Saccharomycetes > Saccharomycetales > Saccharomycetaceae > Arxiozyma > Arxiozyma bovina. The sequence continues at coordinate 475,808 of JAKZLQ010000155.1, read as the reverse complement.
AGATTTTTTTTATGAGATGCCTCGATGCATAGATATGAGTTTCGAAGAAAAATAATTTTCAAAAATTAAAATTTTCAAAAAATAAAAAAGATAAATACTGGACGCCTGTGGCCTCTACCGATGAACACATTAGATATTTAGTTTATATGTTGCTTTCTTTTTATATGTATGTATATATGTATGTATATGTACGTATGTATGTATAAGTAAATGAGTTTGTACTTTTATCTTTTTACCTTTTTTATTTTTTGAAAATTTTATTTTTTGAAAATTATTTTTCTTCGAAACTCATATCTATGCATCGAGGCATCTCATAAAAAAAATCTTTAATTAATAATCAAAAACTTCTTTAACATATGATAATTATGATAATAATTCCAGCAATGTTGTATACAGTATATACTTCTTTGTTTTCTTTTCTATTCTTTTAAAATTTTTTATTTCTTTGCAACTCTAAAAAATCATGTTCGGTGAAAAGATAAAATGTTTTTCCATGCTCAGTACATTCGTCCATCACATAATAAATAGAAAAACTAAATTACAAAATAATTCACATGAAAATGACAGTAATAAACTATCATTTTCCAACATGCCCCCTTAATTGGATTTTCCTATAACTCCCTCCTGTTCGCTATAACTTAATTATTTCCATTACCAGCATTCCAGAGGACAGTGATTGGGAGCAACTCTTTGGGTGTTAATTCATGTTGCAGAACCATTTTCAATTTCTTAAAATCTTTGACACTAGTGGACTTTGTTAAAGGATCTGCAGGATTTTCTTTTCCATTTATTTTTCTTAAAGTTACATCTTTATCTTTTATTCTTTCTTTGAGCCTTTCAATTCGTAATCCTAAAAATTTTGTTCTTGCCTTAAAATAATCTTGTTTTAACCAGTCCAATGCTGGCTTTGAATCAGTAATTAATGTTATATTTATCTTTTCTGTATTCATTAATTTTTCTAATTTCAATTTTAAAAGCAATGCAATCTTTTCAGCATAATTAATTGCGTCTAATTCTGCTTCTGCAGATGAAGAGCATAAAATTGAAGACTTTTTTGAAAATCCATGGAAAAAATTATTTCCTATCCATATTAAAGCACCGCATCTTGATTTAAGATCAAATTCAGAAGCAAGTGAAGCATCTGAAATCACCGTAATGTTTGATAGATTTTTATATTCTTCTCTTCTGAAAACAATTTTCATATCTTTTGTTGTATAAACATATTTTAATATCTTTTCTATAATTTCAAATACCTTTTTATGAGGATATAATACCAACCTAGCTATTTTACTAACAGAAAATTCTAAATCAACCGTTTTTCTGAATCTGATATAATTTAATTTACCTATCAATTCCTGTAAATATTTTACTTACTTTTTATATTCATCCTTCTTCATACTCAATTCTTTTTTTTGGGTTTCATTTATATCCATACTAACAAACGTTCAGAGGTAACACATAACAAACTTCTTAATAAAATATTAATGGTCGGGTCAAGACAGTCATATAAAAAAATAGCTTCTAGTAAAGAATTATAATGCGTCTACTCTCTCTATCATCTAATAATAGAAAATTCTCATCTTCTAACATACCTATATATTTTTATTGGTTGTGTTCTTTTATAGAAAGATTGTTAAACACCTTGGTAGTGTTGGATATATTTAATTGCAGGTATTTATATTATTGTTATCATTATTATACAAATTTTATTATTGATTCTGCGTGGTTCTTTTAACCAAGAAATAAAATATATAATAGTTAATAAGACATAAATACATTTTCTATAAAATAATTGTCTCCATTTCTATTCCAATAATTTTTTCTATTGATTGATATTTTATAGATATGTCTGGAAATAAATTTGTACAAGATAACGTCAGTATCTTCGTACTTTGAATGTACTTGTCATTCCAGCAGTGACACCTGGATTGTTCTGCAAATAATACTATATTGTTTATTATATAAACCATTTTATAATGGAATTTCAGATATTATATCTTACAAAGAAATTAAACAAATACATAAAATTAAATAACAAACTCTTCATTGAATATATATACATATATATGCACATTTTGCTAATTCATACTATAACAATTCTGACTTAACTTCCCAGATACTCTCTCTCAATGTAACTTAAGAAACTTTAAAATAATAAAATTATCTCAAGGTCAAGTACACCACAAATACGAAGGTGCGAATTCTATATATATATATATATATATGTATATGTGTGTGTGTATTCTTCTTTGATAAGATGAAGAGCTAACAAGTTCCTTTTAATTATTATATTGTGAAAAATAAAGAAACAAATCAATAAGGGATCTTGTCAACATAGGAAGAAAACCATTATTCCTGAAAGAGGTACATATTATATATACACACACACACACATAGATATATATATACAAAAAGTCAGATATACTACCATCAAAACGAATAAAATATTTCAAGATAAAGCAAATTTTTATGAATCTATAAGATTCATTCGTTTGTTTTTTCTGTTCTACCATAAGTTAAAGAAAACTACTAGAACAACGAACCACTTGGTTGCTTCTTCAATAGTATTATAAGGAGAACAGCCTTATATGGTTATAATATTAGTAATTTTTAGCTAATAGTACTAAGAAATAACTATTCAACAGAGGGGAATATCACCGAGACGTTTTTACATGCATTTAAATTAGTAATAACATGACTGCTGGGCAAGTGCAAAAAAGATCAACAATGTTCTTTGAACCTTGTGATTCACCAATAAATATACATAAACATTTCAGTAAGAATAAGCCAACGTTAAAGGATGAGGCTACTAAAAAATTAAATAAGAAAAACATGTTAAGTATAGATGACATGGATATGATTTCATTAAAAACAGATTTCGATAAACAAATGGTTTTGGGATACCCTATGTACCTGGAATCAGACGAAGAAATAGTAGTAACCACTGGAGACAATAATGATTTCCCCTTGAATTCACAGTTTTGCAATGATAATATAACAAATATTGATAATTGTTGCCAAAATGCAATCCCAACTGATTCAAAACATTTCTCTTTTGAGGGGATCAAAAATTATAAGAATCCTTTCTCACAATTAACATCAATAAGAACAAAATATATTACATCTTCCCTTCAAGATAGTATATCAAATGCCAAGTATAATTTAGATAATTGGTTGCTTTATCCTAAACCACTACCGAAATTTTGGAAATTCGAAAAGGATGAAAGATTGAAGAGCCAAGACTCAGAACTAGACCTTCTTAATACTTCAGAATATTTTATTTGTGATAAACAAAAAATAAAAGATATCCCTTATACAGGTAAATATTTCGATATTAATCAATACCAGAAGGAAAATTCTAAATTTAAAGAATCAAAGGAATTGGATTCTACTTTTGTCAAAAATGATTGTAGAAGGATTCCAACTTTCACAGAATTTAAGAATGATTTCGAATATGTTGTTGAAATGATTCAGAATCATAATATTAATTCAATGTCAGAAAAAAGATTATCTTATTTACACAATAAATTCGATTTGTTTCAACATTTAAAATCTAATTCTGAAGTCCTTGAGAATAAACAGGTCCCATATAGAGATTTCTATAATTCAAGGAAGGTAGATCAAGATCTGTTATTAAGCGGCATTATCTCTCAAAGACAACTTAGTGAGTTTATATGGGATAAAATCAATTATGAATCAGATAAAATAGTTTATTGTACTTCAAATAATGATAAATTGACTGTCAAGGATTTCTTCCAATTTGGTAAAGAAAATGGTGAAAATTCATTAGATATTGGATTAAAATTGATCGATGATGAGTTCTTAGACTGGTATAGAGACATTTATTTAGTAACTTATCATGTAATAAAACTCCCCATCAAACAAATCGAGAATACTTTAACTGGCAAACAGTTTAGATACTTTTTAATAGCTTATACTTTTTTGGAATTTGACAACTATATCCAGGGTCAATATCTGGCCGAAATTTTGATTAAGTATTCCATTAATTTACTAGAAAAGTCTAAATATCAATTAGTTCAAATTTCTATTGATTACCAATTTGTAGACAAAAATAACGATGAAAATAATAACTGGTGGATTAACTTTGCCAAATGGGTTATTAAATGGAAATTGGTATCATATAATATTCGTTGGAATGTACGTGTTTCAAGAGTATTCTCGAAATTATTTAAATATAAAATGGTAAGTAATTTCGAAGAATATTTGGATCTATTTTTTGAACCTCTTATTGCTGGACAAAACAACCTTGATGTACAGTACTGTCTAACAACAATATGCTCTTTTGATATTGTGATTAGTCAATCTGATGAATATCTATGGAGTGAGTTCCCCGACATCAATTTAGCACCCAAAGAATGGATCGCTAATGGTGATAATCCTACTATATCACATTATATGTATTACTTTTATTCCAGATTAAGTATGTTCAATCAAATAAGGTACAAAAAGAGTCTGAATACTATTACATTGAGAAGTTACTGCTCTCCAGATACATCTACGAGAAGTTCACAATTTAGTACCTGTAATCATTTTTTCACTGAAAGTACTGAATCATTAGTATGTAATCTTTTGTTATGTAATGGTGGGCTTTTAAGAGGAGAAGGGCTCTGGCTAGCACCTGCAACACTAGAATATTTATTCTACTTGTTTCAAATTCCAATTATAGTGTCACCACTATCATCTATTTCTTTGCACTCATCATTGATTAAAAATCCCGTATCAGAAGTATTTTATTATTCTAATGATAATAATAATGAGGATAAAAATAACATTAGACATTCTAGAGATGTAACAGTCGAAGAACAGACATCTTACAGAAATAACCCATTTATGAGCTTACTAAAAATTGGGTTTAAAGTATCAATATCTTCAAAATCAATATTATTTAATTCTTCTTATACACTTGAACCATTAATGGAGGAATATAGCGTTGCTGCCAGTATATATTTATTGAATGCAGCAGATCTTTGCGAATTAGCTAGAAATTCAGTTTTATGTTGCGGTTATGAAGGATTTTATAAGGCACATTGGGCTGGAGTTCTCACCACTAAGCCTGATAATTCCCCAATATCTGAAATGATTGGTTTAACCGATATTTGGTACGACAAGAAAGAAGATACAAGAATTAAACATAATGTACCTAATATAAGACGTGAATATAGAATTGATACCCTTAATCAAGAATGGAACTTTATTGATTCACATTTTGTTTAAAAAACAAAAAAGAAAGCTTATGTCTGTATACCACCAGTTTGTTTTATACCACTGCAATATGCCCAATTGGGTTAGCATTTATGACTTTATGGGTTTGTTGATGATTTAAACGTATGTATCTATACAAATTTGGAATATAATTTCATTCATTTACATTAAATAAACCAAGTTATTTCTTCCAACTTGGTTTAATATCTCTTACATATCTTGCGAACTCCTGTAACCTACTGAAGTTGTTGATGTTTTTCTCTGCATATTTAGGACCACCATAATAAAACAATTTAAAAATACTATCGCTTTGATCGTTACCTCCAATATCAATGGATAAATCTATCACTGCAACACTCCTTTGGAAATACCATTTGTTAACAATATTATCCCTTCTGCTTCTCCAAACTACTTCATTTGGGAATTTTTTAAACATCAAGTTGAAAATAATATCAGATATCCCTAATGACCCCTTTAAGTGTGGTAGAACTGCAAATTTATCTAAATACACAAATCTACTCTGCTCTGGTCCCTCATAGGTTAATATTGCAATACCTTCATAATCACCAATAACAATAATGGATGCAATGTTTCCATTTATTCTTTGCATGTAATGTTCTAGATCTAATGATCTATGAAAGGATTGATCTAAGATGGATTTCATTTTAATTAAGTCTACTTTATCATTAGTTATTTTCATAGCTTTTCGCGTACTTTCATCTAACACTATATGATTGCATCCCGATGGTAAACCAACAGAATTTGTGTCATTTAACGTTCTGAAATCAAATGTTTTGATATTAATACCCTTTTTCAAAACAGTGGTATCCAAAATGGCATTATTGTAATTTTGTTTCTCGATATTTGGCAATCTTTTGATATCTAACTCATCTTTATCTGTATTATTGAAGATCTCTTCAAAGCTGGTCTCTTTGCGTCTTTTGAATCTAGGCAAAGAAGATGAAATCAGGGAACGATCAGTCAGTAAGTTATAAATTAAGGGATTGTTAGTGTCTGATGACAGTGCAGCAGATTCTACAGTTGTTATTAATCCAGTAGCTGTATTAGACAAATTTGATAACACTGCATTCATTATCTGTAGGTCTTGTAAATGTTCCTTGGTTTTCTTTTCCAATTTAGTAATCTGTTTCTCTTTCAGATAAAGCTCCATTCTATCAATCAAGTTCTCTGAATCTGGTTGTCGTTTTGCCAAATGAGAGATCTTTTGAGACAACGTCTCAGTCAATGATGGGTATTCTTGTGAAAGATTTATAAAAACATGAGAATTATCATTTCTTTCACCCGAGGGAATACCGCCAATGCTGTTTAGAATGAAAACTTTATCTATTATTACAATAGCATCTTTAGATAGATATCTCATAAAATGAACTATATCTCTTGAGATATCTTCAGTGGCATCTGATTCATAGAATATGTAGGGTTTAATAATCGGAACTAAATTGGGAATCGAATTATCAAATAAGTTTAAATCCTTTGAAGATAAAATGGATTTGTATTGTCCTGTGGTAGTCTTCACTAAAGGTTCCTTTAAATGTAGTGGTCTTAAGTTAGCATAAGCTATCAATTTATCCAAGGTTTCGGCTTCTTTTTCGATATTTTTAGAGGGTGGTATAACACAAATTGGTCTCAACCCAAGGACTCTCAACCTTCTAATGGTAGCAGACAATTGCTTCAAAATATTAAGGTTACACAGGTGGAGATCACGAATCATTAACAGGGAATAATTAATCAATTTTGTTTCATCAGCATACTTTGTCAAATAATCTTTAGCTTCACGCTTTGTGGCAGTAGAATTTAAAACAGACAGAATGATGTTTCTAGAGGACATACATCTTTTAAAATTGACAATATTAGTATTTAAATTTACACAGCTTCTTGGTCGAGCAAACTTCGAGGCTAAAATAATTTGGAACATTAAAAAACAACTACAAAGGATAAAGAGAAGGAAGTTCTATATGTTCAACAGGTTCATAATAATAAAAAAAAAGTATGATGCTTTCACTTCTTTGCTGTACAGTAAGTAGTGTACTGCTATACCTTATGTAACGTTGAAGCTATTAAATAAATGTACTAGTAAACAAATGTCAAGCAATCGATACAACTTATGATCTCTCTTGTCCATTATATATATATGTATACATATGTCTCCATCAATCCAACTTGGTAAACTCCCCAGAGATGACTCTTCGAGTTTAGTTTAAATTTTTTTTTCTCCAATTTTGATCTTGCATGAAGAGATCCAATCTTTTTTTTTATTTCTGTTGAAGCTCTCGAAGGTCTCTTTTCTTTTCTTTTCTTTTTTTCACTATGTATGGATGAAGAAAAATGATCAGTAAGAAATCACCGTGATAAAAAAAAACATGCTTATGAGATCAAAAAGCATGGTGGATACACATACTTGTGAAGATTGCTATTCATTCGAAAAGGATTCTGAACATGATATCGAAGATACTAAAGTACTTATATTAAGTCTCCAGTTTTTTTTATACATTTTTATCCAATTTTTGAATTGAATGTCTCTTCCTAAAAGATTACAAGACAACTTTTCACCTAAAGAATTGCAATTTATGGTTGAAAATGAACCAATAAAAATATTTCCTCGTTTCACTACCAGACAAAAAATAAATAAACGTCACGATGATATATTAGATCCACATTCTAATCGTTGGAAAATGATAACAATGTCAGATACCACACTAAACAATATGGTGGCTATGCAGTCTACTACTGTAACACTGTGGATTGCACTATTACTAAAACAACAAAACAAATGTAATATTATTGCACCTGAATGGCTTACATGCAAGTCTCTTGATAGGGCTATACAATTTGAGCAAAATAACTCCAGAAGATTCAGTCCCTTACCATGGGATTGGCTTATACTTTCGGAGATATTATTTAAAAAAGCACCGGATGATTTCCATGATCCTATTCATGAATTACGAAGCAGGATTCAAGATTTGAGAGAAATTCGTCAATTGAAAGTAGCCAAAGGTATCAAATATATGAATGAGTCTCATTTGCAATTAGATAATTTAAGTCTTTTGGAAATTAATGAATTAAGACCATTTATTAGTGGAATTATGGATAAACTTAAAGAAATTCATATTGCTGCAGTAGGACCAGAAACTGAAGGAAATGAGGAAGAAGAAGAAGAAGAAGAAATATTTAACGGGACACTAAGGAACGATAGTACTAGGTAATCTTTACGATTCTTAGATTTTGTAACTGTTATGATTCAATAATATTGTGTTCAATATAATATTTTTATTTCTACAAAAAAAAAGAACAATAGACAAAAAATATACATAAGTACGTAATCGAAATGTTGTTCAAACATTAAAGCAAAATTTCATGGATAGACTTCTGCCAGAATTCTTTGACAGACAAGATATGTCAAAGTTAAGCATTTTTGTTATCATTCCTATTTTCGTAGTTACATTTGTGTTTATATAGGGGGGAAAAAAGAAAAAAGAAAGAAAATATCCTATTTGTTGCATTTTATAATGAATAAAAAATATTGATATGTTTAAAATGTATATAGAGAAATATCATAAAGAAGTTATTTACATACCAAAAGGAAATTTACGACCGCCACTTGGATTTTTTTGAAACATAAAATTCATAGGTCCCTTTTTGAACGGTGATCCCTGTTGAAATTGTCTTTTCCCTCCTGTTGATCTTCTTGAATCATACTCTTTTCTTTTAGTCTCATCACTTAAAGTTTCATAGGCTTCATTAATCTCAGACATTTTTTCATGGACCAGTTTCTTTTCCTCTTCTGACAATGCACCTTGTTTATCTGGATGATATTTTTTGGTCAAGTTCAAGTATGCTTTTCTAATTTCCTTTGGAGATGCTTCTTTATTAACACCTAGAATCTTATAATAATCTTTGTCATCTGTGAATGGTGGAGAAGCTGGTGGAGTTTGGTGATGATTTCCTTGTTGACCAAAATTAAAAAAGAACTGTTGCTGTTGTTGTTGGTGCTGCTGTCGTTGTTTATTTTTTTTTATTTTTTCTATATTTTTCTTGACATAATTTATCTTTTTTTGTATGCTTTTAATTACTGATGAATCCAGCTTTTCTTCTTGAAAAAAATTCCAAATTTGCTCTATCAGTTTTTTATTTGACTGTTTCTTATTGCTTCGAAGAATAATATCAATAGTGTGAATTGCTAATGTAGGAGATGTATTCCATAAATCTTTTAGAAAATTATTTGGAAGCTGGGATGACTTACCAATGGCGTTTTTTAATTGAATCCATTGTTCATCATTTAATACTTCTTTCAAGGCAACTTTGCAATATTGATTAGCGTTCAAGGATTTAATTAATTTCGAGGATACATGTGTTGTAGCTTCACATATAACTATGTCAAGATACTTCTTGAAATAACTTTGTTGCCCACATTTATTATCAGTATATTGAATATCAAATATCATTGAATGTCCTAATGGCGATACGTTTGCAAAAATGGTCTCCATTGATTCTGGAACATAATAATCATTGATAAATTTATAATTGTCTATAAAATTATAATTTAGCTTCTGTGTCAATTTATTATTAGCCATTTTTAAACAAGGCTTCGTTTTGCCACTTTCATCAAGATAAAAATTTAATAAATTTTCCCAGTAAGCTGTATCCAAATTATCAAGTATATCTGTAGTTTCGAAAGCAAATTTTTGTGGATCTAGTAATTTTGATTTAGAAGGGTTAATCTTATTCAATCTTGAATTTAATAAAGTAAGATGCTTGCATGGAGAGTAATCCATATCAATAGCTAAACACTTTTGTAATTGATGTGATGGATCGGCATTCAAGATAAACATTTGAATGATTGCACATATGTAATGAATTTTCAATCTTTGATCGATATTTAGTTTACTTTTAAACTGATCTAAGATAAGTTCATAATTTCTTAGCAGTTCATTGGCAATCGATGAATCACAATTTTCTGACAATAATTTGGTTAAATACTGGACATTAACTGAGAGTAGGTCAATATTATAAGGTGATATCTTCAACATAGGTGTTAATTCGTCTTTCAATGTTGTGTCGACACCTAAATTTATGTTTTTTCTATCAATATATGGTTGTATCTTGTTATATAAAGTCGAGTTCAAAGATAGAAATATTGAGTGTAAATCATCTTCATCTATTTTTACTTTATCCCAATAACCAAATGCAACATATAGTTTATTCAATCTTTTGATGGCAAGTTCTGTATAAGAATCTTCATATTTATTTTGATCAATCACGATAGATTCAAAGAGTTCCAAAGCTTTCAGATTCTGATTCAAGGATAAGTATAGTAATCCTAATTTATACGTAAGTTGGTTTCGTAGTTGAAAAAATGGTATGATGTGCTTATTAATATTATTATCATTGTGATGGTTATTATCGAATTTGTGAATACAACTAAGAGTCTGCTTGATTAATTGTTGATATTTGTTAATATTATTACTGTCAAAAGTTAACTGAGACTCCAGGCTATGTAGATTTTCAATATTGCATTTGGAACGTAACGAGTCAGTTAGTTGCGCATCGACAAAACAATTGCACGAAAGTGTCCACAAAATAATTAACCCATAAAATTTCAGCCAAAATAACATTAGTGATTTTATCTCCCTAACTTATGTGTTTGTATTGTCTGATATTATTACTGTTATCCTGTTGTATTGGTTCCAGTTGAAATTCACCTTGGTAATGAACCTTAGTATATTTTTATAGCATTAAAATGACAGGTAAGGGATTCCGATTTTTTGAAATGGTTATAAAAAAAAAAATAGAGCTGACTAAAAATAACGTTAATTATTGCCAGGTCGACTCCTCTTGTCTCAAAATTTTAAAACAAACTTTAAACATGGAGAGAAAATCCAATGATGCCTCTTGTTATCACTTAAGCCATGAAAGTAGCAAATTGTGGAGCTAGGATAAGACAGTTTCCTTCACTATTCTTGCTACACTTATATAGAGTAAGTTTTCATGTGGAATTCTGTGTGTGTGTGTGTACTTCACTAATTGAAAAATAAAAGTAAACGTACAGTTGGAAGATTTTAAGCCCACCTGATAGTTGCCATCCAAGTTAATTGCACACATAAATATAAAAAGTCTAATAGGATATTGCTGGAATGAGTTCGTACTCCTTTAGGAAGTGGATCATTCTTTCAAAAATAGAAATGTGTGTAATACACATTCTACAATTTTGGAAATATTTCACATAATGTTAATATCACCTATAAAGGAGATAAAAATTAATTATGAAAGAATCTTCCAAGTACAAAAAAAATATATAAGTGAACAACATTCCTTATTACTTTTCCAGGATAGATGCGGAAGTATATGTGTATATTGTACTTTTATATTTCATTCATAATTGTCTAGTAGTTTAATTTCTGGAAAGTAATTGAGGAGAACTTCTCTAATGCATTATTTATTACTATTTTAAAATCTTATTCACATAATATGGTCATATGTGCTAAGGATATGTATAAAAATAGTATTTATCCAAGAGATATGTAATTTAATAAATAAAGATCACCTGTGTAATGATTGGTTGTGGAATTACTTATTTGAATTATCAGTTTATCCAACTTGGTGGATCAGACCACTGTTAAATTACCGATTATGTTGGAACTGCTGAACTGCTCATCAACAACAGGAAAACTTTTTATATCAAGATGTCATAATTATATAAATAAAGAAAGAAAGAAAGAAAGAAAGAAAGAAAAAAGAATACATAAGAATATTATTCATGTAGTCATGGGTAGTAAATGTGCATAATATATATACTGTACCGATTTATAGAAATGTTGTTAAATTCTCTAATGATGTTGGAAGTTTATTAATTCTAATTGTTATACAATTTAAATTGCTCATTGATTTTTTTAACCAATAAATATTCTATATATGTATAAACAAGATATAAATGTAGTATTTTTAAAATGAGCTAATTTGGTTTCTATGCTAATGAAAAGTTTCTACTAACTAATTTTTATCATCATTCATTGAAATGAATTTGTATACAATAGAATTAATATCGTAATATTTTAAATGTATTTGTCATGCCAGAAAAAAATACAGATGAAATTATACATATTGTAATATACATGATAATTATTTTCAATAGATTTAAACACATCTAACTATTTAGCCAGTAATGTCCAATATTATTAAAAACATGAAGAATTTAACATTATCCAGTCAATAAGGACTTTGTACCAATGCTAACACCAAAGCTAGGATATGTAAGAATTGTTATAAGTGAGTGGATGAATTATCTCAATTAGTATAAATATAAACACTCTTACTTAGGTTCTATATAAAACTAATTAAATAACCCTGATGTAGAATTATAACTTCTTCTTGTTGAACTTGGTCGTTGTATGATATTAAGAGTTACCTCTTAATATCAGTACTAAGACACACTTAAATAAAATGATTACCTCTGGCCTAATTCCTCAATAATCAAAGGCCTCTCGTCAAGATCTGATATAATTATCACTCCCTGAAAATCCTCCAATCAGGTTCAATACAGTATACAAACCACTGCGCACATGGCTGTACCAATCCTCCACCCAGACATTCAGGTGTTACCCGCAGGATTGCGTATCTACTGGACTTCCAGTTAGGTTCCCTACATAGTAGTATGTAGAATATTGTATATAAAAAATAAAAACAAGCAATAATCATTTAAAATTCCTATATAAAATGTCTTTGTATATATTTACTATTGGCCATACTGTCCGTTTAATAGTACAATTATTCACATTTTTATTTTTCTGACTAACTGTTCGTTAGTGTTAATGATTTGCTAAGTTTCTTATTGCAAATCACAACAAAATACTGTGGTAAAGTGTAAGTGGTAATCTAAAATAATTTAATACGAAATTGTAATTAATATCTGACGGATATTATAATAGTCCGAAGACAGTAATTATTACAAACGGTAAAGTAATTACTATGCGGTCTTAATAACAAATATAGTAAAACGGCTATTTTATTAAGCTATATATAATAATTATTCTTATTATTGTTGTTGTTATTCTTATATATTATATATAAATATTATATAGAGAAGAGAGAACTGTAGATGAGACTTGAATGTTGGAGAAGGTGTCCTTTATATATGTTTTTGGACATGATGATGGCTTAGACTGCTAACTAGTAGATAAACAATAGACAAGCTATGTTAAGTTGATATTAGCTAAGATACAGTTCAGATCTGGACAATAATTAATGTATTTGTCAGCAGCATGTTGTATATAGTGGGAGTTGCATTAGATAATACGGTGGCGTTTATTATTTGTATTTGTCAGCATCGTTTTATCGGCCACTATAGAAAACAGATTTGTCAGCGACTTTAGAAAATGGATTTGTCAGCAATTTAGAAAAACATATTTGTCAGCAACATTCCATTATACAACATGTTGTAATCGACTACCGACTTACAATAATATTGTGTACACTTGTTTAAACTATTTATAGACCAGTGAATAGACTGAAAGTGTACTTGGTTCTTTTATTAAAATAAATATATAAATAAATAATAATATATATAAAATATAAATGAAATATAAATACAAATATGAACAGGAAATAAGGAAGAACTTGGAGAACTATAATATAAAAAATGTTCTCCTTTTATATAAAATATTTGACCACAAGTTTATTTCGAAAATAACCAAAACTCGAGGTCGACAGTAAAAAATAACAGAACGGATAAAAAGGGGTAAAAAACAATAAAAGACAAATAAGGGGTAAAAGGGGCAAACATGGGGTAAGGGGTAAGGGGTAAGGAGTAAGGAGTAAGGAGTAAACACGGGGTAAGGGGCTAATAAGGGATAATAGAATTTCCTGATTAGGAAATATCCGCAACACAATAACTGTTGTGGTTTGAGGTAAAAAAGTATAGCTAATTTATAACACTAACGAACGGTTAGTTAGAACAACGATTATTATACTATCGAACGGATAGTCTGGACAACAATTAATACTCTATCGAACGGATAGGCAGGACAATAACAACTATAATTAATAATACTATCGAACGGATAGTAGGGCAATAATAAATATATATAAAGACGTTATATATAGGAACTTTTTTGTCTCAAACCAGAACAATTTAATTGACAAACATCATATAACCCTAATTACCAAACCCTAATCGACTTTCATTTTAAACCCTAATATCAAGTCAGTTCACAACAATAATGTTGTAATCGACTACCGACTTACAATAATATTTCGTACACTTGTTTAAACTATTTATAGACCAGTGAATAGACTGAAAGTGTACTTGGTTATTTTATTAAATAAATATATAAAATATAAATATAAATATATATACAAAATTAATATAAGAATGGAAGAGAAAAGTCTAAGTGAGAAGAGGACTTGAATCTAAAATATGTTCTCCTTATATATTAAATTTTGAACTCACTTGAGAACTAGGTAAAGACAATAATCAGTTAGTAACTATTTGATTAACCAATAAAAATAATTATAATTTTTATTGTTAAACTTTTAATATGAAAGGTACCGAGCGTCATGCATTTTAATTTTTTCCAAATCATTTCATTGGATCGGATTATCGGACTGCGAACCATAGTCATAACTAGAAATTCCATTTATCCGTGGAAGTCGGAGAAAAACAAAATAAAAATGAACAATAGAATTTCCCGATTAGGAAATATCCGCAACATCCTCCTCTCTCAATCTTGACCTTCTAATTGTTTGAAATTCTGTAACAGGGAGTTTCTTCTATTCTCGGGGAGGGTGTTGAATTCCGAGGGAGTGTAACAACAGACCAGCTCAGGATTTACGTCTTGCATTTTACAATAGTAAATGTGATCCTGAATATCGTAACCAACTACCGAAATGATTTCTGGAGCTCTCTGGATGCGTTCTGCAGAGGTATTTGGAAGTTCCTTGGGGTATCTAGCTTTGTCATTATGGAACTTCTTGAGATGTTCGATGTTAATGACTCTATGCTTCTTGAAGGAAGAAGGTAGGTCTAACTCACAGGTGTTACCAACAACTTTGACTACAGTAAAGGGTCCTAAATAAATGGGTTGAATCTTCAAATATCTTCCCCCTGTGAAATAAGCATCTCTATGAAGTAGCACCAGTTCACCAACAGAAAATGTGTCCATGTTTCGGGAAGGATTAACCTGAGCTTCCATAGCCTCTTGTTGACTTTTCAAAAAATCTTGAGTCCTGAGTGTAATAGCCTTTAAGTGTTTAACCATGTCAACAGGGGCAGATCTTCTAGCGTCGAGTTCGTTGTGAGTACCAAGTAAGGGTTCGTTTGGAATGTAGCCTAGATCAACTTCGAACGGAGCCGCCTTGATCGAACGTTGATAAGTGGAATTGTATACGTATTCAATATGTGGTAAGAATATATCCCAGCAGTCGTAGTCAGTGGAACAATAGGACCTAAGAAGACGTCCAATTGTTTTATTAGTGCTTTCTGTCTGACCGTCTGTTTGTGGATGATTAGACGAAGACATCAGCAACTTTATTCCTAGCCGTTCAGTCAGTTCTTTGTATCCGCCGGATGTGAAACGAATGTCACGGTCGGACACAATAGTGCGTGGAAACCCATGGTAGCAAAAAATGAAACGGTACCAAAGTCGAATGATATCAGTAGACGTGGCAGTCTTCTTTGTAGCAATCATGTGTGCTCTCTTACTAAATCTATCACAAACCACCATAATCATATCGTTACCAGTTTTTGTTGGAGGAAGTCCAGTGAGGAAGTCGACGGAGATGTCGAGCCAACGTCCTTCAGGGACAGGTAGTGGTTGTAATGGACCATTAGTTTGTCTACGATAATTTTTCATCAATTGGCATTGTAGACAGGTCTTGACGAATTTACGTATATCATTAGTCATGGAAGGCCAGTAGTAGATGGGTAGCAGCTTGTTTATTGTAGTTGATTCACCAAAATGACCACCATGTAGTAGACTATCGTGATATATGTGGAGTAGGTTCGAGCGTTGTAACTGTGGGACGCAAATTCGTTCTTCGTATTTGAGCACGCCATCGTCAAAAGTGTACCGTTCTAATGCATGCTTGGAGAATTTGAGTCGTTTCATATATTTGTTGAAAAGTGATTTATCTCCAGCAGCGACAAGTGTGGACGTAATAGCACCTAAACTTGTGAGGACAGCAGCAGACCAAGGGTCGGTTTTCCAGTGATTTAACCAAGTAGCGGGGTTTATTTGACTGAGTTGACTGAGCGGGAAGATTTCAGTGGCACCATGTTCTAGAGGACGACTTAGGGTATCAGCAACAACATTGTTGGATCCTTTAATATATTCGAGATCAAAATCATATTCGGCTAATGTATCTAACCATCTAGCAATTCTTTTCGAAGGTTCTGACTTGTTCCTGTAAGAAAGCAGAGAAATATGATCTGTTCTCAGAATGAACCTGTGACCATGTAAGTAGTAGCGGAAATGATGTAGCGATTCAATAATGGCTAACAGTTCGATGTCTCCAATTGGGTAGTTTTGCTGAGTAGTGTTGAGAGATTTGGAGAAATAACCTATGACTCCAAATAATGTACCATCGTCATTTAGTCGTTCTAGCACTGAACCAATAGCTGTATAACTGGCATCTGTAGTAAGGCGATACTTTTTACCAGAAACAAAAGGGACTAGTGTGGGTGCGTTGCAAAGTTTTTCCTTTAAAATAGCGACTGCGGTTTCTTGTTCGGCTCCCCATGAGCATTTCTTGCTGATAAATTCAAATAGTGGCTTAGCGATTTCGCTGCATTTGGGAATAAAATTCCTATAATAATTGACCATTCCCATAAATGATTGGCAGGCTTTGATGGATGAAGGCATTGGTAGTTTTTGAACAGCGGTGACCTTATCTTGTTGTACCGAAAAACCGTTTTTATTTAGTGTGTGACCTAGAAATTCAACCGATTCTTGTAGAAAGAAGCATTTCTTTCTTTTACAGATGAGACCTTCATTTTTTAATCTTGTTAATACCGAGCGTAGATGTTGTAAATGCGATTCCTTGTCTGGGCTGGCTATTAATATATCATCGAGATAGACAAAAACATTAGGTAAATCACTAAGTAACCGACTCATATAACGTGAAAAAGTAGCAGGTGCATTGCATAGACCAAAAGGCATAACCTTGTATTCGTAATGACCAAAAGGAGTTGAAAAAGCAGTAAGAGGTTGAGCATCAGGAGATAAGGGTATTTGGTGGTATCCTGAATGTAAATCCAGGGTGGAGAAGACAGAGCAGTCACCAACTTTTGCCATGAGATCATCTATTCTGGGCAGTGGGAAAGGATCTTTGACGGTGATTTTGTTAAGTTGACGATAATCGATCACCATTCTGTATGTACCATCTTTCTTTTTAACTAGTAGGACTGGGGATGATACGGGACTCTTGCTATCTGTAATGAATCCTTTCTTGAGTAAGTCTTTTATAAGTAGTTGGCATTCTCGTTCGAGCTTGGGTGTCATTCGATAGGGTGGAAGACGAGGTGGTTTTCCTCCCTCCTTTAGTTGGATTTCGTGGGTATAAGTAGTTTCACCACTATGAGGGGGTAAGGTGTCAGACACAGTGGAAGCAAATTCTTGTTGGAAGGAAGCTGGAAGTAGGGAAAAGGAAGAAGAAGATTGAGTAGCAGTAGAGGTAAGGACAAACACTTCTTCAATATCGTTGGGATAAAGATCGATGAGGGTGGAATTAGCTTCAGTTAGGGTGTCAATGGCGGTGACAGTAGGAGTTGACGCATGGATGGTGGATGGGGAAGTAAGCAACATAGGGTGACGAGATAGGATAGGGTTTCCAACAATAAGTTGATCGACAAGGTCATGACTGACGTAGGCAGAAAAGGTGATGGGTTTCTCAGTGTCAGGAGGTAGTAATGAACAGGTAACAGCGTGGGTAGATAGTGAAGTAGAACCAGGAAGAGCACCTTTCCATCTGAGTGGTTTGACTGGATATGTAGGCCATTTGTGTTGAGAGACTAAGGTGGAACTGATGAGTGAAGTGGGACTACCGGTATCAAAAAGGACAGGGATGGGAACGTGATTAACAGAACATGTGGATTCAAGACGTGAACCGACTATAGGATGTGATTGGGGAGTAGTAATGGTAGAGACAGTTGGTGTAGAATGGAAGGTATAGGCTGTATCAACAACGTTAATGATAGGAAGAGAGTGCGCAGGAGAAGAAGAAGGTATGGTGGAAGTGGTAGGAGGTATAGTGGAACTAGTGGTAGTGGTAGAGGGTTTTGCTAATGGAGTAGAAGATGGTGTGTGTGGAGTAGGAGAAGCAGGTGGATGGGCAGTGGAAGCGCAATGATGGATCGACCTAGGCACGTCCTTGGGGATTGCTCGCTGGACAAGTAGGGGATTGATGGCCAGGTTCACCACATTTGAAGCATAACCCGTTCTTCATGCAAGTGCGACGGTAGAGATTACGGTAATAATTATAATAACCAGGGTTGGATGATGATGAAGAAAGAGAGGTATTACGGTTGGAAGAACGTCTGTTATTAGAGTGGCGACGACCGTTAGGACGATGAGGATTGGAACGGTGGATACTCATGATGACATCACCATCAGCATCGATAGGGTACTGTGGGGCAGAAGAAGTGACAGCAGCAGGTTGGGATGGAGTTGGAAGGTTAGAAAAGGCAGGACCACCATCATTAGAAATAGTGTGAGCCAAAATTTTAGCAGCTTCAGTGGCTTCGTATAATGTTTGGGGTTGACGAAGACGAATGTCTTTTCTTAATTCTAATTTTAACCCTTTAATAAATAAATTAACTAAGGTAACTTGGGAAAGAGAACCTTCAGCCAATAAGTTGGAGTATTGAAGGAATTCCCGAACATACCCATCAACATTATTCCTCTGTGAAATATTGGTTAGTTTCACAAGGATATCATAGTTATCAATTTGACCAGCAAAAGCAGCTTTAAAGTCTTGGATGAAGGAAGCATAGGTGAGGTCGGTCATGTTATGGTTAGAGGCATACCCTACAAACCAATTTAATGCACGATCGGTTAGATTAGCAGCCAGGATGTAGATACGAGTGTAGTCACTATTAATACCACGTAAAGCAAATTGAACTTCTAAGGATTGAAGGAAGGATTGCATCTGTAATGTATTCTTAGAGGACCCATTAAATGGTCTGGGAGTACGAATATCTTGAACAACATAAGTAGGAGCAGCAGCAGTAGTTGGGATAGTATCAGAAGCTTGAGTGAACTCTTCATTGTTATGCATAAAGGAACCAGGAGTAGACATTTTTAATAACAGATTACTAAACTAATATAACAAAATAGGATAACAAAAATAATTAAGGACAATATAACGCTACCAGATGTTGTAATCGACTACCGACTTACAATAATATTTCGTACACTTGTTTAAACTATTTATAGACCAGTGAATAGACTGAAAGTGTACTTGGTTATTTTATTAAATAAATATATAAAATATAAATATAAATATATATACAAAATTAATATAAGAATGGAAGAGAAAAGTCTAAGTGAGAAGAGGACTTGAATCTAAAATATGTTCTCCTTATATATTAAATTTTGAACTCACTTGAGAACTAGGTAAAGACAATAATCAGTTAGTAACTATTTGATGTTGACGCAAGGCTTCAGTATCGAAAACTTTGTTACTATTCATTTTAAATTATTATATAAAATTGATGTAAATTTATAATAGGATATTGGTGGTATTATAAATTATTAGATATTTATAGTAGGATATTAGTGGTACTATAAATTGTTATTATATTGCTTGGTTTTCTACTTTCTACATAACTAATATACAAGATATGATAATATACAATGTAACTCTTTTATCTTTGAATCTTCTTTCTAAAATAAATTTTCATAACTTTTTCAATCACTTGATACGATGAATTTAGATTATCAAGTATAACTCTAATCATATTTCAACATTTGATTAACCAATAAAAATAATTATAATTTTTATTGTTAAACTTTTAATATGAAAGGTACCGAGCGTCATGCATTTTAATTTTTTCCAAATCATTTCATTGGATCGGATTATCGGACTGCGAACCATAGTCATAACTAGAAATTCCATTTATCCGTGGAAGTCGGAGAAAAACAAAATAAAAATGAACAATAGAATTTCCCGATTAGGAAATATCCGCAACAAATAACAAGGTACCGAGCTCGCGTGGCGTAATGGCAACGCGTCTGACTTCTAATCAGAAGATTCTGGGTTCGACCCCCAGCGTGAGTGCTCTCTTCCTCTTCCGTGATAGTTTAATGGTCAGAATGGACGCTTGTCGCGTGTCAGATCGGGGTTCAATTCCCCGTCGCGGAGTTTTTTCCAAGACATTTTTTTAATATCACTGTAGACGATGGTCATAAATCTTTTCGTAATAGATGAAAACCTACTACAAGAGACACTGTGATATATAGTGTGCTGGCGTCACAGTAGATGACCTTGCAAACTCTTTAGTCGACGACGATGTTCTTGTTTCTCATATTTGTACACTGTATATCTTTCTGTATATCTATTTATCTTCACTACTTCTTATATACAGTATAGTTTATGTATCATACATAGAGGACACAACCAAGCATCATTTATCATATTTTACATTTTAGAAGAGTATATCTCCTGTAGTAGATCC
This sequence comes from Arxiozyma bovina, assembly GCA_023309525.1. Lineage (NCBI taxonomy): Eukaryota > Fungi > Ascomycota > Saccharomycetes > Saccharomycetales > Saccharomycetaceae > Arxiozyma > Arxiozyma bovina. Next base: position 454,900 of record JAKZLQ010000155.1, on the reverse strand, counting down.
TCATTTATTATAGATACACTCTTCTAGAATATCAAATATGATAGATGTGACATAGAGTGTCCTGATGTCACAGTATGGGTCTAATGTATTTGTTATTTTTGTCATAAATTGTGATAACCTTACGGTTACTATATTCTAATAACAGTTGACTTAGAATTAGTACAAATAAATAACCAAACTAGATGTAAGATATAGACTCACTCTATATCTTCTAACGTAACATTAAATAGAAACTAAATACTATAACTAAGTAGTATATATTATATACTTAATTATTTATTCTTCTTTTTTTCGTTTTTTGTTTCTTGTTTGCCTTCCTCTTATTTTCTGTTGGTTGCTCCTACTTTATATACTTGTATCTTAACTTCTTATCTTTCAACTAACATAGTTTGTTTGCACAATTTTCGAAAAAGGAGAGTTTTGGAAAATATTGACGATTTTCAATACATGCAACAACTGATGAGAATTAAAGCCTTTACCAAAATTATTTTTAGTAAGTATTCTTCTTTTCTATATCTGATTATTATATGTATTTTATTTTGAATAAGTTCCTCGGTTATATATAGGTTATATTAAAGGTAATAATGTAATCTTATAATAATAGTGAGGGATACATTATCCATAATCGATTACTTCATGTTCCTTATATATGGTTGCACATGAGTATCGAATATCATCATCTGTTATAATTTACCACCGTATTTATTTTAGGAGTGCCTGCTACTATACCTGTTAGGAAACTTAAATATTCTATTTAAGTATCAAGGGGTAAAACATCTTATTGGTAATAATTCTACTATAGAGATGTTTTTGCTGTAAGATTCATTCTTATTGGTTAAAATCTTATTGATTCATTCTATTTTATTCTAGAATCTTTAGTTCCAGCAGAATTGTACTTTACATATATGTATCAGATTTAGCACTCTAAAATAGGATTAATAATTAAATTGTTGAGTGTTTGCTTTGTTTTTATTTTATTTTTTTTTTTTGAATACTAATATGTATATAAATTTGATATTTATTTCTTCAACAAATATATATATATCATGCAAGTGCCATTAAGTCTATGATTTTATCCTATTATTAATGAATACTTTTACTATATATGAGAAGCTTCTATAGTAACTGCACCTTTTCATCTAATAAAAGATCTTTGATCAGGTTATATCTTACAATATATATACTACCGATAATTAGGTCAATATCTTCTTTAGTTTCTGGTATAGTAATTGAATAATAATAGATGTCCGAGTCGGTTCTCTGCCTTAATAGAGGATCTGCATCATATAATTTATTTGGTGGGCCTTTAACTTTGATAAAGACAAATTTACTGTAATCAGGTTCATCTATCATATTTATACTTGCCTCAGTGTCATTGATGGCTTGCAATTCATCAGGCATATATTTTAAAACACTTTCATTTAATAAATTCAATAATAGACTAAAGTGTTTTTGATGATATTTAATTTCTTCCGGAGAAAGTAATTTTTCAAGAGGAGATACTCTTAATGCAGAAGGATTATTATCATCATTATCATTCTCTTCGTCTATTTCCTCATTTAGATATTGATCATTAATCTGTCTCAAATATATTGAATACTTATCTATTTTAGTCAACCTACATCGAAGGTAACTTCTGATAACAAATTTTACCCTCTCTAATTCAGCTTCCATACAAAGCAAAGGTAACATTTTATTATTATTAATAGGTGCATTATTCGTGTTTCTTCGATTATCAGAGTTAGTATTATTTTGCGCTTCAAAAAAATTCATTGATAAGATCTCTAAATGTTCCATTTGTTCTTGAATACGAATCAACATTCTTTTCATTAATAGATGTGGATATGGTAATATATCAGGTGAACACCGTTCATTTACCCATAATGTCATTAATTTATTAAAATCATCAACTGGCGAAATAACATTTTTTGTCTTCCCACCACCAAGATTATTATATTGTAGAACATTAGTTGTATCTAATGAAGAATCTGCGGTCAACTCATGATCTTTCTTCAGTTTATCTTTATCATTACTGGCATTAGAGAGATTATCAATAGAAAAATTATCTACTGCTGTTGTATCTCTATCCAACTCAGCCAAGATATCATCAATATCCAACGGCATAATCTATAGGTACATGTATATATATATGTTTGTGCGCGTGTGTGTGTGTTTAGAGTTATTCCAATCTCCTATCAACAGAGGAACAATTATGTATCTCAGATTAGAACATAAAGTAGATGCAACTTATTGCGAACAATTAATAAAGTGTAAAATGTCCATAGTATTTCGATCTGTCCATTAGATTTCCACAGTGTGATTATATCTTCTTAATATGAGTTTTGTATAATAAATGTGATGGAATATTCAATATTTTTCGATACATGTGGATTTTTTTTCCATTTCGAAAAAAAAAAAAATAACTATGAAAAATTGGTTATATCTCCTGTGGAAGCCATGTTATGCTTAGTGCTGGACTCTTCGAGATGAAATGTTAAATAAACAGTGAGTGAATGACGGGAACAAGAAGATGGTAAGGTGGAGGAATGGATAACGGCAGAAAAGCTGTGCCTGCATATGTACTTATGTGGAGATAAGTAGAAGTATTATTATTTGAGAAAGGAGGATGGATCTGTTGAAAGAATTAGAAGCCAAGAAAGAAAAGTTAAGATTACTAAAAGAGAGAAGGCAATTGATTCATGAAGGTAATTATCATGCCACTAATACGTTGAGTGATCTGGACTCTGTTTCCATTGATGATAAACCTGAATACATGGGGAAGATTAGGACAAACTTTTCAAAATTAACTATGGTGGATGATGCTGTTCAAACAGATAATTTCTCGACTGAATTACATTTACCTGCCTTATTGCCTCCTATAAATGATGGATCTAGACATTGTACTGAAGATGGAGCTAAAGTTAGAACTTTTGATCATGGGGTTCAAGCAGATTGCATAAAAGAGTATAATAATAATGATAATAATAATAATAATGGTGATGATATATTTGTTGTAACAAAAGAAAATTCCTTTGATTCAAACAATCCTGATTCAGTTTCATCAGATACAGAAAATAAAACATTACAACCATTCAAAGAGGACGAGATACTGAAGGAGAACAAATCTAAGTTATTTGAAATGAAACCTTTAGTAATAGATAACGGATTCCTAGTGGAGCATGGACTTAATAATGGAAGTACAAACACTAGTAATAACAAATATGAAAGCTTTGCATCACGTTGGTATTCAAGAGGAGAAAATGTTAAAGAAGAGATTGAGATAAATGTACGACAAGAAATTGGAGAGACTCAAAATGATAAAGCCATAAAACGTATTAATAAAATCTATCATCTTCATACATGTGAGATTAAGGATAATCAGGATAACGACTCTACTATAATTTGTAAATCGGTTGATTTTGATGTAAATCGACATATCACACTTGTTGCTTTGAGTGTTGTGCCAAATATTTCAAATAAACCAAATATTGATATGGACACTGTGATACCAAAGAGTTTTGTCTATGTTATTGATACTTTTACGGACAAATTTATTGATAAGGTTGAATTTCTAGGCCAAACAATAATAAGGAGTAAAATTCTACGTAACAGCATAGAAACACATAATATAATATCCATGATATTGTTAAGTCAGAGAGGCAAAATAATATTATATGAATTACAGAGGACTATGCAAGAAGATAACGTTAATTGGAATAGAAATATATGTATCAAGAATTATCATTTAAGCTGTGATTATTTGAAAGCAATATGGGAAACAAAATTCAAATTGATTGTCGGTGATTCTAAGGGTCATATATCTATTTTGAATGCATTAGACTTATCATATGATACTACAATGTTTGTAAAATATGATAATGATAATAATAATAAAAACAGTAAGTTTGGAAATGAAACAAGTCTGTCACCATCTAAAATTAAAGTGGTGCCACCATCAAATAGTATTCTATATAGCACTGTTTCCGAAGAGATATCAAAGGAAACCCAGTTATTTATTGATGAATACTTATCCAAGTTGACGATATTCAATGAGCTTAATATTACCAGTATAGTTGGATCACCATTTAACAACGAATGTATATTCCTAGGTACAGAAGATGGTGGTATCTATAAGATATTTTTATATGTTACAAATGATAGAGAAATATTAAAAAAAGATAAGAATAATGATAAAGATAATAATAATAATAATAATAATAATAATAAAATAACGATAGACATTGAAAATAATGGGTTTTTACCAAAGATACCTAATGAACGGTTGTTATCGGTTGAAACAAATTTGAATGAAAAGATATTATTTCATAATGGGTATGTGACAAGTTTATCGATGCATACGCAGGGGCTATTATTATCCAGTTCTATTGATTGGACAATCAAGTTATGGGATACTAAAGATAATCAAATATTAGATTCGATAAATCTACAAAAGCCTATCCTCTCTGTGGAATGGATCGATATGAATAAAAATAATAATAACAATAATAACACCAGAGAAATGAAGCACAATTTATTAAATAAGAAATATGTGTGTTATGCAATGACATGGGATACAATATATATAATACAATGGTTTATTGTGAGGGAGGTGGACCCAGATAAGGAAAAAAGAGATAGGCAACATTTTAAAAGAGGTGAACAGTGTAAAATACTAAATAAAGTTCATATCGACCAAAAATATCTAAGGTATAATCAATTTACATCAAGTAAGTTGGTGGTAGACACAATTGACGACGAAAACAATGTGATCAATACATTGTTGCTATTGGCAGGTGACATAGTAAGCATAGATTATGTTCAGATGATCATAAGCCCATATTAACAATTTGCTCTCTAGGTTTGCACCACTTTCACATATGTTTGCATAGACACAGAAAATAAGTATATACATATATATATATATATATATATATGCGTTACAGATAGACTCTACTTTCCACACCATTCACATGCATACTTCTTGGTAATTCAACAGGACAAGTGTCTGGGTTCCTCTATTCGTTTCTCTCTCTCTCTCTTTCTATACCCTGACTGATTCCCTCACCGCCCGCGCCAGTCCCTTTCTGTCGTCCCACAGGAGGCCAATTGAGGCAATGCTCTCTCTCTCGAAGAAAAAAGAAAAAGAAAAGAAAAGAACTGACATGAAAAATTAGAATGGGAAAATTTATTCAAACTGCAAATGCGACGGGTTTTAATAATAAAGAGAGAGAGAGAGGGAGAGAGGTATTGAATTAAATGAAGCCACCCTATTCATCTTGTCCTGTGCAGATCCTTTACATTATCCAAGAAGGTTTCACCAAAGGTTCACCACAGTTCAATTACGAAGAAAGAAAGAAAGCAAAAAAAGAAAAAAAAATAAAGATAAAATATTCGTATATAAGTAATTGTTGGTGGTGATATTCCAGGACATACATCATCTATAACAGATAAATAAAACAAACAAAAATAAAAAAAAAAAACTATGTCTACTTTTATTCCAATCGAAGACGCTATTACCCATTTCAAGAAGAATGGATTTATCATTGTAATGGACGATGAGAGTCGAGAAAATGAGGGTGACTTGATATGTGCAGCCCATAACGTGACTACTGAACAAATGGCGTTCCTTATACGTCACTCTTCGGGCTATGTATGTGCACCAATGACCAATGAACTAGCTGACAAATTGGATTTACCGTTGATTAGAGGCAATTTGAAATATGAATCCTTTGCAGATGATAGACATGGGACTGCATACACTGTTACTGTAGATGTCGCTGAGGGAACTACTACTGGGATCTCGGCGTATGATAGGGCATTGACATGTAAAAGTCTGGCATCATCTAGTGCTAAACCAACCGATTTCTTGAAACCAGGCCATGTATGTCCATTAAGAGCTGCTGAGGGTGGTGTTTTAAAGAGAAGAGGACACACAGAAGCTGCCGTGGATCTATGCCGGTTAAGTGGATTACCGCCTGTTGGGGTCATCTGTGAATTGGTCAATAATAACGACCCAAAGGGTTCTATGATGAGACTGGATGATTGCATTAGATTTGGTAAAGAACACAATATCCCTCTTATTACCATCGATGCCTTGGTTGAGTATATAAAATCAAGAGATTTGTAGATAAACAAGAGAATTACATGTACAAATGTTTACATTTATATAATATATATATATATATATATATATTATATTTATGTAATTATGCCAATGTTTATCGGTATGGATTTGACTCGTTCATTCCATCCAATTCTTAATGAATATGTTTCAAACATTATCTGTTTGTCTTTCTCTCTTTCTCTCTCTCTCTCTTTAGTTGCAAGATAGTGTTTGTGGGAATCTTTTCTATTAACATGTCTTTTCTCTCCTCTGTCATATTCTTTTTTTTTTTCCATTAACAAACCAAGAAGTGAATACTGGGAGAGTGAGGAAAGATGTTCAGATAAAACTGACTGTCACTTGTCGTTAGACACTGTAAGAGGGATAAGTGTGTGTGTGTGTGTGTGTGGTTGTTTCCTAAATTCATGTATTTGTAAAAATACACAACAGACAAGGAAGAAAGCACACACATATATATATATAGAGAGAGAGAGAGACAGAGATTGATTGATTGATTGAAGGATAGTCAAAAATGAATAGAATATTTGGATATGGTAAGAATAGAAAGACATCAGAACAGATATTGAGGGAATCGAACCAAGCTATGACTCAAGCTCAACAATCGTTACAAACAAGGATCTCGAAACTAGACACAGAAATAAGTCAGTTAAATATGCAGTTGGCTAATATACAAAAGCGTCTTTCCACAATAAAGAGTCCACAGGGACAAAAATCTTTAAGATCACAAGCTTTGAAACTTTTGAACAAGAGGAAGAAATTGGAACAAATGAGAGATTCGTTAGACAATCAAGAATGGTCCATGACTCAAGCACAAATGATGACAGACACTTTACAGAATACAATGATTAGTGTCAATGCATTAAAACAACACAATTCGATCTTGAAACAGCAATATGGTAAAATAGATATTGATAAATTAGAAGATATGAAAGATGAAATGGTTGATTTAATTGAGAAGGGGGAAGAATTGCAAAATGCTTTAAATTTGAATATGACTGGTAATTCAATGGAAGATGATATCAATGAGGATGAGTTGGATGCCGAATTGAATGCACTTGCCGAAGAAGAGCCAGATTGGGGTGACGGATTATTAAATAGTAATATAACCCTAAACGATGACTACATGAATAATAATAATAACAACAATTTAGAGACCCTTCATAATGGTAAAATACCATCATATTTAAGTGGAACAATTCCAGAATTTATCGATGAGGATAATGAGATACAACATGTAGATACTAAAAATAAGACAAATAAAACAACAGAAGAGATTACAATAACATCACCGCAATAGATAATATGATTTTGAAACATGGTATGATGTTTGTCGTAATTGCATAGTAATAATAATAAAGAAACAGGCAAGCAAAAAATAAATAAATAAAAGAGAGAGATATATATATAAAGAATAAGAAAGAAGCTTAATTAAGTTAGTATTAATTTTTTTTAGGAAAAAAAAAACTAAGAGCATATGCAAAGGGAAATGCTGGATGAATCAGCAATTGTTAAAGGGTGAAACCCAACAACTTTATGGACTAAGAAAGTCAAGTAACTTTTATCAAAGAAACTACTGTCTAGCATGTGATAACCAGTTTTCACAGAAATAAAAAGCTAAATTAGAGTTGGTTCACTTGATTTGAATATGTATTTACCAAATCTAGATTCTTGGTGTTAGATCAGGCAATAATTACATTATATAGATACTAAATACAGGTTGATTTCTGCACTCTTCCTTTGAGTTCATTGGTACCATAAGAAGTTCATATTAATTTAGTGTATGCATGTTGTAACATCCCAACACCACATATCTTGTGCTGATTTTGTTTCTTGTTAGAATAAGTAAGTACGATGAAAAATAATAACGATGGTGAGAGGTACTAGTAATAAGTATAACAGGAAGCTGGTAGTTGTTTCACAGTAAACAGAATTATATTGGAACATGAAACCAAGCAAGAGGATTTAAATTGGACATATTATTCTACTTCTGTGTCTGTGTCTGTGTGTCTGTGTGTTTGTTTGTTAAGGTGTATATTGATAATATACGGAATGTTAAGTTGTTGCTATTGCTGATTATTAAATAATACTAATCAAAATATACTGTTCAATATTAATAAGATGAGTGAAAGTGAGAATGAGTCTGTGGAGTATCTGATAACTACAAGACAACGTCGTGTCAATGCAGGTAATAGGTTACAAAAATTGTTAGAACAAGAGATTAAAAACACTCAACTTCGAATAGGCCATTTTAAAAATGATGAAAATCTTGCAGATGAGGATGATATCGATTTACTATTTCAAGAAGATGAGGATGATCAAGAATTTCAAGTTGAATCAGATAGTTTAAATGACTACGATTCTAATGCATCATCAAAAAAGAGAAACAGAGGTGTTGTTTCCCAAGATATAATATCGGATGTGGAGGATAATAATATGGATTCTCAGAGTAATAATGAAAGGTCTCTAAATGAAAATAATACAGATATGATGTTAAGTAGTGACTCTGATGTTGCATCGAGTAATGAAAGTGATATAGAAGCAGGTGAAAAAGAACTACAGAGAGAGGAAAGACTTAAAAAGAGAAAGAAAAGAAAAGTTTTCCCTACCATAATTAAGAAAACGGTCAAAGTAGATAAGTCTGTAGATTACAAGGTGCAGGGGAAAGAACGTCAAAAAGCTCTTAAACTAGAACCTTTGGAATCGATTAAGGCAGAAAGTTTACTTGCCGCTGCAAGAAGAACATCAAATAGATCGTCAACTATAGCAAACAAAATTAAAGTTTATGAAAAGTTAGCTAGAGCTGAAGAGAAACGTAAAAAAAATCAATTGAAGTTAAAAGAGAGAAGGGATAAGAATACTTTGAAATTACGTAAGCTGACTCAAGATGATAGATTAAGGATTGCTGAAGAGACTGAGAAATTAAATTTACAAAGTCTTAACAGATTTAAAGAGCAAGAAATCTTTAAAAAACAAACGAGATTGGCTTTACAACAAAGAAAAAAATTGAAGTTTAATAATGATGAAACGGTAATACGATTTCTTTCCACTACATGGCAAGTGTCACCAATATATGAACTAGAAAATTATAAGTATTGGAACGAACAATTACAAAAGAGAGAAACAAAAAAGAAGAAAAGATATGGAAGAAAGCCTAAGAAACAAATTGAACAAGAAAGTGATCAAAAAAATTTAAAACCTATACTAATTGAAGCAAAAGAAGGAAGTAATATGACAGGATCTGGTGACCTCCACACTGAAGAAGAAAATCAAACTATAAAAACGACTATGGAACCTCAAATAGAATCTACTTCCATCATGGAACAAGAAAATAGCAAATCTGAAGTACATGACACTACGGTAGTTGTAAATGAAATACAAACTAATAATACAGTTTTAAATTCTTCAGTAAGTAAAAAAATCAAAGATTCGACTTCAACACTTTCTACTAATTTACCTATAGAGAAGGATGATAATAACACCAAACATGATTCAGTAAACCAATTATCAAGCGAGCAAAAAGAAATATTCCCCAAAATGCTTCTTGTTAAAGCCAGCAATTTAAACGAACCTCCGGTAGTTTCAGATTTTCCTGCCATACCAATAGCAACAGCTACCAAGGATATCTCGGAAAATATATCTTCCAATCTTATAAAGAAAGAGGAATTAAAGGATGAAAAGGAAGAACTAGAACAGAACAGAATAAAAAAAGATGATAAAGAAAATCAAGAAGAAACAGCAACAACACAAGATGAAAAGCAAGGGGATATTGAAGAGGAGGAAACTATACAGTATGAAGGCCCATATCAACAGGTGTCTAAAAATTTTATCACTGTGTATAAAGTCTCAACTCAGACTGATAACCATATATCTGAAGATATACCAAATTATGATTTCATACCGAAGCCTTCAGTACAAACTGGTAAAACTAAGAATCAAACAGAGTTGGACACAATGGAACCTGTACTTCGATCAAGATTAGAAGTGACAAATGACGGGCAAGAAATAATAACTGATGTTGAAAAGGTATCTGTTCCAAGTTTTGACCATAATGTGCTACCCAATCTGACTTTTTTGGATAAATTTCCGCAATTCGGGGAATTTGATAAGAAAATTGTTAATCAATCAGATGTTATGAATATTAAGGTAAAATCTTTTAAAATCACCACAGAAGCACCGACAGGTATCTATATTAATAATATCAAAAAACATTGTTTTATTAATAATGATGATTGTCAGTATTTTGATCCTAAACTGGGAATTCCTTATTCTGATCTCACCAGTTATAAAGTCATTCAAGATATTCAGAACCCTGATGGAAATTATAAATGGTTTGGCTTTGAAAATGGAGGGATTTATTTAAATGTTAACCAAAGACCAGCTAAAGGTGTTCCTGAAGGCTTTTGATATCAAGTAATGGGAAGCATAAAAGAAAATTATTTAGCATTTAGTATTCCATTTCTATAAAAAATACTCATATATTTTTATATAATTACATATATAAGGGCTGTGAAGTCTATTAATGCGATCATGTATTCTTAGTATATGCATTCACTAGAGTTTCAAAATGCAATTCTATTTCCCGTAACACACTACATTCATTAATATCTTTGCCATTATCAAACATTTCTTCATTATTATTATCACTATTATGCATTGATAAGTTATTTTGTTGTTGTAACGAATTGTATAAATATAGATAGTTTATAGATAAAAATTTCTCTGCAGATTTTGTCATTTTACTGAATTTTGTCATGACAGTTTCATAACTATTCCGGATTCTTATAATAGATTGGTATAATGGTTCTGCTCTAGGGTCAAATCTAGAAGTATTATTGCAATTTTTATGCGAGTCAGTACAATTTTCTTTATAACCAATATTGTTATCTTCGATAGTATTGAAATGATAATTTATTTCACAAGAATTATCTATCGATAGAGTCAATAAACTTTCTAAGAAAAGTGTAAATGAAATAGTTAATTCATGGGGTTGGGATAATAAATTTGTATCATCTATATTCAGACCTGTGATAGAAATGTTATTTAGCGATTCAGATTGCCAATCAATTAGTTGTTGAAACTTTGGCCATAATATCATTAGTTGGTCATTTAAATAATCAAAAAAACTTGGGGTACATCTTTTTAATGATTCTACCTGTAATTTTTGGCCAATTCGAATTGAAATTAACACACCAAAGATGTCATATACATTAGGGTTAATTAAAATTTGTTCAGTATAATTCAATGCTTGTTCAAATGTAGGATGAAAAATTTGTTCTAGAATACCATAGATTTCTTCTACATTGTCTGTGATTTGAAAGAAATCTTTAAGGAAATTAAATTCTACTGTACAGTTATCTAATATTGCTAAATTTAAGTTTTTGAAACCTATCTCAATAAAATTATTTTTGATATTTTTGTTATTCTCAGCAATTTGTGAAACCATGACTGTATTATCTTCTTGTGTAAGTATAGATAGTCTTTTGCTAATCTGAAAATATTCTCTGATTGTATCATTGCTAACTGTTGAAGAGTAACCATATGAAGTTGATAAGTAGTTTGAAAATAGAGAGGTAGATATATTACTATTATTAACTATATGACCTAATGAAAATTGGCTATCTATTGAGGTAAATTGTAAAATGGTCAGTGATCTAATGTAACGAGAAAAATATTCCTTGTAATACCATTTCATTGTATATGCATAAGCTTGCCTAATTTCCAACGCTAATGACATATTATTTTCAATAATAAATTTGAACATATTTTTCAATTTCAATAATTGATTTTGAACACGTTGAGAGGGAATGGGGTTACCACTTCTTAGTATTCTAATTCTAGAAATTAGAAATTTTTTGGATCTTTCCAAAATAATAGTCTTCAGGATTTTAAGCACTTCACAGAGTTTCTTAAAATCATTAGGTAATATTATAGGTGTCGTATTATTGGAATTTTCTATATTATTATGCATATACTGGGAATACATCGATTGCTTATCTTTTATAAATGTTATATTATCAATCCAACTGGAATTGATTTTACCTGAAATGATTTCACGGGCTACTTGCGGAGGGATTAATAAATCATTAACAACAGGACTAATGTCAGCCAATTTTTTAGAGTTGTAATTGTATATATTTTTAAGTTCATCTGATTTATGCTTAATTAGGTTCAGTTCGGTTGTGTATTCAGACAATTTAGTATTAAGGTTAGTCATCTGTTGAATTAAAGGTGGTATTATATTTTCTATTGTATCTTCATATTTGCAATATTTTTTTCTAGTTCTTGTAAATATCCATTTAATTGATTTAAATCAGAAACATCTGACTGTTCTTTAGCAAAATCATCATATTCAGTAAGGAACTTGGTGAAAAAGTCGTTAGTTTTACTTTCTATTATCACTGCGTCTTCTATACTAAACGATTGTTCATCAATATCTAAAATTTTGCTTATTGTTTCCATTATTGAATATTTCCCCTCCTAGTCTTAGCCCCTTAAACATGCATCAAATTCTATTTTACTCAATGGCTTCTAAATGTATCCCACAAATTTCACATCGCATTGAAGTTATTCTTTTCGAATAACTTTTTAATCTTTATCTGCACATCATTTCCATATTAACTTCTAGCTTTCCATTTCATTCTTCCCACTTTCCAGTGGAATGCAAAAAAAGTAAGGTCCTACCCGGATTCGAACCGGGGTTGTTCGGATCAAAACCGAAAGTGATGACCACTACACTATAGAACCATTAAAACCACAACAATGTTGTAAACCTAATAAGTTATTAAATTTGATTCTTAATATTTTGTTCCTATTTGTGCCTGGTTATATACAGATATATAAAGTAAATATAAAATAATTATAAAAAGAAATAATGTATAAAAATCGTCAAGAAATTTAATTGGGAATATTCGCAATATTCGTTCTATTTTTATATTAAATTTCTTGCCTTAACATATTAAGTTAAACAGCCAAAGAACTAATCCAAACATAATTCTAATAACTGGAATAATAGATAATTAATGTTAACAATTAAACAAGGGATGGAACATTTCATATAAGCATAATGTGTAACGTGATCGGGTGATATTAAATATTAAATATTAGAACTCCTTGATTTCATCTTGCATAACTAGGGACAATTTGTATCTTGAATTACTAAAACAGGAAATTCCAAAAAGGGAAATCGTTTCATTAAATTATTTCTAATCTACAACAAACAATGTTGTGAACTGACTTGATATTAGGGTTTAAAATGAAAGTCGATTAGGGTTTGGTAATTAGGGTTATATGATGTTTGTCAACTAAATTGTTCTGGTTTGAGACAAAAAAATTAGGGTTTGTTAAAGAATTCCAGGTTGATTTTCCAATACACAGAAAATAAGAGAAAAACAATAGTGAGAGATTAGTGAGACATTACTGAGACATTTGTGAGACATAAATGAGACAATATTGAGAAGTTAATCATATAAACAAATATTTGATATGAGTTAAATATGAGTATTATTGACAAGCATCACGCCATCCCATCAAGAATATTATCAACCCATGAATAATATATAAAGGTCCATCATCTTGTCATCTGAAAATTATATTTGTGTCTGATTTATAGTAGTATGTAGAATATTGTATATAAAAAATAACAACAAGCAATAATCGTTAAAAGTTCTATATATAACGTCTTTATATATATTTATTATTGCCCTACTATCCGTTCGATAGTATTATTAATTATAGTTGTTATTGTCCTGCCTATCCGTTCGATAGAGTATTAATTGTTGTCCAGACTATCCGTTCGATAGTATAATAATCGTTGTTCAAACTAACCGTTCGTTAGTGTTATTAATTAGCTATACTTTTTTACCTCAAACCACAACAACAAACTGTAACTGCAAGGCGCAAGTGGTTTAGTGGTAAAATCCAACGTTGCCATCGTTGGGCCCCCGGTTCGATTCCGGGCTTGCGCATCTTTTTTAATTGTAACAAATAGTGTAATATCCCGTGATACGAAGTATATGTGACATATAGTGTCCTGATGTCACAGTAGACGATCTTGCAAACTCTTTAGTCGACGACGATGTTCTTGTTTCTCATATTTGTACACTGTATATCTTTCTGTATATCTATTTATCTTCACTACTTCTTATATACAGTATAGTTTATGTATCATATATAGAGGACACAACCAAGAATTATTTATCTTATTTTACATTCTAGAAGAGTATATCTCTCGTAATAGATCTTCATTTATTACAAAATGAATTGAAAAAAATACAACGGACTAACACTTCATGTTACGTGATATTGTGTGAACACTTTTATTGACTTGAATTTTAGATATAAGGAATAATAGCTTGACAATATTGAATAATATATATGCTTCATTTCTTATGATATTTTATTATTTTATTGATGTTTTTATAATTAAAAGACGGAATAATATCCTCAAAAATTTTGATATTCTATTTGTTTTTGAGGATATAAAACTAATAGTATCAGGTGAGTAACGTTCAATGTTAATAACAACTCAGGCAGTCATTCTTATCCATAACATAGGTCACATATTCATTTATTAAATTTTTTTTTATTGCAAAGAATCTTGCAAGATATAATACTGTTGAAATTATAGTACAAATACTAGTGAATAATTAGAATGTCATTTTGAAATGAAATAATAGTCATTACTAAATACCAAATGGTTAATGCCAAATCGAAGATACTTGTTAATGAACGAATAAAAATAAAGAAAGGGTTAGACGTTGGGATTGTAAATAAGAACGATAAAAAGAATGTGAAGTATTCATTTCACAAATTGTCTTCATGTATTGTAAATAATTATATTTTATTACTTTATGTAAAAAGATCAAATGAGCTTACATGTAATATATATAGTAATACCTATACTGACCAGTCATGATTGGTAATTTCAACATCATCTTAGATACATCATATTATGAACCACTCCATAGTTATAATAAACAATCTGGACTACTACCCATTTCAATACCGTCTAAGGTGTATTTCTTTATGAGTATGACCTATCTATGTCACAGCATGGGTCCTTGCAAAGATTTGAAATAGAATTATAAATTGCAGTTTTTTATTTTTTTTTTTGACGAAAGTGTCACAAAAAAAAATAAAATGGGAAATAGTAAAAAAAAGTTTTTAATTTAAAGTGGAATATACTATATATAAGTTACTTAAACTGATAATAGAAAGAGAAAGAAAGATATCAATGTTGAGATAGGAATTTAAATTTTTTTTTTTTGATAGTAACAACAACAAGTCAAAAATAAAATAAAATAAAATAAAGTAAATGGTACAAATATTTATGTCTAGTCCAGAGAACCCACAAGGTGAAGTGATTCTTAAAAAAAATAAATTTCATTTTTTTAAAAGAAAGGGTAGTTCTAAAGCATTATCAACTAGGATTAAAAGAGAAGCATCGACTTCAGAAACTCGTTCTATTTTAAAAGTGAGTGAAAAAAATCTTTCCAGAGAGACATTATTAGATCCAAAGGATTTTCTTTCAAATGCAGAGCATGTTCAACCTACTAATAAAAACAAAACAACGGCGGCTATTTCCAACTCTGATCAAAAGATTGAAGAAACCCAAAAAAATTCCATATTAAATGAAAGATCACTGAATACTAGAAGTTTTAAAAAGTTGATGCATTCATTTAAGGGAACTAAAAAATCTGCATCACGGAATAAGAAAGAAGGAGTTGACCAAAAGGAAGGGACAATTTTCAGTATATTTTCTGATGAAAAAGAGACGGATATAGATGTTCGTTTGATGAGACGTTCAACAAAAGAATTAAATAACTCCAAGTCAAATACTCAAAACCACTTAATGGTAGCAAATACCTCAAAAAATAATCAACTGAATGAAGATTACGATCAATCACAGACATTCACTAAGAAGGAGGATAAAACTTTTCTTTCTGAAGATACAGAAGTTGGTAGAGAAGAAAGAAGTGATTATACACAGTTGGTCAAATCTAGACCTTGTAAACATATACCTCAATCACAAGGAAAAAATACAATTAGCAATAAAATAAGTATCACAGAAAAAACAGGTGGAAATATTGTCAACATTTACAATATGCTAGTAAGTGAAAAGATCTTACCCATTATAGATACATCGTTAAGGGTTGATCTATTTGAAGAATTGACTGAAAAAATATATATAGGGCTTCAGTCTAATTTGACAGATTATTCAAAAAAGTATGTAAATTTCCAAGAAATGTTGCACGAAAAGGAAGAAAAGATTAAAATGTTAGAAACAAGCCTTGTCAAATTGAAACATCAATTAACAACATCTACTCCCAAGGATGTTTTCTTAACTGATGAAGTAAAGTCAAAAGATGAGGCAAATGAAGATATGAATATCATCAAACCATCAAAACACCAGATTAATACAAGACCTTGTAGCGAACATACAAATAAAAGAGATGATCATATATATAATAGTTTGAAAAACTTAGAGACGAAGTATGATCAATTATATAATGCGTATGGTTGTTTAGAAAATGAAAGCCAACAAGTTAGAAATCAGAGTATCCTTCTAGCATTTTATAGAGATAAATCTATCAAATTTTTAGGATCACTATATCAACTTTTTGAAGGGTTACTCCATAAAAGTTGTTTAATAAAATATCAGACAAGTTTAAAAGAATTAACTTCAAACTATTATTTACATAAAACTGGCATTATACTTGGATCACAAATCGAATCAACTAAATCTGAAATTGACTATTTTTTTGATGAAATTGCTAGAGATACGCTTATTAAAAAAATAGTTATAAAACTTTCCTCACTAACTAACAAAACAAAAATATTAGAGGAACAACTTCGCAAATATGTAGAAGCAGTACCTTCCAGTGGAAGTCAGGATGCAAAATTGGAAATAGAAAAAAAAATATGATCTTTAATATTGATAGTTTGCTAAGTAACAAAGGATGACTGTGTCTATGCAATATGATAAGGGTTGTAACCACTTAAATCCGGTTTTACGACTGAAGAGATTTCAAAGAGAAATGTGAAAAGCAACTAAATTATCTGGATGTTTAAAAATAAAGTATTTCCATAATAACGCCTTATCTTCTAAAAGAGTGAAAGGAATTCGTAATAGAAATAGCTTCCTCTTCAAAGATAGGGAGGTGGTTTTGCTAAATTCCAAAACCTTCCATTAACTCCGGCTGAATTTTTAACTCCCTTCCTTCACTAGTTAATTCCGAGATTAGGAAAAAATTAATACCTTCACACTTTGTTACAAAAAAAGTATATAAAGGGTTGCATGCTTATAAAAAAAAAAGGTATGCACTCTTAAGTATTCTGGCACAAATCAAGGAATCAAGCAAGATAGAAATCACTGAAGCTTTAGAATATGTTGCATCCAAAGACTACTGAAATCACGTTTAAATTGAACAATGGTGTTCAAATTCCCGCCTTAGGGCTAGGTACTGCATCCCCTAAGGAACGTGCACAAGAGACTAAACAGGCTGTTAAAGCTGCTATAAAAGCAGGTTATAGGCATATTGATACTGCTTGGTTTTATAGAACTGAACCATATATTGGAGAAGCAATTAAAGAGTTAATTGAAAATGGTGACATTAAAAGAGAAGAGATTTTTGTTACTTCAAAAGTTTGGCCAGTATATTGGGACAATGTTAGTAAATCTTTGGATGAAACACTGCATGATCTTGGATTAGATTACGTTGATTTATATCTTCAACATTGGCCATTATGTTTCCAAAGAGTAGAAGATGTTAAAGATGGAATCCATGGGATTAAAGGTCTCCCAAAAAAAGGAGAACGTGAAGCATTGTTTGCAGAGGGTGCGGACTGGATGGAGACATATAAACAACTGGAGAAGATTTATCTTGATCCAAATGACAAAAGAGTGAGAGCAATTGGTGTTTCCAACTTCCCAATTGAATATTTGCAAAGAGTATTGAAAGAGTGTGAAGTTAAACCAACAGTTAATCAGGTAGAAATTCATCCACATCTTCCACAACTTGAACTGAAGGAGTTTTGCGCTGAGAATAATATTTTACTAACGGCATACTCTCCATTGGGTTCTACTGGTGCTCCAGTTATTAAACTACCTTTGGTAAAAGCACTAAGTGAAAAATATAATATGACAGTTAATGATATTTTAATTTCTTATCACATTAGAAAAGGTACCGTTGTAATCCCAAGATCATTGAATCCGGTTAGAATTGCTAGTTGTATTGAATTTGCTCCATTGACTAAAGAAGAAATTACAATGTTAGATGATATAGGAAAGAACGAACCTATTAGGTACATTGATGAATTTTTTGCATCATCTATTCCAGGTTTTACAGGTGAGAAGTGATTGAGATACTATTGATTTTTGCTAGTTGTTTAAAAAAATGCTAAATTAATGTGATTATTGTTCTTGAATTTTCATACTAAATATTGCACTTTATACTATATTTAGGAATATATTAAATTCTATAAAGGTTTTGTAAGCATTATATATATATATATATATATATCTTTATGTTAAGTTCCAATCTTTTAAGGTTTCACTTAAAAAGAGATCACGATCGTAAAAAAATGTGCCATGAGTCAGAAAACCAATGTTTTCATTAAAATCTTTCAAAATTCTTTTCTCAGTGTATTCAGGCTCTTTTTCCTGTGGGGTGAAAATTGAACAATCTATTGGGACCCTTTTATTTAATTGTGGATACCATTTATTATCAGAGTTGTACATGTACTTTCTTATAGTCTCAACTGTAGGTAGATTTTCATCTTTTAAAAAATCAATAAAAAATTGTGTCAAACTATTGAATATTTTGCAGGAGTTTTCTGAAAATTTATTTTTGTCTGTATTTGCAGATTCCAATTCAACGATAGCCCTCTCCTTCGTATGTTTCGCTATACGTGTCATTAATGTAAGACTGGTTTCATAGACGTTGGATTTTTGCACAAATGTATTCAAATATAGATCATTGTTTAAAGAATATTGAGTGATAGTTTTTAATAAATACACGTAGATATAATATCCTGCATTCCACTTCATATTCTCATATATTTTACTGTTCAGCTCTCTCTCCACAATAATATGATATGGTCTGTGAAGTACTTCGAGTAACACCATATTATCCAATTGAGCTCTTTTATCGTTTAATCTATCAATAACTTTAAACATTAATGCAAATATGGCGGTGTAGAAAAAATGGATACATTCTCTGTAAATAAAAGGTTGATTCTTAAGAGTACAAAAAGTTCTTAAAATTTTGTGTGCGTATTCGGTGTATTTTATTGTTGATTCCTTCTTTATTTGTCTTAATTTCACAAGTTCATCTGAGTTATTCATCACACTCTCCATGTTATCATCAATTAAAGAAATAATGAAGAGATTCAAAGTAATCAAAAGTGCCAAATATCTAAAATGATATGTGATGATATAACAACATATAACTTCAAATTGAAACTCTGGCCTTTGCTGGGTATTCTGAAGGGAGAGAATCTTGTAATAATCTTTAAATGTTTCTAACCTGACTGCAGGATGTAAATTTTCTCTCCATTTTAGTAAACTTAAATTAATTGCTAAACTTTTGTTTAATAATTGGTTAAATGATGAAGTGAGAATGCTCTGACTACTAAAACATGTAGCCATCACTTCATCCTCGTATTTACTGACATGAGAACCATAGTACGTTATTAAAAGAGAATAATATTCGAAATGTGATGCAGCATAATTTATTGCATCTTCGAAATTTGACATTTGCTCATCCTTTTTATTATCATATTCTAACAATGTGTTTAAATCGTTTAGAAACATTTCTTTTGACATATGAGTAGGGAAAGTAGATCCATAGAAGAGTAAAGGTGACATTGAAAGGCGCATTGCATTCAATCTATCCAACGATATACAATACCACCATAAACCTTTCATGGAAATGAAATCTTTCCTTGAAAGTCCGTCATAATAAGATATTTTATGTAATCCTAATGTTTGAATGATATAGGTTGCTTTAGTAAAGATATCGATTCCTAATCCATTACTTAAAGTAATTGAAATATATTTACTCCAAAGTAATAAAGCCTTTAAGACATATATATTACTTGAATAGGTCATCACTTTATTATAACAATATGCACAATTAATAAACAATCTTTTTTCTAAAGTCTTCATATAGTCAATAGATGGCATATAGTTATCTTTTCTGATTTGACAACCATCCTTTGAATGTAGGATATAAGACGATTGGATTCCAAATAGAATAGAGACATTGAGTAAAAAAAATCTGCAAATTCCAAATATTCCTTATTATAATATTTTTTTACTAAACTGTCAGTTTCTTCTGACGTTACTATAGGTGTAGGGAAAAATAACAAAGAGAAATGTAAATTTTCTAAAATTCTATTAGTCTTTTCAATATCATCTGGTAGATCAAACAATTTATAGTTACCAGCTTGATCTTTTTCTAAAAAAATATCGAAATTTGTCAATTTTTTC
Source organism: Arxiozyma bovina (assembly GCA_023309525.1). NCBI lineage: Eukaryota > Fungi > Ascomycota > Saccharomycetes > Saccharomycetales > Saccharomycetaceae > Arxiozyma > Arxiozyma bovina. The sequence continues at coordinate 434,285 of JAKZLQ010000155.1, read as the reverse complement.
AATTGAACCATGTACCATTTTGATATTTCATTGAAATGTTTTTTAATAGGTTCATAGAAGTCATTTGCGTTTGAATCTGGATCTTTTTGATTAATTCTATGTTTCTTCTTAAAACTATCAATCTTGCATGCAATCCAAACCAATTTGTTGGATGAAAATAAAGTTGTTCTATATTGTTTATATTTACATTTAAATGTAAAATCAATGTCAACATTTGGAACTCCCCTCTTAGAAGTTATATCACTGAGTAATTCAATACAATTTAACTTGATATCATTTAATAGATAAAGTTTCCTCAATAATTTATCGACAAGATGATTGTTATTTGTCTCCAATTGGGAAGATAGAGTTTCAATTTGTTCAATCGTATCAAGTTCAATGTTGCCCTTATTAAGATTATTGTTACTATTTGATTTTTCAATCCTTTTAGTTGATGAATTATTTTGTCTATTCTTTTTATTTTTTTTATTCTTCTCCAATATTAGATGGAAATTGAAAGTACATGGTTTTTTCCTTTTGATACAATTATTGCATTTACCAGTGGTCGGATCCAATGGACCACATTTAATTTTCTTCTCTCTACATAGATCACAAGCTTTGTTGTTTCTTTTGAATTGTTTATAAGTGGAAATTATCTCTGAATTTGTTTTAATATCACTGGACACCTCTTTGTTATCTTTGTCATTATCTGAAATGGGAATTTGAGAAATATTACTATTACTGCTGCTGCTGCTGTTGGTGTTGTTGTTGTTATTATTATCAAATGAAGAATTCGACACATTATTGAAATGCTTTGAAGATGTTAAAAATTGAGTAGAAAGATAGGATGTTGCAAGTGGTGGAATAATATGTTGGCCAGAGATTAAACTTGGTAAGGGTAGCTGTTGTGTCAGATTATTGTTAGAGTTCATTAGTGTGCCAATGCTTATGTTTGTATGAAGACTAGGATTGTATGCAGTAAATGAAGGTGAAGAAGTATATATATTGTTTGGAAACAGTTTCAATGGACTTTGATCTTGAAATGGGAAGGACGGAGGGTTTAGAGAAGGGAAATTGCCATTATCTCCCATATCAGTCGGCTTTTGTTTGTTATTATTGCCATTATCATTGATGTTGTTGAAGGGCTCAAAGGGCTTTGGAGTGTCATTATTAAAGGGACTAAACGGTTGGTAAGTTAACCCATCATTTTGGACACTATTACTTTTCATAGAATCACTATTGTTACTACCGCTACTGTTGTTACCAGTATTGAGGATCAGCACACCATTAGAATCATAGTTGTCATTATTGATGCTCATCTATATTCGACCAGTTATTTCTTCTGTTCTCTTCTAAAACCGATGCTTATTCTTGGATGACTCAGACAGTAAAGACTATTTATTGACATATCGAGATGGGGTAAGGTATTCGAACGTGAGATCTCTAGTATAAAATACTGTGGCATGGCATAGCAGTGCACAGGGTACATGTAGGATACAGACACCCACAAAATACAGAGTGCACCCAATTTTCCAGATCTTCTCTGATCTTTCTTCTTTGCATTCTCTGTCCCCCTCCAGCTTTTCGAGAAACGATGCGATAATTTTCCACACGCCAAGACAAAAAAAAAAAAAAATACAGAAGTGAAGAGAAAAGATTAGAAGTGAAGAGAAGTAGAGGGGAAAGTAGAAGGGAAAGTCATCTGTGAAAGTGACCTGCAAGTGATTCCCTTTCCCCCTTCCTCTACCTTGCCTTTGCTGAGATCCACTACCTCCCTCTCCCAGCAATCTTTTGGTACTTCTTCGTGTTGTTCTTGGTGTTGGTTATACATGAGTTATTGTGGACTTGACACAGAAAGAGACAGTAATAGACAGATAAATAGGGCATAGCAAAAGAACGGGAGTTATGGGGATTACAGATTTCATTAAGAATCCATTGAATAAAGCTATAAATAGTATTGTAAAGGACAATACTTCAGATTATTTCAAGAGTGATGAGGGCGATTTATTAAGCGAAGATGCTAGGAGAATGATATCGGAAGAGATTAGATTGACTGGATCTTTGTCTCATGATAAGTGTGAGAATTGTTCCGGATCAGATGACGATGACGATGATGATGAGACCCTCTTAGATGGAGAAAAAGTCTTCTCCAAATTGACCATTGAGTGGAGCGAACCCCTGTATAATACCTCTAAGACACCAAAAGTCCATTTTGTCGTTCCAACGTCACAACAGGATTGGAAATATGATGCATGTCAAGAGAAACCAGGCAGTGTGCAAGACAAAATCTCTAATTGGTGTCAAGCAAATGTGGAAAAGTATCAAAATGAGAGTATTGGTGAGGGACAAACATTGACCTGTAGTGTCACTTCATTACCGATAAATATCATGGATATTGAAGTCATGAAAGGTATTAAAAATAATGTATTGGTATTACCCCATTTCTTGTGGATTAATGATCTACACTCATCTGAAGTGGACGAGACTTTAAATGCTTTAGTGCCTGATCTATTATCAAACAACTACGATGAACAACAGTTATTGTCCAAACATAAAAATTTATCAATTGCACATGAGAAAGCCTTTGTATTTATTTGTTCACATACAACAAGAGACAAAAGATGTGGTGTTACAGCACCATATATGAAGAAAATGTTCGACAAGAGGTTACAGAAATACGGATTATATAGAGATAACTCTGATTTAAGGCCAGACGGTGTCAATGTGAAATTTATTAGTCATGTAGGAGGTCATAAATTTGCAGGGAATGTCCAAATATATCTTAAGGAGACAAGAACTTTGATATGGTTGGGTAGAGTCTCTCCAAAACATGTGACAAGTCTTGTAGACCATTTGATTATACCAAAGGAGCCAACGTTACCATTCCCAGAGAAAGTCCGTTGTATTAAAAAATATAGGTGGTGATTACCAAACTAATTCAATTATATGGTATACACAAAACATACAGGTACATATATGTATATGTATGTATGTATGTATATGTATATATGAGTCTTGTAATTAATATATCGATATATTTGTTTATCCTATAATCACTTCTGTTCCATAGTGGCATACGTTTATATGTGTTTATTTCCACATACTAAAAAATTATTTTCTTATAAGGTTAAGCTCACTTTTATACTTTATATATATATATATATAGCCGTTTACACGGTTCTTATGAGTGGGGGGGTGTACACATATAATGTTGTATGATGTCAATGCTGCAGAGCTAATGTAGAAAGTTTCTTCTTATTATTTAATCCAGCAAAGCGTCGTTCGAAGTATTATACGATCTAATCATTACAAGTCTTTATCCCCTGAACAACAAAATAGAAGAAAGAATGGTAATTAGACACGTCAGAAGATCTGAATCTATTATTCATAATGATCTGAAACAAGATACTGTAAATACACAGAAAGAGGTTGTCTCTCAAAGGGACATAGTTTCGTTAGGATCTGTAAATGATATACTGAATGAAAAAGATAGTGATGGTAGTGAAAGTGGAAGTGAGAGTGAAAGTGAAAGTGGAAGTGAAAGTGGAAGTGAAATTGAAAGTGAAAGTGATGAAGAAATCACATACCATAAACCAATATTGATTAGAAAGACTGGGTCTCCTAAGGATTCATCAACTAAAAAATTTTCTGTTTCAATTGAAGATATTGAAAAGAAAAGATTAAACCAAAGAATTGAGCATTCCTTAACAGTTACCAAAAATTTATCATTAAATGAAATTAACATTGATCATAATTATACATCTACAGATAAAGATCTGTTGAAAAGAACTTTATTACTTAATGATGATGATACAATAGACTATGATTTAGAAGAAAAGAAATGGGAAGACAGGCAGCAGTTAAGATTGGATCGCGAAAGAAAGAAGCTGGTTCAGAAACAATTGGAATTTGAAGAAAGACAAGAACGTCTCCTGAAGAGATCTGCTGCATCAATTAAAGATAAGATTGAAGATGATAATGATAAAACTAACAGGAGACCATTAAATTGGACAAAAGTTCAAGAATCCAAGAACCATTTTAAAAGGAGGAAACATTTCAACAGTTCGAAACCGCAACGTGTAATTGATACAACTTTCAATAGGGACTTACCATCATCCTCACTAAACAAAAATATAGAAAATGGCGACAATGATAATAATAATAATAATAATAATATTGGTGGTGCATGTAGTAATGTCAATGAGTATTCGATATTATAATGGGTTCATCTTAGAGTGGAGAATAATCGAATCCACCATAACGAAGGAAACTGAAAATTAGAAAATCTAAATGGGATCGAATCAATAAAACATAAAACATGCATACAAATGCAAATGTGTGCATACAATGGGGGACGTATATGAATATATATATATATATATATATATATGAATATAAGCATATATTTTTATATAGTCATTGGCACAATCACAAGCTATTGTAATCATAGTTAGAAGTATCATTTTTAACATTTCTGGAGATAAATTATTTGAATAGTTATTACCGTAACATACAAACCATCATTAACAATATATTGAGATGTCATTAGTTCCATTACCGTCAGATTTACCAAGTTTCTTAGAACCCTATTTACCTCGAAATAAATCCAGTAAAAAACCTTTTGTAACATTAACATATGCACAATCGTTGGATTCAAGGATCTCTAAGGGTCATGGGATAAGAACCATTATATCACATGAAGAGACAAAAACCATGACTCATTATTTACGTTATCATCACGATGGGATTCTAATAGGAACAGGTACAGTGTTAGCAGATAATCCTGGATTAAATTGCAAATTATCATTTAATAATGATAATAATAATTATTATAATATTAACGATGGTGATGATGGTAAAAACGAGGACCACAAAGCCTCCTCTTTCATGATACATTCGCCAAGACCAGTTATTATCGATATGAAACAGAAATGGAAGTTTACTGGATCAAAGATGTGGGATTTATACAAATCCAAACAGGGGAAAGCACCTATAGTGGTTATCTACGGTGAACCAACACAACCAGAACCTGATGTATCGTATATGATTATGGATTCCCCTACATTTGAATGGGAACAATTAGTGGTGAGGTTAAAGGATGAATATGAAATACAATCTTTAATGGTAGAAGGTGGTGCACAGGTTATTAATACATTGTTATTAAGGCCAGATTTGATAGATTCGTTGATTGTCACTATTGGACCTACATATTTAGGTTCCAATGGTGTTGAGGTTAGTCCTGAAAGACCATTGAATTTGAAAAACATCAATTGGTGGAAAGGCACTAGTGATACAGTTATGTGTGCTACATTATGTGAAGGTTAATATATTATTTACAAAAGTAATAATAACCATTTAAACTAATCAATAAGGACGATGGTTTAATATTATTTTGTCGGATTATTCTTTGAACAACTAGTTTCTATGGTTAATTACATATATATAATTTAATTATTATGATACAAATGTTAACGGATACATATATATGGAGAGAGTATGTGTATTTAAGTTTCTGATATATATATATTTTCTTTCTCTTTCAATCCTTCCTATCCAACTTCAACAGTTTGTATGTATTTTATCAAGGAGATGAAAAATCAATAAAATAGGTACGATAGAAAACGTTTATAACATGAACAGAAATAGAAAATGGATAATAAACTTTATTTGCAATTTATTTTTTGTCCTTTTCTTGTCTCACATACAAATTCTGTAACTGGCATAACGGCCAGAAGTCTCACTCTTTCTAATAATCTTGACAACTTCACCTCTTTTCAAACCAAGATATAATGCAACAGGGTCGGCTCTTTGAATTCTAGGTAATTGAGATTCCTTCAATCTGTATCTTTTCAATAATTCTTTTTTCTCCTCTGAACTTAGTCTAATATGTTTTGGAACCAATTCATGATGTGTGATATTGACAACAAGGGAAGCTTCATTGAATGTTTCAATAGTGGCAGGAGGTATAGATGGAACCAACTTCATAGCACTTGGGGTAACACTAGTTTGGTAAACAAAGATACCTGTTTGATAATTTTTTTCTTGGATATGGATAACAAAATTCTTCATAGTTTTCACACCGACAGATGGTTCATCGCAGAATTCCACCCAAAGGGAACCCATATCTGGAAATTTACTGATAGCTTCTTCTGTTGGATTAGCCTGGAATGACATCATTTTACGTTGTGGTCTACCCATCCCATCACAATATTTAGCTTTGAAATCTTCTAGTGATAATTCAATTTCCTCCTGTGTAATAAAGTAACCTCTGTCTCTTACCATTTCTTTGACTGTTCTGAATGTTCTCCATAATCTTCTAACATGTCTTTCATTTTCTTGATCCATCTTGTCGTTGTGTTATGCAGTGTGATGTTGTTATGTTATATTTTATTTTACTTTTTGTGTGATTACTTCTTATCTATATATCTAATGTTAAGTATATATTAGTTTTAGAAATAATGTTGATAGTAACGATGGTGTGTAGTTTTCCTCAACGAACAGAGATCAAGCACTTACAAGTCACCTTTTCATATAAACCAATTGCATCATCGAGGCATCGTTCATCTTTTATACATTAAAAATTTCAACTTCATCAGATTTTATTTTTATTGCCTTATTTCTCGAAAAAAAGAAGTAGCAAAAAATAAGAAAAAAAAATTTTCTTAGTCGTCAGCGGTGACATTAGAAATCAAGTGAGATTGTTATCACATCAAATAACTAGACTTCTAAAGCATGTACGGTTAAGGTTAAGAGTAGAACTTATCTCAACAGTACAAAGGTTCGAATACTTTTACCGTAGATCTATTTGCTAGTATTGAGTTTCCTACCATATTATATTTCTTGTATGTATTTACATGGTGATGTGAGCTATCTAAACAAAGAGGGTACATATATATATACTTTTGTATGCTTGTATTAATAGAAAAGAAGAAGGGTTAACGTTTGACCCAAGTTGGCATCTTTCTAGCCTTAACTTTACCTGGTTTCTTTCTTTCCACACGTCTGTAGTCAGTAGTCAAACAGCCAGCTTTATGTAAACGGGATTTCCAAAGTGGATTAAATGCCAATAATGATTTCCCTAATGCTAGACTTATAGCATCAGCTTGGCCAGTGGTACCACCACCAGACGTTAAAGCATAGACATTGAATTTACCAACACCTTGAATTACTTGTAATGGGTACATTATTGATTCTCTATCTTTAATGTTAACAAAATAATCATTTAAGGGACGGTCATTGACTAATATTAACCCTTCACCTCTCACAGTGTAACATTTTGCACTCGCAGACTTACGTCTTCCAACAGCGATTGATCTACCTTGAGAATCTAATTCAGGGATCCTATATGTACCATCATGAGTTGGGCCCCCTTTAGAGAAGATTGATTTATCTCTATTATACTTATCCATCTCCAGTCTGACTTCTTCACTGATTAATTCTGGATCTAAGGAATTTAGTTTATTTAAATAATAAATTAATTGTTTGTACTGTGTAGGCTTTAATCTGACTCCAGACCCGGTGATTTCTCTGTATTCTTCTAACGTGATCCAATGAACAGATGTTCTCTTTTCTCTTGCCATTAGTAATGGATCAGATATGTTTAACTTACGGGGTGTTTTAGAATATTTACTTAATAGATACTCTAATCTATTGATATTATTTTCATGAACAGGGTTAGCAGAATAGAAGGTAGGTAAAGTTGGGACTATTCTTGTTCTTGCCACGTTTTGCAAAATTGTTTTCATGGAAGAGAATGATCTCAGTTGATTGAACATCATTCCACTCTTTTTGTATAGATCTGTATGTATCTTCGTTTGATAAGGAATATATTAAAAAGAATAAAGTTACAGATGAATCAACCAACAAATAAATGAATAAATTGGACACTGCACAGCGTAGTCTTCAGTACTTAATTTCCTTTTTATTTTTTCAGAGATGTTGATACCTAACAAGCTTTAATAATTATGATACCCTCAAGCAATGGAGAATGAGGTGCTTCTTTGAAATGTACAAAATGCATAGACCTCTAAACAGATCTTTATTTCATCCTCTTTCTTTCTCTTTCTCCTTCTTTTCACAGATAGAGAGAAAGCAAAAAAAAAAAAAAATAATGGAACAAATTCCGTTCGGAATAATGGCGGAATTACTTTTCGTCGAATTCTACAAGAGGGAAAAAGCAAAAGGGTATGGTCATTTGGTGAGATACAAGAGGTAGAGATTGTTTTGTGGTTAGAATTGGACAGGAGTCGATTCTTTGCAAAGTTTACAACAGCAGTTATTTTGGTTCTCCAGATCAATTGGAGTCAGGATGTATTATAAGTAGTTACCATGAAATTAGCTAATGCAATTCAATAAGCGTGGACAAAAATACATAATTAATGGCTATTTCTTCCTATTTAACATATAAAGTATTTTTCATATCTCAGCAAGAGAGATTGTTCACTCCTAATGATATATTGGGGTGTTTTGATTTATTTATCATGAATGTTCTTTTCTTACTAAGTCATGTGGTCCAATGGTTGTAGCTCTCTTTTTTTTTTTTTTGAAGATAATTTAATTGATTTTCTTTATACTAATTTAATCTATTGCAGTAGAGAACCTTTCACATATATATTGGCTATTTCTCTGCTAGAAGCATAAATTTAGAAAGAGACTCCAAAGTGCGGGTTCCAAAGCATGTTTTTAAGGGAAGTGTTGTGCATACTATAACTTCTTTCCTAGAGAAAAGACTATTAAAACCGTTTCTCTCCTTCCCACAAGCAGATCTTACACACTATGACAAGGAAACAAAGCCAAACAGGAAAAAATTAACTAAGTATGAAAAATATCATTAAAAGTACGTACTCATTATACATAAAGAGAAAAATTTTATCAAATAACTATAAACTATATCAGTTTTTCTTTAATTCTTGAAAAAATACATGACATTAAAATAACCAGGGATAAAACACAAAAAAAAAAACGTTAAACCATTTCAACTTCTTTTGTATTTAACTTGCTTATTTGGAGGTGTCGACAACGTATCTACCGACGATTTGACCCTTTTCCATCTTGTCGAAGATTTCTGGTAAGTCAGATAATGGAGCAATGATAATTGGAGACTTGACTAAACCTCTGGCGAAGAAGTCTAAGGCTTCTCTGGTGTCAGCTCTGTTACCGACGTAAGAACCAACAATGGAGATGGACTTGACGACGTGGGAGAAGACTTCGGATTTACAGTAAGCACCACCTGGTAAACCAACTAAAACAACGGTACCGTTAGCTCTGACGTACTTGGTAGAAGCTTCAATGGCAGCTTCGGAGACAGAGACGTTGATGACACCGTGAGCACCACCGTTGGTAGCCTTGATGACTTCACCAACAATGTCCTTGGTCTTAGTGAAGTCAATGAAAACTTCACCACCTAATTCCTTGAATAACTTAGCCTTGTCATCACCACCATCGATACCTAAGACTCTGTAACCCATAGCAGTAGCGAATTGGATGGCTAAAGAACCTAAACCACCACAAGCACCAGAGATGGCAACCCATTCACCGGCTCTTAAGTTAGCAGACTTCAAAGCCTTGTAGACAGTGATACCAGCACATAAGATTGGAGCAACTTGAGCTAAGTCAGTTCCTGGTGGGATTCTGGCAGCTTGGACGGCATCAGCAGTAGCGTATTGTTGGAAAGAACCGTCGTGGGTGTAACCAGATAAGTCAGCATCTGGACAGTTAGATTCGTTGGATAATTCACAGGATTCACAGGACATACAAGAACCGTTTAACCATTTGATACCGGCGTAGTCACCGATCTTCCAGCCCTTGACGTTTTCACCCATACCAACGACAACACCAGCACCTTCGTGACCACCAACTAATGGTAACTTGGTTGGTAATGGCCAGTCACCCTTCCAGGCGTGTAAATCGGTGTGACAGACACCAGAGTATTTAACATTGATCAAAAGTTCGTTTGGCTTTGGAACTGGAACTGGGATGTCCTTGTATTCTAACTTACCACCGTTGGTTTCGAAGATAACAGCCTTTTGGGTCTTTGGGATAACTGGAGCAGACATTGTTGTAGTATATGTGTATATATTAGTGTGTTTTATCAAATAAGCAAAGCTTGGTTTTTTTTTTTATTTTAGAGTTGTTAAGATTTGAGAAGTTTAGAATTTAATACAGAGCTATAAAACCAAGACTCAGATGTTTTTAAGATTCAGTTTAACTATTTATATATAAAAAAAACCATCAAAATCAATCAATTAAGCAAATTTTGAAATCAATAAGATTTATTAGCACTTTCACGTACTTAGTTTTTTTTTTTTTTTTCGGTTTCCGCTCTCTTGTTTACCCCTCCCCTCCCCTCCTCCTCCCCCTTCCTATTCTTGCCACCCAATTAGTAGACATACTAAAATTCTCTGATTATGTGACTATCTAATTTGGGTTTCTTAGTGGTGAGGACAACATAACAAGAGAAAATAAAACATTGGGGATAGTAATAACAATAATAGTAGTAGTAGCATGAGGCAATGTAAATTGTCATAGCATGATTGCAATTGAAAATGATCGTAATACTATTTTAGTGTATATAGGTTAATTTATCAGTGGAAAAAATAAAAAAATAAAAATAAAACAAACAAACAAGAACACGTTATGTTTCTGTTTTTGTCTATATTTTTTTTCTTTATTATTTTTTCTTGCCTCTCTGTCGTCTTCTTCTTTCCAATTCTACAACGGTAACCAGGAGAAAAAAAAAAAGAAACAAGCAGGAACCAAATTTTGACAAAAAAGGAACGTGAACTATTGTTCTCCGATCGTACAAAAACAAAATCAAAATCAGAATCAAAAAAAAAATAAAAGAGCCCAATGACATCTCCATACGAGGGGGAGGGGGGAGGGAAACGGGAAAGAAAAAAAAGAAAGAAAGAAAGATAAAAAAAACGGATCTCACGGTCCGCGGCGTATTTGTTTTTGTTGGAAAGGGCAGGAGGGGAACCAAGGGAAAAAACGAATTTGGAACAGAAAATAAGAACTGGAAGACCTACCATTTTATATCCGTCTTTGAAAGAGCTTTCCCCACCTATATATACCAAACCTAATCCATTTTTACTACTTTAAAGGTTATTCACTGAAAAGGTTATTTCGGTTTCTACTGGATATATCTTTCAAAAGTGTATATATAAATATATAATATATCCTTAGGATAAACAGCAAGTGTGTTGTAATGATAGTAGTAAATGACTTGTTGAGGTATGAATATATCTCACATGTAAGGGTGTATGTGTTTTTTCAAATGCCAATTATTAGAGATAGGCAACTATTTTACTATCAAAAGAACCAATCATAATTCTTCAAAGCTCTTGATAAGTTAACCTATGGTTGGGTAACAGGAAGGTGGTTCGAAAGCAGTATTATTTACTAATGACTATGTAGATGAATATTCACCAACTAATCCTACAAATTCTTATTTTATCTGAGACTTACGTAACATCTCTTCTATATATAACAAGGCAATTAATTATCAAATTAAGATCTACTCTTTTGATGAGACAAAAGATTGAAATAACCAACCCTAAAACACACCTAAATTTGAAATAAAAAAATATTTCAATACTAGGGTATACCCTACTTTACCCCACCGTCAATCCTTAAAATATAGAAAGGACACTTTTACTTCTTTTTTCAAGTTTTCTGTCAATGTTGGTTTTTTTTTTTTTAGTGTTTCTCGTACAAGTCTTTTTTTTTTTTTATTTTTGCCTCAAACGATGTTTCTGAATAATATGTAACTGGTGGGGTGGATTAAACTGGAATTGGCATCTATTCTTTTATTTTTATTTTTTTTCTCTCAAGTGGAGTCCCGTCTGCGTTTTTCTAAAATAGGAAATGAATGTTTCGGGATTCCACTAATTGTATCACACCCGTACATTCAGTATTACTTATGAAGATTACCAAAGTAGATAAGGTACAGAAACTAAAAAAAAAAATAATACATAAATGATAAGGTCTAAACAGGCTACAGTTTAGAGTTTACGTTTTGGGGTTTAGGGTATTTTACATTTCTTACAAACATATAACAGCTAGGTGAATAAAAAATGTTACTTTTCAAAAAAATAATTTTACGGGACTATTCACAATAAAGGTACATATGTGCTTAGGGTTGTTAGGTTTTTGTGGTTGTTAGTTGGTTTTTTTTTTTTGTCTTTTTTTTTTTTTTTACCCAAAATAAAAGAATCTTTTTTGGTTTGGATTTTACAAACGATAGATTTATTAAATCTTGTTGGAGTAAGTAAGTATACTATGTATTGCATTTGTTGGAGATTGTATAAAGGTATGTTCTTTTTTTTTTTATTTTTTTTGCATAGAAATGATTTCAGTGTATTTCTACCATAATAAAGAATACATTGAAGAAAAATAAAACATACAGGAAAAAGGTGGTGTCTCAGATTCATCTACAGTAAAGAAGAAGTACCTGAACACCTAGCTAAATAGACACTAGGGAAAGTAAATGACGTTATTTTAAAATGCTTCTATGTTATCTACTCCAATCCTAATTTAAAGTGTCATCTGCAAGGTGGGGGAAATGTGCCTGTATTGCCGGGGTATATAACTTCTTATATGCCTTAATTGGATTATAGATGTTCTTATTTTCAGTATGATACTTTTTTTTTTTCGGCTTTCTTTTATAAGAAGATATATACTCAATAAATCCACTAGATTTGGCATCTTTGTATTTTTATCCCTAACAGTAATTTATTGTATTAGTTTAGTTAAAATATTAGAAACTGTGATAATTTAGCCAGAAATGTCACAAGAATTGGTAAGGAATTACTTCTTCTCTACAAAAATAATTCCAAGCTTTGTAGAAAAAAAAAAAAGAAAAGAAAAGAAAAGTACCAAGTATATTACCAGGACTAGTGGGCAAATGGTTATTGAATGAACTTGTAGTGCTTAGTATATCAATTAGTCTTGATGGACTCGTGTTTAGATAAGTTGATGGATTCAAAAGTTATTATCGACGTTTGTCAGTACGAAATTGTATATATGTCGGAGGTAATGTTTAAAGTGAAAGATATTAGTATTATAATTCACGATTGGAAATCCATACTTCTTATTATATAAAGTAAAATGTATAGAGTAATATACCATCGAAATAATTTTTTTGTTATTTATGAATCTAATCCAATAGAAAAAATCGCAACGTAATATTCACCAAGTGTATATATGTTTGGTAATCTACAAATTTCCACTTGAATACCTAATTGTTACGTGACATGTCAGTCAACAATTGACAAATATAATGTTCTTATTTATGCTATATTTATTTCTACATGCCGTTTGTTTTTCCGGGTATGTAATAAGTGCTCACTCTTATCATCAGATGTATTATCTACGATAGCTTGATTTTTTAACTCAAGATTCATATGGAAATTTTAATACTTCTTACTTTCTTTTATGCATGTTCAAAAAGTGTTTTAACCTTTTTTTTTGTTTTTTTTTTTGAAACTAAAAGATAATGTACAAATGGTAAAGATCCTGAGAACTATTGTGACAGTCCGAGAAATAAATAAAAGGTAGGAACACGTCAAAAATGACTATTTAATCTTACTTATAAAAATATTTAAAACAAACAACAATTACCAAAATAACTTAAAGAAATTTCTTCTTCTAAAACAAATTATTCCACTGAAAAATAACACAAAAAAAAAACAACCAAAAACTGTACAATCAAAAAGCATCTAATTATATTACTATCCCCAGACTGTTTCAATTTTGATAATTCTTCATATTTAAGTATATTTTTACTGATAATGAGGAAAAAAAAAGTAACCGATAATAGCATTTTTTTTTTTGTGTTTTAGACAAGGGGTGTAAACACAAGACCTATAAAGGGTTTGCTTCCCTTGTAAATTTCCATTTTTCCAGACGTTATTTATCGACAGAAATTGAAACAGAGAGAATTCCCACCAAATACCTTTAAGGCTTCTCCAAAATCTACAGTTTTTATTCTTATGTTGACACTGCTAACTAATTTTTATTATTTTTCTTTAAGGTTTGGTATACGATATTCAGATAAAATATTTTGTGCCAAAAGTATATACCCTTTATAATATCTATTATATATATATATACATGCATGTTTTTTAGTAAAATATTCTAACCATTCTATTTATTGATCTACAAAACTCGTTTTAGCCCTTCATTAATAAACAACGAATTTCAAAGACAAAAAAAACATTATCATAGCAACCTAAATTTATATGGAAAAAGAAATAAAACAACAAATGAACAGATATCCGATATATATAAAATATAAAGATAATGTAATTACAAGGAAAACAACTGGAGATACATTGTCATCTTCACAAGATGTAAAATCATTAGTTATACAAGCATTTCCATTAGTTAAAGAAAAAGGTTCCTTACATTTATTTTGGTGTAAACATAAATATGGACCATTACATCAATTAATAAATGAACAGGATTATATAGACCTTGCTCATTGGCATACACAAAATTACTCTTCCTATATTAATGTTTATGATTCAGTGGACGAAGTAATACTAATTGACAAGGAAGAATGGAAACAATCTATAAATAAAATAAATGAATTATTTGAATGATTATTTTTATTCTTCCATGAAATCACACATCACAGGTATACATCCTCACAATTCATGAATAACTAATATACTTCCTTCTCAGCTAAAGTTAGTAAATATCCTTTTCTGTTTTATGAGGCATGAAAGTACATATGTATACGTAGATATATATTATAATTATCTATCTTATTTTTCTGTATACTAATAAATAGCCAAAAAAAAAAAAAAAAGAAAGAAATAGTTGACTATGCTACACCCATATCTTTTCAGACGAAGAAAATTTTTTTAATATTTTGAAAATTTCACGGTCATCGAAAAAAAAAAAAGTGCAAAAAAATAGAAAAAAACTAAAAGCACTAAAGAACCATCGACAAAAGTAAATCAAAAGAATCTATTAAGAAAAAGGCTGTCTTCAACTTGCTATCTCATATCATCATCACTAATTCTGAGTAGTCCAATTAACAATTACTCAAATAAATAAGTAATAACATACCAAAATTTTAAAGGAAAATGGACACCGACGCTGAAAAAAATATTGAAATTTGGAAAATTAAGAAGTTAATTAAAAGATTAGAAAGTGCTCGTGGTAATGGTACTTCCATGATCTCCTTAGTTATCCCACCAAAAGATCAAATTTCTATGATTCAAAAGAAATTGACTGATGAATATGGTACTGCCTCGAACATTAAGTCCCGTGTCAACAGATTATCTGTCTTATCTGCTATTACTTCAACGCAACAGAAATTGAAATTATACAGTAAAGTTCCTCCAAATGGTCTAGTTCTTTATTGTGGTGATATTATCACCGAAGATGGTAAGGAAAAGAAAGTCACTTTTGATATTGAACCATATAAACCAATTAACACATCTTTATATTTATGTGATAATAAATTCCACACTGAAGCTCTTTCTGAATTATTAGAAGCTGATGATAAATTTGGTTTTATCGTCATGGATGGTCAAGGTGCTCTTTTTGGTTTGTTATCTGGTAATACGAGAACTGTCTTACACAAATTCACTGTCGACTTACCAAAAAAACATGGTAGAGGTGGTCAATCTGCTGTTCGTTTTGCTCGTTTAAGAGAAGAAAAAAGACACAACTATGTTAGAAAAGTTGCTGAAGTTGCCGTTCAAAATTTCATTACCAATGATAAAGTTAATGTTAAGGGTCTTGTTCTTGCTGGTTCAGCTGATTTTAAAAATGATTTAAACAAATCCGAATTATTTGATCCAAGATTAGCTGAAAAAGTTGTTCAAGTTGTTGATATTTCTTATGGTGGTGAAAATGGTTTCAACCAAGCTATTGAGTTATCTGCGGAAGCCTTATCTAACGTTAAGTTCGTTCAAGAAAAGAAATTATTAGACCACTATTTCGATCAAATCTCCCAAGACACTGGTAAATTCTGTTATGGTATTGATGATACATTAAAGGCGCTTGATTTAGGTGCTGTTGAAACTCTAATTGTCTTTGAAAACTTAGATACTGTCAGATATGTTTTCAAGGACTCTGGAGATCAAGAAGTAATTAAAATGGTTGATCCAAAATCTACTGATAAATCTTATGTCTTAGATAAAGCAACCGGTAAGGAAATGGATTTAATTGAAGAAAAACCATTAGTTGAATGGTTAGCTGAAAATTACAAAAATTTTGGTGCTACTTTAGAATTCATTACTGATAAGTCCCAAGAAGGTTCTCAATTCGTTACCGGTTTTGGTGGTATTGGTGGTTTATTACGTTATAAAGTTAACTTTGAACAATTAATCGATGAATCTGATGATGAATATTATGATGATGATGGTGAATCTGATTATGATTTCATCTAAAGAAGTAATGATATGTAGGAAAGGTATTCATTCTTCCTCTTCTTCTTCTTCCCTCCCTCTTTTTTATTATTCCTAACTAGCACCCTCCTAATCATTTCTTCCAAACTTTTATTTTTGTTTTGTAATTGAACAAACAAACTTACTGGAGTAATCTGGTCAATTTCTGCATTAATTCATATCTTCTAGTTCAGATGATTCTTTTATTGTTTTTTTTACAACTGTTACTACGGTTATATATATTAAAAATCGATAAAAATTTATATATGTAGAATTTATAAACCGCCTCGTGACTTGTATATTATTAATTATTCAATCAACCCCTTATCTTTTCTTAGGTGAATTTATATTTTACAACAAAGGTATATGCAACTATGTAGGTACCAAGAGATGAATATATACTGCTTTACAGGTGCCATGATAATATCTTGATGTATATATTTTGTCTTAATTCTTCGGTTTTTTTTTTTTAGTACTTCTAATGCATCAACTTTAGTCTGACCAACAATGGAGTCATGTCCTCTCTTCTTCACTAAATTATCTGCAAGATTTACTAACCCACCAGTCAAATATTTCTTTCTACGATCCTTACGGATTGGTTCACTTAATAACTCATTCAATTGAGCCTTCACATATTTTACTTCATCTTTACTCATAGTTTTATTTAGTTTCTTTGTCTTATTCTTGGCTAGAAATACATCCTTGATTTCATCTTCTGAATCCACGTCGATCCCTAAATCGTCTGCTGCCTTTTTTAGCCAACTATCATCTTTATGAAGTGATGTTGATGCAATATCATGGTCAGCTAATTCAGTGGCCAATTCGCAGCGTTCTCTTAATTGGTTTACTACATCCACTTCAATGGGCATCAATGGAACAGTCTTTTGCCATTTTTTATTTTTAACAATTTTTTTATCATTTGATAATACTTTACGTAACTTTCTAAGTGGTCCCATTGCTTCTTGTGGTGAACAAATCATGACAGAGACACCTTCATTTGCACCTCTTGCTGTTCTACCAGATCTATGTATATACACATCTGCAGTACGAGGTAAGTGATAATGGATAACATGTTGAATCCCTGGGATATCCAATCCTCTAGCGGCAACATCACTAGCTATCAAAACAGTTGGCTTACCTAAGACGTTGTTGTGATGTGCTTGTTTTTGGTATCTTTCTAAATTCTTCAAACGATTTTTTTGTGACATTGAGGAATGGATTTGGAATGAGGAAACTTTAAGAAAGTTTAAGAAACTGTTTAATTTTTTCACTGAGTCGATTGCATTACAAAAGATTAATGTCTGACCTGGGTACATCATTAAGAAATAATAAACGTATAGATCACGTTCTAATGGTGCACATTCAATTAAAGATTCTTTGATTTGTGAACTCACTTTATCGTCTGGATTTGTATCAATAATAACTGGCTTAGATCTAAAATGAATTTTACTCATCAAATGTCTTAAAACAATCTCCAATTCGTTATCATTTTCATTATTTTTTTTATTCATAAATTTATTCATAGATTGATTTGAAGACAGCTTATTGAATAAATCCATAGAAAATGTTGCTGAAAATATCATTGTTTGCCAGTGAGATTTCCTCCCATGTTTATTTTGACGTCTTTGAGATAACAATTTCAAGATTCTTTCAAATTCATCAAAATGTCCATCTTGTAATAATCTATCTGCTTCATCTAATACTAAAGTCTTAGTCTCACAAAATCTATTAATCAATTTATCATTTTTTTCTAATAACTCTAAGAAACGACCTGGAGTAGCGATAATGATTCTACCACTAAATTTATAATTTAATAACCTTTCTTGTTTTTGGATAGAGAGACCACCAGTTAAGGATAATATTGCATGTTTATTATCACCTACTAGAATTTGTTCGGAAACCCTTTGTAGATGTTTAGTAACCTGTTGTGCTAATTCTCTAGTTGGTGTGAAAATAATACCAATACAACTTGTAAAATCTTTCTCCTTTAATGATTTTATTAGGTTTTCCAAGATGGGAATACCATAAGCCAATGTTTTACCAGAACCTGTAGAAGCCTTACCCATAATATCCTCCCCCTTTAATGCATATGGGATAGTACTAGCTTGAATCTCTGTTGGTTTTGAAAATTCTAATTTAGAGAGACCTTGTAAGATGGTCGTCGATAAAGAAGAATCAATCTTTGTCCATTCAGGTAATTCAATGTCAATATCACCTAAATCAATATTTGATGTGAATACATTTGTAGTTAATTCATCATTGGCACTTTCATAGTCACTTTCACCAGCACTGGCCTCACCACTCACATCATCTTTGTCCTCCTCCTCCTCATCATCATCAGTTGAGACAGCACTTAACTCACCTTCTTTAATATCATCGAAATTTTTAAATTCAATCAATTCACCTTCGCCATACCCTGCATTGTTATCATTGTCACTCTTATCCTCCTCCTCCTCATCATAGGTATCTATTTTATTCAGATCAATCTCTTCTTCTTTAGAATAAAAATGAGCTTGACCATTAATAATCTTAACATCGACACCATCTATTTCTTCTAATCCATAAAACCCATTGAAATCATCTAAAGCATCACCAATATCGACTTTCTTCCATTTCAATTCCTTTCCTTTAATTTCTTTTTTACCTCTACCCATGGTTAAGCAACTATTGAGATAAAAAAAAAAGAAAAAAAAATTCTAGTACACAGGTAATTTATTTATATATTAGTGGATTCAGTTCCTTTCTATTGAATTGGTGTACTTCTATATATATGTTGCTGTCTCTTTATAAATACGGATTTTCGTCATGTCCACATAATTTGATATGTAATTGACTTAACCATTAATATAATTAGAAAGATAGCTCATCGCTTTAAAATTTTTTTATTTTTTCAAATTTTCCAAATGAAAAAAAAAAATAAAAAGGAAAAGCTTTTCGAAGATCTCAAACAGCTAAATAAATCATCAAGCTCATCGGTAATAATAATACAAAAACAAAGAAACCAAAAAAGAAGGAGAAAGCAATGATATATATATATATATATATATATATATATAAGGTCTGAAAGCAGTAGATCTATATTGTTTATGTGACTGAAAGTGTGCGTGTACAAAGAAATATGATAAAAAGGGGTAGAAAAAGCATTACAGGGAAAACCATTGGCCCACATGGATCCCAAATCAAAAGGATCAAGCCTCAGTCAACAAGAAAGATAATTAGACGATATCATTTTCTATTACAAAGGAAACAGTTATTATTAAAATGGTTAAATCTCCAAGACACGCCAAAATTAGAGAAAGATGATAATAAAATCATCAACCACGCTAAATTAAAAAGTCCAGAATTTACAAGAGGTTGGGAGATGCGTGGCGATAATTTGAAATCAAAGGATTTAAAGATTGAAGAACAATTGGTAAAATTACCACAGAGGGGGAAACAGAATGATCCAAGTCAGTTATTTTTTTTCCTAGGATACATTATGAAGGAATTAAAAGATGAAAGTGGGATAAACCTTTATCAGGAGGCCAGTAGAATGGGACAAGATGTTAACCGTGGTGGGGATTCATCCAAGATACTTGTACGATGGATTGAAGAAAATGGATATAGTTTGAAAGATTCAACAGCATTGGAGATTGGCTCACTGAGTAGACATAATGCAATTAGCACGAGCGGGATATTTAGGAGAGTGACTCGTATAGACTTAAATAATTACAACGATAGAGACGGGATAATACAACAAGACTTCATGGAACGTCCTATACCAAAGAGCGATAAGGACCGGTTTGATTTAATATCATGTTCCCTAGTGTTAAATTTTGTTCCAACACCGAGAGAAAGAGGTTCGATGTGTTTAAGATTCTCCAAATTTTTAAGAAGGGATAGATCTACGTATTTATTTATAGTGCTGCCACTGCCTTGTATCAGAAATTCACGATATATGAC
Organism: Arxiozyma bovina; assembly: GCA_023309525.1. NCBI lineage: Eukaryota > Fungi > Ascomycota > Saccharomycetes > Saccharomycetales > Saccharomycetaceae > Arxiozyma > Arxiozyma bovina. The sequence continues at coordinate 413,961 of JAKZLQ010000155.1, read as the reverse complement.
GTTAACTTATTTTACAGGGATGTTTGCGTCATTAGGATACAAAAGGATACAATATCATGAAGCCAAGAAAGTCTGTTATTTTTTGTTTCTTTTCAATGGAGATGACAAACTAGAAAACCCATCGGAAGATTATTCAAAGAAACATAAATTAAAAGACGGCCCCTCAATGAATAACTTCAGTATTATCCTACCATTACCATAACAAATTAATAAACGGGATAGACAATCTCCATGTGGAAACATTTACCATATAGCTATGTATGTAGTTAGTTTCCTTCACTGTATGTTGCCTTCTTTGAGGTTGCCTTCATTTATTACATAAAAACAACAATCATAGACAATTTATCATAATTCAAGATGGGGTTGTAGTTTCCAAGACAATAGAAAAGCCGACCACTCTGGACTGTGTAGATCTGAACAACAAACGAAGAGATACTACCACACTACCAATTAAAAACACTATTGCTGTTGTTCTTGCCTGTCTTTTCATGTAGACATTTGTTTGTTGTTGTGTTGTGCCAACAGCTTTTTCACTCCACATGAAAAAAAAAAAAACACACACACATAGCAAAAAAGACGAGCTGCTGCGGTTTTTTTTCTTTTTTCTTTTTTGAAGGGGGGGGGAAGGCTAGCGGTAAAGTTTGCCCCCCCCCCCCCTCTCGATTTTATTTCAAAGTGGGTTTAATCTGCACTTGTAACAACATGTGGCAGATGAAAGGATAGTATACGTTTTTTCTTTTTACGACTACTATTAGTTGGAACAGTTGGTTTACGTGATCGTTCCTTTGACTTAGTATATCAGAGATTCCATATTTATACACTCTATTATTATATACAGGTATATCGCTAACTCCAATAATAAAAAAAAAATCACCTTTGAGATTAAATAAAGGAAAGACATAGAGTGATATAGACCCCATTATTCCATATAAACTCTTCTTTTTCCCATCCTCCTATTCCTCCCTCCTTTGACCTTTTTATATTCTAACTTTCCTAATATGTATATTGTTAAAGAAACATTTTCCCATAGAAAAATTCAAAATATTTAATATTCTATAATCTAATAACACCTTTTATTCTCTCTATCATATCATTCCAATTTATTATTATTATTATTATTTATTCATTTATTTATTTTTATTTTTTTTTTTGGTTTTTCGTTTACAGTTCGATATGTCTCCATTAGGTTCTACCTCAACCAGTTTTAACCAAAATCCATATATGTGTGAGGGTTTATCAAAACATCTCTTTTTCAGCAAAATTTTGCCTATTTTACCGGTCGAATCAGCCTTTAGAACATGCCAAGAAGTAGAACAACAAGAATTTTTTCTTCATTGTAGATCAATAGCAATCAGCGTTGCAATATCAAGAGACTTGAATCCCATATTGGAAAACGCAATGGACTTGATCGATGAATTGTTAGGTAATGAAGCGTCTATTATATCTCAAGAGATAAACGATGATACTGTACAATCCATCCTAATTGTTACCAGACTAATGACCGACGTAATGGAATATTATTGGATATCTAAAGAAAAAAGCAGCAACGACGATACTAGAAGTGATTTTATACCTTCTTTTGAAAAGCAAAGGCAATCAAAGATAAATGCCACAGTAGGGTTTGCTACCCATAGACCAAGTTTTCATAATGTCACTCCAGGCCCACTAGATCCTGCTATCGCCACAAGAATAGTCAATCTACTAACACGAATCAAACTACATTCGAAAACTTTTACTATTTTGAAAAACATGACACTTTATAATCCCTTAAATAACAATAATAACAACAACAGCAACAATAGTCCGCATACTAACAATCGTCATTATTATGGTTTTAACAATAATATTATGCCATCTTATAGAAATTATCTGGAAGAAAAAAATTGGCCAACGTATGCAGATAAAATCGATACTGCAATAGACTATATGTTAAAATTTGTCTCTGCATCAAATCCGAATGAATTTATAAAATATATTCAAACAAAGATTATTACGCCTTTAATCATCAATCATATTATTAATGAATCTAACGTCGTTCAATATTTAGATATATTTGGATCCTTCTATCTTACACATAAAAATGTTGGCAATTTTTTGGAATTCGTTAAAAAAATATCTTCAAATATGAGGAAAACTATATACCATGCGCTATTCCTACATTATACATCTAAATCGTTTTTATTCTGGATCATGGAAAGACCAAAGGAATATATCCAATTATATCAAAACCTTTTGCATTATGATAATGAAAATACTGACCCTTCAATCAAAGCGATTCCAACCACAATAAATACTCTGTTTGATAGCATTTATTCCGATTTCAATATTTCTCAATATTTAACATCTTTAAATGAAACAAATAATAATACTGACCCACCCAATATTAATAATAATAACAATAATAATAATAGCAGCCTTAAAGGTAGTGTCTCTTCAACAAATTATAATGCAACAGATAAAGTTACATCAGATTTCCCTATGCCAATACTAGTCAGAAACTCAACGTCTTATAGCACGTCATCATCTAGTGAAGACTATTCAACTATATCTTCGTCTTTACATAATAATACTAACCTTCAAAGGAATTACACATCCAAAAAGGAAGATTTTCAAAATCTTTATCCATTTTCTATTAAAATCGAAAATAATGAGGCTGTAAATAAAAAATTTAGTAATGGTTATGAATCTACATCACATTCTTTGGTTAACGTTTTGGAATTATACACAAATTTTAGTGATACCAACCTAGTATCATACCACCCAATTTTACGGTTTTTATCTATGTTACTTTTCCTTGATGTTGAAGTATTTGCAGAAATTAATAATATGAAGTTTAAAAACCTTCGAGATATATCTGAATTTTTAAATGATGTTAAGGATAATAATATCAACAACACCACCCCCACCCCCAGCACTATTAACATAAGTACTACTACTACTACTACTAATAATAATAACCATTTAAATAGCCCTACTAACAAGAAAAGAGGTAATTCGATGAATCCCACGTCATATGAGGATCGAACACAAAGTATTAAACATTTGACATATAATCTGAAACGATTTACATCTTTAACATCATCTTCTAAAAAATCTAAACAAATTAAATTTTTGATTCTCATATTAAAAAATATAAATGGCGTACAACTCGCTTGTGATTCATCTCTCATTGATTCAATAAGAACAATTTTAACAGTACTTACTATGGCATCCTCTATATCAATGTATAATTCAAGATTACCTTGTATTCAATTTGCAAAAAGGTTATATGCTGTTATGGGTACCAATTTAAGCGTAGGTAAAGATTGGAATTCCATACCAAACAAATTCTTAATGCACTGCCTTGATAGACATCCAACAATGAAGAGACAATTGCAGTTAGAATATTTTGCATGCGCACTACAGTTAGAACCAGATGAATTTTTGCAACACCTACATTTAGATAAAGAACTCAATTTTTTGAATTTGGAACAATTGTCAATTTATATTGAAGGTTTCAGAATATTTTTCCATCTATTAGAGAAACAACAGATAACAAAACAAGTAGTGAAAAATGTGTCTAGTTTTTTTAAAACATTATTTTATAAAACAGCTGATCTATTACTAAGAGGATTCCCATATTTTGATGAAACTGTGTCAGATATCATAATCTCAATTCTGGAAGGTTCAATTTTAGATAAATTTGAAAGGACTAGAACTTTATCCACTGTTAATGTATCTACAAAAAGTAGTAATTTTGATTTTTACAATTCTGATGTATCATCCACTGTCTCATCTAGTAATAGGACAGTTCCATATCAACCTAACAAGACATTAAGTACCTCATGGGATTTGAAATCAATATTACCAACAAGCTCTCATGGTATCAAGAAGCCAGATCCAAGTTCGGATGAAAATCCCAGCGAGGATAATATTTCAAAAATGATTGATGCAAATTATAAGAAGCACCTTCCATTATCATCATCCCCTGATAAACCAATATCAAATGCACCACGACTATCAACAAGAAATCCATCCACTTCTGTATCTACTCACAAATCAACCTATTCTAATGTTACAAAAAATTTATTATCTTCAAAACAGAATACGCAATCAGTGTCCTCATTAATAAAAGCTCCTTCTAGAAAATCATCCAATGAAACATTACCAAAAGCTGACCCAGTCAGTAAACTATCAAGTCTACACCCAGTAAAAAGCAATGGTAGTTCATATCTTGATCAACCATCTTCTTTCTTCTTAGAGCACATTAAAATTGCTGATAACGACCATGCACGAGCTTTAATGATGATAATTTTTAGTATTTTTAAAAGAGTGACAAATTACTTCATACTCCCTTCTAAGGACATAGATACTGCCTGTTGGGCCTCTAAGGAATTCCGAAATATCATTAAATCTATATTTGTTGGTGTTATGGATAAGAATATTGTATTACAAAATTCAGCTCAATCATTTATGGATGTTTTAATCAATTATATTGAAGAAGCATGTGAAAATGCTCAAGAAGATCAAATAAATGAGTTTTACGTTTTAAGCAGTTATACAATTACCTTATTCTCCGCAGCATTATTTGATAGGAACATTGACAACTCAAAAAGATTAGTATTATTAAAGATTATCATAAAATTCTTAAACATAAAGGCACAGTTAAGGAAAATTGCCATAAATCCTGAAAGATCTAGCAAGATTATTGAAATAGAGGCCTCAATATTTCCTGTAGTTGCAACAACACTTGGTACAGGCATTTTTATATCATTATTTTGCAATACAAGTGAATTTGCTAATGTTTTAAAAAAAGCATATTCATATTATTACGATGCCTTAAAATTCTATAGAAAATATATTGGAAATATCAATAGCGTATACCTTTACAATATCGACTTTATTAAGACTATGGCAACAGATGATTTCACCGCCTCAGGTTCTGTTGCATTTCAAAGAAGACTAAAAAATAATATTGTGAAATACATAAAGTTTCCAGATTCTGTTCTATTAGAAGCTACAAATGTATTATACAACAAGTGGTTAGGTTACTCGAAATTAAAAGTTTTAACCCAAAAACAATTAAATGATTTCAAAAATATTGCTGGTATTTTAGTTGCCGTATCTGGTGTTTTCTTAACAACAAGTCCTGAAACTTTAATTGGATTTAAGAAATTCCCATATCTAGACAGAATGAGAAAAGACATAACAGACAAAATTGATTACTTTATAAAATTACAATGCACCTGGTTGAATAATTCAGAGTTACTTATAAGAGAGATTGCCAAGGACCTTCTAAGCATAGAATTACATCCTCTTTCATACGGAATACTTTTCAAAAATCTCAAAATCAAAATTGATGAGTTAAGTGCCATTGATTTAACTTCACCGGAACAAGAATCATCTTATATCTTACTAGAACAAATAATCATTATAATTAGAACAATACTAAAGAGAGATGATGATAACCAAATCATAATCTGGTATTCTTCACACTTGATAAATTCTATAACTGATATCATAAAAATTGTACAAAAGATAGATCATAAGTCAATTAGATATTATAAAGCAATAATTCAAATGTCAAAGATGTTCAACAGCCTCGAATATTCGGAAAGATTTTTGTGCATCAAGAGTCATTTTTCTCTAAAAAACAAATGGATTAAGCTAGTGATATCATGGTTTGAAGAAACACTTAACAAAGATTATGACTTTGAAAACATATCTAAATCTCATAGAGATATGGATCTTAAAAAACGAGACCTGGATATACTATACATCGATACTTCAATTGAATCATCCAAAGCCCTTGCATATTTGACAAAAGATGTCCCATTAGAAGTGCCATTTGCCAATACAAAGGAAGAAATGAAAAGATCCGCTAGTGTAGTATTTGGAAACTACTTTACAATTTTATTGAAAGGTTTAGAAAAAAGTACTAATGTTGACAAATATCCAGCTGCATTAAAACATAAGATCAGTTTATTAAACAGTAACTTGATAACAGCTCTAACCAACTTGTCAATTGCAAATGTTGATTCCAGTTTCCAGTTTACACTACCAATGGGTTACTCTCAAGACAAAAATATTAAGATTGCTTTCTTAAAAGTATTCACCGATATTACCAATAATTATCCACTCCAGGAAAGTTCTTCAAAATCAGCACAACAGGAAGCTGTGTCTGAATTAACTTCACTTCTTCTCAAATATCCTGAATTTGTTTATTTAGGTAGTCTCGTCTGTCCATCTGCAGAGATAGATGCATATGCAGCTGGTGTAATTAATGCATTCGAGACAATGAATGCAGGTCATATTGCTGTATTGCAATTAATTACATCAGAAATACACAATGCAACAAAATATTTGGATGTGCTTAGAAGAAACAGTTGTGCAACAAGAGCGCTCTCCCTTTATGCAAGAGCTAAAGGTAACAATTACTTGATTAGAACTTTACGTCCTACACTTCAAGAACTAATTGACAAGATGGACTACTTTGATATAGATAAAGCTTCACAGGAAGTAGATGTTGAAAAATCCGTTGAACTTTTCTTATTATACCTTGACAAATTAACAAATGCTATTGTTACATCTATTTCCTACTTCCCCCCAGAATTGAGACTAATATTTCAAACAATATATAGAGAAATGAGGAATAGATTCCCACATTATGCATATTTATCTATTGGTTCATTTGTTTTCCTACGATTTTTAGGCCCTGCACTAGTATCCCCAGATTCTGAAGACATTGTAGTATCTTTTGATTACGAATGCAAAAAATCATTTATCATACTCGCCAAAGTCATACAGAATATGGCAAATGGTTCTGATGATTTCACAAAATGGCCTGCACTTCAACCTCACACCAAGACCTTAATAAATTATAATGATAGAATCAGCGGGTTTATAAAAAATTTATGTGATACTGATGAAGTTTTTACAATACCCAAGAAGAGATTATCAACTCCAATATATTTTGACTACCACTTCATTCATAAGTTTTTATATGAACATGAACTTGAAATAAGAACAGAAGCTGTCAATGATGTCCATTTCTCACAACATTTTGAAGCCCTGAAAGATTTTGCAATTGTTGTTGATGGCGTGTTAGAAAAATTAGGCCTTCCAATGTTAGAGTTATCTCATGATCTACCCCCATTTGTAAAGGAAAACATGGAGAAATATCCACAGCTTTACGAATTTATGAAAAGACATGCTTTTAAATCTTCAGCAAATAATGGTACAGAAGAGTCTTTATCTATACAAGAGTCCATGTCTTCGACTGGTATACCTATATTAATAATATTCTGTAGACAATTAACACTCAACATAGAGAGTCTAGAAGATTCACTATACAACATACTCCGTGCTTATACTAAAGTATGGTCAAATAAGCATTATCTTGTCCTAGATTGCACAGGATTTGTAACTAAGCAGCATGAATTCAAAAAGATATGCACTATTCTTTTTTCCTTATTACCGGATATTGTTTTTAAAACGTGTATTAAAATCTACTATATTAATACAACGGATATGTTTATGAAGATATGGACCCAACTAAGAGTTAAGGAGAATCCATTCATGACTTCTAACATCCCGTATGAATTTTTAAATACATCTATGGATCAATTAATTATTAAAGGTTTAGGATTAACATCTGACCTACTTCAAAGTCTCCAGAATACACGTATATCGTTACATGATATCGAGCTTTATGATGAAAAAATTAATAAATTCTTTCCAGTTACCCTAAAAATTGGCTATAAAGATTTCCAAATATTACATGAAGTACCAAAAATATATGGAATTCACAGTCCAAATAAACCAATTTCAGTGCTATTGAATGATGTTTTTAATTTAATTGATATTTCTACGGTAAATGTGTCAAATGTCACTGACCGTCAAGATGAATTTACAGTAAATTTTCTTGATGGAAGTCGGTTAATTTTTTCAAATGCTAAGTATTTAGAAATCATTAAGATGTTCTATTATGCAGAATCCAAAGTTGACGATGACTACAGTGCAAAAAACACAGAAATACTCGAGAAAAAAAATAAGATTACAACTAATAGAGATGAAATTGTGGCCCACCTTTGTTTAGTAATATTGGTTGGTTTATTCAGTGATGATGAATCTATTAAGAATATTTCATATAATTTATTAGTTTCAACACAAAATGCATTCCACCTTAATTTTGGTACTGTATTTTATCATTCGTTGGAAGTTTACGTTCCACAAGATACTACAATGTTTCTTTCCCTTATTACCCAATCTTTATGTACTAGTTCTCCCGAATTAACTCCGTACATCTGGAAATATATTGTTGGTGGATTAGAGAAGAGAGTGCTTGACCATAAAGCTATTCCCACTGTGGTAACTTGTCTATCCTATTGGATACCAAATTTGTACGATGCGTTTTTTAATTTTGGTGATCCAAATGGACCTGAAGTTTTTTCTCACATTATCCAAAGTTTAATTCGTCTCACCATCGAGGAATCAGACTTCACTGCTGTATACATGCAACAAATTTGGTACAAATTTGCAATGGATGTAAACCTAGCTGCATTGGTTGTAGATGAAATTATCAATCATGCGCTTGAGAGAGACTCTGAGAATCGTGAATGGAACCATGTAATTACCCTATTAACTGGCTTTCCTACTGTTGAAGTGACAAGCCAAGTCCTTCATAGATTTATGGGTGTTATCAAGGCACTTCTTCCATCACTAACTTTAGAATCAAACAACCATAGCTGGTCAGAATTAAATATTTTATCCAATATCTCTATTCCATTGTTCTTTGAATCATCATTGCTAACTCAAATGTATCTACCAGAACTTCTTTATGTGATCTCTTTACTAATTGATACAGGTCCTTCTGACTTAAGATTAATGCTACATAAACTTCTAATGAACATATGCCACTCCTTAACAGTCAATGAGTCTCTAGATGATGATGATAGAGAGCATTTATTATCCATTTCTACAGCTTTTTCGCGTCAAAAACTAAATTTAATATCGGGATTTAGTCAAGAGAAAGGCAGATGGACTCCACTTTTTAATACTACATCATTCACAAGTAAAATCAATTCTCTGGAAACATTCACTTCTAATATTATTCTTTTGATGGAGTTTAGTTCAAAAACAGAAGCATCCTTCTGGAAAACAAAATTTAAAAAGTACATTTTAGATTCAATTTTTAGCTATAGATCATTTTTATCTGCAAGAGCCATGATGATATTAGGTATAATGAGTAAAACGAACTGTTCAGAGGCACTTTGTCGAGATCTGTTATCTGAATCAATGCAAGTTTTTGCTATTCCTAAAGTAAATGAAGAAACTATGTTTTTAAACATTGCACATACCTTTTCCCTGGCAAAATTAGTGGAAGGCATTGATCCCACATTACCTATTATGAAGGAAATGTTTTGGCTTGCCATATCACTCATTGGCTCTCCTCATCCTGTTGTATTTGAAGGTGCTCTGATATTTGTTACCAGTTGTTTAAAGCAATTATATTCAATACACTTTAAGAATTATGAAAAGGTAAGCCTTCCTTCAATCTTACTTTCAGAGAGAAAATTTGCAGAGAATCTCCTAGTTGAGTTAGATCAGAGCTCAGGTATTGAATGGACTCATGTCAATTTCCCCCATATAATATCTTTCTATATCATTAGAGGTTTGTCGATTCCTGTTATGAAAGGAACAACTCCCTTCTGTTTGAAATTACTCTTTAAAAATTCTTTTAAAGAATACTCCTTAAATATGAATAAAAACCATTACTTAGTATATTTGTACCTTCTTTACCTGTTATCTTCTTCAGAAGAATTTCAAGATTTGTCACAGGAAGTGGGTATGAATGAAAGGTTCATAGAGTTAGATAGTCAAAATAAAATTCCACTATGTTTAGTTGATTGGATATCTGGAAATTCGTGGATATCTGTTGTTGCTTTCTATCAGAGTGCCAAATTATTTAGTTCACCCTTATCAGATGAACCATGCAAATATAGATTTTTACTAATAGTAAAATATTTACTCGAAAAAAATCCAGAGCTTGTTTTTACATACTATGTAATAATAAGAAAGGAACTAAGAAGAATATCTTCTTTAGAAGAGGGTTCAGAGTTGGTGTTAGTGTGTTTTGATATTATTAATCTACTTGTTACACATCCAGAGTTTGACCAACAAATTAAAGATGCTGAAAGTTATGAAAAAGTTCTAGAAGAACATGGTTTGAAGATGCTTACCGAATATGAATTATATACTTCAAGTGCAATGGAATTGGATAAGACTTATAGATATAATGCAGACCTTCTTTACAAAAGAAAAAGATTAATAACACTGATTCTTGGAAAAATGACGAACCATAATATCTCATAATGATTATTTTATTTTTCAATTTATTTTTGAATAGAAAGTTATTAAGATGATGTGAAAATTAGAGTTTATTTCATATATTTTATCTAAGAAAAATATTTAATGTATATTTAACTTGTAATAAATATGTATTACTTCTTTCCCTTCTTCCTTGTTACGTGTTATCATATGAATTTGATTATCAATCACCTGAAATGGGTTTTATAGAAAAGATATAACAAGTTAAATACAAACATCAGGAATAGTAGTATTTCGATTACATTTTTCTTATATAATCTGAATATTTTATATGTATATTTTATGTTTTTTTTCTATATGTATACCAAGAACCACTAATTAGTTCGGTTCATTTTATCAAAGTCACTAAAAAACGTTTGATTGTTAACTTTTTCACGGATATATGTAGATATCAAGTTTTTGCAAAAAAATTCTTTTTGTTCTTAGCTACTAGCTTCCAATATCAGTTAGTAAGAAACACGTTGATTTATCCTATTTGGCAAATCAAACTACTGCTAATTTATTAATTACACTAGAGCTTGTTTATTAATGGCAAAGTTATTTTTTCATAAGCGAAAATATTGTACATCAAAAAAAATATAGTTGTATAAACATAGAAAAAAAAATGTAAGAAAAAAAGATAAACGTATTCATATAATCGTATATGGCATATGCAAATAACACATAGAAAGAACAAAAAAAGTTTTGTATACATCAGTATGCACTATTATTTGTAATTGAGAGATTAAATAGATCTCATCACTAATCACAACATGTTTTTACTCAAGAAATAAATAGTTTACTTCTCTCATAGAAACACACAATGCTAGAAAAAAACCATTTTATGTAAGAGAGTATTTAAAACCCAACTATATAATACACAAAATAATTATTTAAAGCGAAAATTGATACCATACAATATTCCAATTGCAACTTAAAAGGCCTTATGACATTTGTTTTTTTTTTTCCCACTAGGATATCCGACTCTTATAAAATATAAATTTATTCTGGAATTCAAAATAACAAACAAAGAATGATCTAAAATACATATCTATATTCTATGTTATATTTACCATAAAACATTTAAATAAAAATTGTATTTTTACGAAACACCTATATAAAAACAAGCCTCCTCCCAACAAGCACACTAGAAATAATACTTATTTATTATTTGCAACATACCAAAGCATATTTTTAATAACAGTTAGAGCTTCAAATTCTGAAATTATTTTCAGAAAAAACAAATTATTTTTATGACATGTGCCTACTTCTTTTTCAAGACATTTCTTCGTATAAAATAAGGTATAAGAAACATTAAGAGACTATATTTATAACACTAATAACAAAGACCCAGTTACGGAATAAGAAAACTTGGACATAACCATATATATTTTTATTTTTTAGAATAAATCTTTATATGTTGAAGAATGGAAAACCATTCTCCAATATATCCTATTAACAACAAATATGATAATATCGTTCAGTGTGAAAGGAAAGAGATAAATTATTCATGTATTGGAAGTTATTTGCTTTATTAATGATTTAGGGATCTGTTAAAATCTACTGACAATAATTATTATATATTTTTATTATAAAAAAATTCTTCTGTCCTTCTTACATATAATTTACATATTATACTTATAATATATGTACATGCTGGACACTTGTGACCTTGCAGCCTGAATTTATCAGACTTATCTGGTTTTGGTTGGCACATGTGCTAGTTGTACTCAGCATAAATTTATGTCGACATGGACAGTTTTTTGGATGATGAAAATTGAATACACAAAAGTTACAATATTTTAATTTTTCTTAGATGATGCCCTTTTTATCATAATATCTTTAACTGTTTTAATGATAGCATTTACATATTTATTAGGGTCCATAAAGTAGAAAGGATGGGTCTTATTATACATTATATATTCAAATAGTAAATAACTTAAATAATCATCAATTGTATTTTCAATGTTTTTCTTAATGAATGGATAAGTAATTTTATTTTATTTATATATATGTTTGTTTTTATACTTTCTTTAAGAGAGACTAAAAAATTGTAATAGCAATAAGCATACTAGTAAATCGGCTATTTAATCATAACCTTTAACTTCTGCAACATCTTAGGTGTATCTTCTTATGAAATATTAGTATAGACACTCATTCTCACCACATATAGAGAGAAAGTAAGCTAACAATATGCTTTCAAGGTATATTGTTCATTAGCATATATTTTTAAATGCTGAAACTAAAGGTCCTAGAATAAAATAGTGAGAAGAAATGGATAGATTATTTATATCGGTGGTTAAATTAGACATTATGATAAGTAGATCTGTAAAATCGATTGATAATATTATAGTGGTATAAATTTAATAAGAACTTCTTCGGTGTCTTTCTATGTATGATGACTATACATAGTATATGAACCTTATATATGAATAATCTATTTATTCCTCTTTTTATATAAATTAATTTCTATCAAGATAAAATTTTTCAAATTAGAAGAAATATTTTGTTGTTGGGGAACAATTTGTAAGGGGTTATCTCAAGTAATATACTAAAATATGGATATTAATTATATATAAACACTTACAAATTATATAGTCGTTGATTCTAATCAGTAAGCCAATTATATAATAATGATTGTTGATCTTCTTGTTGATTATCTTTTAGGTAGAACCTAACAGATATAACAAGAATGTTATGGCTGATAATTACCTCTGGCACACTATCTCAACAATCAGAGGTCTCTTAAATAAGTTTCTCAGTAATTTGCCACCAATGGCTAATCCGACGATCTTTCGTTCGTTCGAATACACTCACAGCCTGGGCCCAGAGTTTCGGCCGTTCCAAGTCCTTCGCCTCGACATCAAGCGTTACCCGCGGACTACGTATTTCAGGATTTCCAATTAGGGCTTCTTACACAATTCTAGCATAAATAATGTTAAACCAGCATAAATTCCTAAATTGGCAAAAAACCAGCAAATAGAATGAATCAATACGATATTAACCAATAAGAATGAATCCTACAGCAAAAACATCTCTATAGTAGAATTATTACCAACAATATGCTTTACCCCTTGATACTTAAATAGGATATCCAAGTTCCCTAATAGATATAGTAACAGGTATCCCTAAAATACATACAGTAATGAATTATAACAGATGATGATATTCGATACTCATTTCCAAACATACATAAGGAACATGAAATAAACGATAATCAATAATGTTTTCCTCGCTATTTTTTATAACTATATATTCATTCTACTTTATAGCAACACATTTATATAACTCCTTTATAATCGAAGAACTTTACTTCTATTTTGTATACTAATAACTTTAATAACATATAGAATGAAATTGTTTACAATTCTTCCATTACCTACAGGTGCTCATTCTCAACATTAATACTTTCTAAAAGTAGTATATCTTAGAAAATATATTTTTATTTTTTTTAACAATCTTCAATATTTTTTGTTATTGAAATCTTTTTATATTATTTTGTCATGAAAAAAATGAAATTTTTTCTTCAGTTTATTGTACAGCTCTACACCACAAAAATAAGTAGAAAAAGTAAAACAAATATATTTCTTATAAAAATGACACTAATATTCTATTATTTTCCAATAAATAGAAATTTCTGATTCACATGAAACATATATAAGTAGACAAGGTCTCTGAGAAGATCCTTGAGTTTGTGAGTTTATAAGAATTTTGTTTTGCATATGATTTTGTTGGAAAATGATAGTTTATTACTGTCATTTTCATGTGGATTATTTTTTTTAATTTAGTTTTTCTATTTATTATGTGATGGACGAATATACCATAATATTGGGAAAACATTTTATTTTTCACCGAACATGATTTTTTAGAGTTGCGAAGAAATGAAAAATTTTAAAAGAAGAGAAAAGAAAATAAAGAAGATTATACTGTATACAACATATAATTAGTATATACATATATACATAAAGTAATAAGAAGATAAGCATCTATAACTTGATGAAGACTGCCATTACCATGGACGCTAAGAGCTCCAAATTCCATCAGATTTTATTATACAAAATATAATTTATGATTAATATTTAGAAAACAAAAAAAGAACCAAGCAAGTATATAGTTATATAACAATAGAAGAGGAATCAAGCCTAATCCCTTTCTATATTTTTATATTTTAGCAACATGCTAATCAAACAGCATTAACTTCCAAACTTCAGAAGAAGTTCTCTCGGTAGCCAAGTTGGTTTAAGGCGCAAGACTGTAAATTGAAAAAGTAATCTTGAGATCGGGTGTTCGACTCACCCCCGGGAGATGTTTTTTACGGTTTGTGTAATATCCCGTGATACGAAGTATGGGTCTAATGTATTTTTCCAATTCATTTTGTAAAATTTTTTGCAACGTGTTGTTGTCCAAGGAGAGCTTATTTGTGGCGCATGAATTTGCTAGATATAATGGTATCTTGAGAGGCTACTGTAAGAAGGACTAGACAATGTTATAGACAGACGAGCAAGAAATAAGAATATATATTTTTGTATATTAACTATTTATTCTAGTTATTATTATTATTTGTGTATTTTTAACTTATAACTAGATTTATCTATTTTATTTTTAGAATATTACGATTTACTTTTATTATAAAGAACAGAGTTATCACAGTTTGTAATAACTGTAATATCCCGTGATACGAAGTATGTGTGACATATAGTGTCCTGATGTCACAGTAGACGATCTTGCAAATTCTTTAGTCGACGACGACGTTCTTGTTTTTCATATTTATGAACTGTATATCTTTGTATATCTATTTATCTTATCTACTTCTTATATACAGTATAGTTTATGTATCATATATAGAGGACACAACCAAGAATTATTTATCTTATTTTACATTCTAGAAGAGTATATCTCTCGTAATTGTCTACTGTGACATCAGGACACTATATGTCACAGATATTCTCTTCTAGAATGTGATAACTTTATGGTTACTATTCTCTGATAACAGTCGACTTAAATTTAATAATAATAAAACACTAGAATAGATATAAGATACAGACTCACTCTATATCTTTAAATGTAATATTAAAATAATCTAAATACTATAACTAAGTAATATATAGTATATACTTCTTAGTCTTCTCTTGGTTGCCTCCTTTGTATCTTCTTTTGGTTACTCCTGCTCTCTGTGTTTGTATCTTATCTTATATACTCTTATCTCTCCGACTAACAAGATTTGTTTGCACAATTTTCCAAAAAGGAGAGTTTAGGAAAATATCGATTACTCTCATTTTACTAAAGTAATAGTCAGAACCCTAGATATCAATATCTGGGCTATAACATTCTAGTCCTTTATATCTTAATTATTTTACAGAAATATACCATTAACATAATGATATAACCTTCTTTAAATTTTATTACTATTTAATATATGTAAAAATCACAGATCAAATAACAAAGGCTTAAAGAGTAAGTAAGGAACCACAAACTGTTGTCATGCAATCAGATACGTGAAATACTTGTTTTTAATTATGTCAAAAAAATTAATGAAAAATGAAAAGAATAAAATAAAACACAGACTAATTAATGCAGTATACTTAAACTTATATATATATATATATATATATAGATTGTGTATGCCTTTATAAAGGATTACTAATCCATACTTTTCTAAAGTGAGCAGTATTCCCAGATACAGCTACTCTCTTAGCTATCTATCAACATAAATCATAAGTCTCATTTTCTATATTATAAAAATCACCCTTTTTACTAAGTGCAAAAATATTATTTTGGATCAATAATATTAACATAAAGACAAAAAATAAATAATCTGTTGTCAAAGAATCAAATTCCTTTCATATGTTATCTCCTTATTTGAATATACACTCAAAAAGAAAAAAATAAATAAAAAATAAACCAAATCAACATAATAAAGTAACTCACAAACTACAAACCATTCAAAACCACCATGATTGCTATAGAATACCTAAATAAATGACAAAATTCATATATATATATATATATAATAAATGATCAAACTTGAATCTTATTGTCTGTCATATGCACATCGCCTGCAACTTCTTCATAATTTGGTAAATCTCCCCTGCTACCAGCACGTTCTAAGTCCAGATTGAAATTACCATTAGATATTCCATCAACATTAGAAGCTAATGGTAATTGGGCTTCATTTGTAATTACATTAGAACTGGATGTAGTAGCAGATGAGTCACCAGTGTTATTATATGGTCTTTGGGTCGATGTTTCATAAATTACATAAAAAGCATGAATAACGGCAGGGAAAAAAAGATTAAAAATAATAATAAGTTTAAAAGAAAATCTCTTGAGAAGAAACCCTTTCTAATAATAACTGAGACAGGTGGTATGAACACACTCAAAACAATCAATATGAGATCATCCTTGTTTACAGAGTATACATGTGATGGCATCTTTTACTTTTTGCTTATATTTTTTATTCTATAATTGTAACTTTGTGTTAAAGTTCTAATAAGAACCTATGGGATGTTTTAATAGGATGTTGACTCAAGATATGGTCAAACATTCCCACTTTGTCTGTCAGTACTTTTTTTCTTTTTACTTCTCTGGACCTATTTATATATATTACCCTTCCTTATCGCAGTTGTAGACGCAAAAATGTCCACGTAATAAACGGAGAAAAAACAAAACAAAACAAAAATAGCAATGAAAAGGAAGTCTTTTCGTCTCTAAGCCCTTCTTAAAATTTTATTTCCGTTTTGGGAAAGACAGAGCCTCTATTACCCAAGCAGGTAATTCTGTCACAACCGTGCATTCTTCAAAATTTGGGTAATAATAGTCGCAATTATCATCACAACAAATAATACTTTTATGACAATACAATATTTCTAAAAAAAAATATATATAATGGTATCTATAAATTTTCTGCAAGTATATATTTTATTAGATCTACATATGAATTGAAACATACATACACACTCACATATTTGTGTAAATGATGAAATCATAAGTAAAATTGAAAATTGCAAATTCATTAAGTGACATTAAATAGTAGTTAAAGTTATCTTATCTAAACTATATGTTATTTTTGTTTTCTTTTTTAGCATACTGCATTGATATTTGTTAGTGTAGCATCATCCATCATCATCATATCTAATTCTTCTTGTGTCAAATCGTAAAGACTATATTGCATTGATGCAACATTATTATTATTATTGTTGTTGTTGTTATTGTTGTTGTCATTAATATTACTACTACTGCTATTATTAAACTGCACACTATGCGAATTATATTGCATGTTTTCATAACCTTTAGCCATATAGTCTTCAACCTCACAATATGGTTCCGAGTTTATATCATATATGCTATTTATATGATTTATGCATTTTGTCTGATTTAACGGTGTGGATATGGGAGTCATAAAATTTTCTGAAAAAGTATCACTATTGGTATGTTTATTACTGTAATTATTGCTATTTCTGTTTTGATATCGATACTGTTGTTCTAGCAAATTTTGTTTCAGTTGGTATACTTTATTTTCCTCATATATAGATGAAATTGGTGATATGGGTCTATCAGTAGAACCCAGAATATTATTTTGGTTTATTTGATGAGAATATTTTTTCCTTTTAAGAGTCTCTGGAAATGGTGATTCAAATTCAAAATGAGAACATGCTCTTTTTAAAGATTGTGCTTGTTGGTGTGAAATCATATCTAAATTTATAACAATTGAATTGATATATGGTATGTACTTAAACAAATTTATTAGTACTGTTTAAAAGCAATTCTTTTTTTATAATATCTTAGAAAATAAACGTACAAACGGCTTGAAATATATATGCTGCTATCTTCCCTGTATCCTTACATCCAGCCACTTTCTATCTATAAAGTATTAACATAAAGTTGCCAGGTTACATGAGTTTTACAGCACAATTTAAAGTGTATAATATACCAAACTAATAAAGATGACTGATCGAATTACTTGCATTAAAAAAAAAAAGGTATTCTTTTGTAATATGTGTGCTATTTCAATCTCATAGTAAAAAAAAAAACGAAAAAAATTTTTTCTTCTATTTCAAAGAAAGAAAAAAAAAAAGGGTCCACGATCTATATCACTCGATACGATCATTTCGTGAGAAATATGTGTAAGGAGACGTTCGAACACAAGAAGAAATAGAAATTCAGCAGTTTTAGAAAAAGACACCAGCCTTGTTTACCATCTCCTAATTTGGAAAATTGCATTGTTTCTCTGAAGTATTTGAGGATTTCCTGATTTGGAGGTGCTACTACTTATTTAGGAAATGAAGTGTAGATATTTTCCTGCAAGATTCAAAAATTATCCTATTATTTTCAGCCTTTTTTTATTTAGAAACAAACAAACACAAAAACAATGAATGTTGAACATCTTTAACCTTCTTTTAAAATCGATGCTGCTCGAGCTTGAGACAAAATATGGACATTTCTTATTGTATTACATTATAAGAGGAGATGCTTTAGCAAACTCCTTCTTTTATAACCTTATCGTCTTTCTGATGGCTCATAGCAAAAGTGGAGCTTCTGCCATACATGGGTTTACCGCTTTTGCAAAACATTTCTTCTTCTTGTTCTTCCATCCCTCCTGTTTATTTACATCTTTTCTTTCCCTTACATATATTCCTTACTTTTTTTTTTTTTACCCACTGATATATACCATCAGTTTGTACATAAGTTGTGTAACATCCTTGTACTGGAATCAATAGCAACATAGTTCCTGAATCAATCCATTTAATAAGTATAGTGACAAACGCAAACATACACTAATAAATAAAAATGGCATCATTTACTAGGATATTTTTAAGGTGCTTTACCTTGCTTTTCCTAGCAGGTAATACCTTATTATTAATTCTTATTATCTTATCTGGGTCCATGACTAACTACCCAGTCGATAGATTATACTGGGTACAGGCTGATACTTCAGGAATTCCAAATGCTGCAAATACAACAAGATGGACCTTTTGGGGTGCTTGTTCCATATCTGATGGTATAACTGAATGTGGTGAACATTTATCACCTGCTGCACCAATCTCTCCAGTGGACAATTTCGATACCAAAACTAATGTTCCTTCTAAGTTCATTTCTGATAGAGATACATACTACTATTTATCTAGATTCTCCTTCTGTTTCTTTTGGATTGCTTTAGCATTTGTTGGTGTTGCCTTCCTATTATATATTCTAACTTTTTGTTCCAGATTCATTTTACAAGTTGTGATGATCTTATCTATTGTTGGGTTCATTTTCAATATGGTAGCTGTTGTATTACAAACTGCAGTCTCAGTGCTAGCTAGAAATGCCTTCCGTGATGCTGATAGAACTGCTAATGTAAGTGCTCCATTATTAGGTGTTGCATGGGCGTCTTTGGTGGTAGCTTTCATTGATATGTGTCTAACTATTGTGTGGTGGTTAAAGGCCAAAAAAAATACTTCTTACAACTCTCCACTAATCAATAATGATCCTGAAGTTGCTGGATTTTTCCATAGAAAGAAGGATTCCTTACCAGTTCCAGAACCCCTTGAACCATATTCTGTCTTATCTCCATCCCCTGTACCTGCAAATCCATCATACAATAACGATAATAACCTAAATGTACCAGATCATGAGGACAACACGAATCAAGAACAACCAATACCTAGTGCCAGTCCTGCTTTAACTGGTTCCATTCAGCAACCAACTCCAAATCAAGGTTCTATAGAACAAAATCCACATAAAGGGATAAAATTCTTTACTGTAAGGAAACACAAACAAGATATTAAAGATGATACCTATGAGGATGATTCAGTGTAAATTATTCCATTTTATTTTTCAGTCAGATTTTCTTCTTTTTTAAATTGAATATCTCTTCTCCAACTTCTCCCTTTACGGGTTGTGTATTAGTTATTTATATCACTTAATCCTGTTTAAACATTCTTTGTGTAATTCTATTACAGTTCTTATTCATATTTAATAACCTTTTTTAATAATTATTATATTAATAATACTACCATTCATATAATTCCATTTAATCTTTTTTTTGCTTTTATTATTATTTTCTTTTGTTTCTGTATTGTATAATTAGAAATAGGTCTCTACATCTCTTTTCACGTGAAAATGAAAGATCTAGTGCATTCAAAACCTCATTAGGAATTAATTAATAACAATTTATATAGTGTATGTAATTTAAAGTTATTTTGTAAACTCTATTTACTGTGATACATGATAATCCATCATCCTTTGTTTCTCCTTCTAAAACACATAATAATATGCTACCCATTTATTAACAAAATAATAGTATATAATCACAACTATATTGTTTCAGTTGCCACATGACTTCTAGCTTTATATTTCAACATTTGTTATACGATGCTATTATCCAAAACATTTCAAAGGAGGTTATCTGCAGATATATCATTGCAATATTTCTGCAAATATAGTCACAAAACGTCCCCATTCTTCTATATGAATAACTAGTTAACTCTTACCTAATATTACACACATTTTATTCTAATCGTCAAAACAAACAATAATGTGATATTACTTTTAAAAATGTCATTCACGATAAGAAAAATTATATAAAATGTTTACATATAATTGCTTCTAGTTTCATTTAGAAAACTAACCACATCCTCTATCATTATCTGTTTCCCCATATTATTACAAACTAATGTCTGTTCATATGAAGTCAAAGTCAAGAATCGTTCACATAGATCACCATCAATAACGTTTTTAACAGGTGCATAATAGCTTCTATATCTAAAATGATCTCTATCAACTAAACTAGTATACCCCTCTGGATGACAATCTATTTTTTCTTTTTGACTAACCCATATATCTTCCTCATCACTGATTTTCGCACCTTCAATATCATATTCTTGCATAGATAATTTTGACATATTATCATTCAGAATAAGGGATTCCAGATTGGCCATGCTTTCTTGTAATTTACTTGCTGTCTTAATTTGTAGTTTTGATAATAAAGGTATCAGTATACCAATAGTACCTTGTAAACAACCATACAAAATACATGGTCTATCTGATATCTGTAGAGAGTCAACAACTGAACACCACATTGGAATATCATTGATGAAATAATGATCTTTCAATTCAAGTTTATACGGTGCCTCCATGATATTATTATGCAACGAATTTCCATAATTCATTATTTTATTCTGATCGAGTTCTTTTGGAATTCTTAAAGTCCATACATTACCAAATCTATCCCCACCAACCACAGTATTAAAATCGATGAACTTTAAAGTAGTGACATGTCTCTTAACAGTATCGTCAGCAATAGGATATAACTGATTACTCTGGAGATCATACTGATATATAGTTACTGACTCATGAACATCACCTATTGCTATTCTACTATTATCCCATACATCAATGGCTGTGGTACAATGTATACTATTTGATACTTTCGTAATAGATTTTTTTAAGAGTTGTCTTTTACCCATATCATAAATAACACAATAATTTAAAATGTTAACAAAAAGTTTATCATTAATTACACCCATAGCAAAGATATCACTTTCCACTTTAGTCTTATGTAACAATGATATTTCATATCTAGAAGCTTTTTTAGTAGCCTCTATTTTTAACTGAAACGTTAACAAATACTGATCTCTAGTTGATATGACTAAATGCACAAAATTTTTATTTTTTGTAAAATGGACAAGCTGTGCTGTGACACACTGATGCCCTTCAACATTGTAATAAGCTGAATTCGAGGAAACATTGAAGAGACATTGATTTGAAGTGGATTGAATAATGCTAATACGGCACTTTTGAACAAATGGATCCCTATGATTATCAATTGATACAATACATTCTCCATCATCAGTACAGATAATTTTTTTGTTTTGGTATTCTCCAAAGTAAACTTCTTCAACTTCATCATCACCATTATCATCATCATTATCTTCCTCCCCTTCTTCTTCCTTAAGGGTTGATGTTGAGTCCTTAATCCTCGTGTCTACTGTGTTAAACCAGTGACCAACATGAACAAACTTCTTAAATCTTCCAATAACTAGTGAACCTGATGAAGACAATGCACAAATACCATTTCTTGAGATTGTTGAGGTAGAAAATCGAGTCATTCTCTTCAAATATGGCATATTATCGATAGATGTTACAGGTCTAATATAATTCATCTTCTTATAATTATAATCCAGCCATATATTTTCTGAATGGATAACAATACATGTACTGAATTCATTTTGATTATATTCTCTATCTTGGACATCTGAGTTCTTTTTTACATTGTCTTCTTCACCAGAATACTCTTCTTCTTCTTCTTCAGAATCAAAATTCATGTCTTCATCTTTAGGTAGCAAATGGACATTGTCAACAACAGAAAGCGAGACTGGTTTTGCACCCATGAACCTTTGTGTCGTATGCATAACATTGCGATCCTTCGTGGAGAATCTCGACTTTACATATATCCCGTTCTTCAACCCCACATGAAACATATTGTTATTCACAATAATATCGTTCACTTTATCATTTAATTGCTGGAAGGCCAAAATTTCCATAAAATTAGGGCTCTTTGTATCCAGGCAAACAATATTAATCAACTGATCATCATTTGTGGCAACAATTAAATTTTCAGATCTGAATTGGTCTTCGTGTACTGCAATTTTAGTGATTTTATTTTCAAGAACCAAAATCTTGGATGATTCCATCAAAGAGTTAGTATCTGCATTAAGTTCAAAATATATTATTGTATTATTTGATAGGGCAATAATTAATTGTGTGGAAGTAGCTGTTGCAGCAACAATTTGTATACCTGCAGGGGGGAACCATTCATGCAGCTGTTTAAACTCTGAACTATGTTCTGTGATCACTACTTGAACAAATTGATTAGTACAAACCTGAACAATTATATTAGGGTTTAAAGTAGTCATATATATGGTAGTGTCGTTTTTCATGATAAATGGTGCTGGATTTGGGAAGGATAACGTTTGCATTGACTCACCTGATATATTTAAAAGAACGGTATAATTATGAAATGCAAGAGCAACGTATGAATGAACATCATCGTCTAGTCTCTTCTTTATGGTCCATATGTTTTTGGGGTTTGGTGGTAAATTTGAGGATACAAGTGTTTCTACAACAACACTGTTATTGTATGCCCTGATTATAGAGTCTTCATGTTTAGATATTAGTTTGAATGGAACCATAGCTTGATTAGACTGATTCTTGACAATATTTGCAGAAATCATTGGGTTAGCCGTGGACATTTTTTTCAATATACTTAAATTTTGTAAAAGTTTTGAAACTGTAAAAGTCTTCTCTTCTCTATTTGACCCAAGACTTTCAAATTGGAACAAATAGTTATTATAAAACTCACAATTTGCGAAAAGCAATCCATTTGTAGTAATATGCAATTGTTCAGCCACTGGAATTGTATCAAAATAGCTCAAAATGAATTTCGGTCTATTTTTCTCACTTTGGTTTGGAATAATTTGTAATTTTAACAAATCACCATAGTTAGTCTGTAACAAGATAAATATTTGTTTTTTAAAAGAACGAAACACATGGGATGTTATTGTAGCAGGATATTTATGGTCTTGGCATTTAGGTAATTGGACTTTAATGTTGTAATAACCTTTTAAATCCTTAACAAGGAACGAATCCTCTAGACCAACCATGACAAATGGGTTTGTCATATCGTTAGTATTATTATTAACAGTATTATTAGCATTATTTTTGTATTGATTCGCATCAATGTTAGTCAATATCCCATATTCTGCCAGGTCGGTTAAGGGAATCAAAATGTTCGGTTTCCCAGGGAGTAGATAGTCTGCCTTTTTAACAATACAGTTCAAATTCAAATCCAGCATATAGAATACCAAATGGAAAAGGTTTCTATTAGAGGGATTATTATTATTATTATTATTATTATTATTATTATTACTACTATTACTGTCTGTTGTGATCTCCATCTCTAAAGCTGCAAAACATGGATTATCAAAGTATCCCATATCACATGACACCAAATCCAAAGTGATAAAATTGGATCGTACAGCTTCTAAAGGAGAAGATATTATATCATTATTATTATTATTATTATTATTATTACAATTTAGAAGATAACAATATTTAAATTTTTCAACAGCCGATACCATTAGACACCTACCATGTTTATCGACAGCTAGATATTCCATTGGAGACAATCTTCTAACACCAGATCTTGCTATAGGTTCTATACATAAGGTGGACAAAGATAAAGATTGGGTCTGTTGATTCCAAACAAACTCTAAGATCGACAAATTACCTGAATCTGAAGTAATTATCAAGTAGTCTATGTTAGTTGTGTGGTTTCTAACAGTTTTAATATTTTTGATTATGGCAAAAAAGGGTATATCATCACCAATCTTGGTCAAAGTTCTGTTTGATAAATCATACAATTCGATATAGTTCTCTGTGGCTAAACATAACTGTGAATTATTTTTTAAATCATTTGAAATAGGAGCTATATTAACGAAAACACCTAGACAGGAATAAGTATAATTAGATTGTTTCTGCAAAGTCAAATTGTATAAGAACAGATCGGTTTCTTGTATTAACATCTGTGAATTTTACCAATATCTCTATTTAGAAATTGCGAGAGAGAAAGCAAAGGACGACAAAATAAAATAGTTTAGATCAACAGATGAAAGAGATAGTGTTTTATATCTTTGAATAAATATATATATATATATATATGTATATGTGAGTGTGTGTTTACCGTATGCAGTTGGATTTATTTATTTTTTTTTTTTACAAAATCTCATTACATATCAACTAGTGTATGTAATACCCCAGTCAATACATTAATTTTTTTTTTTTAAGATATTTTATTTTTTATTTTACTTTTCTTGTGATGACTACAAAAGTGTCGCTATCAAAATCTTCAAAGAACAGAACAGAACAGAACAACCGAACGAAGATGGAACCAAGACTTACTTTAATCCACATCTCTTGCAAACGTTCTTCATGCAGGAATATACAAACATCTTCAAATGTACGTAAAAGGCAAAGGAGAGAGGAGGGGAGAACCACATAGAAACACAGATTTGCTAGATCTTGCCCTTGGCCCAAGAGTCTTAAGTACATAGCCAAACATATGTTTAAGAGAAAAAAAAAAAAAAAAGAGAAGAAAACTATACCTTCAACCATACTTGTAGTTTTGTTACATACGTCCACATTCTTTCCTTATTTGCTTCATAAGAAAACAAAAAACGTTACTCAAAAGCTACTACTAAAACGAGTACGACGAATAAGTATGTTAATGTTTCTCTGTTGGTAGTAATCTAAGAAGTTATCCAAAGGACTTCACTCCACGAGACAGACAGAGACAGACAGAGAAGAGAGAAAAGCAGAGACCCCACATTCTCTTCAGAAGAAAAACAGCAGGGTGTATGGGTTGCCCCACACCGCACACTACTGAAACATCCCGACACCACCCTCTGTGTTTCACGTGCAGAGCCTGTCGCTTTGAACGGGAAGAATTGCCGGTTTTTCCTTCTTTTTCCTTTGTGTTTCTTTTCGTATGCCCTGCCACATTTTCACATACATTTTTCTCGTTACGTCTCTTTGGATTCCCTCCGTCTCCCCCTCTCCCCACAATGTTTTCCACATCATGCGAAACTATATGTCTAAATACCAACCAACCTCTATGTGTTGGTTCAGTTATCTCCTTTTTTTTTTTTTTTTTTTTTTTTTCTGTTAGGCTTCGATATTAAGACGCCACCTGTCTCTTGCCTACTAACTTCCGGTTTTTATCACTCCAAAGTCTTTTCTTACTATCTTGAATGGCAGTATCCATCTACCTATCTATTTACTTTCCACTTATTTATTTATTTATTTATTTTTTTTTAAAAAAAATATAGGTATATATCATATTACATAATCAACTTACCACAACATTTTCTAGTGCAATCATCAACAAAATAACCAACATAAAAAAGAAGAGATTTTTGACATATAAATACTGATTGTATTTCTTTTGCTTTTGCTTTTGCTTTTGCTTTTTTTTTTTTTTTTTTGCCACTCAGTTCCTCAAAAGTTGTAATTCTCCTCTTTCTCTTCTCTTTCCAATCTTCAATTAACAAACTCTCAACCAAACAGACATGGAAGTTTACGTTCGATTATGTGATGATGGAGATCGCGACTATGCTTTCCAAATCTCAAAGGGTGATACAATAAACACCAAAGTGAAACATATTTTCAATACAAACGCATCCCAATTTAAAGATCCAAACATTAAATTCACACTCTCCGATATCATAGTAACAAGGCCGACCATTTTTCATAACTACAGACCAACTTCCTACTGTAAATCTACACATCCAGGCTATCTAACTGAAGGTGGGTGTTTACTGTTCCATTATGACGCTGCTGATAAAGAATACTTGGAACCTTTAGACGAGGATAAACCTCTATTCGAGCAACTGTGGCCTGGGCAACTCATTGTTCCACAATGGGACTACAATCTCACTTCAATCGGTATCATCGGGGCCATCCTATTACTATGGCTTTACACAGACTTACCGGACTGTATCTCACCAACCCCTGGGATCTGTTTGACTAACCAATTGTCAAGGTTATTGATCCCTATAATAGAAAACTATTTCGGTAACTATAAGATGGCTTCCAAACTAAGGGAGGAGATTCAAATTAATTATTCGTCTATCCCTGCTCAATGGGCATTTTTCATTTTACATGTTTTGAAAATTGCTGTTATTGTACTTTTCGCTAGATTAGGACTGATCAACCCACTAAGTTTTAATCCAATTAAATTATTCAAATTGAGAAATTTCGATCTTACCAGAAGATCTGGTGACATGAAGATCACTTTAAAAAGACTTGGTTGGATCGGTTCAAGAAAGGCCTCCTACGATCAATACCAACAGAATTTCCATAACTACATGGTCAAGAAATACGGGGGCACTGTACCTCTATATAAAGCAGGCTTGTTGAAAATTGCAGCTAAACCTGGTGTCTCATTAAATAATGGCGAAGGTTTCCAATCTCCGTTGAATCAAAGATTTACCGGTTCAACTTTCAAAGAGATTACAAAATCAGGAAAGTTTATCTTATCTGAAGAATATTTTGTTGAATTAGAGAATGTCTTAAAGGCAGAAATTGAAAACGCTAATGGTGATATTAGATTAATGAACGAGTTAGTACAGAGATTTAGAAGATTTGGTTTATATGAACCAAATGATAAACTTAAAGAATTAGTAAGGAAAAGAAGAGAAGCTGCAATCGAACAATCTAGAATCGATGAAGATCTTGCTAAAACAAAGGCAACTGAAGATACTGCATCCAAGAAGAAAAGTGAGTAAGACTTGTTGGATACCTTTTTACATCTTATCCTATCCTTTCCTAATTACTTTGTATAAATTTCTTTCTTTCTTTTTTTATTATTATTATTTTTCTGTTTACTATTACTATGATTTTCATTATGGCGCTAAAATATTGTTTCCAATTCCTTCTCTTTTATAAAGAGAGATGTAAATGTTTTGTTTTTGGTATTTTTTTTTTGTTTACTTATATACCTTTATATATAAGTTATAGAGAAATGACTATAAACTAACTATGTATTAGTTACGTTGTATTATCTTCATTTTATTTATTTCTTCATTTTATTTTACCCTCTTTGCTCTAGATTTCCCTGATAATAATAATAATAATAATAACTGGGTAATGTGTTTAATGAATCAGGTGTCTTTGCATAGATCATTCTACTAAAATCACTCCCCCAAAATGCCTTTCCCGTGAAATTTTCGCAGATAGAACTCGAAATATCTTCGTTATCAGTTAAAAGAAGACTATCAGTTTCATAAAAATCTTTGTCAACATTTTTATTTATTTCAAGCAAAGACATCGTTGAATAAAACCTTTTGTATTTATACTTTTCAGTTAAATAATCTATATTGTAACTTATTGTCAAACAGATATATTCTTTCAATCCATTAAATTTTTGTTTTTTCACAACAGTGTGATATACTCCAAAGAAGGCAAATACTGCTATCCAAAATTTAGTTATAAATATTATCCAAATTAAAAAGGAGAGTAACATAAAACTTAATATTATCGCCTCTTCATGATTATTCTTAATAATCCATTTGATTTTATTCCATATCCCAATCAATGATTGAAAATCTTTCAAATTCTTATTCTTCTCATTCTTAGTCAACAAAACACTCCACAGAGTTAGTCCATTGACAATTTGTCTTGGTGTGTCAGCAAATAATAATCTTGAACAATTCCTCAATTCAAAATACGTTAAAAATGTCAATTTTTGTTGAAACCCACTTGGTGTAATCTTATCAAACAAGCAGAACATAGCATAACTGCGTAGCGAGAAAATTGTTCTCGACCAATTGTTAATAAAACATAATGATATTATTCTTGTCTTATAGATCTGGTATCCATCCACTACTTCAAACACCATCAATAAGAGAGAAATTAAAATACAAACACTAAATAACCATTTACTTATATTAAATGGGACATAAGGTTCTACATAGTTATTCGACCATACATTAAATGCTAATAATTTAATACATGTGTAAATATCAGAGACAAGCATTATTGACTTCAATATTGTCAACCCCCAAATACTTATAAAATATTGGAATCTTTTTTTGTACCTTCGTCTCACATACAAAGATAAATCTAAATCTTCGAATTTATAAAGACTCTGTGAATGATTCCAACTTTCTAAATCATAATCAAAAAACAATAGTTTAAGCATATTCTCCATACACCCCATAAATTGCCTTACCTTTAGTCAGTATGGTTTTCAACGAATAAAGTATTCATAGTGCATCTATCAGAAGGTAATATAGAGATGGTAATGCTTTATATAACAATGAGAACTCAAAATAAATAATAATAATAAAAAAGATAACCACTAAGTAAAATTTAATAATTCAAGACCAACTCATAATAAACCTTTATTTGAGATTCACAATTCTATATTTCTGTCGGTTCAACCATAGTATATTTTGAAACAAAAATGATACAAGTCATAGGATGCAATATGTAAGCTATACAGCAAAAAGGAAGTTTATAGTAACATTCGGTTATCAGTTCATATTTTCACTCACATATAAATTTATATCTTTGATTTTGGTTAATAGCAGAAAAAAGTAATCACAGGTACCCAAAATCTCTTCTTTTTATTTGAATTGTCAGACAGTTGTTTCAAATTTGTATGCTTTCGAAAATTGTTTTAATTATTTTTTTTTTCTATAAATTTCTGTCATTTCATCTTTCCAAAAGAAAAAAGTGAAGTGAATAATGAAAAATAAGTGAAAAGTCTATTAACCGACTCCAAAAGTGTATGTGCAAAGATTAAGAAGGACAAATAATTTTTTGTTAGCAGTATACAGTCAACAGAGATATGTTATAGTAAAGGGGGTAGGGACTGTATCCTCACCATTCAGTAAATCTTAACAGGATAGTGCCAATAATATATACACACCGATGATGACGATCGATCAGTCTAATATTAAAGATATCATAAAAAAATTAGATATTTCTTTTATTCAGGAAAACCCTGATTTTGTAACAGCCTGTAATAATGTGATCTGGGATGATATTAATACACTAAATTCAGTATTGCAAAATATTGATAAACTTATACAGAAATATCCAACTCCAAATGATACTATAAAAGAAGTCTTAACAGAGATACCCCACAAATTTGTTTCAAGATATCCATTTTTATTTGGTTACTGGAAAAAAATAACAGCTATTGAATATCAATTATATGGATTAGAACGATCGGTTAATGTCCTTGCCACATCTGTCAACAAATTCCCACAATGCTTAGAATTATGGTGTGATTATTTGAAAGTTCTAATAGCTAATTATCCCAATGATGTAGAAAAGATACGATCTTTATTCGCAAATGCCAAACAACTAGTTGGATGGCAATTTTATGCTCATGTATTTTGGGATTTATATATTAATTTTGAACTCAAACAAGGAACTGATTTAAAGCCAATATATGAAGAGATAATACAAATACCTTTACATCAGTATGCAAAATACGTGAAACCATACAAACAGTTATTAAAAGATGCAAAGGATATTAAAATTTTACAGTCAAAAGTTAAGAGTAATCAGATTACTGTAGGTGAGATATGGAAATATGAAAGTAAAATAAAACAAAACTTCTTTAACTTGACTCCACTATCTGAAGAAGAGATTAATAATTGGGATCAGTATACAACTTTTATCATGCAGTCTAATAAAGCACCACAATTGATACAATCAGTCTTTGAAAGGTGTTTAATACCCTGTTGTTTCATCGAACATTTCTGGATCAAATATATTAATTGGTTTAAAGGCCATAATTCAAACCGTAATATCATTGATTTATACAAATTTGGAACAAATTTACTGCCAATTGAGAAGAGGGAACTTAGATTCAATTTTTTACATTATCTGAAAGTAGAAATACAAAAAAGTAAAGAAAAGGATCCCTTCTTTTTCACTACTTTTTCGAATCTTTCATCAACTTTAATGTCATATTATTGCAAAGAAACATCCACTAGTTGTCTTATCTTATCAGAATATTTACCAGTATTAAAGTGCTCCAAATTCCACTCAAAATTGTCAGACTCTTCCAAATTCATTCTAAGTAAACAAACAGACTATGTTAAATACTTGGACATTGCTATAACAAATTTTATAGCTTCAAAACCTCCAAGTAATACTTTAGAAAATCTATTAAGTGAAGGGAATTTAGCTATTATTGTAGTTGAATTAATTAAAATGACATGGCTTGTAGTCAAAAACAATGTTCAGACAAGAAAATACTTCAATTTTTTCAGTAAGATACCATCTATTAAAAATTCTGTTCCATTTTGGTTAACTTATTATAAATTTGAAAAAGCTAATAAAAATTTTGTTAAACTTAATAAATTCATTAATGATTTAGGTATCGAAATATACCTTCCAATTGATGTTATTAACGATATCTTAGATGATTACCAGACTTTTTATCTTTTAAATTCGAATGCAATTGATTTTAGACAACACGAGGATAGAAATAATAAAATTGAATATATCGATCCATTATTCTATTCTCAATTCAAGGTCAATAAACCTAAATGGATACCGAGTCGGTTGAAGAAAGTATCCACAAATGAATGGTATAGAGCTTCAGAATACAAAGAGAATGGACACCCAGGTATATTAATTGATAGACCCCACATTAAAAATACACTAATTGAATATCCATCCAAGGTGTTAAAAAATCAAATTCCAGGTATTCCTACTTTTAGAAATTTGGAAAGGATAAACCAACAGCCAAAATATAAAGATTATTATACAGAAGAATGTTCATCAATCCAAGAAAGCAAAAATTAATCATAACAATATGGATATTCTATAATATATTATGTAAGTCTGATATATAGTTTAGTTACTATTAATAGTAATACTTCATTATTATTAATTACATTTGATGATAATTTCCCATATTCTGTTTTAGATTAGAGTTGCACTTCCGTTCCAAATTCCTGTTCAAAATTCTCTTCAAATTTACTAATACTATTCCTACCTGTACTAGATTTATCTAAGTCAAAGAATGGATTTGACTTAACTCTTATATATATCTTCTTAATCTTCTCAAACACAGATACTATTGAAGGGTCATGCTCATTCTCAAATTTGTCAAATGCATTAAATCCAACTATAATTTTTATCCCAGATGATTTTACCCACATTCCAAATACTGTAACGTTCTCAATTTCAAAAAGCATTCTTATTGGCGAATTGCCATTTCTAGAATTTATCGATATTTGATCCCATCGAAGCAAATTACTTTCAAAAAAGTCTAAGGATATATTAGAAAACGTGTTATATTTTAGAATTTTATTAACATCTTTAGTCTCATAAGACATTACATGAATTAATATAGGTATGTTCGTTTCGTCTATTAAAGAGATAAAAAGTGGCTTGAGGTCCCCCATTTTACTACTTCTTTTTATTTCTATTTTGCTTTCTTTTTTAATATTAAATCAGTTAGAAATACGACTGCTTCGAATCTGTAATGTAATATTAAGTTAATTAAAAGGAACACAAATTGTTAAATGGTATTATTAGCACTGTTGATGTAGAAATATACGTACATTTCTTTGTTAGGATATCGCGGCTTGTATATTTGAATTAATTTTTTCTAAATAGCATTTCATAATATTTTATTTTTGTATAATTCAATTAATCCCGATTTCATCACAGTATTAAAAGAACAAAAATACACAACCAGAATACATAACTACATACGTAGATGAAGGTTGAGTATATAAGAATAATATATAGTAATAATTGGTAAACACTACAGATGCCACATCTGTTAAGTACGTATATAAAAGTAGAGGAAAGTGAAGAAAAAAAAATATAATTAATTCAAAAAATATTCATAACTTTTCAACTTTAGACGCATTGTTAACAACTGCAATACTATCGGCAGCAATTCTACCAAATACAACACATTCCAATAAACTTGAACCACCTAACCTATTTGCCCCATGAACACCACCAGACACCTCACCAGCTGCATATAGACCCTTAGCTAAGACATTTCCATTCTGGCCAATAACTTCAGCCTTTGTATTGATTCTAGCACCACCCATAGTGAAATGTACTACTGGAGTAATTTCACCAATAAATATGTTAGTATTCTTAGTAATATTCTCACCAAAATTCTTAACTACTAAAGAACGGCCAAAATCGTCTTTATCATTTGTAACATATCTACTTATTTCAGTGACTAGTTCATCAGCCGTGATTGGAAATTTGTATTGGTCAACGGCTTCCTCAATAGTCACCTGTTTAATAAGCTGTTTCCACATGTAAAAGTCTAGGTTATTCTTTAATACTTCATAGATACCTTCACCAAGAACTAAAAATGCTGTGTTGTTCTCCTTTGGACATTCTTTTTGGATAGAAGCAGTAACCACGTCTCTTGTTGCTAATTCATTAACAAATCTCTTACCAGTAGCTGGGTTTAACAAAATACCACCTAATCCTCTCAAAGCTTCAGCAGCTAAAAACTTATGACCTGCATTACGGTCATTAGGATCAATAAACCCAGTTGGATGCACTTGGACTTGGTCCATATCAATCAGTTCAGCACCTAATTTTTCAAGGATTCTTTG
Source organism: Arxiozyma bovina (assembly GCA_023309525.1). NCBI lineage: Eukaryota > Fungi > Ascomycota > Saccharomycetes > Saccharomycetales > Saccharomycetaceae > Arxiozyma > Arxiozyma bovina. The sequence continues at coordinate 380,455 of JAKZLQ010000155.1, read as the reverse complement.
ACCATCACCAGTTGTTTGGGCTCCATTGGTGGTGGGTAAATTAACAGTTTCTGGTGCATATTTAGCTAACATTTCCTTGGAAAAGGAAAACCCACCAGAACAGAAGACTACTTTACTAGTTTTGAGGATATGATGGTTATTTTCTTCATCTACATACTCAACACCCTCCACTTCATTCTGGTGATTTAACTTAACATCAATGACTCTACTATTTAATTGGATCTTCACCAGATCTGGCTTTTCCTCAGCAAGAGTCTTCAAATTATTAGATAATTTAGATACAATTTCAAACCCAGGTGGTAATTTGCCTGAGGATCTATGTGTTCGTGCTACTGAATGACCGCCTAATTGAGCCAATAAGTCCAATTTGATATCAAAATTCTTTTGTAACCATTCAATAGCTAAGTGTGAATTTTGAGCCAATTTTTCCATTAAAGCCTCTGAACCTCTATTTTTGGCTGATTTTTTAGTATCATTAAAGAATAATTCAGGAGTATCTTGAATTTTCAATTGTTCTTGGGTAGCAGTATGGGCACCATTGATACCAGAAGAGGCCTTTATAGAGTTACCACCCATGGAAGAATTTTTATCAAGAATAAATATTGGAATCTCATAGTCTCTGACTAATTGATTAGCAGCAGATAAACCGGCCAGACCGGAGCCAATAATAACAACAGGATCAGACATGGTAGTTCGTTGATGTATTTGGGTTAATTTCAAGAAGGGATAAAATGGGACTCAATATATGTTGAAGCACTTTAGTAAATAGGAGTTAGTTCGACCCATAGACTTACACACCTCTATATATACTTGCTTCTTATTGCTAATCCCTCGACAATGACAGAAAGGTGGAATTTCAAAATGAAATAAACGAAGCAAGAAAAAGAAACAAAAGAAATGCATGGATACACACCCGTTGCTGCGGCAACGAAGTACATCATATCATGGCGAGCAAAAAATAAGAATAATAACACATTATTAATGAGTTCAATAAATTGAGTAATATAATCTATCAGCCATTTCTATTCATTACATGTGCAAGAGAGGAGAATGTTTCTCTCACTCGGTTCAATAACAATATATACAAATATATACTAATTATTAATAATAAAAATAGAAAATGTAGAAAAGAAATAATAATCTTGTCCTACTTATTCTATTTTTTTTTTCATCTTGCTTCTTTCTTTTATAGAAAATGGGATATAGTCTATCATGCCACAAAAAAATCAAACATATCGGTCGATCAAGGTACCAAAAATAATAAAAGAGACCTGGATCAAAAAAAAAAATAAAATAAAATTCTTTGAGTTTGAATCGCAAACTCGAATATATTAAAGTCTCTTTCTTACCTGATCACCTTCGTCCCTCCTTAATAGGGTGATGAGCAAGTAATGTATCTGTGCACATCGCAAATACACAAGCTTACCCTCCATTGATTCTCAAACGTATTTGATAAACCAACATATAATAATAAAAAGTATTGCAGTAAACAAATGAAGAAATAATGCAAAAGAACAACATAATAAAATTAGAATAATAATAAAAAAGAATTAATAACCCGTTTGAAAAGTAAAAAAAAGTCTAAATTGAAGAATATCGACAATGCCACTAATATATTTATAATAAAATGGTCACAAAGACATGAATAAAAGAATAACGCAAAAAAATTAATCTATCAAAAAGATAAAAGGATCAACTTAATATTTATATTTCTTAACTTCTTGAATGACGTTCCCATGCACATCGATTTCAGTAGAAGCAGATCTGTAAACTTGAGTTGGACCATTCTGATCACATGGATGTAACTTAGCGTATTCGTTAGCCTCAAAAATGGCTTGTTTGACCTTTTCTAAAGTGTCATCACTGACTTGGTAATGGAAAGAGATTCTACCACCCATTAATTTGACATTATATTTCAAACCTTTCTTGACTAAAACATCTGGATCTATCTTTGCCTTTCTCAAATCGATAAAGACGAAATTGGTATCAGCTGGAGATTCCAATGGAACACCGATTTCATTACAATATTTAGCCAAATTGTGTGCTAGGCTGTGGGACCTTAATAATCTGTCCTTCCAGTTATCTTCGATAGCAACTAAGGCCATTCTTGCCATCATACCGGATTGTCTGACACCACCACCTTGTTGTTTTCTGAAATGGTTAGCTTTCTTGATGAATTTCAAAGAACCGACCAAAACAGAACCCATTGGAGCACCGATAGATTTAGATAAACAAATGGAGATGGAATCGAAGATTTCACCGTATTGTTTCATAGGGACGCCGGCTTGAACTGAAGCATTCCAAATTCTGGCACCATCACAGTGTAACTTCAAACCGTTCTCCATACACCAGGCTTTTATTCTAATCAATTCCTCTAACGGATAAACAATACCGTGTAGAGTGTTTTCTAAAGAGATAACTTTAGTTGGAGCCCCATGGATATCACCATCATCTGGGATGTAACGGGCTTTGATATCTTCTAAAGTCAAATAATCACCATTGGATGGGATAACTGGGACAACCATGGCTTGAGATAAAATAGCTAGACCAGCAGCTTCATGGGTATAAACATGTGCTCTGTAATCACATAAGATAGAGTATGGAGGTTGATATAAATGGGTTCTCAAAGCAATTTGGTTTGATAAAGTACCAGAAACACAGAATAAACCTGCTTCTTTACCTGCCAATTTAGCCACATATTGTTCTAATTTGGCAGTATCTACATCTTCACCGTAGACAGCATCACCGACAGAGGCGGATAAGGCAGCCTCAACCATTTGTGGGGTTGGAGTGGTGAAAGTATCAGAACGTAAATCGTTTGCAGCAGAGATATATACTGGTGGTAATTCCATGTCGGTCATTTGTTCTATGTAAATGTTATTAGAATTGTAATTAGGGTTTATTACTTTGTCTGCTTCACTTTGAGAAGGCGAATACACTAAAACAACTTTAGAATGGATGTTAGAATCCTTGGACGGACTGGAGCTGAGAAGCAGAACGTTTGTAGCAAGATGAAGTTCAAGAACACGGAACATAAAAAAAAAGGTGCTGTTCCTCAAAAGTTCTATGTGTTATATACTTTATATACTTCTTCTTTTTTTTATTTTTTTACCTCATCACATTCTAACAGTACAATTGCCCTGTTTCTAAATTTTCATTTGGTAAAATTTTCATTTTTAGTAGTAACATTGAATCATTTTGTCTTAGTAATATTTTCTTGTTTTTTTATTTTTCTCTTTCTCTTTCTTTCTTTGTTCTTTTAAATTTTGATACGTCTTTTGTTCGTTTTGTCATTTCTTTTGTCTATTGCTTTTTTTTTTCTCTTTGTTTTTACGTTCTTTTCAATTTTGAATTGCCTTCAAAAAAAAACCAAAACCAGAAAAAATATAATAAAATAAAGAGGAAATGAAAAATTTCTCGAGCATAAAAAAAAAAAAAGAAAAAAAGAAAGAAAACAAAGCACAATGTTAAGGAAATTTTCCTTCAAAGTGGAGTGAAGACTCCTCAATTAAGGAAATGACAGCCAAAAAAGGAAAGATGAGTAATTCCACTGGTTTACCGTCTATTTTCCTGTGAGACCCTAAGTTTTTAATAGGTTAATAGGAAAACTGTTAACTCGCAACCCTAGTTTCAGGAGATACAAATCCTTTGTCGTAAGTATGATTCCGATTGAAGGAAGGTGTATGCTTGTCAGTAGCAAGGTTGTGAAGACTTCTTACTAAAAGCATGGTGTTTAACTTAGCAAAGGAGATACATCTCCACCTCAAAGTTTCCTTATACCCTAATTTGGACCTATGTTTTTTTTTTCTTTCTTTTTTCTTTTTTTTTTTACTGAAACCTTGTAAATATCGTTAGATATGCGTAACTTCATACTTTCAAAGTAAACTAGGCGGTATTTTTAGGCACTTAACAATTTTGGGAAGTTGCCGGTCTGGTCCCCCTCTGAAAAAACAAAAAGAAAGCAGATGAAAACAGATGAAAACGCTACAAATAATACAACAACTCACGGCAATTTCTTAAAATAGCAATGTCGCCGTTCTGTCTCCGGGAGCTTCCGTATTGGGAAATATAGAGCCACCCTTAACTGCATAGATTCGCTTTTTTCTTTTCTTTTCTTTTCTTTTTTTTCATGTATGTAGAGTTTTGTTTTATTATTACATAACAAGAAAAGTCTGCTAATTTCACTTGCACAAAATATGGGAATGTACTTGATCGATTTTTTGGTCTTTCTTTTGTTTTATTTCACACTTGTTTAATTTTCTCTACTACGATGATGACTGCTTGCTTTTACTACAGAAGAGACTTCTGTCAACATATAAGTGTTGATTATTCCAATTAGTCATATCAGACTAGGACTGATTAGTAATGTTGTCTAAATCAACATCGTATCTTGTTTCAAACTAAGCCTACTAAACGATCTTAACCTCTAGAAGGACAAAGATACTGCACTTTGTGTTAGACAGATTCATACTAAAAATAAATAAAAAAAATAAAAAGCAATGGTTATCAACGGGTAAACTTTAGATAGCACTGTTTTCAGCTTCAAATGATTACTTCAAATCATGCTAACTATATATATCATCATAATGGTTAAACGCCTCATGAAATAAAGTCTCCCTGATCATTTGATTCACAGCACATATCTTTATGATATTCTATGAATTGTTTAGAATCATAGTCGCGTTCTCTTATTGAAAGAACTTCTTTCCTCTTTGCAAAAAATTTAAACTTGATACCTTCCTCTACACTTTCAAACATATTCTTTTATCTTTTTTTGTTTTTTAATTTCTTGAAGGAAAAAAATAAAGTTGTAAGCCTAAAAAAGATTAAAAAATAAAATAAAAAAAAAGAAAATAAAAACTGTTTAAATAAAGATACATTATTTATGCATACTTTTATGTCTTAATCTATGTGTTCAGAAAAGTATTATCATCATTCCTTGTAACGGATAAATGTCACTTTACAAATTGATCTTTGTAAGAAACTAAATTAAATTAAATTAAATTAAATTAGATCTATTTATAAGAAGAAGAAGAAGAAGCAGTTCTAAGAGGAGAAGAAAGAAATTCGCAAGAAAAAAAAAAAAAGGGAAAGATAGGAAAATGTCAAGTGAAGCACGATTGGACTACTTAAGATCTTTTGCTACAGCAAATATAATCGATTCACCATCGCCATATAAATCTCAAAAATATCAAGTTAAGAAAAAAATAAATAGAAGAAATAAAGCTGCGAGACAGTTAATATCGGATGAACAGAAAAGAATCAATAATTTACTAGAAGCCTCTGCTTCTGAGGCGGATATGCAGGAGAATCACAAGAGATTAGTACCAAAAGTAACGTACTTTAACATAAATGCCCCACCATCTATGAAACCACCTAAAAAATACTGTGATATAACAGGGTTGAATGGGCCCTATACCTCACCAACAAATAATATTAGATATCATAACGCCGAGATCTATCAATTAATTGTTAAACCAATGGCACCAGGTACAGATCAAGAATACTTAAAATTAAGAGGTGCTAATTTTGTATTGAAATAAATTTAGAAGGATACCCAACCGATGAGAAAAAAGAAAGTAACTGTGATCAGCTCTTTCATTCCATATTTAACCAATCTACATATATATACAAAATATACACATATATATATCAGGTGCTGGCTTATTATAGGAAGTTATATCGCAACTTTCATTGTAACAGGTATTGAAAATATAATACCACTTGTTGCAGATCAAATTGAGACTGTCAAAATGTTAGAGTTTATTCAACCAAACTGTGGAGATGATTAATTGATTAATTGGTGAATCCGGAAATTTTGTAATTTGATGTCTTTTAGGTTTCCGGGTTGGGTTGGTTTTCTGGTTTTGGTTTCACTAACAAGAGAAAATGAAGAAAAAAAAATCTCAAAATGGGAAGAAAGCGTGAAAACTATTAATTATTACCAATTCCACAGACACTTGGTTAAGATTCATATATCTACATATATATATATATCATCCTCTCCATATGAATGTAATATATCTGTAAAACATAACAATAAAATTGTAATCCATTCAGTTAGCCATTTTGTACAACTTTGTTTTATAACTACATATAATTTGCTGGAAAGAGAGAGAGAGAGAGAGCGAGACAGGTAAGGCAACACTTTAGAGGATCGAGCAGTTTTATCATCCTTTGTTTTTTTTTTTTTGTTTCTAATCCTTCTTAGGATCATTCTACTATATTATGCTACAGGGTCTAGTTGTTCTGGTAGCCTTGATATGGTTGCTTTCCAGATTATATAAATTTTTGGGAATTCCAGTAGAAAATATTATTCAAGATTTAAATATTAAAACCCCACCAGCTACTAAAGTTTCAATAGATAAAATATCGACAAATTCAATTACAATTCACTGGGAGAATGAACCTGTGCTTAACGAAGATTTCGATCAAGAAGTTAAAAGGGATTCTATTACACATTATATTGTCTATATCAATAATTTACAATTGGGTGTTTTCCCTAATCGTCCACATTCCTTATATACATGTTGCTCTCTGACAAACTTAAATCCCTCTACACAATATCAACTGGATTTTATAACAGTTAATAGCATGGGTTTTATAAGTAGATTACCTTCTATCTTTATTATGACTAAATCTGAGAGAGTTCCGGATGATCATGTTTCTGACAGTAAGGATACTGAGGTTATTAAAAGTAGAAAATGGAGAAGAAATACCGTTTCATCATCAACTTCCACTAATGTTTTAGTTTCGAGGTATAATATTAATAAGGATTTGTATAATGACACAGTAATAAATTCTATGGCAGACATTAATCTAGTTTCTAATATACAGGATGATTTAACACCATCATATGCAAATATAACAAGCTTAAAGGATTTAGAAACTTATTCGATTAAAGACTTGAAGAAAATATTGATATGTGCTCAAGAAGACTTGCATGATGTATTGAACCAACAGACTTCTTATTTGCAAGATTTCAAAGAATCTAAAGAAGAGTTACTCTTAGAGTTAGATACTTTAAAAAATCATTGGTCACATGAATTGGATTTTAGAAAATCTTTAAAATCAAATATTAAATCTTTAGAAAACAGTAAATTGTTGGGTGATATGAAAGCAGAGAAATTGAATCAAAAAATTGTTAAAACAAGAGAGAAATTATTAAAGATGAAATCGGATATTGTTAAATGGGAAGAAATCGAACAGAATAATCTTAACCCTGATAATCTTCAAATTAAATACAATAAAGTGAATGAAAGATTGAGTAAGGTGATTAAGGACTTGGAGACTAAAATTGCGGACATGCAATCTGAAGTAGATAAGTTAGATAAGGAAAATAAAGAACTGAATATTTTAAGAAAATCTTCATCTTCTACAAACATATCATCTTTGAAAAATGACATTACACTAACTAATGATACTAATAGTAATAATAGCTTGGGTAACGATCTATCAAAACATCAATCTGTAAATAATTCTGATGAAACAATTAAGATTATAAATATAGTAAAAAAATTAATTCGTGTATTTCGAAGGATACAGGATTATTGTCATCACAAGGTGAAGAGTATTTATCCACACTTAATGAAGATAATCAATTAGTGAAACTAATAAAAGAACAATTAGATATTGACTCACAAAATTATGAATATTGGATGAAAAAGAAACAAGAATTAGTTCATAAAATTAGCCTTCTGGAGGAAAAATATAATGAAATGGATATGCAAAATAAACAACTAAGAGCTACATTATTAACTCAACCCTACCAAAGTGAATTGAACGAGAGTCAAAATAGCAAAAATCTTCGACAAAAAATCAATTTTATACCACCAGAACTAACACACTTTAATTCTGGTCAACAGTTATCTAATAATGATTCTAACTCTTTTATAAACTTATCTACATCAAATTCAAATCCTAGTAATTCAACTTCGCAGTTACAAAATACACAGACGTCATTACATCAACAAAAATCAAACTACGTTCCATCATCAATGTCAAAGCATGGGTCCTTACTTCAAAAAGACAATACACCACAAAATTCAAGAAAGGATGATATTCACAATCCTTTATCAACATTCCCTATTAGTATTCCAACAACCACTACTAGCACGACTACTGCAATGGCAAATGTTACTGCTAGTGCTCAGAGTGGATTGAACTCCCAGCAAAATTATTCAACTTGGTCAATTCCAGACGTAAGTTCCCCTACAAATGTTAATACCAATTCTCGTAAAGAAAATCCTCATGATCATATGCTGGATGATTTTAATCACCCTTTCGATTATGCTAATGCTAATCATTTTATTACTGGTTTACAAGATATGATATATAATGAAAATAATTATCCAGATGAAATCAGTAACTATTCAAAGGGTTTTACAGCAGATCAATTGGATAATTATTGGACATCTCAAAGGAGTTTGAATGTTAATTCGTCGATATCAGATTCTCTGAAGATTCATCCTACGTCTGATAAAAAAATACAGTCGATTGCAAATCCAGAGGGTAGTGTACAGACTCCAATGACATCACATACTCGTGAATTTGTGACCCCATTATCTAAATCTCCATTTGTGATGGTACCTGGACAGCCCTCACAAAGTTTATTAGCATCAACGCTAAATGAACAGGTGAACTTATCACCTTTCGCTAGTGATTCGCTTTCGTTGAGATTATCTGAATCCACAGGTTTCTATAGACAACCTACAAGCTCAATGGGACCACAAGCTGCATCTAACAACCTAACATCATTATTCAGTAGTAATAATAGTAACAATGCATTTTCTCAATCTTTGACGCCACATAATTCAAATCTTCTATCATCTACGCCACCAAGTGTTCCATTCTCCAATGATCAATTACTTATGTCCAGTGATTACCATCATAATAGAATCTTTGGATCACATCCTTCACAACAAACACACGATCCAACTGTTCAAACTAAAGTTCCACCATCAGTAAAGAAAACCGATAATTTAGAAGAAAAATTAAAATCTCCATCTACAGGACTTTTCCATTCCCCATCATTTAATTTTTTGTGGCATCATAATTCACCGACGAAAAATGCAGATGCTAATGAATCTGCAAGCCCCAATAATAATGGGAAAGAGAAATCGGTAACTGAAGAGCATATATCCTCTAGCCATAAAAGAAATAAGAGTGATGGTAGTAACATGTCTATATGGACGAATAGATTATCATTAAAGAGTAAAGCTATTAGCATGTCATCACAAGAAAGTTCTACAAACAGTAAATCTGAACATAAAGATTCTAACAGTAATAAAAACGAAGCCTCTAACCAATCTAACTCATCGTCTACTGGATCTGGACGTAAGATGTCAAAACTTTTGTCTAGAACTACAATGAACGATATCTTTAAGCTTCGTACTCACGATAATCATTAATAACTATCAATAGAATATGATTTATGTTGATACAATTGTATGGACTACTGGAATGGTTTATAGTTTTTTAAATAAATTAGATTATTATTCATTTGAAATTGTGAATTGATTATCTGATAAGGTTTACTATTAATTTTCTCTTCACAAAATTTTGAAGATATTTTCAAGATGTTTCTTTATAATAAAAAGAAGCCTTATTTAATTTACATTCCGGCGAAGGAACACTTGATAATAGGGTTTGGGTTGATAAAACACCCAATACCAGAGTGCACACACTCTCTCACCCCACCATCCATACACACACGTTATATATTTATCTAGGCCATAAAAGATATTGAAACATCTTTTGTATAGTCAACTTTTAATCTATTTCTAATATAATTTTTTTCTGTGTTTGGTACCCTTCAGTTTAAATAGAACAAGCACTACAAGGTCACTTTCTCTAAATAATTAAGCGTTATGTTTTTTTTTCTGTTTTGAAAATATTTTCTTTCTTTTTTTCTTTTATTATGTAAATACATGAAGAAATAAAGATATATCGAGTAAGACAAAGTTTACTTGTGATCTATGCCTTGTTATTATTTGTAGTTGTACATGTGCTTATCTTTGAGTCTTTTACTTTCTATTGTACTCTTCAATGAAATTATACTGCTATCTACCCAATAAAGTAAGCAAATATGCCACGGTTATTTAGCAACTATCGTTTCATAATAGGTGCCATTGGTGCCATTATGTTATTCCTATTAATCAGGGTATCGAATGTTGGTCAGTCGAACCTAGATATAGCAAGAAACGTTGCATCTACTATTAATCGTCCTGCAAATCCACCAGATATGGAAAGTGCACAAGTTTCCATCTTACCTATTCAAGACACGCCGGGTTATATTGAGGATTCAAAAGCTGATTCAAAGAACCCAGAATTATCATCTGCTGTAAAACAACAAATCGAAATCACTGAATCTTCCAATTCCAATTCAAATACTTTATGTGATAAAGACCATCAATATGTGGTAATGATCGATGCTGGTTCTACTGGTTCTCGTGTTCATATCTATGAATTTGATGTTTGTACACAACCACCAACTTTAATTAAAGAAACTTTTGAAATGCTGAAACCAGGTTTATCATCATTTGATACAGATGCAATTGGAGCTGCAAATTCTTTAGATCCTTTATTAAAGATTGCCATGGATGTAGTTCCAAAGAGTAAAAGATCCTGTACTCCGATAGCTGTCAAGGCTACAGCCGGTTTAAGATTGTTGGGTGAAGTCAAGAGTAACAAGATTTTGCAAGCTGTAAGAGACCATTTAGAGAAGGATTATCCATTTGCTGTTGTTGAAGGAGAGGGCATATCTATTATGAGTGGTGAACAAGAAGGTGTCTATGCATGGATCACTACAAATTATCTACTAGGGAATATTGGAAGCGGTAAGAAATTACCAACCAGTGCAGTGTTTGATCTTGGTGGTGGATCTACACAGATTGTCTTTGAACCAAGTTTCTCCCCAAATGAAAAGATGGTTGAAGGTGAACATAAGTATGAATTAAATTTTGGTGGGTATGAATATACATTATATCAATTTTCTCATCTAGGTTATGGGTTAATGGAAGGTAGAAATAAGATTAATTCTGTACTTGTAGAGACTGCGATAAAGAACGGATTAATCAAGAAAAACGATTTCACTAATGTCCATACACTGACGACTCCATGTTTACCACCAAATATAACTTCACCAAAGGAGAAAGTAAAATTGAATGATGGAACAATTTATACTATAAATTTTGAGGGTCCTAAAGTGGCAGCTGGTGCACAGTGTAGATATTTAGCGGATCAAATTTTGAATAAAGATGCAATGTGTACCCAACCACCATGTTCCTTCAATGGTGTTCACCAACCATCGCTAGTCCATACCTTTAAAGAGACAAACGATTTGTATATCTTTTCGTATTTCTATGATAGAACTCATCCATTAGGCATGCCATTGAGTTTCACATTAGATGAATTGTACGATCTATCGAGAATGGTATGCAACGGCGAGGAGACATGGGAAAGTGTATTCCAAAACATTGATGGATCATTAGAAGAACTAAAGAACGATCCACATTTCTGTCAAGATTTATCCTTCCAAGTATCATTGTTGCACACAGGTTATGATATTCCACTCCATCGTGAATTAAAGACAGCCAGAATGATTGCCAATAATGAACTGGGTTGGTGTCTTGGTGCATCCCTACCTTTATTAGATGGAAATGATTGGAAATGTAAATTAACACAATTCTGAAGCTGAAATAAAAAAAAAACAAAATTGTGAAATAGGATCAAAGTAAATGATCTTCCATAGATATGCTAGATAGATAATTGATATATATATGTATGTATGCATATATAGTGATATGTCTAGTAATTCTCTAAATGCCCAAGTATATTATGCACACCCATGTATAATGTACATGTGTGTATGTGTTCCAAATCCAAAAAAGGAAACTTCGGCCGACAGTATAGATTTCTTCGGCTTTCACCCTTTGCATCGTGGAAAAAGAAATAAACTAAAAAACGAAACTGTGGAACGCCAAAACAGTGTATTGCGAGGTGTGTGGGTGTAGTGTCCCGCTTTGTCTTTTGGTTTGTTTCTTTTTATATTATTTTCTAATTTTTTTTTGGTTGTTTCAATTTTGGGTGACTCTTCGTTTTTCCTTTGAGTCGTTTATCTGTCGGCCAGAGGGGTGAATTGGGTTTTTTGCGATGTCCCTCTGTGTTTGTGCGTGTGTGTGTGTGTGTGTACAGGGATGAGCTGTTAAAAGGAAGAGGAGCATTTATAAAGAAACAAACTATATGGTGGGACTTTACTCTTCTATTCTCTCGCTACATTGTTACTCGTGATTCTGTATATAAATGTGCATGCTCTTGTGTTTCTCTATATGTGTGAGTTGTAGTTCCTTGATTAGTTCTGTTGACTTGTCTTTGTTCACTTAGCATAAACCTGAAGGATCATCGCAGAGGACAGCAACCGTAAAAGGGAAAGTTGAAATTTTTATTTTTTTTTTTGATTCCGACCCTAATACTATATTAGATTGTATATATTGGCAACAAGCCCACTTATAAGGATAATAGAGTTTTTTTTTATTGCCAGTAGAATTTGGTGTTATTAAAATTAGATACTATTTTGTTGTAGTGTTCTCTCTCATACATTTAAGTGGCTTTTTTTTTTGAAATAAATAAAAAAAGAAAGAAAGGAAGGAAGATATTAGACCCTTTGATAATAAAAATGATCAGTCCATCAGAAATGACAGGGGTTACGCAATCCAATTCTGTGTCAAGTTTGTTGAATAGTGATTATAATAATGGTAATGTGAAAACGAAGATAGGTGAAAGTTTTTCTTCTTCATATAGAAGTGCATCTCCTATAACTCGTACAAATGATTTGATTGATAGATTAGAAAAAGTCAGATTAGATAAAGATAGGACAAGTAGATCTGTCCCTGTATTATCGCGATATCATAGTAACAATACTAGTATCGGTACCGGTGCCGGTACTACTACTACTGCCACTACCATTAATAACAACAACATTAATAATAATAATAATAATGAAATTGCTGTGGAAGAGACAGATGATGAGAGTTATATGAGATATGCCAAGAATCTTGCCGATATAAATTCTGCTAAGGAAACCTTGAGAAGAATATCAACAGCAAGTAGTGATCATCCGTTAAAGACAAGTAAAAGCCATGTAGCATTTACCAACACTGCATATGATGTAAGAATGTTGAGTAAAGATATCTCTAATACAAAGATCAACTTAGAAGTGGAAAAAGTTATTATTATAGTGAAGAAAAACGAAGTTTCTTTAATTATTTTACTAAGAGAACTGGTCGAATGGTTGTTGACCAATTACCCACAAATGACGATCTATGTTCAAGATGTCTTTGAAGATTCTGAATTGTTTGCCGGGAAGGAAATTTGTACCGATTCATTTTGCACTTTAGCTAAAATTGGTTATTGGAATAAACAATTCATTGAAGAACATGATCTTTTCTTTGATCTTTGTATAACGTTAGGTGGTGACGGTACCGTGCTATTTGCCTCCACTCTATTTCAACAACATGTACCACCAATGTTATCGTATGCTTTAGGCTCACTAGGGTTTTTAACAAATTTCGATTTTGAGAATTTCAAACAAGAACTACCGTTAATACTGAACCAAAAGGTGAAAACAAACTTAAGAATGAGACTGAAATGTAACGTTTATCGTCGACATACAACAAAAAAGGACCCTATCACAGGGAAAAAACTGTGTTATGTGGAATGTGTGGCTGAACATCATGTACTAAACGAAGTCACTATTGATAGAGGTCCAAGTCCATATATATCTATGCTGGAATTGTATGGGGATGATTCATTGATGACTGTTGCTCAAGCAGATGGTTTAATTATTGCCACACCCACAGGTTCCACTGCTTATTCCTTAAGTGCAGGTGGTTCTTTAATTTATCCATCAGTGAATGCTATTGCGGTGACACCTATTTGTCCTCACACCTTAAGTTTTAGACCAATTGTTTTACCCGATTCAATGAAATTGAAAGTTAAAGTCCCATCTAAATCAAGAAGTACAGCTTGGGTTTCATTTGATGGTAAAAATAGAGTTGAGTTAAAGAAAGGTGATTATATAACTATATGTTCTAGTCCATATATTTTCCCTACAGTTGAATCGACGCCAACAGAATTTATTGATGGTATTAGTAGAACGATGAACTGGAATATCAGAGAAAGACAAAAATCATTTACCCACATCCTTTCACGTAAGAATAGAGAAATCTTTGCCACAGAAGTGCATAGCTCTGAGAGTAGTGAAGAAGAATACATTGAAGAGAGAAGAGCTAATCTACTGATACATGGTAGGCCGTTGAACAGTGGGGAAGAATATTCCAGTGAGGAGTCAGATATAGACGACGGGCGACAATGAATGTGTTAAGAATTGATGATATAGATGCCAAGCTATTTTGGAATAATAATAATATATCGATATACATAATAGACCTTTTGTGTAGGCTTTTTGTTGTTGTTTCATATACTTCCATTGATATATAATCTTTTTTGTTAAGCCAAGCCACAGAAAAACACATCTTAAACAGGAAACAGATGAGTAAAAACAAAAAAAATGGCAACTGAGTGCAATTTAAAGTATTGTTTAATCAACAGCTATGGTTAACATTTGAATACTGTTTAGTTACAAAAATAGACTACAGTTTCCTGAATTGGAGAGGATCTTTGTCGTTTTGTCTAAAACTGAAAAAAGGCGAATAATAGAGTCAGAACGTTCGCGAAAAGTTGTGCAATATCATTTCCTAAATCGGAAAGATACTCGAGAATGAAAATAAAAAGAAAAAAAAGAAATGAAATCTGCAAAGCCCTTGCAAAAGATCTGGTATTTCTTTCTCGAGGAGAAGAACTAGTAGGTAAAGATATAAAAAGAGAATGATGTATGAAGTTGGAGTGAGAAGAGCTACCAGTCAACTTAGTTTTCTGTTATGCTTTCTTGTGTCTGGAGACTAAAGCCTGTGTGGGTAGTTTTGTATTGCTTTGCTTTGTTTTTGCTCTCTAGGATTCTGACAAGATGAGTGCCATTTTATATATATGCACTCTTATATTGGGGTTAATTAATCAAATTTTGGCTACTGAAGTCCATTACTGTAATTCTACAATTTCCTGTCCTGAAAAATATCCATGTTGTTCTCAATCAGGAGTGTGTGGTACAGGTGCATACTGTTTAGGTAATTGCGATCCAAGATATTCCTATTCTCTAGACTCATGTATGCCAGAACCTGTGTGTAAAGATGTTAATACCGTTTTTAGCAATTATAGTTCCAAGATTGTTGATGCTAACACATATTTAGGTAATGCCAGTGAAGCAGATTGGACTTATACGGGTTATATTATGGATTACGAAGATGAAGACGCTTTAATTTTGGCTATGCCAAAATACTCTGGTGGTACTTTACTAGCTTCCACACATGCTCTTTGGTATGGTAAAGTTAGTGCTAAATTGAAGACGTCACATTTGGCAGGTGTGATCACCTCATTTATTCTTTATTCCGGTGTTCAAGATGAAATTGATTTTGAATGGGTTGGTTCGGACCTTGGTACAACACAGACAAACTTTTATTGGAATGGTGTTTTAAATTGGACTAACAGTGCTAATATATCTACCACTGATACATTTGCAAATTATCACACTTATGAGATTGATTGGCAGGAAGATTATATTACATGGTCAGTAGATGGTGTTGTTGGTAGAACTCTATATAAGAATGAAACGTATAACAGCACCACTGGAGTTTATCAATTCCCACAAACTCCGTCTAAGATTGACATCTCAATTTGGCCAGGAGGTAACTCGACTAATGCTAAGGGTACCATTGAATGGGCTGGTGGTGAAATTGATTGGGATGCAAGCGATCTTACAGACCCAGGCTATTATTATGCTATTTTGAAAGAAGTGAACATTACATGTGGTAGTGTTCCTAGTGGAACCAAACAAAATGGTACAAAGGCATATGAATACACCAGCAATGACGAGTACTTACAAAAAGATATTGCTATTGTTGATAAGAGAACGTATTTGGGGTCATTAGAGGCCACCGGTGATGATCCAGATGCCGGGGCTTCAAGCAGCGTATCCTCCTCTACTACTACTTCATCTTCCTCTTCTTCAGCATCTTCTAGTGGTAAGTCAACAAATAAAAATAAAAAGAGTAGCAGTACCAATAAATCTGGTTCAACTACAAACAAATCTACTACATATACATCTGCTACAAGTGCTGTTGCTACGAGTATTCAGGTGACATATGTGACAGAAGCTCTTTCAATTAATGGGACATCCAGTAGCACAGTGAGTAAAAAGACATCTTCTAGTAACTACGCATGCATTAATAGAGAATCTTATATCACCATCATAATAACATTCTTTTTAAATATTTTGTTAGTATAGTCTTTTGTGTAAAGGATTAGGTATTAAATTATCCATATCTATTATTATTATTATTATTGTCATATGTATGTTATATTTTGCAGTACACACTACAAGTACTATTAAAATAAACACTTCTTTAATAATAATAAAAAAACCACCACACCTACTAATAGACCACTCGTTACGCTCCATGTGAATAATGCAATAAAAACAAAATGTAATCGTAACAAATTTCAACGAATATATATATTATGATGAATAAATAGGTAAGAAGATATATAAATAAATAGATAAATAAATAAATAAAATAAAAATTAATATTTACAACTTAATTTGGAGTAAAAGCAAAAGTTAAATAAAAACGTAACATGGAAAGGGTTAGAGTGATAAAATCCCATAACATGTTAATTTTTTTTCTTTGGTTTTATTAACAATTAATAATAAATAAAACTTAAGTCTTTACATATATGAGAATCATTCTCTTTCCTATCTTGTCCTTTTTTGTATATGGTTTCTTTTCATTTATTTCTTTTTTTTTTTCTTTTTCTCAATTTTTTTTAAAAAAAAGAGAATGTGGAGTTAGACACCAAGCGCTTATTCAGAAGCAGCCTTCTTCATGTAGGCGATTAAGTCAGCTCTATCCTTTTCCTTCTTCAAACCAGCAAAGGCCATCTTGGTGCCTGGAATATACTTCTTTGGATTAAGCAAGTATTCAGACATGTTTTCTTCATCCCAAAGAACATTCTTCTTAATGTTGGCATCGGTGTATGAGTAGCCTGGGGCTTGACCAGAACGTCTACCGAAGATACCGTGCAAGTTTGGACCGACCTTGTGTGGACCACCTTCTTCGATGGTGTGACATTGTAAACATCTAGTCTTGAAAAGAGTAGCACCCTTCTTTTCAGATGGAGCACCAGAAGAACCCTTGTCTTTAGCCATTTTTGTTATGTATATGTGTATTAGTTGTGAAGTTTTTTCTTTTGTTTGTTGTTTGTGATATGTAGATTAATAATAAATTCTATTATTATCCGTTTGGTTTCGATACTTGGGAACAAGTTAAAAGAAAGAAAAGAAAGGACTTTCAAAGTAAAGGAGAAAAGTACAAGATGAGGAGTGACTGAAACGTAGGTTGGAATATTTACGAAAGATGATCTATTTATATATATATTAGTTTTTACGTCTCAAGGAACAAATACAAAGTTTATCCGATATATCATTTTTTTGCTCCTAACAATTAGCAAGTTGTATCGCAGCTGTTAAAGTTAAATTCCATGAAGTTCTCTCCTTTGCATGTGCCGGTAACACACAACAAGCAAATACACTATCGGACAAGCATGGAGATTCCACCATATCTTATTTTGCGTACAACGATAATAATAGTAATAATAGTCAGGACGAGGATATTATTATTAGTTTGAGCATATTATTGACGAGAAAAAAAAATCGTATTGCCAGTAGTAATCAATTCTTACTGGACCAATAGACAAACACATACCAACAGTTTATTTTGTTTCTTTCTGGTCATGGCGATACAATGGGAGGGGGGGGAGAGTAAAAGGAGAAGCAAAAAAAAGAAATGAAGACGTGGGTAAGAATTTTTTTCCTTTGTTTCCTCATTTTTTTTTGTTAACTGAGTGTTTCTGTCCGTAATATCCGCAATCTCCGGAGATTACGGGAAAACGATTGAAGCCGTGTGTTCGTCTGAAAAGTTTAAGAGAAGAAATGGCACGAGCAGGAATCGAACACATGTGTAGGTTAGAATGGTGTAAGGGAGTTCTCTATTTTAATCTCAGTTTTTTTTCTTTTTCTTTTTTTTTTTGATCTTGTGAAAAAATGAGAAGCTCTAAGAAATGCAGACGACAAAATCAAAAAAAACATTATTACGATGACGAAAGTTACTATAAGGACAAGGGTAACACCACGATTATTTTTGAAGTATAAGATTTAACATTAATGGACAAACGACTCAATAAAAAAAAATTTCGATAAAAAAGTTGGTTTAAGGTTGTCCAAAATCTGATTTTAGCATGGTGGGTAAAGTTTTTTTGTTGGATATTGAAGGTACAGTTTGTCCAATTTCATTTGTTAAAGACATTCTATTCCCATACTTTGTATCACAAGTCCCACAAGTAGTCTCCCAAAGACACCTCTCTAACGATAAAAAAATTGATGAAATTTTAGATTCTTTTGGTATCGAGGATAATGAGGAACTAAAGAATCATATCTTGAGCCTTGTATCTCGCGATGTGAAGGATTCGAAATTGAAATCGTTGCAAGGTTTTGTATGGGAGAATGGTTACAATGATGGATCTATTAAAGCCCCAATTTATAAAGACGCAATCGACTTGATCTCTAATCCAAGTAATAAAATTTATATCTACTCTAGTGGGTCAGTTAAAGCACAGATTTTGCTATTTAAATACGCATGTCAATTTGACGACATTGATAAAAAACCAATTGATTTGACTCAATTCATTAAAGGTTATTTTGATATTACTACTTCGGGTCCCAAGATTGAATCAAAATCATATGAGAATATTCTAAAAGACATTGGTGAAAACGGTGAAAACATACTTTTCTTAAGTGATAATCCATTGGAATTAGATGCTGCTAAACAATGTAATATTAATGTTGGGTTAGCATTAAGGGAAGGTAATAATCCAGTAAAAAATAAAGATGATTATCCTAACTATACTACTTTTGAGAAGTTGTAACATACTTTGTTTTTCAGCCTACAATGTCATATAATAAGTCTGTAAACTTTGTCTTGTTTTATCGTTTGCATCCAATATATATATATGTGCATGTATCATTAGGAAGTTGCTCTTTTTTTTTATCCTCTCTCTAAGTGTTATATATATATATATATATTTAGATACACATATATCTGTTAATCATATCACAAATGGTTCTGTTTTCTGTCTCGTCTTCTTGTTTTGTTTTGTTGTTTTTTTTTTCTCTATTTTTGTTTCCTGAGGATTTTTATTTTTTTTTTTTTTTGCACTCTGATCACTTTTTAATTATCAGCATATTCACTGAATAACATATTGGCAGCAATTTCCTCGTTTTTATCACAAGCAAAATAAACTTGGATAACCAAAGATCTTTCAAAACCTAACTCGCATAATCTGTCGATAGCCACCTCATCTTCTGGAGTGATGTCTAATTGTGGAAGAGCCGAGGCTAAGGACCCTTCTGCTTCATGTTCATGGTCGCCTGCTTCAACAGCTTCTGGGGCGGTAAATTCATCCACTGCCTGTAGATTATCACCGACAGCTTCCAATAACATAGAGATAAAGGCTTCTGGATTCCCCATTATTTGTTGACGTAATTGAGGATATCTGTTACTTAGATTTTCTAATAATGGTGCTAAAGCTTCAGGGTTGCCTGATATAACTTGTCGTAATGCTAATAAATCTTCTACAGTTAAACCAATAGACCCTGGTACAGCAGCACCTGTCTCACCAATGGCCGCGGTTGTACTAGATTGTGTATTGGTATTCCTGGATAGATCTTGTGGGGTGCTGGTCCCACTGGCTTGTGCAAAAAGGTCTTCTTCATCAGGAGGTAATTGCTCATTGGCATTATCGTTACTACTGTCGTTGTTTGAGGCTTCACCACTAGCTTGTGGATTAGTAGAAGAATTCGATAGACGTTGTTGTAAATGTTCAGGGATGCCCATTAATAGGTATTCTACGGCTCTATCGGGGTTGTTAAATGCAGCTCTAAGTGCCCTTTCCACTTCTTCTCTTTGGTAACCCATTTCCATGATTCTTTCGACAGTTTCATTCCTTTGTGATCCAGTAACAAAACCAGTATCTTGGTTAGAAGGTTGTTGTGGTTGTGGTTGTGGTTGTGTCTCAGTAGTAGTTGAAGTTTCTGTATTAGTGTTTGCGTTTTCTGTACTCTCTTTATTGTCAGTGGATGTTGCTGGTGGTTCTGTGATTTTAATGGTGCTAGCAGATTGCTCATTAGTGTTGTTGTTGTTGTTGGCTGACACAGTCTGTTTCTTTTTTGAGATCATTAATATGACATTATCACCATCTTTTAAACCTACATCGGTTAGTGTTTTAGTATCTTGCAAGACTTTCCCAGAGAAGATTAATTTAATTTGTGAGGGTTCGCATTTTTTAGATAGAGATAACTGTGTTTTGACATCTTGGATAGTTTGTGACAAATCTAAGTCTAATGTAGTCTTTTCCTTTTTAAAATCTTTAAATGTAATACTAACCATCGTGACTTCGACAGTAATTTTTTTTTATTATTTTTTATTGTTTATTGTTTATTCTTTTGTTACTTTGTTTGTTTTCAAAGACACCTTACCTTTATATCCAAAGAACAGTAGGATGCAGATGTATTATAAGTGTGTATTTTGGCTACATATATGAGATCACAAAAAATACTTCCTTTAAAAAGAGTATATCTCTAAATTACTTGGCATTACTATTTTTTTTATTATTTATCCATTTCTCTTATAAATTTCCACATTATTTCTAACTTAATTCTTTACCTTTTTTGTCCTTCTTTAACGGTTTGTTTGTTTTTTTTTTCTCTCTTTGAAGGAAGGTAAAGTGGCAACAACAAGAAGAAGAAGAAGAAGAAAAGAAAATTTTTTTTGGTCTTTTTCACAAGTACTGGTGTGTATGGGTGTTGCAGTTGTAGTTGTCACATGACTGACGCTTGTTTACAAATTGTTACGATTATTACATTTGAAGAAATTTGCCTCAGTCAAGTAGAATTAGGGTTGAACGTACGAAACAGACATAACGTAGCATCGTGTGTTTAGGGTTTCGGAAAACCAACTTTTATTTCTAAACTACTTTTCCTTTTTTTTGTTTTTTCTGTACCTTTTCTTATTCGTTAAATGTTAAAATTGGTTGTTGGGCCCGCCTTTAGTAAGTTATTCTCATTTTTTTTTGTACTAAGTTAATGTTACTAGTTCATCCAACGACTTTAATAGTTTGAGATTCATTATATAAACTGCATTAAAATAAAGGAATCAAAGAAAATTTTAGAAGAAGAAGAAGGAGAGATGACTAGATGGAAGAGTAAACAACTTGAAAAGATCAACAAATCTCTGTTAAAAGAAGGAACTAGCTATATAATAATAAGAGTAAGAACAGTAATGAAGATTACGGATAATAACGAAATTCTTTAGCTTCATTGTACATCCTAACGGTGTGTCTCTCTCCTAACTTCGTAATTAATAATATATACTATAACAAAAGAAAAAAAAAAAGAAATTCCCATTACACCGAAATGTAAAATGGGAATTTCTTATAATAAACAAGACCTAAAAGAAAAAAAAAATGGAAAAGGGAAACACACTCGCAAATGAGCCCGTACACCCAGGTCCAGCCACACTAAAGCTACGTTCGTTTAGAATTATAATTTAACTTCTCTCTGTTTTTCCCCTCCCCTCCCCCCCCCAATTCTTTATCGGTAGGAGAACCCGAGGGAGACAAAAAGAAACGAGGGAATAGGATTTTGTATGGAGGATTTAATTTATTGCCGATACAACTCTCCTCCACCTTTTAAAAATAATATCGTACTTTACTGAAAATGAAAAAAAAAAAAAGAATTTCCCTTCTTTGTATTATTTCTTTTATTTTCATTTCTTGTTTTTTTTATTTTTTTTATTTTTTTTCGTCGTCGTCGTCGTTTTTTTTTTCATTAATCCCCTTTAGCAAAGGAAAAAAAAAAAAAGAAAGAAAGAAAAAAAAAACATTCTCTTTTGTATAATTTTTTCTTTTTGTTTGTGTTTTGTTTTTTTTTTCTTGTGGTGGAAAAATTCAACGATGTGGTTGAGATTGATGAGATTGCGAGCGAAAAGAAAGAAGGATGGAAAAAGAAAAAAATTTTTTTTATATATAAGCCTAAAACAATTTGAACACATGGCCCCTCTACTACTTTAGTTCGGTTTCTGTCCAATTCTGTTCAATTCTGTTACTCGACATTATGTAGAACGTGCTTAAAGTAGTACTAAGCAAAACTTTTCCACCAAGAAAAACAAACTTCCTTTTTTTTCTTCCTCCCCCTGTCCATATACACACACATATATATAACATACACACATAAAGAAAAAAATGTCTGACGAAGAACACAATTTCGAAGTTGCTGATGCTGGTTCCTCTGCCACTTACCCAATGCAATGTTCTGCTTTAAGAAAGAACGGTTTCGTTGTTATCAAGGGTAGACCATGTAAGATTGTTGATATGTCTACTTCCAAGACCGGTAAGCACGGTCACGCTAAGGTCCATTTAGTCGCTTTGGATATTTTCACCGGTAAGAAATTAGAAGATTTATCCCCATCCACTCACAACATGGAAGTCCCAGTTGTTAAGAGAACTGAATATACTTTATTGGACATTGACGATGGTTACTTGTCTTTAATGACCATTGACGGTGACACCAAGGATGACGTTAAGGCCCCAGAAGGTGAATTGGGTGAACAATTACAAGCTGCTTTCGATGAAGGTAAGGACTTAATGGTCACCATTATTGCTGCTATGGGTGAAGAAGCCGCTATTTCTTTCAAGGAATCTGCTGGTGGTAACTAAGTCTTTTTTTTTTTTTTGAAAAAAAAAAACATATTCTTTTTTATATAACCCCCGTCCAAGTTCCTTCCCAACCCTTCTGTTTTCCCTTTATCCCAAAAATTGTTTATATATAAAGTTATATTATATTATTACAATTATTTATTAAATTTAGTTTATTGCATTGATCTTTAATAAAATATTAAATGTTTTAGTCATACATATATATATACTGTTTTTTTTTTTTTTTTTTTTTTTACTAATGTGTATATTTCTATAGACAAAATACGTATATATATATGATAGGTAGGCGTACCTCTTTATATATCCTTTACTCTTGATAAAAAATTTTGTGACTGTTGCAATTTCATCTTTCACAAGTATGTAGTGGTGTAAGATATTCCTAGTAACTGTGGATTGTGCATTACACACATTTCTTCTTCGATAGATGATTCATTACCTTAAAAAAGGCATGAAGTCATTTTAGCGATTTTATACATATTTGCATGATTGTGTATTCCTTGGAAATAAGGTCGGGGGAGCCCTCTATAAGATATTTTGATAATACCTTCAATAATTGTATAACTCTAAAAGTTAAAGAAATCTATACTAATAGTCCGCATCCAGAGGAATAAAACAATAACATTCTGTATTACTGTAGTAAGAAGCTATTAATATTTTTTAATAGCTAGCTGTCTCCATGTACCTATTTCTTTGATTCAAAGCAATGACAGATTTAAATTTGTAAGAAGCCCTAATTGGAAATCCTGAAATACGTAGTCCGCGGGTAACGCTTGAAGTCGAGGCAAAGGACTTGGAACGGCCGAAACTCTGGGCCCAGGCTGAAAATATATTCGAATGAACAATTGTAGAATTAATATTGGTGGCAAATTACTGAGAAACCTATTTAAGAGACCTCTGATTATTGAGATAGTGTGCCACAGGTAATTATCAGCATTAACATTCTTATTATTATCTATCAGGTTCTACCTAGGAGATCAATAATAACAAGAAGATCAACAATCATAATTATATAATTGGTTTACTAATTAGAATCAACGACAGTATAATTTATAAGTGTTTGTATATAATCAATATCCATATTTTGGTATATTATTTGAGATGATCTCTTACAAAAAGGCTCTATTATCAAAGATTTTATTGACATTCATTTTAGATTAATATGATAAGATAATATAAACTTACAATAGGATATTGGTGGTATTATAAGTTCTCTGCTATTTATAGTAGGATATTAGTGGTACTATAACTTGTTATTATACTGCACGGTTTTTTTCTTTCTACATAAATAATATACAAGATACAATAATATACAATGTAACTCATTTTATCTTCGAGTCTTCTTTTAATACAAATTTTCATAACGTTTTAATCATCTGATATGATGAATTTAGATTATCAAGCATAGTTCTAACTATACTTCAATATGCTTTGCTCACTTTTCAGGTAGTAAGGTATAAACTAGCATTCAAACCCTAAGTGACATTTTAGGGCTAACTATATTTTACATATAAAACTAACTTAAAGTTAATGCACTCTACTATATATGTTATTACTGGACGCTTGTCGCCTCAATAATTGAACACATTAGACTAGTGGTTTAAATGTTGCTTGTCTTTTTTTTCTTATGTATATATATGTATCTATGTTTAAACAAATGAGTTTGTAGTTTTATTTTTTATCTTTGAAAATTTTATCTTTAAAAAAATTATTTTTCTTTGAAACTCATATCTCTGTACTCAGGCATCTCATATAACCTTGTACGATAATAAAATTTTTAATCGATAAAAACTTCTTTAACATACAATGCTCATGGTAATAATTCCAACAAATAAAATAAAAAGTAACAACAAGTAAGAAGAGATGTGGAGAAAAAGAAATTAACTATATGGATGTTTTTTTATGGTCTAATGTATCAGAAGAAGTCAAGATTAAAATAGTTTATGAACCAAGGAAACAACCACTCTCCAATGTGTTAGTGTTTTCGTAACTGCAAGAACGTGTCCTCACGTTAGTAAGACGCATGAACAATTCTACATTGTATCGAAGGACGTCTCATAGTGATATAATCATTGGGACAAGTTTCATTAGACATTTCTGATTTACATTCGACATATATAAGTAGACAAGATCTCTGAGTAGATTCACGAGTTTGTGAGTTTATAAGAATTTTGTTTTGCTTATGATTTTATTATATAATATATAATATATAATTTATATAGAAAACCAAACGAAGGAAGCAATATGATGCTAGTATATAACTATATATCCCTGGAAGAGGAACCTAACCTAATCTTTTTCTATAAATTTTAATAATATATTTTAGTAACTCTCTATACCAACCATCATATTTACACGATGTTGCGGATATTTCCTAATCGGGAAATTCAATTGTTCATTTTTATTTTGTTTTTCTCCAACTTCCACGGATAAACGGTAATTCTAGTTATGACTATGGTTCGCAGTCCGATAATCCGATCCAATGAAATGATTTGGAAAAAATTAAAATGCATGATGCTCGGTACCTTTCATATTAAAAGTTTAACAATAAAAAATTATAATTATTTTTATTGGTTAATCAAATAGTTACTAACTGATTATTGTCTTTATCTAGTTTTCAAGTGAGTTCAAAATTTAATATATAAGGAGAACATATTTTAGATTCAAGTCCTCTTCTCACTTGGAACTTTTCTCTTCCATTCTTATATTAATTTTGTATATATATTTATATTTATATTTTATATATTATTATTTATATATTTATTTTAATAAAAAAAAACCAAGTACACTTTCAGTCTATTCACTGGTCTATAAATAGTTTAAACAAGTGTACACAATATTATTGTAATTCGGTGGTCGATTACAACAAACACAACGGAGAAAAGGCAATTTGGCCGAGTGGTTAAGGCGTAAGATTAGAAATCTTTTGGGCTCTGCCCGCGCAGGTTCGAATCCTGCAGTTGTCGTTTCTTTTTGGATCCGAAGTGCTCACAGTGTAAGCCTGGTTCGGAACGAAGTTTCCGCAAAAATTTACCCGGACTTTTACGGAACAGTGAGTTCCGCAGTTCCGCTTCCGACTGTCGGAAAGTCGTTCCGCTGGACCCCAAAATTTGCGGGCGGAATGGTTTGTGAACCTTTCCGAACCAGGCTTATGCTCACATAATATCCCGTGACATAGAGCATGGGTTCATTGTATTTTTTGTAATAGATAAAGATCTACTACGAGAGATATACTCTTCTAGAATATGAAATATGATAAATGATTCTTGGTTGTGTCCTCTATATATGATACATAAACTATACTGTATATAAGAAGTAGATAAGATAAATAGATATACAAGGATATACAGTTTATAAATATGAAAGACAAGATCTTCGCCGTCGACTAAAGAGTTTGCAAGATCATTTACTGTGACATCAGGACACTATATGTTATACATTTTGTTAAATTTGTTTGCAACGTGTTGAAGTCCAAGGAGAGCTTATTTGTGGCGCATGAATTTGCTAGATATAATAGTATCTTGAGAAGCTACACTGTAAGAAGGATTAGATAATGTTATAGTCAGACGAGCAAGAGATAAGAATATATACTTTTTTGAATATTGATTATTTTTTCGAGTTACTATTACTTGTGTATTTTTAATCCTATAACTAAATTTATCTATTTTATTTTTAGAATAGTGTGATTTACATCTACAGTCAAAAACAGAGTTATTACAAAATGTATAATGAATAAATATAATAGATATACAAAAGTATAATAGGATCGCAATACTTTGTTGTTCGTTCTTATTATCAAGTAATAATAAGTGCTATCTTCAAATATCGAGAATTAAATTAAGAGGCCAAGGTTCATGACTCCTTATAATTACCTACCTACATTTATAATCTTTCAACGATAACGAGAAAATAGATTTTCCTAACTCCAACAAAGATACGGAAAACGAAATAAGAATAAAAAGAAAAGAGATAAGGAAGAGTAATCTTTCTACAAAGATTAGGAATATTACACTTCAAAAATTTCTGTAGGTGTGTTCCTCTCTCTATATTAATGCTAAGTATTATAATGTTATGACATATATTATAGATACAGCACTTTAGACACAATCTAGCTAGCTTCCTAATTCTATTACATTCTTTTTTTTCATACATTTATAGCGTGTATATCTGTTCTGTATGTACTATTATATGCACATTATGTAATTTATATATAGATAATGGAACTAGGAACTCCTTATATTATTTATTTTGTTAAAAAGAATACATCTGTTGTCATAGCTTACCATCTATTACAAATTTATGGTTGACGCTTCTATGGGTTGGTATTAATTTAGGTACAAATCCTATATTAGACAAAAATAATAAAGAAAACTTACTTTTCCTAATCGAGAAATCTCAGAGTGCTCTTGTTTAATTTTTTTCCTCTGCATTTGCATTTTTTTTATGAATTTGAAAATTGCAATTTTTATTTTTTGCTTTGAATATCAAAAATAAAAAGAAACCAAGGCAAAGCAGTGCTAAAACATAAAGTAAAAGGGTTAATTATCCCTAATAAGGTGGTAATCACCAACGGTGTGTACGATCAAAATATCTCTACTGCAATATAATATTCTGTGATATAACTGAAGTATTCGCTTCTTGTTTTAGTACTTCTCTCTAATTATGTCATTTGCAGATTCTACCACATTTGGAAACACACAATATGAACTAGATACAGGGAATATATATGCTCCAGATGCAATATTTAATGATAGAGTAAGAAAATTCCAAGAATTTTTTGATAATTATAGAATATACAAAGAGGAAATTACTAGAATTCAGACATATAATAATTCTATATCTTTGATTAATAAAGAAGAAGATTTTAATGATGATCTAGATTTAGATAATGAAAAGATTAATAAAAGTAAGGATCCAAGATCAGTAGTTAATATATTACCACAAAGGATTACTATTTCATTAGATGATTTGAGAGAATTTAATAGAGATGCATGGATTGGTATTTTGACACAACCAGCTTATTTTATTCCACCTGCGGAGAGAGCTTTAACAGAAATGGCATCCACTTTAGAAGAGGCTCAGACTGTAAGAAATAATGGTTCTAATATTGATAAAATAGCAGCAAATAAACCCTGGAAATTGGCATTTAAGGGTTCTTTTGGGGCACATTCATTGACACCAAGGACTTTGAATTCACAATTTTTAAATAAATTGGTATCTATTGAGGGAATAGTCACAAGAACATCGTTGGTAAGACCAAAGTTGATTAGATCTGTTCATTACGCAGAAAAAACTGGTAGATTTCATTATAGAGATTACACAGATGCTACAACATCATTAGTAACACGAATTCCTACACCAGCAATTTATCCAACTGAAGACCCTGATGGCAATAAATTGGTCACAGAATACGGGTATTGTACATATATGGATCACCAACGTATTACAATCCAAGAAATGCCGGAAATGGCACCAGCTGGCCAACTACCTAGATCTGTTGATGTTATTCTTGATGATGATTTGGTAGATAAGACAAAACCTGGGGACAGAGTTAATATTGTTGGTGTTTTTAAATCTCTAGGTGCTGGTGGGCTAAATCAAAGTGAATCGAAGGCACAATACGGGTTTAGAACTTTAATTATTGGTAATGCGGTGTATCCATTACATGCACGTTCCACTGGTGTGTCAGCCAAAGAAGCTTTGACAGATTTCGATATTAGAAAAATTAATAAACTGTCTAAGAGAAAGGATATTTTTGATCTTTTATCACAATCTTTGGCACCATCTATCTATGGCCATGAGCATATTAAAAGAGCTATCTTGTTGATGCTTATGGGTGGTGTAGAAAAGAATTTGGAAAATGGTTCACATTTAAGAGGGGATATTAATATTCTTATGGTTGGTGATCCATCCACTGCTAAATCACAATTATTAAGGTTTGTTTTGAACACAGCATCATTAGCAATTGCTACTACAGGTAGAGGTTCATCTGGTGTTGGTTTGACAGCAGCTGTTACCACAGATAGAGAAACTGGTGAAAGAAGATTGGAGGCTGGTGCAATGGTCCTTGCTGATCGTGGGGTAGTGTGTATTGATGAATTTGATAAAATGACAGATTCTGATAGAGTTGCTATTCATGAAGTCATGGAACAACAAACTGTAACAATTGCTAAAGCAGGTATTCACACCACTTTAAATGCACGTTGTTCTGTTATCGCCGCTGCAAATCCAGTGTTTGGGCAGTATGATGTCACTAGAGATCCACATCAAAATATTGCCCTTCCTGATTCATTATTATCTCGTTTTGACCTGTTGTTTGTTGTTACTGATGATATCAATGAAATTAGAGATAGGTCTATTAGTGAACATGTCTTAAGAACTCATAGATATTTACCACCAGGTTATCTTGAAGGTGAACCAATCAGAGAAAGATTGAATCTATCATTGGCAGTAGGCACTGATGATGAGGAAGAGGAGATGAACGGTATCAATGGTCGTGGTGGGGTTAATGATGACGATGATGATGAAGATAAAGGTGTTTTTGAAAAATTTAACCCATTATTACAAGCAGGTGCCAGGTTGGCCATAAATAAAGGTGATTACAATGGTAATAAAGTTCCACAACTGGTTACTATTCCATTTTTAAGAAAATATATTCAATATGCAAAGGAAAGAGTTGTTCCACAATTGACGAAAACTGCAGTTGATGTTATAGTACAAAATTATGCAGAATTAAGAAATGATGAAAATACCAAAAAGTCACCTATTACTGCAAGAACATTAGAAACTTTGATTAGATTAGCAACAGCCCATGCTAAAGTTAGACTGTCAAGAACTGTCACTAAGAGAGATGCAAAAGTAGCTGCCAATTTGTTACGATTTGCTTTATTGGGTGAGGATATTGGTAATGATGTGACATATGATGAAGAACTTGAAAATGAGGAATCAGGTACCAGAAGATCTCCTAAGAAATCTCCAAAGAAAAGGCAAAGGGTAAGACAATCCGGAAGTACAACTGCTACTCCATTAAGAACACCATCGCTGTCGGCATCATCGTCAATGGTAGCTACACCATTAAAGTCACCAAGTAAGTCTAGTACAAAAGCAAGTCCTCGTAGGAAATTGACATTTGGTCAATTACAAGAAAAAAGCAACTCAGATGATGCAGACTTAGACGGTGAAAGTACTAATATGGTTCCATTGTCAAGAGACGAAGAAGAAGAACTTGGACAGAGACTGGAAACTGGATTAAGAATGTCTCCAAGGCATAGAGATAACATTTTATCATCACCAAGCAGAAACGTTGACTCACCAGCAGAAATATCAACAAATAATGCATCTAATGTTACTCTTGACCCTGTCACACCTTCAACAATGTTGTCATATGAAGATAATGAGGATACTTCGGTATCAATGGGTGATGTGGAACCAGGTTCAATCTCAACAAGCAGATTATCACTTATTTCTGGTATTATTGCTCGTTTGATGCAGACAGAATTATTTGAGGATGAATCATATCCAATGGATGCATTACTTGAAAAGATTAATGAAGAATTACCAGAGGAAGAAAGATTTTCAGAGAGTGAATATCTTGCTGGTTTGAAACAAATGGCAGATAGAAATAATTTGATGGTTACAGAAAATAGGATTTGGAGAGTTTAATATTTTTATATATATGTATTTAGGTATATATTTATATGTATTCAAACCATTATCTTTTTTTGGAGGGGTGGAAATGTAATGGTTTGATTCAAAGTGTATTATTAGTTTATATTATATTTTACTTTTATTCATTTTTTATGTTGTGTTAGTGAGTTATTAATATATATAGTAAGGTAAAAGTATGTTGTATAAAGTGAGGTTGTCCTTTATTGATGTATAAAATCAGTATTGTGCTCTTTTTGTTTATTTTTTGGTAAAGATATACTCATACAGATATTTTATATATATTTTTGTTTATAGGAAAATCTGCATTACAGACCCACAGATTAAAAAATTAAACAAAAAAGAGAACTAAACAATAAAACTCTTCCTAGTATGTTTACATATGCTAAAATAGAAAATTATAGAATAAAATATAATGAGCCAACATGATTTTAACCGTACATAATCCCCATAAGAATATGTGCTTAAAATGTTGCTGAATTTGGTGGTCATGATTAAATAGTGAGGCCATTAGTATATTTATTATTACAATTCTTCGGTCTCTTCTACGCAAAGTATTAATATATATATAAATAAAACAAAAATTACTGAAAACACTTAGAAAGAAATTGTAACATTTATATCTTTACCTTCTTATCCCTGTTCTTTATATTGTTTTAACTTTGGAACAGACAATCCACTCTCCTTGTATTTATCTACAAGCATATATTTTATCAGTATTAATATTGATAAGGTTTATTGATTTATCTCTAATCATCATCCGAATGGCATGTATATATTGGCACGATATTTCCAGCATATTCAATGAAGATAAATCTCCCAGTAAAAAAAAACTCCATAGTAAATTTATCATTAGTAATATGCTTTTCCTTCCCTGATACATAAAGAGGATATTCCAAGATTCCTAATATCGTACCACAGTGAACATTCAATTATCCCTTAATGGAATATAGTATAAAATAGTAGTTAACTATGATATTTGATGCTCATTTCCAAACGTATATAAAGAGCAAGAAGTAACCGATAATCTAAATTATTTTCCTTACTATTTCTTTACACATCATGCATCTACGTTTTAGTTTACAACGAATATTCTTAACTTAATACTGTTGAATATATGCGTTAAAAATTTGTAATGTAGACCATGACCTCTATAAGATATCTTGTACCAAAACAACTACTCTCCCCCCCAGTGATGGAGATCCAAACTGTGACACACTCTTCTGTAGTAGTGGTCCAATTTCAGCTCACTCGAGCCCAGAACCCGAGTCAAAGTGAAATTTTCTTTTTATCTAAGAAATAAAAAAAAAAAAAAAATGAAAAAACCCGATCGGCGTCTTGAAGAAGGAACGAAAAAAGTAAACAATTTGGCAGACAGCAGAAAGCCTTGCCACAACTTGACACGTAAGTCCATTCAACACTTAGAACATACTATGCACCTCTGGTCTTCACTACATTTTGATGGAAACCTAGAATGTACATTTGAAGTCATTACACTACAATATATTTAGATAGTCTCAATTACACTTAAAAATAAAAAAAAATATAACCCTTTCCTAGCTACAACACACAGAAGAACGATGACTGCTGTAGTGTCTGTAAGAAGTCCCTTGGTGAAAACGTCAAGGCTGTTGACACCTAAACCTTTAACAGCAAGACCTTACACATTCCCGTTTTTCCCAATTTATGCTACTTTCATCCATATCTATTTCACACAATATGATAAGTACATCAAAGGTCCAGAATGGACCTTTGTTTACTTAGGTGCTATTATCTCAGTTAACATGTTAATTCTGTTAATGCCTGCATGGAATGTAAACATCAATTCCAAATTTAATTATAACACAGTCACGGATTTGAATAAGGCTACTCATATTTTGATAAAGACTACCCCAAATAACGGCAGTGATGACATTGTTCCAATTCAAAGGATCATAGAAGAAGGCCATTTGCAAACTTTTTTCTTATTTCAAAAGAAAAGGTTCTTGTTAAATGAAGATGAGGGAATTTTCTCCACTCCTAAATTTATTATCGATGAAAACCCAAAAGTCGGTGATTTCCAAAATTGTAATGGTCATTCTGGTGATTTAACTCATTTAAGAAGATTGTACGGTGAAAATACTTTCGATATCCCAATTCCAAGTTTTATTGAATTATTTAAAGAACATGCTGTTGCGCCTTTATTTGTCTTCCAAATATTTTGCGTAGCACTATGGCTTTTAGATGAAGCCTGGTATTATTCCTTGTTTAATTTATTCATGATCGTCTCCATGGAAGCAGCAGCTGTATTCCAACGTGTTAGTACTTTGAAAGAATTTAGAACTATGGGGGTTAAACCTTATCCAATTAATGTTTTCAGAGATGGTAAGTGGGTGACATTACAGACAAGTGAATTATTACCAATGGATGTTGTCTCTATCACAAGAACTGCAGAAGATAGTGCTATCCCATGTGATCTGGTATTAATGGATGGTTCTTGTATTGTTAATGAAGCCATGCTTTCAGGTGAATCTACACCTTTATTAAAGGAGTCTATAAAATTACGTCCCCCTGAAGATGAGTTACAAACCGATGGTATAGATAAAATCTCTGTTTTACATGGTGGTACTAAAGCCTTACAAGTGACTCCTCCAGAATCTTCATCTCATAGTATTCCAGTGCCACCAGATCAAGGTGCTTTAGCTGTTGTCACTAAGACGGGTTTTGAAACTTCTCAAGGTACTTTAGTTCGTGTCATGATTTACTCTGCTGAACGTGTCTCTGTCGATAATAAAGAAGCATTAATGTTTATCTTATTCTTATTAGGTTTTGCCATTGTTGCGTCTAGATATGTTTGGGTGGAAGGTACTAAGATGGGTAGAATCCAATCTAAATTAATCTTAGATTGTATCTTAATTATCACCTCTGTAGTTCCACCTGAATTACCAATGGAATTAACCATGGCCGTTAATACTTCTTTAGCTGCATTATCGAAATTCTATGTTTATTGTACAGAACCATTTAGAATTCCATTGGCTGGTAGAATCGACGTTTGTTGTTTTGATAAGACTGGTACTTTAACTGGTGAAGATTTAGTATTTGAAGGATTGGCTGGTATTTCCGAAAAGAATGATGATATCCGTCATTTGTATAGCGCGTCTGAGGCACCAGATACTACTTCCTTGGTAATTGGTGCAGCACATGCTTTAGTCAAATTGGATGATGGTGAAATTGTTGGTGATCCAATGGAAAAAGCTACATTAAAGGCTCTTGGTTGGAAGGTCGATTTTAAAGACATTACAATTAGTGATAAGTTAGGCAAATTGCACATAGAAAGAAGATTCCAATTCTCTTCTGCTTTGAAAAGATCATCCGCAATTGCCACCTATAATGGTAATCTATTTGCTGCTGTCAAAGGTGCCCCTGAAACAATCCGTGAAAGATTAACCACTGTACCATCTAATTATGATGATATCTACAAGTCCTTTACTAGATCTGGCTCTAGAGTATTAGCTTTAGCTTCTAAACGTTTACCTAGATTAACTCATGCCCAAATTGATGACTTGCCTCGTAATGATATTGAAACTGGTTTAGAATTCAATGGTTTCTTAATTTTCCACTGTCCATTGAAGGAAGATGCCATTGAGACAATTAAGATGTTGAATGAATCTGCTCATCGTTGTATAATGATCACTGGTGATAATCCTTTAACAGCCGTACACGTCGCTAGAGAGGTTGGCATTGCAGATAGTGAAACTTTAATTCTTGATAATGCCGATGAGTCTGACGATAAATTATTATTCCGTAACATTGAAGAAACCATCACAATTCCATTTAATATTGATGATGATAAGTTTGATTTTGACAATATTTTTAACCGTTACGATATTGCTATTACTGGTCACGCATTAAATTCTCTTCAAGGACATAATCAATTAAACAAAATTATCAGTCACACTTGGATTTATGCTCGTGTTTCACCTTCTCAAAAAGAATTCGTATTAAACACCTTAAAGGATCTTGGTTACAAAACTTTGATGTGTGGTGATGGTACAAATGATGTTGGAGCTTTAAAACAAGCTCATGTTGGTGTCGCTTTGTTAAATGGTACTGAAGAAGGTTTAAAGAAAGTCACAGAACAACGCAGATTAGAATCATTAAAGAACACTTACGAAAAACAAGTGCAATTTTTACAAAAATGGAATCAACCAGCTCCTCCTGTACCACAACCCATTGCTCATTTATACCCTCCTGGTCCACTAAATCCACATTATTTAAAAAATCTAGAAGCCAGAGGTACTACTATTACTCCAGAATTAAGAAAAGCTGTTGAAGAAGCAAGTTCCAAACCAGTTGAAAAGAAAACCATTAATCCAAATACAACCCAAGAAAAACCTACTGGGAAGGACGTTGCATCTTTGTTGATGAGCGTTGGTGACATGGGAGATAGTGATGACGCCCCAACTTTAAAATTAGGCGATGCTTCATGTGCTGCCCCTTTCACTTCTAAATTAGCTAACGTATCCGCTGTTACTAATATCATTCGTCAAGGTCGTTGCGCTTTAATCAATACTATCCAAATGTATAAGATCCTTGCATTGAACTGTTTGATTAGTGCATACTCTTTATCTATTATCTATATGGCTGGTGTTAAATTTGGTGATGGTCAAGCAACTGTATCCGGTATCTTATTATCTGTGTGTTTCTTAAGTATATCTCGTGGTAAACCACTACAAAAATTGTCTAAACAAAGACCACAGAAAGGTATTTTCAACATTTACATTATGGGTTCTATTTTAAGTCAATTTGCCGTACACATTCTAATCATGGTTTATATCACTAAAGAAATATACTTAATAGAACCAAGAGAACCTCAGATTGATTTAGAAAAGAAGTTTGCACCATCATTACTAAATACAGGGATGTTTATCATACAATTGGTTCAACAAGTATCCACTTTTGCTGTCAATTACCAAGGTGAACCATTCAGAGAGAATATCACAAATAATAAGGGTATGTATTACGGATTATTAGGTGTTGCATCATTAGCAGTAGCAAGTTCTACAGAATTTATCCCCGAATTAAATGAGGCCATGAGGTTTGTTCCAATGACAGATGATTTCAAATTTAAATTAACATTGTGTCTAGCATTAGATTTCTTTGGTTGTTGGGGTGTTGAACAATTCTTCAAATATTTCTTTATGGATGACAAACCAAGTAATATCAGTATTCGCAGAGTGAAAGTTCAAGAATAAAGATACTCTGACATACTAGCCTTTGTTTTTATATAGATTTTTATTATCATTATATTATATTTTATTTCATTTAAACAGAACTTTTAAGCTTTCGTTTGTTTTAAGATAATTAAGCAAACAAATGGAACCTAAAAGAAGTCTATAGAACCTTTTATATAAAATAGAATTGTTATTGTTGTAAATTTTCTGTAATTTTCTAGTTAAAAAAAAATGCTCCTTCAATTATCACTGCTGATTGTTACTAATCCACGAGTTGTTAAATTTTTAGCTCTTTTCTTTTTTGTTACATATTTTCTTTTTTAACATTGCCCATTAAGAAACAACAGCTCGCAGTCAATTACCTTGTAAGTACAATCAATGTTTAAAGCATTGAGCTTAATGACACTTCATTTCTCTTATTGGTTAACTAAAAGGAAGGGTAGTTTTGGTAGAGTCATCTCTTCATTTGGAATGTAAAGAGAGAGAAGCATGAGAATTGGAAAGTGAGTCAGAACTTATAAATAGATGAGAATTGAATAATTAATATGCTAGTAAAGAATTGGTATTTATTTTGTAATAGCTGCAAATGTAACAACTTCAAAGGGCTCGTGTGTTAACACATAAACAACTAAGAATACAAGCATTACACAGATAATCTAAAGGATGCCATACCAAGAAGATTTTGAAGTAGAACAATTTATGGATAAATATGAAACCGGTATTAAATATAACCTAGGCGAGACATGTTGTTACTCTTTGTCTCTTGACGAAATAGCACAACTAGGTCATTGTGAACCGTTTAGTATAGATCCCAATTTAAGATTTACTTATGGCGCAATCAAGGGGACCGATAATCTAAGGGAACAGATTGCATCACTCTACGGTTCAGAGTTTTCTAAAGATAATGTTCTCATCACGAATGGTGCTATTGCTGCTAATTTCTTGGTTTACTACTCTTTAGTAGGTCCTGAAGATCATGTAATTTGTGTCCATCCAACTTATAATCAATTACATAGTGTTCCTAAAATGTTTGGTGCTGAGGTTGACTTCCTTAGACTAAAAGAAGAAGATGGATATGTACCCAACATTAATACTTTAAAGTCAATAATTAAAAAAAATACTAAGTTAATAATCATCAATAATCCTAACAATCCGCTAGGGACAATCATATCCAGTGATTTATTAAAACAAATTTGTCAATTGTGTAATGAAAACAATATATACTTACATTCTGACGAAGTATACAGACCAATATTTCATTCTTTACCAGAGGGTGCAACCAAACCACCAAGTGCCTGTGAATTATATGACAAAACTATAGTAACAGGGTCAATGTCCAAAGCGTTTTCCTTAGCTGGTATCAGATTAGGTTGGATTGTCACTAAAGATCTTAATGTTTTGAAAATTGCCAGTTCGAGAAGAGATTATAACACGATCTCTGTAAGTATGATTGATGATTTGATTGCACAATATGCATTGAAAAATGCCGATTCTATCATTAAACGTAATTATAATTTATGTTTGGAGAATTTGCAAATATTGAATCAATTTGTTAAAGAAAACTCTGATTTATTTGATTTTGTTGCCAAACCACAAGGTGGTACTGTTTGCCTGTTAAGATTGAAAACTATAAAGGATGGATATAAATTTGCTACATACTTAGCAGAGAAATACAAAGTCCTATGTGTTCCTGGTGAAGCATTGGGTATTCCAGGATCTTTAAGAATTGGTTACGCCAATAGTAAAAATGATTTATTAAAAGGTTTACCATTATTGAAAAAAGCTGTATTGAATTGGAGTGATCAGTTGTGTTCATAAACACACACACACACACACACACACACACACACACAAAATTGTTAAATGACTTCGAGACAATCCCTACATATACATATTTCTTTTTTTTAATTTTTGATTTTTTTATAATAATACATAATATTATAAAAAAATACCTTTATTTCTTTTGTATATTAATATTTATCGTTTAATCAGGATAAGATGCCATCAGATAAACGTATGTGGTACAATATTATCCATATCGATACACCTATATCTATAAATATATTTAAAATTTTTTAACTATGAATTTTTCATCTTTAACAACCGATCCAAATTTAGCATTTTCACATGGCACAGTATCAAATAAATCTCTACATTGAACAATTCTCAATTCCATCATTTTCATTGTTTCAATAGAACCCATAGTGGACTTGATATTATCTGGCGCCATGCTCTTTGTGACTAATAAAACTCTTTGAATGACATTTAAAACATCATTAATTTGACCTTCGAATGTTAAAGTGGAAGTTTCATCATTCAGAAGTTTGTAAATTCTATCTAACAATAATGCAGAAAATAGGTCACCTACTCCAGTAAAATATGAATCAATATATGGGATACGAAATAAACTGGCTTCTTTATCTCTCATGGAAGCAACACAATAAATGTGCCCCTCATCATCAAATAACTTAGGATCACATGATGTAACTATAATAATTGGTACACTCTCATGAAGAAACTGTAGTGCATTCTTGAGTTGATTAAAATTAGTAATCTTTTGACCACATAGGATTTCTAATTCAAATTGGTTTGGAGTTATTATATCCACTATACCTCTTTCAGATAAGGCCAAATTTCTGTATTCAGGTATGACATCTTCATTTACGTATAACTTCCCCTCATCTCCCATAACAGGATCCAATAACCATAGAGCCTTTGGATTTTCTTTCTTGAATTCGGTGTAATGGTTCCCCATGCACCTCACAGAATCTGAATTTGGTAAATATCCTGACAATAAAGCCTCATAATCATGTGGGAAATTTTGAAATAATCCAGACAATAATTTGTTAAGATTATCTGATTTTGTGATATTACCGAAAACTTTGTCCATACCATAGCCTGTATGATTTGAAAATTGCACTGTATTACAACAGTCGACATCCCAACCTAGACACTGTAGTGGAAAAGTAGCTGCCTTATTTCCGACGTATCCATGGACTACGTGTGATTGTGTAGCTAATAATCTTGGCATCTGTCTTCTAAGTTAATGTGATGAATTTCCACGACCCTGCTTTAAAATACAAGCTTTCCTTTATTTAGCCTCTTCACCGTATTCTAATACCGGTTACAGTACTCTGAACCATCATGGTTGAAGAAACCTATTACTGCACCAGAGAAAGTTTAATTCTTGACCAAGATTTATTAAATCAATTGGTAATTTTTATGGTTTGAAGTCTTGTTACGATGACTAACCTTTGAAAAGCCGATGTCAGATTTCCCAAATTTCCACTTTTCCTCTGTTTTTCTTTCTACTGTTTGACGACAAATAGATAAGAGACGATAAGAGAGAAGAGACGATAAGAGAAATAAACCAGAAGGTTAGTGATTAGTAAAAATAAAGGACTAATATTAACTCCCTCTATGAAAACACACACACACACACACACTTTACAACACAAATTTGCACAACAGGTCTGTATTAAATTACTGTAATAATATATCTACTCTTTCTATTTAGTAAAATTAAACAGTGGAAAAACGTATTACATAAATTCTTGGCAAAGTTTGAAACTTAATTTCTTACTTACAGACTTCTTCAATTCTTCTAATGTGGTTGGTAAGACTTTAGTTAAAGTTTCATCCGATTCTTTTAATAAAGTTGTATAGATATTCTTAGTTACTTTATCAGAAGAATCCCATTTATCTTCCATCTGTCTCATAACTACAAGAACATCTTGATCATCGATCACTTTTGAATCATCAAGTAAAAATATTGGATAAAGAAATTCTGCTATCAATATGACTAAATAATACTTCGGTAAATATTGGAAATTCAATAGTAACATCAACAGATTTAATGCATTTTCCCAATCCTTACTATCTCTTGCAACGAAAAACTTGTAAAGAATAGCATATGGTGCCAACGTTTGTCTCATTACATTAGTGACAACATTCTGTAAAACCTCTGTTGATATAACATAGTCCATATCATTTGTATAGCCATTGTTGACAATTGCATTAAGCATTACATCATCTAATGGACTCCCTTTTAACAGTGCAGCTTCAAATAGAGTCCATGAATATTCTTTAACAAAATTAAATTTACCAGCTTTACTATAATTTGTCATAGCTTCAATTGTTCTTCCTTCATAGATCATAGAACTTCCTAACATTGTATATAAGGATCTTGAAACCTCTGGTAATTTCCATCTGGCACATATACCAAACATCCATTCAATGTCATCATTAGTTTGGAATGGGTAATGTAATAACAACTCGGATAATGTATCTCTTTTACAACTGGACTTAACTTTAGGATTCAAAGATATCAAACCGATAGCAACAGACCAAAGATCTTTGTTATCAGTGGAACATAACTCAAATGCGAAATTCATTAACATATATGATGCCATACCATTTCTTGGACTAAAAATATCGTTATTTTGTTCAAAATTATTTGTAATTGAATCATAATTTTGAAGATCCATTTCATTTTCGTAATTGTTCTCTAACAAACCTTTTGCTTCCACTAAAGCTGCAGTGAATGCAGCTGTGCATGTGTTTAAAGATTCTAATATAGGTAAGATATTGTAAATGTCCCCATTAATGATGTCACTACAACTTTGTTCCCATGGACTTGTAACATCTAATGGGTTTGCATTTAATGATAGTTGTAAATATTCTGCAGCTAATTCCAATGATGGAATATAGTATAGTATCATACCACAGAAGGATTCATACCAAGTTTTAGAAGCAGCTGTTATTTTATTTTGATGCCCACTGATGACTAAAAGTGTATCTTCAATGTGGTCACGCAATTCGCCAGATACATTAGTTTCACTGTCGTTATAAGTTTGACTTAATTCTAAAGCAAGAGCTTTCCATTCTCTAAAAGTGTCCATTGAATCCATAGGATAATTTTGGATCAATTGAACCAGATCTTTAATTGCATTCGATGACACTTCACACAT
The DNA here is from genome assembly GCA_023309525.1 of Arxiozyma bovina. Classification (NCBI taxonomy): domain Eukaryota; kingdom Fungi; phylum Ascomycota; class Saccharomycetes; order Saccharomycetales; family Saccharomycetaceae; genus Arxiozyma; species Arxiozyma bovina. Next base: position 339,669 of record JAKZLQ010000155.1, on the reverse strand, counting down.
GTTTTCCAAGTAAGGTATGATTCCAGATCTTTCAATACAACCTAAAGCTTGTTCAAATAAACCTCTTAATAACAATTGATTCAATAAATTCCAGAATAAAGAAACTTCAAAAACTTTCCTATCACCACCATTTGACATTTGAAATATTTGTTCAATGAATGCAGCATTTGGCTCACCATCGGATCTATTAACCCATTTTAATAGACTGTGAATGAATCTTTCTCGTATATTACCGATATTTGGTGTATCTAAATCGAAAAACATCAATTTCAAACAATTAATGATAGTTAAAGAATCTTCTAAATCCAAATATTTATTTGTAAACTTCGAATCCATTTTAATTGAATCAATGTAATTTTCTAATTCAGTGATAAAAGTTTCCATAGCTAAATTTATTGTAGCTATATGCTCCTTTTCAAAACTTGAGTTTATAACACCTATAGTCGGTATAGAATAAACTCTGTTATCACCCAAACTATCATATATATCAAATGCTTTCTTAATGTAATTACAATATGATTCCGAAGTGTCCACTTTAGGTAAAGAGACAGGATAAAGTTTTGTATTATCTTTCCCAACAATAAAAGCCATATTTCGAGATGAAATTGGACCCAATTGGAAATGTAATTCACCATTTTCTCCTTTCTTTATAGGTAGATCATTATCAGATGAAGTAAGCTTCATCATTAACTTACCTGTATTCGAGTCCTTTAGAAATGAGTCCTCACAAGAAAAATCTTCATCATTTACTTTTAAGGTCATAGCTTCAACATCATTATTTTTATCTGTATTAATAAAATTCATGGTATCAACATCCATTAGCATATCATCTAACAACTTCCCAGGCATATTTGTACGAACAGAAAGAAAAAGCAGAACGAAAAGAATGTGTGTATGTGTGCACTTTGTGTACTTATAGTAATAGGTATATTTTGTTTAATATGTTTATTTTCTTTTAAGTACAGTTCTACCCCAAGTTGATAAAGACTAACTGAATTGAGCTAGGAATGTCGAAGGTATATCTCTTCTTATTGCATTTCGAGTTAGATCTCTACCATCAATTCTCATAGCTTAATCTGTTATTTCAATTCTTTTCAGTTTTTCAATTCTGCTGTGTTTTGGAGTTTTTACATTTTTTTTTTATTCACTTTTTTGGACGGACAGCGAAAACCGTTCGGGTTAAGATCCCGCAACAAATGCCGACTTGAATTCCGCATTTCCATTTTGCAAAAATTTTTTTGACGTCGTGGAAAATTTTTCAAAATCTTGCGATGACTTGTTTTGTTTCTTTTTTATTCTGTTAATAATATTTTCTTAAAATATATTTGGAGTTATATTGATCAGGCGATTTAATGGCTAGACAACCTATGCAAGTCTGGAGAGAAATTCACTTGTTTTAGATGGTGCCTCTAGTTTACTACTTACCTCCCACATCAATTCATTTCGAAAATAAGGTCTATTACTATTATATACATGAACATTACATAAGATAAGGAGATGATGGAATCTATAACGTCTGCTGAAGAATTAACGAAACTGTTACGTGCTAAAAATACTACCACTGCTCAGGTGTATGATATAGTATCAAAATTTAATGATATACAGATATATTTTCCACATAAAGAGATCTTTGTACTTGAATTAATTCAGGATAGATGGAATGATCAAAGAAGAGATGATTTTAAAGTAGATTATAAAATATGGGAATTATTTAATTCAATGTGGATAAAGATTAAAGATCAAAATCTGTTGAAAAAGTTATTTAAAAATTTGAAATTTGGTTCATTATTAATTAAATCTTTAAAATTGATTGAAAATTCAAATGATTCAAATCTTTTTTTGAAAACTTTATTGGAAACAGTTATATTAATAAATTCAACATCTACAATAGATGTATCATTCGAAAATTCTTGTAAGATTCTTGCACAAACCTTGAATCTATTATCTTTGAAGAACCGTGAAAACCAATTGTCTAATAATGAAAGAGATCAATTGATTGTTGAAGTTACTAATCTATTAGATATTAATAATATAACTGACATAAATACTAAATTAGCCAATATTTACACAAATGATCTACTGTTAGCTACATTAAAATATATTATTCAATTCCAATCTGATTCTCTCTCAAATACCAACTCAATTGATATTTTAAGAAATTTATTAAATAATTTCATCTTTGCCGATAATTTACCATCTTTAAAATTATTAGAAAGATTCTTTAAAAATCAATCCGAAAATATTGATAAGAAATCTGCCGTCTTATTATTCAAAATATCAATATCATTTTTATCAAGAGGGAACTTTAAACAATTAGAAGAAATTTTTAATTTCATTGTAGCTTGTCAACCAAAAGTTACCCCAATCCTTTTAAAAGAGTTATCTGCATCCAAAAAGACATTATCCCAAGATTTTTTAGAAAATCTATTCAATACTACTTTGAAGAATGCTAAAGAAAATATTGAACATTATAATGATCCAGATTTTTGGTCTTTATTATCCCACATTCTAGACTTAGACATTGAAATTGGTATCAGAAATTTTGATACCTTACTGAATCTAATAAATGCTCAAAAAGATAACAATGAACCTTCTGTTATACATATATGGTCAAAAGTCATATCTTGCCATATTAATGCAAGAGAATATGTTGAATTTCTAGATAAATGGCAATCTTATTGTTTCAATTACACAAAATCAAATAAAGATAAGCTACAAATTTGTTTTCTCTTTGATAAGCAATTCACCGATTTCATCAGTAATAACATGGTCACATTATCAACTACTCAAATAAGGGATCTTTTCGACAATATGGTTGATTTAATAACTGGAGAAAATATTGCCCATAATGACTTTAATAAAAATTTTTTAAGAATCTATTTATCTGGATTATCCAGATTAGAGTACCATACCCTCATGGACATTAAACCAATATTATCTAAGATCTTTGAAACAGAATCTTCAACCGATCTTTGGGAAATCAAATACTTAATAATGGATGTGTATGATGATATTTTACCAATTGAACAACTGACAGCTTTTACCTCCGAAACTTTTATAAAATTGACAAATGATACTGGTTTATCTAACAATCTATTCTATTATTTCTTTAAATTAAGAGAATACCAAGAATTTAATTTCTCTATTATTGAAGAGGAGTTTATCCAATATATTAAATCTAGTAGTGTTGATACGAGATCTATGATATTATTGAAAACTTTTACTAATTGGTCTTCTATTATTAACAGCATCTTTTCAAAGGATAATATTAAAACTTTGGTACAACTTCTTTGCAAGTCTGAACATATACATATCTTAAGTTCTTTATTTTTAAATGGTGATTTTTTTGAAGAAGAAAACATTGTCTTTTATTTAGTAGATGAATTGATACTATTATATGCTAATGAGGATGCTGTTAGCTATTTCAATTCTATCCCATCTCCTTGTATTAATAAGAGTGCTAGAATTTTACTTATCAATAATTTAACCTCAAAGGAATCATTGACAGATTTAGATATCTCCTTACTATGCAGATTACTGGAGAATCCAACACACAAATCAATCTTAGAGACTGATTTTAATAAATTGAAAAATTTTATTTCTAAGAATCAAAAAAACATCAGTGTATTCACCACAATTTGGAATAATTATATCTCTCAAATTAAAGAACCTATTAGCCAATCTTTTGTCAACACAACTATTGATAATATTCTACAGAAATTATCAGATACTGAGATTGCATCTGTTTATTACCAAATAGCTTTAAATGTGATTCAAATTACACCTACTGATATTATTGATAATCTGAAAAAAATATATACCCAAATATGTTTTGACAAAATGTTACATCTGGATACTCTAGATAACGATCAACTTCTTTGGATATTACATTCTTTGTACCAAATTTCTAAGATAACCGTTTTCAATAATGCTCAAACCATTGAAATCACTAACACGATTACTAAGCTAGTAAAAGATGAAAACTCAATATCAAATCTAAAATTGTTAGAAACATTGTTTTTATTATACTGTTCATTGTATAATGAAAGTTTAGTCTATTTGTATCCACAGTACATGGCACTTAGGGGTTTACATGTATCAAAAGAACCTATGTTATCAGCCTTATCGGATGTTTTAACTAAAGTGAAGGAAACGAATACTGCTAATTTCAATGATGGATTCCTTATGACCATTGATTCACTTAATAATGATGAATCAGGTGTTTATCTCAATTCAATTCTAGAGTTATATGAACTTCAAATTAATCATATTGAAAAGGAAAATGTTATTGGTTGCCATTTGTTTGTCAAATCTCTATCAACCTTCTTGACTAACTTAGAAAAATTTGTCCCCTACTCAAATCATGTCATATCAATTTTAACAACTATACAGGCATTAGAGATATCTAAACCGTATCTTTTCAATCAGTTCGCTATCGAAACGTTATTCCCACTGTCATTAAAAACCAATCTATTATTCATTAAAAAGGGTAATAGTAACAATAATGAAATCTTCTTAAATTCGACTAAAATGATATCCAATGTCATCTTAATTCATAGAGTCAAATTATCTAACCGTAACCATTTGGTTATTTCTTTGTTCTGTCATTTATTAGAAATAATCTCAAAAAGTAAAGAACTCAACCTAAACATTAATTCTACCAAATCTTTAGCAAGATTAATTACAAATTTTTGTGAACCAAGTAATATCTCAAATAATCAATCTAATAATAAACATAAATTGAGTTCTAAAGTTAGTTTAATTAAGCAGTCATTGAGAAAACATGTTTCAATAATATTAGTGAAATATATTCATTTATCAATTAATAGTCCATTTGATGTTCAAGATAGAAATGTATTATTATCATCCATTTATAGTGTATTCAATCTATTATCACAAAACGAATTGAGTCTAGTAAATTCTATCCTTGATAACCCGGGTAAACAATACTTCAAATCAGTATATAATGAATATAAAAGATCGGGTAAGTGGCATGAAAATTAAATATGGATGTATTATAATTATCTATCTATGTATATATCTTAATTATAGAACAAAAACTTATGTAAGCTATCATAGAATATGCAAATAGAGAATATGAAATTTTTACGTTAAAATTGGGTGCTGATAGACGTAAAACGTTAGAGGTAACCACTACAATAATTTAATACATTCATCTACGATCCATTAACAGGGATAATTAATGTATCCAGGGGAGAGTATTTTAATGTAAGGCGTAGCTATTACCTGAAAAAAATCACTTATATTATTACAGTAAATCGTCCATATATATATATATATATATATCAAATGGAATACCTTTAATTATTCATTTTATTGTCAACCAAGCTTTTTTTCTTTTTTGGAAAAAAAAAAAGAATAATAAAATCTTATTACATTCACAACCTCTATTGAACTAAATGCAAAGAGTGTTTCACATACATTGATTCATCATGCTCAAACCAAACAGATGCACAGTTATCTTCTAACAATGTGTTCTGTGAGTCCGTAAAGCCTTCAGTTAATGGTTGAATAATTGGTGTATCTTCTAAGGTTGATAGTATATAAACCACCCCATTTTCTCCTAATAAGAAAAATAATGGTATACTGGAACGTCGATCCTCAAAAACCGATTTTTCATAATTTTGTAAAATTGGAGTAACATTAATTATTCTCGTCTTAGGTTTAAACTTAAGTATTGGTCTAATAACCATAGTGTTATTTGGAAGATGTTCTAAGACATCATCCCATAGATAGACAAAATTTTCAGAATCTACCATTGCACAAAAGATTTTCTTAGAATCCTTCCTTTCAATAAAGTCTTCAGGAAACAGACACTGTGCCTTACATCCAGATGGAAATTCGCTTGCTTCATAATTATCAAACAAACTATGATCCTCCATTCCAATAGTATTTTCCCATTTTTTCACTGGATTCAATACCTTAGTAGCTGTTTTAATAATGATAGCATTACCGAAGATTCTTGGTCTAGTTTGTAGTGCATGTTTCAATAACTCCCCATCGCCTTTAATTGAATAACTATAATATAAACCATGATGTGGATTTATCAACTGAAGTAACCCATTTTGGAAAAACCCACCGATATTCCAAGATCCAGCTGAAGTAGAAACAATACTTTTATTACCAATTTTTATCTTCCCCCTCTTTAAAGTCAACGTAATCAAATGGACCTTTTCACCTGCTGTTATGCATACTTTGACAGTATTACCAATATTATTAGAGTAATCTGCAAAAATGGAAGTCGCCACCTCATCCAATTGGCCACCTTCATGTATCCGAATAGTTCTACCATCCTCAATACTTAATAATACCCAATTTGAACCACATGATGGTTTCTTATATGTTATAACAAAACAATCTCGAGGGAAACTTATCTCATATGCAGGATCGACTATCACAGGTTCCATCAAAACATATTCAATAAAATCAACATCACATATGTTTTTTGTGCTTATTATTTGCATGGTTTGATTATCAAAGATAGATGCATGCAGTCCCCTTTGTTTCCCCTTTCCACGAGTAGTCTTATCTTCAAACAAATATTGAGATAAAACTAAACTATACCCTGGTCTTGAATGTAGGGACAACAACCTCAATGCGACACCCAATGGATATACGATTGAACGAGCTGTTACAGATGCCATTATAGGATTTTTAAAAGTCAACCTATAGACTTCTGAATTCTTATCAGACAATACGAAGATATTATCACCAATATGGAAAACGCTCAATGGATGAATATCCAAATATAATCTTGCAGGACGAAGGGACTCCATATCGATAACCCAAAATTCAGCATGATTAAACAACAAACAGTAATTCTTAAAGAGATACACTTTAAATAAGGTTTTATTGATTGATGCTATTTTAAGGTACAATCTATCAAAATTTTGATTATAGAAATATGCACCACCATCAGTAGATAAAAGTATTGGTATAATTTTTCTTTGCTTATTCAAATAAAAATGAGCGTCAAATATCTTCAAATGATAGGAGTCAATTTTACTTGCTACAATCAATTCAAGATCTCTTTCATCTCCAGATACATGTAGATTTGCCAGTACAGTACAATGGTTATACACTATGATAAACCAGGGATTGTCCTTTATTAGGACACTACCAGCATTTGTATTAAAATTAATAATTGGATCATTCGCAACGGCAAAATCAGTAAAATCTTGGTTCAGTATAGGTATAAGAAGTTCAGAGACCTCGGATCTCCAACCGACCAATTTGATTTTATTATCTAGATGAACGATAAACATGAGTTTCCTAGTGCCGACCAGTCTATAAATGTACTGATCACCAGGCAAAAAGTAATCACTTGCAACAACACTTTTATTAGTCTCAGGGAAATAGAGATAATATTTATTTCTAGCTCTATAAAATACAGAACCTGGAGTGTCTTCCTCCTTTGTTATATTTTTTGGCTGATCCAAAATATGAAATTCTGTAGCATCAGGGAAAGGTAACCTCCAAAGAAATTTCAAATCGAATTGATCTTTTGGAATTTGATACGACAAATTTTCAATAAACGGTACTTTTCCATAAGAGATCCCCGTTAGTAACAGGTTACTTAAGATAGAGGAATCGTCCGAGCCAATTGACAATGCATCTAAATATGATTTATCCTCTTGTTTCAGATTTGTAGATCCAATACCGTGTGTAAATAATGGATTACATGTGATATGTCTTACCGAACAATATTTAGTCATTTTTCAACATCTGATAATCGATACATATTTCTGTAATGTATGTTCTAACACACTGTCTTATGCCTTTTTTATATACATATTTTTGTATGTTTTTAAAACTATATCGATGACTTTTTGCTGTTTAAAGTAAAGTAAAGAAAGAAAAAAAAAAGATTGAAAAAAACAGATTGAACAAATATAAGATTGAAATCATTACAAGAAGAAAGCAGCCAAGAGAGATTATCTCTGGAAAAATCATTTAGAGGTCAAGCAAAGCAATGTCGCATATATGTAGATCAAAATTTAAATATGTCAAACGAATTAGAAATAATAGTGGATTATAAATAAAAAGCGTCGAATTGTTGTTTGCCTCATACTCTATATCTACACATACCTGTAAAGAAAAGAAGGGGGAAGGCATGACTACTCAATAGTGAGAAAAACAAGAGAGAGACTTCTGACCCTAACCAATCCAGCTCAAAACAGGTTGGGGATTGTTAGCACAAAGTACTGTGCAAGGTCTGTGTGTGTGTGTGTGTACACAGCAGTCTAGGTCAACCCAATCGTGGCTACACAGATATACACACACACACACACACACTATAACATAATACATACGCCTATCTATCTATCTATACGTAGACTCTACCACTTAGGGTTTGATTGACAGCTCCACGTTAGGGTTTTGACGGCACACACACAATGCCCAGCAGACAAAAACCCGCACACCCACCCAGCAGGACGGATCCAGCAAAATCCCACGGACCAATCACAGTGAGAACAGAGGAAGTCACGTGCCACCAAATTTTCTCTCTCCTTCTCTCTTTCTTTCTCTCTCATTTTTTTTTTTTTTTTACATCCGTCTCTTCCCTCCTTTTTCTCAAGTCCGAGATTTCCTTCCAGTCGTTGGGAAGGGATAAACAAAAATTTGGTAGGACACAGAAGAGCAAGAGAGAGGAGCCAGAGCAGGATGAAAAGGTGAGAAGACAGGGACCCAGTAATATTTAAATAAAATGTAAATACACATACAGGTTCTTCACTACTAACCAACTATCACGGTCTCCTTTCTGTCCTTTAAAGAAAGATATTTTGCACTTGAAGTATATAGGGATTGTTTGTTAAACTGCATAAAACATTTCATTTCTTGCTCACTTTTCTTGTAACTTCATTTATCGGTTTCTTTCTTTCTTTCTTTCTTTTTTTCTTTTCTGCTCCCTTGGTTGTTATCACTTTGCTTTCTTCTTAATTTTATATATTCTTTATAGACTTGTAAGCGAGGTTCTTCTTCTTCCTATTTGATCTCAAGATTTCAGCTGTTTTCTTCTCCCATTCATCAAAGGATAAACATTTCAAACAACCGAAAGGATTATTGATTCGTTAAGTTCATATATTAGAAGTCGTATAAACATCTTCCGTCCTTCTCTTCATTCACCAACCTAAAACACTTACAATAAAGAAAGCAGAGAAGAAAAAAAAATAGGTCTACTCATCCTTCCCATATAACAACATAATACAATAATATAATAATAATAATAATAAAAAAAAAAAGCTATGTTAGGTACAAAAACTATGTTAAAAGGTTTACAAACCACAAATGGTATCTCAAAGAGACTAATCGCTCAAAACTTAACCAAAATGTCTCTTTCCACGTCATCAAGACTATTAAAGTCGACTTACAGAATCCCAGATTTTGGTGATGTCGTCAAAGACAGTAAAAATGGGGACAAGTCAAGAGTTTACACCTACTTCATGGTCGGTTCCCTTGGGCTATTATCTTCTGCTGGTGCTAAGTCTACAGTAGAAACTTTCATATCCTCCATGAGTGCTTCTGCCGATGTCTTAGCCATGGCTAAAGTCGAAGTCGATTTGGCTGCTATCCCAGAAGGTAAAAATGTTGTCGTTAAATGGCAAGGTAAACCTGTGTTCATTAGACATAGAACCCCTCACGAAATTCAAGAAGCCAACTCAGTAGATGTCTCCACCTTGAAGGACCCACAAACTGATGCTGATAGAGTACAAAAACCTGAATGGTTGATCATGTTGGGTATATGTACCCATTTGGGTTGTGTCCCAATCGGTGAATCTGGTGATTTCGGTGGTTGGTTCTGTCCATGTCACGGTTCCCACTATGATATCTCTGGTAGAATTAGAAAAGGTCCTGCTCCATTAAACTTAGAAATTCCAAAGTATGAATTTAAAGAAGATAAGGTTGTTATTGGTTAAGGCCTAACTATAAGATGATACACCCATATCCTAGGTATCTTTTTGGTTGCTTTTCTTTTGACAACTTTTTTTTTTTTTTACAAATTCTACTTCTATTTCTTTAGTCCTGTTTTTAATATTCCGTGTTTAATATCACTACACAAATTAGCACCATACATATAAATACAAATCTTATCTATTTATCTATATTATTTATAATTATTTATATTATTTATTTATTCATTTTTAATTATTTCTATTATTAACTCTTTTATTTTTGTACCACTATGTTATATATTATGACTTTTATGTTATATATATATATATATATATATATATGTGTGTGTGTGTACGTGTGTGTTTGTTCCTTTTTTTTCCTCTTCGTTATAATGTTGGATCATTTTTAATCACTTCATATAAATCATCCGGAACATTTTCCCAATTGTTTTCAATCCATTTATTTAATAACGTAAACAGTTCATTTTTTTTGTCATTTTCATCTAATATTAAAGTATCTAAAGTTTTAATGTTCAATAAATTGATATTGAGTCCCTCAAATAACACCTCTCTTACATATCTTGGAACATTCTCAGGTCGGTAATCTGCATTGAATTTCATTATCCATATTACTGACCAATGCAATTCTCCATATTCTGGAACGCATCTGGATCTACCCAGGTTTGGCACATATCGATTCCTCCATTTACCTTCCTCATCCTCCACTCTTATACCAATAGGTAAAAACTCTAATATCCACCAAAATAATGACACCCATGTATTAATCTTATTACAGTCTGCCACGCCTTGATTATTGTTATTATTGCCGTTCTGGCCTTCCTCGAATACATTTTCCAGTAAATTATTTACTGTATCATTTATATCTCTATTCAATAAACTTTGATTAAAAGTCTTATTAATTCCACCCATAATATGTGTGTTTTTTATATCTAAAAAATCATGTAGACATGAAAAGAGACTGCCCTTTGAAGTATATCTCTCTGCAAATCTATTTATTGACCCAGGTTTAAATTTGACTCCATGTTTAATTGCCTCTGCTACCATCCATCGTAAGGATAAATTACTGACACATTGGCCATCACTAGAATATACCCCTCCTCCCCCTCCTCCAACGTCTGAATGATCGCCAGGGAACCATTTTTCTATTAAATCAGGGGATATTGTGGAATGACTACTTGTATTATTTTCCATGGTCCATAGGTCCATTGAAGAAGAAGGTAACTCTTCTTGTAAATTTATTGCTTTAATTATACCCAGATTATTATATTTATTATTATTATTATTATTATTATGACTACGACTGTCACTATCATTTAAACTTTCGACACCTCCATTTGAATAGACAACTTTTCTGGAAGTAAAAGTTAATAATTCTGTTGGAGATAAAAATGAATTAATTTGATTGATTAACATTGTTTGCTCTGTGATAGGAGTCCATATACAGTTCAAATTAACATTATGTAAACTGTTGGATGAACTATCACTTTTGGAAGATTTTAACGTAAACTCAATCAATGGGTTTCTTCTGATTTTATTATTTATTCTGGATCCTCTGTCACCATTCAATAATGGTTGTTTTCCATCACTTGCTGAACTTGCTTTCAAAATTGGAGTAGTCACAACTGATCTAATAATCTCTTTTTCATATGGCTTATATTTTTTTGAAAATAAGATTGGTTCATATGGATTTGGTGTAAAACAAAATTGTTTAAATTTCCCTCTTCTTTCATCCAAGGACACTGCATGTCTTACATGTTTAATAATGTTTGATCGTTGTGTACATGGAAACAATCTATCTCGGCATAATCCTACAGAGTTAACGGAATCAAATAACCCTTGGAAATAAATTTTGATTGGATAATCCCTACAGAAGGTCTTTGTAAATTCTTGAATTAAAGTTGTCATATAACTAGGCTGTATCGGTTGTTCAGCAAATTCCCAATTCTCATAGATCCGCCATGCCATATGAACCATATCTTCCAATCCAACATTCAAAAGACCAACTCTTTCCAACATTCCAGTTAAAACTCTGGCAATAAATGCACCACGTGAAAACCCAAACATATAGATTTGATCATTAATCTCGTAATGCCTCATTAAAAATAAATATACTGACACAATATGGTCATCCAAACAAAAGGCAAACATAGAGTCCAATAAGTTTTTCAGTCTAGACCAAGAAAGATACCTTGCCCAGGTGTACACTGCATCGAAATCACCAGAAGTACCAATACCAGGTTGATAATAGCATAATTGAGAACGTGTATCTAAAAGTCGATATATTTTTAAGACATTGGTGAAAGGATCTGGACCAAAGTTTTCACATGTACCATCAAAACACAAAATAATAGTTTTACCCATCTTTTTAAATTTAATTTATTCTTCAACAAGAATGTTTCTAAAATGTTTTTTCTACAATGGTTATATAGAAAATAAGATAGTTTTGTATATTTATTCATTCCAGCTATATTACTTCTTTTGAAGAAATTTGTGACACTATTTTTTTTTCGGACACACTTTCTTATTTTATTTTTTTTTACTATGCATTACATAAAAAATTCTTACGAAAAAACTTAGGTGTTTTAGGATTCTTGTAGATTTTTTTAAATTTTCTCTAAAGTGAACTTTACTTCTTTAGTTTAACAACAAAGTAATTTCGTCAAAATAGTGTGGTGGTATTGTTCGAAATAAGCAGTTAAACGTGATGTATTCAATTAGAGGTTGTTTTACTGAGTATGCATTTTGTACACAGCTTCAAGTTTTTGTATCTAATAATTGTAGACAAATACCCTCTCTATACTTTATCTCAATACATTATATCCAAAAGTAGTAAAAAAAACATACATACCTATATACATCACTAAATACTTCCTGTCTGCTGAGGTAAGACATTAGTATCAAAAACTTTACTGACATTTATTTTAGATTAATATGATAATATAATATAAACTTACAATAGGATATTAGTGGTACTATAACTTATTATTATACTGCACGGTTTTCTTCTTTCTACATAAATAATATACAAGATACAATAATATACAGTGTAACTCATTTTATCTTCGATTCTTCTTTTAATACAAATTTTCATAACGTTTTAATCATCTGATATGATGAATTTAGATTATCAAGCATAGCTCTAATCATATTTCAACACTGTCTCGAATTAGTTTTCTATCTATCCTTTTTTTCTCCTTTTATATATAAGAAATTTTTCTCTCGTCAAGTAAAATATGCATTTTAATGCAAAACACAGAACAAACAAAACAAATTATAACAGAATTATCTTTTACAGCGATATTTACATATATATTTATTTATGTTCACTATGCCTTTTACAAAGTATAATTTATTAAGAGGAAATGGATAGATTATTCATATTGGTGGTTAAAATAGACATAGTGCCAGAGTACATTTGTGGAATCAGTAGAAAATAGTATGAGGTTATATTTTTAGTAAGAACTTCTTCAGTCTCTTTCTATGTATGATAACTATATATACTATAAACCTTACATATGAATAATCTACATATTTCTCTTTTTTATATAAAATAATCTTTTTACAAGACAAATATTTTCAAGATAAAAAAATGTATTTTGTTGTTGAGGAACAATTCCAACATAAATGATATCGACCCAGTATAAATTTGCTAAATCGGAAGAAACCCAGCATTTATAGAGGATACAACTAAGAATAATTTATCATATTTTACATTCTAGAAGAGTATATTTGTTGTAGTAAATCTTCCTCTGTTACAAAATGAATTGAAAAAAAAATACAATGAACCCATGCTTAAGCCTGGTTCGAAACGAAGTTTCCACAAAACTTTACCCGGACGTGGCGGAACACACCGTTCCACCATTCCACTTTTCGACCCGTCGGAAAGTCGTTCCGCTGGACTTCAAATTTTTCGGAAAGTCATTCCGTGGGAACCACTTTTAAAAATTTGTAGGTTAAAATATAGAAGTGAAATAAAGTTACCCGGACTTTTACGGAACAGTGAGTTCCGCAGTTCCGCTTCCGACTGTCGGAAAGTCGTTCCGCTGGACCTCAAAATTTGCGGGCGGAAAGTTCAAAAAATGGGCAATTTGCGGGCGGAATGGTTTGTGAACCTTTCCGAACCAGGCTTACCAATATGAGAATCTCGAAGCAAAAAAAGGGGCGAGCTGGGAATTGAACCCAGGGCCTCTCGCATATTTGAGAAGTCAACTACCCAAAGCGAGAATCATACCACTAGACCACACGCCCTTCTTTTGTTGGACCTTGTTGTGGTTTGAGGTAAAGAATATAGCTAATTAATAACACTAACGAACGGTTAGTTTGAACAACGATTATTATACTATCGAACGGATAGTCTAGACAATAATTAATACTCTATCGAACGGATAGGCAGGACAATAACAACTGTAATTAATAATACTATCGAACGGATAGTAGGGCAATAATAAATATATATAAAGACGTTATATATAGGAACTTTAGACGATTATTGCTTGTTTTTATTTTTTATATACGATATTCTACATACTACTATAAACCAGACACAAATATAATTTTCAGATGACAAGATGATGGACCTTTATATATTATTCATGGGTTGATAATATTCTTGATGGGATGGCGTGATGTTTGTCAATAATTCTCATATTTAACTCATATCAAATATTTGTTTGTATGATTAACTTCTCAATATTGTCTCATTTATGTCTCACAAATGTCTCACTAATGTCTCACTAATCTCTCACTATTGTTTTTTCTTATTTTCTGTGTATTGGAAAATCAACCTGGAATTCTTTAACAAACCCTAACTTTTTTGTCTCAAACCAGAACAATTTAATTGACAAACATCATATAACCCTAATTACCAAACCCTAATCGACTTTCATTTTAAACCCTAATATCAAGTCAGTTCACAACATCTTCCTCTCCCAAAGGTTCAGCCACATTTCTGAAGTTAGATAATAATGAGTTGCGACGATCACTTGGGAGTTGATTAAATTCTTCTAATGTATATTCGCAATTCAACTGTGGATCAACATCTTGCATCTTGCAATAATAAGTTTGTGTCTCAATATCGTAACCTGTTCATAACAGCCTTTGTAAAATATGGTGGTTGGTATAGAGGGTTATTAAAATATATTGTTAAAATTTATAGAAAAGGATTAGGTTAGGTTCCTCTTCTAGGGCTATATAGTTATATAATAGCGTCGTGTTGCTTGGTTCTCTATATAAATTATATATTAAATATTATATAATAAAATCGTAAGCAAAACAAAATTCTTATAAACTCACAAACTCATAAATTTGTGAATCTACTCAGAGATCTTGTCTACTTATATATGTCGCATGTAAATCAGAAATGTCGAATGGAAACTCATAAAAAGAAGCACCCAGAATGTTACTGTAGTTAGTGGTCATGATATAATGATAAAGTTATTGGTATATATTTTATTATTACAATTCTTCAATCTCTTATATATAAAGCATAAAAATAAATATATATATAAATATAATAATATCACTTAATATGTTCAGAGAGAAAGTATAATAATTTGTTCTTTACCTTCTTATGTTTGTTCTTTATATATTTGTATTATTGGAATAAACAATCTTACTTTAATGTAGTTACGTACAAGCTTGTATTTTATCGGATTTAATATTAATAATGCCTATTGATTTATATTCAATCATACTTGTATGTGAGTGTGTACACTTGTCCGATATTTCCAGCAGAAACTTGTCTCAATGATTGTATCACAATGAGGCATCCCTCGATACTGTTAGGAAGATTTATACAGGAACCCTAGAAGAATATAATTGGTAGGGTAACGATAAGTTACACACATTTGGGAGATAATCTCATACAACAGGAGCAACATTCAATATCGTCGGGGTCGTGTAAAATCGTCGTAACGCAGAATCTCATTCAAGAGGAAGCTATTCTTTTCTTGTGGTTCTTTAGGTTTTACCATATCTTCAGATTACGTTCTTTTATATAATACATATATAGAGAAAGTAAGCTAATTATAGGCTTTTAAGGTATATAGCTCGTTAATACATATTTTTAATACTTTTTATAGAGTAATATACCTTACAGATACAATGTAGAATTGCTCATGAGTCTTACTAACGTGGAAAGACGTTTTTCTAGTTACGAAAACAAACATAATAGCCAAAAGGCTCTTACAACTGGGATAATAGTCGAATGACTCTTGCAACTGCGAAAACACTAACTCATTGGACAGTTCTCATTTCATTGTTTCAGGATCTATTTTAATCTCGACTTCTTCTGATACATTTGACCATAATAGAACATTATCATAGTTAGTTTCTTTTTTAGCTGAAACTGAGTCATCACTTGTGGTTACTTTTTATTTTATTGTTGTCTACTTGTTGGTTCTGTTTATGTTTTTCTTTCTTATCGCATGCAGTTACCTTTTATCTTTTCAACTCTTAGTTATTAATTCTATTTCTTTTGTTCTTTCACTTAACATTGGTTGTTACTTCTCTCTCTTATTATTATTATTCCTTTATCCCGGTATCATGGCTGTTATTCTTTCTGTGTTTTTCAACTTTAAACTTAAAATGTTTTTTTTTCACTCTCCTATTTGTAAGGTATAAACCATCATTCGAACCCTAGATGACATTTTAGGGTTAACTACATTTTACTTATATAACTAACTTAGAGTCAGTAAATCTTACTACATAAATATATATACAAAATTAATATAAGAATAGGAGAGAGAAGTTCTAAATGACAAGAAAACTTAATTCCAGGAAGTGTTTACCTTGCATATTAAAATTTCGAACACATTTGAGAACTAAATCTAGATAATAACCAGTTAGTAAGAACTCGATTAACCAATAAAAATTATAATAATTTTTTTGATAAACTTCTAGTATGAAATAAACACCAAGCCTCACGTATTTTAATTTTTTTTTCAAACAATTTCATTGAATCAGATTAACGGATTATGAAAAATATACACAACATTTCTGTATTATAATTTGAACTTAGAATTACTTGACTATAATATGCTATCGAACGGATAGGAAGGACAAGAGTATATATATATAAATACAATGATGCTATATATAGAAAATCAAAACGAGTATTGCTTATTATTTTTATCTTATATAATAAAAAAACACTACTTTTTTTCCCAATTTAAGAATCTTATGCTGGCAAAATATTATTTATGCTAGAATTGCTCCCCAACAACAAAGATACATATTTTTTTTTATCTTAAAAATTTTTGTCTTGTAAAAAAATTAATTTACATAAAATAAGAGGAAATAGATACGATATGTAAGAGGTTATCTCAAGTAGTATACTAAAATATGGATATTAGTTATATATAAACACTTACAAATCATACAGTCGTTGATTCTAACTAGTAAATTAATTATATTTGATTCTTATTATTGTTATATTATGAATTCTTACAAAAATATTCAACATCTGACTTCTAAACAATTCAAACAAAACAAACGATCAACCTAGATGTATAATGTTTAATTTTGTGAAGAAAAAAAGTTTGTCCTTTCCCTCAATAACGATAACGTTTATGACAAGATTAAAAAAAAAAAAAAGGTAACAATCCCAACACTATTGGTAATTTTTTGATTCCTTCCTTGGTCCTTTCAGCCAATGTTGAAATCAACCTTTTATTTCCCCCCACCCCACCGAACCCTAGCCTCTACCTGTTCAAGCCCTAAAGAAAAAAGGAAAAATGTAATAATCATCGTAATACAAAAACGAAAAGCAAGAAATTTCCAACCTTGCTCGGCACGGTGTACGGGTGTGTATTATATCACATAACGTCCACACACCAGGCAGCCTCGGTTGTTACTGCCGTTAAGAGTCATTAGAGGAAAAATAAAAAATGTGTTGTCACAAATAAAAAGCAAAAAACAACGAAAAACAGAAAAGAAGGCAAATAATAGCAATGGCGATAACAATAACACGTTGATCAAATATTTTCTTTCTTTCTTTCTTTCTTTCTTTCTTTAGGGCTGTTTGGGTTTTGTTTGGTTGAAAAAAGCAGAAGTACAAAAAAAAAGTAACAGAGCTGCAAAATGGACATTTTTTGATTTATCAACAAATAGATTGAGTAAAAAGAGATAAGAAATAAATGCCATAGCCAAAATGATAACTTGATGATTTCATTAGTATATAATTGTTGCTGTTTTAAATTAAAAATTAATTTTAAGTTATTTTTTTGGCTAAGTTTAATTTACTTTACTTTAATTTACTTCAATTTCTATAATTGTCGCTAATTGCAAAAAGTAGCGATGACCTATTTATTATATAAGCAGAGCCAGACATCCTTTGTAATATCGTCTCAAGACAGTTGATATCAAACATGTTTCTCTCTTCCTGTAATACTTTTTTTTTTTTCTATTTGTTCTGTTGTCCCTTTCATCCTCTCTCTTTACACAGATATGACCAAAGACAAGATACTAAATTATATTTTTGTTTTAAAAAGAAAAATCAAGTAGCCCAAATACTAAAAATATATACACAACAAGCATAACAAAGATGACTAAGATTACCACTCAAATTGAAACAGTCGCTAACCCACATTACAAATACATTAAAGACCGTCAATTGTCTATAGTTCAAGCACCATTCTGTGGTGGTCAAGGTAAGACTGGTGTAGAGAAAGGACCTAGGTATATGTTACGCCATGGGTTGGAATCTGATTTAAAAGAACTTGGTTGGGATACAACTGTGGAATCCCCTCTAGATGAAGAATATCTTCAAAGAATGATGGAAAAGGATATTGTTACAGACCAATTCAAAAATACAAAAAGACCTGGACTCGTAGGTTCCACTACAAAAACTATCTACGAATGTGTATCTAAATTAGCTCAAGAGAATAAATTTGTTTTAACATTGGGAGGTGATCATTCAATTGCTATCGGCACAGTTAGTGGTGTTCAAGAAGCCTATTCTGACCTTGGGTTGATTTGGATTGATGCCCACGCAGATATCAATACCTTGGAGTCCACTGACTCCGGTAATTTACACGGCTGTCCTGTCTCCTTTTTATTAGGTTTACATAAATATATTGAATGCCCTGAATCATTTAAATGGGTTCCTGGTAAATTAAACCCAAATAAAATCGTCTACATAGGGCTAAGAGATGTTGATAAAGCAGAGAAAAAAATTATTAAAGACCTGGGTATCAAAGCCTTCTCTATGTATCATATCGATAAGTTTGGTATCAATAAAGTCATCGAAATGGCATTAGAATGTTTACATCCTAATGGTGGAAGAGGACCTGTCATGTGTTCATATGACGTCGATGCAGTGGATCCCCTTTTTGTTCCAGCTACAGGCACTCCAGTTAGAGGTGGGTTAACATTAAGAGAAGGCTTGTTCCTTGTTGAAAGGTTAGCTGAAACTGGTGATTTAGTCGCTTTGGATATAGTTGAATGTAACCCTGACTTGGCTATAAATGATATTCATGTTTCTGACACAATCTCTGCTGGTTGTGCCATTGCAAGATGTGCATTAGGTGAAACTTTATTATAAGACTTTCTATCGCACATATATACATATAATATTTGAAACCTTGTAATGTAGCATCTTTTAATAAAGTATATATATATATATATGCATATTTACTTATTATCTATATATTTACGTGAATATTATTAATATAGTTCTTATCCAAAGAATTAGCTCTCTGTTCTTTTTCCTTTTCTTTTTTTTTTTTCAGTAATTTGGTGATAGTTGATCAGATTTCAATAAAATATCAGTTTGTCTTAAAGAAATGTTTAAAAATTTTCTTGTCTGTAAACCTAACCAAATCATCATCATTTGCCATGACTTAGTCTCATTTAATAATGAATTATCATCTATTTCTTCTTTCCCCTTCAACAACGAGTATTTTTCTCTATAATATTGACTCAATAATGGTATCGAAGACTCAAAAAGGTCTAAATTCGGATCTAATTGTCTTCCAATCCCTTCTAACAACAGTATTGCAACTATAATAGACACGAAATCAGCCTCCATTTTGACATGATGTTGCCTAACCATAGAAAGCATGTCATTTAACAAATTTCCGATTGAAATGGACCCCAGGGAAAAAGTTTGTATTTTAATTTGATTAACAAGTGTTTGGACCTTCTGAGAGAAACCCGACGGATCTATTGCACTGTTTGGTGTACGTGATCTTTCAATCATTAATTCACCTGCTTGATATCCATCAAATCTCGTAAGGGACTGGAACAAATCTATGAAGTTTATTCTATTGGCATTATTCAGTTCTGTGACAAGCCCAGCATCTATAAAACATATTTGAGGTATATATGAATGCAATGCTTTTCTTAGAATATTAGTGAACTGTGGAGTCCCATAATTTTGGTTCAATTGATCAATAATTGAATCGTTTACTTTGTCTGTGGATTTTTCCATAAATCGTATCATGACGTTACCTGGATGTAAATCTGCATGGACGAAATTATTTAGAATCATCATATTTAAGAATGCCATGACAAAAGGATGACTGACTTTAAAGATTCCAATATCGTTTAGATTATCTTTCTCATTTAAGAATTGTTCCATAGGTAATGCATTTATATATTCTTCGAATAGAATGGTTCTTGTAGTATACTGTAATAATGGTTTAGGAAAAGAAACCAATGGATCATCTTGGAAATCACGGTTAAATTTATCTAGGTTCATCGCTTCAATACGAAGATCCAATTGCATGTTCATAAAAATAGAAAAATTTCTAACTTCATCTGTCAATGATAACCATTCCATAGTTGGGATCTTATTAATCAAATTGGCTAAAGTTTCCATAATCCGTAAATCTGTGTTTATTATATCAACTACATTAGGATGTAATATTTTAATTGCAACTTCATTGGATATATAGTCGTTACCACTATTGGTATTAGTGTTATTACTATTATTATTATTATCGTGTCTCAATTTAGCTTTATGTACTTGTGCTATTGAGCCACAACCAATTGGCTGAGCATCGAATTTTTCGAAAACATCATGCAAATCATCAACTTGAAATAAATCGCATAGGGTGTCAATTGAATATTGTATAGGATGAGGTTTAACGTTACTATGTAAAATCGACATAACTTGACAAAAATCGTTTGGAAATAAATCATTTCTTGCAGATGCCCACTGACCCAATTTAATAAAACTAGGCCCTGCATATTGACATAGGGATCTAATCAATCTATACCATAGTATTTTATTCATTAACGATAGAGTCACAATAGGGTATGTTAAAAGGATAGGCAAAAGCACAAAACACGTTAATTCTAAGAACCGTAGCGTTGTTTGTATAGGAACAACGATATTATCCTGACATTTAAATTTAATCTTTAATAATAGTTTTAATATGGAGGATGAACATCGATTCAATTGAGCTTGTCTTTTTTGATATCTTTGAACTTCTTTCTCTCTTTCAGAAGATAAATATAGACCCATTTCATATGTATCACCGTTTGGATCAGGAATTAATAGATTAGAAGTACTGAAATTTGGATTCAAACCCATCTGGACTATGTCATTTTTATTGTTTGAACGATTTAACTTTTGGAACTCATAGGTTTGTCGTAGTTTTATGGACAGAAGCAATCCACCACCACCACCGGCCGCAATATACATTAAAGGTTTTCTGTTATTAACGATGCAACGTCGAGCAAACTTGAACATATTCGAATATTATAACTGCTGCTTCTATCAGACCCACAACACCTGGCAGCTTCTCATAGTAATACTAACTTATACCTCCTGATAACCAAAATAATAATTTATACCCATATATATATATATATATATATATATATATATACAATCTTCTCTCTCTTTCTCTCAGTTTGTACTTCACTCCCCACGTCTTCCTCTTCCCTTTTTTTTTTCCCTATCTATTTAATTTTATTTTTATCTTTCAGTTTTAAGAATCACTTCTTAATTAAAACAACAACCTATCAGTAGTTGACACAGGTACTAACTTATTATATGCTATTTACTACGGCATCCAGACATCTACATACCTACATATAAATATATATATATATATATGTAATAGAACACCAGTAATTAATTAAACTGTTCTATATTACAATCTAGAGTAGAGCAGAGCAGAGCAGAGTAGAGTAGAGCAGAGCAGTGTAGGGTAGTGTAGTGTAGACACATGGTTATAATTGCTCTTCTTTAATAACGTCTATGAGCCAATCTAACCCCTCTGTAATCCCTTCACCTTTGATTGCACTAGATGCCACAATAGACCAAGATCTATCCTTCAAATCGACCAAATTCAATTCTTTAGAAACCTCACTAGCAGACAAAGCACCAGGTTGATCTTGTTTATTAGCAAAGACCAACAGAGCACTATCCTGGAGTTCTTCCTCCGCTAACATCATATGTAATTCCTTAGCCGCAGTAGCCATACGATCTTTATCTGTAGAATCGACAACAAAGATCACTGCTGCGGTGTCGGCATAGTAACATCTCCAGTATGGTCTAATGGAAGTTTGTCCACCGAGATCCCACACGTTCAATTTCAAGTTTTTATAGGTCAAAGTCTCCACATTGAACCCAATCGTAGGCTTAGTGGTCACGACTTCACCTATCTGTAGTCTATATAAAATCGTGGTCTTACCTGCACCGTCCAACCCAAGGATAAGTATCCTCAATTCTTTGCTTGTACCCCATAACCTATCGAACATACTACTAAAATAATTACCCATCCTTATTTATTTATTTATTTATTTATCTATATTCTTGTACTGGTTGTGAGTGAGTCAATCTAATATATGCGAATAGAGAAAGTCACTGCAAATTCCAAATAAAATATATATATATAATATATATGATAATTATCGACCTTTTTCCGTCCCTCCCTTTTTGTCGATGTTACAATATGCTAATAATAGGATATATCTTTTAATGTGTTAAATTACATGCAGTCCATAATGACCATACAGATTCCACACCCTCCCACATGCGATGCGATACACACACACACACACACACGTCAAAGTCTCAATCATTTAAAAAAAAAGAACATCTACCATTATCAAATAACACGATTGCACCACATCATCCATCACTTTTGGGAGAGTTTGGTAACATTTTTCTTCAAATCAACAGAGGAACAAAAAAAAAAATTTGTTTTTCCTCTCGCAGGGAAAAAGAAGCGCGTGCACACCCACACACCCAGCCATACTGCAGAATTGAAAAAGTGGGAAAACAAAATTAAATTACATTAAATAAAACATCTCTTCTTCTTTAAGCAGAGAACGAAGGTCGATGCCTGAGTACAAAGACAAGAGATAGGCTTTTGAAAATATAAGATCGATTGACATTTGAGAACTAGACATCTGTGCAATAGATACATCCAGTTGTTGTTTTCTTCTTCTTTTTTTTTTTTTTATTTGGCAATGGATCTTGATACAGCGGTTCCTAAAAATGTAACTACGCCAATAACTTTAAATAACGAGACAGGCGAAGTGATAGTGAAAAAGGCAAGTGGTAAGATAAAAATCAGAACTGGTCAGTCAGTAGAAGATTACCTGGATCAAAGAGACCAATTCTGGTATACTGACTCAAAAGAATGTACAGCTTTGAATCTGGGTTGGATGTCTAACAATTTCTGTATTGACGAAATGTTATCATCTGTCGATCTGTTAAAGTCGTCTAAACATGAAAGACAACGTATATTTGATTATTTAGTCTGGTTGTTCTATCATTGCAACAAGGACGGGAGTCCTAAAGAGCTCTCTCAGTTGATCGAATCTAAGGTAATGCCTGTTTTTAAAGAGATCAACACAGAACTGAATGGTAAGATAAAGAAAGAGGTGGCATTATTGCAGCGACTTGTGGAACTGCACACAAACACTGGCGGAATCTAAAAAGCCGCGGCGTTTCATTTTTTTTTTTTTTGTCGTCTGCGCTGTGTTTTCTTCCCACAGCACAGAGGGGGAAGCATGGGTGTTTCCATTTCTCCTGTTTTTTTTGTTTTTTTTCCCGTAAAGCGGATTTCTTACGTAATCGAACAAATTCTCTTCGATTGATTTTTTTTGGTTCATTCTTTTTTTTTTTTTTGTCTTGTGAAAAAAGGCTGTGTGGAATAAAATAACAGAACAAAACAACTTATTCCACATTTTAGTTGGTAGCCTCATGGATTTTATTATATCATATCCTCCTCCTTCTCATTTATTCATAAAAGACACTAACAACATTTTGGTCTACAATAGAGTTCTGTCTATACATTCTTCCAAATATACATATATTATATATATATATTATATACGTATTTATAACTGACTAAGGAGAATTCTGACTAGAAAAAAAAAGTTACAACAAATTAACAACATAACATAACATAACATAACATAACACATGCCATCACCATAAAAACAAACATGATCCTATCTCAATATTTCTGTAGAATAGTACCTAAATCACATTATCGTTCCTTAATGACCTTTGAAGGACAAGTATCAGTTGGTGGTACAAGCAAAGTATCAGACGAAGAAAAAATATCAAAAATTTTTGGAAACAGCATAAAGGGTAAGTCCTCGTCAAAACTGTCCAAGTCTACTAGTAGATATATAGTAAACGCTGATTCTCGCACCATTGCCGGCGTTAAAGTGCCCAATAGACCCAAAGAACCCGATAATTGCTGTATGTCTGGTTGTGTCAACTGTGTCTGGGAATACTATAATGAAGATCTTAGACATTGGCAGCAGAGACGTAGGACTGCCATCAAGGAAATCTCCAATACAAATGATGTATGGCCTGAAGATTGGGATCCGCCAGTCAATTTACTGTCGATGAAAAACTTACCGGAATCTTTACATCCTACAAAATTGGAGTTAGAAAGACAAAAATCTAGTGACAAAACTAATGATTCTAATCAACAACAATTAAAACAACTATTCCCAAGTAGGAACACACCATTGCCACAGAGTGTCATTGAAGCTAAAAGACGTAATCAACTGAAGAAACAACAACAACAACAACAAGAAAGGGCAAACTCAAAACCACAAAAAATAGAGGACGACGAAGGTTGGTCTGATGTTCCAATACATATTAAAGTGTTTGCTCAATTTGAAAGAAAGAAACGTTTACAGAGACAAAAAGAAAAACTAGAGAGAAGGGCTCGAGAAGCAGGTAAACAGTCTACGGTTACTCAATAAAAAAAAATAATATTCTTCTCATTATATATATACACACACACACATATATATATATATATATATATGTAGAATTATCATTGTCTTGTCTTATATCATTCTCAACCACTAACAAATACACTGCTAATATTCTTATCTTCTGTTCTGTAATCTATTTGTTGTCTTTTCTTTTTTCTTCCTTTCCTCTTCCTGTTATTCTGTTATTTTGATATTTAGTTTTTTTTTTTTTTTGTTCCTCATTTTTTTTAGAGATCCCTCGACCATTTCAATTTTCTCTTCTATCTGCCCCTCCCCCCCTTTTAAGATATTGATCTTTTGACACATAAACATAATACACGTCTATTATACTTACACATGTAAATGTAAAAACATATCAAAAAGAGATACTTTAGTTGCCGAACTATGAACGTTTGTTCAGAATTATAGTAACAGAAATAACAATCCCTCGTGTTTTGATCTAGTTTTTATACCCCCCTCTCCTTCATCATGCTAAGACAACAACAACAAAGATGGGTCTGGAAACCATTTCTTTCCAGGAAATGCTTTAGCATATCAACAAAATTACAAATGAGTTTCCCAGATAAAGCACTTATTCAAAAGAAATTCCAATTCACAGAAGACACCGTTTCTATTAAAGACGCATTAACTACATATAAATCTTCCTCGAACGATCCAACAAAAAATACATTTATGATCAATGGATGGATTGATTCTCCCATAAAAAAAATTGGTAACAATTTATATTTTGCCACTTTAAGAGATCCAGATGGGACCAGAATTCAGTTGGTGGACAAGCATGAGCCATCCCTCTTGAAAACATGTAACAGTCTAGAGAGTTGTGTACAGATCAAAGGCCACCTAACTCCAAAGAAACAACCTAAAAGAAAAAGTCCAACTAAAAATCAATCCAATCAACAAGAACAACAACAACAATATGAAGTTGTCTTAACCGATTTAATAACATTGAATAGAGCAAGTATTAAACCATCCCAATTAATCGATCAACAGATTGATGGGAAAGTTTTAAAAACAAGTTACCCTCCTGAATATAGATATTTACAATTAAGAGTACCCCAAGAACAATTTTTATTGAGGAAAAGATTTCAAGTTAACCACTTTATGAGACAATGGCTATATGAAAATAATTTTATAGAAATAGAAACACCTATTCTTTTTAAACCAACCCCTGAAGGTGCAAGGGAATTTGTTGTCCCAACTAGAACCACAGATCAAACCTCGAAAAGACCATTATTCTACAGTTTAACACAAAGTCCCCAACAGTATAAACAATTATTAATGGCAAGTGGCATCCCTAGATATTTCCAATTCGCAAAATGTTTTAGAGATGAGGATTTAAGAAAGGATAGACAGCCAGAATTCACTCAATTAGACATGGAAATATCTTTCGCTAAAGATACAAAAGTTAGAAGCTTGATTCAAGAACTTATTATTAAGGTTTGGGCTAAAGAACAAGATTCAAAGACCCTTTATACTTGGGATTCAAACAAATTTGTGGATTCTAAGGGTGCTTTAAAACTAAATTCAATGACGTATAACGAAGTAATGACTTTGTATGGGATAGATAAACCCAATCTAATTGCTCCTAATTTAAAAATAATCAATTTAAGCGAACTAACTGGTTGTAAATCAGAAGATAATGCTGATTTTCCGATTGTTGAATGTCTTGTATTGAAAGGTATATTAGATAAAAATAATATGGAAAATGACTATCAACATCGTTGGAAACATTTATTGGATTCTAAGAACTATAATTTCAGAGCCCCTTTTGGTGTTCCAATTACAAGTGATGACCTTTGTAAAAAATGGTTTGTCAAGGTTCCCTTGTTATCCACGATAAATAACTCTCCTAATTCAAAGGAAATAATTGAAAAAATGGATAAATTATTAAAACTGTCACCAGGTGATATAATTTTTGTATCAAATAGACAGCCAGAGCATGCTATCTTTGAAAATCCCACTCCTTTAGGTAGACTCAGACAACTCATATTGAGTAAACCGGATATGAATACCATTTTCAGAGAGACTCCTGGACCTAAAGACGATGTAGCAATATGGGTCGTAGATTTCCCCTTATTCTCACCAGTAGAAGAAACAAATACAGAGAAGAATCAAAAATACCCAACATACGTCAAAGATAAATATGTTTCAACACATCATCCATTTACAATGGTCAAATTATCCACACTAGAATATTTGAAAGATGATCCTTTGAAATGTATAGGTAAACACTACGATTTAGTCATGAATGGTGTAGAGTTGGGTGGTGGATCTCAGAGAATCCATGACCCTGAACTACAAGACTATATCTTCAAACATATTCTACAAATAGATAACAGTCATGAATTATTTGGGCACTTGTTAGAAGCTTTTAAAAATGGGACACCACCTCATTCAGGGTTTGCTATTGGATTTGATAGAATGTGTACAATGTTGTTTAATAGAGAAAGTATTAGAGATGTCATTGCTTTCCCTAAATCAATCACAGGGGCCGACCAGATAGTTAAGAGTCCTGCGTTAGTAGATGATAAATCTTTAAAAGATTATCATATAGCTCAATTTGTTAATAAAAATAAAGACTGATAGTTATTTTTTAAATATAACTATCTATCATTTAGATCATTGACAAACAAATGGATAACATTAAAGCAAAAATTTGGAAATGCTTTACTGTTCAACCATTTATAAAATGCATATTCATTGTTATTCATGTATATAGTATTTATCGAAAAAACAGCTTAGCTTCAGCATATTACTTTGTTCTTATTTTATTGTTCTTTATACTGTAAGATCAATCATAAAGATAATATATACATATATCTATGCATGTACAATTAAACATGTTTTAATATCTATCATAAGTTAGAATAATAACACCAACAATTAATGAAGCATTTTCTGTGAATAAAAGTTAACAAAAGATCTAGAATAGCGAATTAAAAAAAAAATTCTTTTAACTTAAAATTTCTCTGTCTTCCCTAATTCAGGACAATAACATCTATCTCTTATCCCTTTGAACTCAGCTAATCTTTCTAATCTTTCCTTAGGTTCTAAGAAATATTCACCACTTAGCACAAAGGTACCCCAGTGTACTCCTAAAACGTTCTCAATATCCATATCATGCATAATTTTGATAACTTCTTGAGGATTAATATGTCTTGGCTTCTGATGCCATTCAGGACAATATTGTCCACAAGGTAGTAAAGCCAGTCTGCAACCTCCACCAAATGCCTCCTTTATTCTAACGTAAAGATCTTTAACATAGCCCGTATCACCTGCATGGAAAAGAATTGGTTTGTTCTTATGAGTTAACATAAATGAACACCAAAGACTTTCATTTGTGTCCAAAATAGATCTTCCTGACCAATGCATTGCTGGAGTAGATGTTATATTATATGTATTCCCATTCTGAGTCTCTAATTGACATGTCTCCCACCATGATAATTCAATGAAATTTTTAACATTATTTTTCATAAAGAATTTATTCATTCCCTTTGGAATAATCCATAATGTGTCATCTACATTCTTCCAGTAATTTAGACTTTTCAAATCTAAATGATCAGGATGATTATGTGAAACAAGAATGATATCAGGTTGTGGGATATCTTCAATTGTACATGGCATACCTGTTATTCTTTTAGGGCCTAAAGTCTCATGAATTAAAAATTCACTAAACAGAGGATCTGTTAAGATTTTAAGATCGTTATATTCAACATAATTACATGATTGACCT
Source organism: Arxiozyma bovina (assembly GCA_023309525.1). Taxonomy (NCBI): domain Eukaryota; kingdom Fungi; phylum Ascomycota; class Saccharomycetes; order Saccharomycetales; family Saccharomycetaceae; genus Arxiozyma; species Arxiozyma bovina. Next base: position 310,800 of record JAKZLQ010000155.1, on the reverse strand, counting down.
AACCAAGTGTTATATATAGGTATTGAACTTTTATTAGCATTTTCAAAAGGAGATTGTTCCTCACCATTTTTTTCCGCCTTCTTCTTTAATAACATAGTCTTAGTCTCTTGTTGATCCAATATTTTATAAGTTATAACACATTCTCTCTCTGTGATAGAATCTCTATCTTCATTATTAGATTTAGTCCATTGCGGTTTATGAACAGGCATTAATTTGTTCATTTGCCTTTTATCAGGCGGAATACCACCTCTGTTTCTTTCAAATAATTCTACTATTCTATTAAAAAAGAATTCATGTATGGTTTGAATTCTATACTCTACAAATGGATTTTCATATCTCCCAAGGACTTGTAATGGAGAATATTTTATCAAAGTTGTCTCTGTGTCTCCTAAAGAACGTATATTTGAACTCAAATCATCGCATTTTTGACGTCTAACTTCTATTTCCTTTGCTGTGGAAAGAGTTACATAAATTGCATACCCTGTATATGGTATTAACAGAGTCAATAAACATCTACCAAACCATCTGGTATATTTATGTTTATTACGTGAATTTTGGTCAATTCTCAGTTTCGAAGAAGATGAAACCGAAGAAGTTGGTAAAAGAGACGATTGACAATCTGTGTTTGTTTGAATACGTCTAATTGAACCAAAGTGTTTAATTGAATTGCAACCAACGTTTTTTGTTATTGACTCTGGTATTCCTTGTATTGTTCTTGTGCTGGATAATTGACAACTAAGTCTAATCTTCCACATTATGCAAAACACGAATAGAATATCTCTCGTTTATTATTATTTTTTTTTTAATATCTAACTTTACATCCAAAGATCCAATCCAAGTCCAAAACCATACCCTCGATCTATCGGGTAGGTTCTCTTCCAGATGGAAACATTGTTTCTTCAGCAGTCATGATTGAATGTGATAAGAATCAGACACCCCCCCACATAAATAAATACTTTTGAAAAATTTCCTAAAATAAATTTCCCAGAAGAGGAAGAATGAAAAAAAAAAGCTCATCGATTTTTGTTCTTCAATGCACAAATTATCATAATACAAGAGGTAGAAGAGTAGCCTATGTGGTGTATGTAAGTAGATACTCCAGTGAAAGAAACTGAACGATACATACACAAGCACATTTATATATATATAAATACTTACATTGGTATATCTAGTAAACAGCAAGAACAACGGATAGTAAGTTTTTCTCAACAAAGATTTAATTCTAAATATATACAAAAGAAAACAACATGTCTTTTAGAAAGAGAGGTGAAGTGATAAATGGTGGAACTAGAAATGATAATTCTAACTCGATTAGAAGATCTATTTTACCAAATAGAGGAGGTGTATTACCAAACAGAGGTCCAACTAGTACCTTGAGAAGCAACATCGGTGATTCCAATTCAAATATACCTGGAAGACAACCAGTACTATCACGAGGGCCTACTACTAGTAATATGTCTAACTTAGATGTTGTTAAAGGAATGAATAGATTAAACATTAATGATGAAAACAATGTTGGTGGTTTTTCACTTGACAAAAAAGAGCAAAATATGAAATTGTTAATGAATCTAAATCATCCAGGTGTAAGACCATCTACAGTAAGCTCTCATATAGTCTCCTCTACTGGTTGTTATGATTTGGATAAGCTTTTGTCCCATATGGGGCTACCATTAGGTCATTCTTTGTTGATTGAAGAAGATGGTACCACTGATTTCCAATCCATTCTTTCCAAATTATTTATGGTTCAAGGTGTAATACATAATAGAGTTAATAAAACTGAAACCGTAAACATACAAGGAAATACTCATGTGATTGTACTATCTATGAATCAACTATTGGGTAAAGAATTGCCCGGGATATACAAGGGGTCTCGTAAAGAGATTAAGAAATCTAAGATTCAAGAAGAGGAATCGAAATTATCTGTTTCCAATTTAACTTTTCAGGAGACCAGATCACAACCTACAAGATACTCAGATTTGAAAATTGCTTGGAAATATAAATATGCTGATGAAAGTTCTGGCAAAAAACGGAACGTTGATAGTAATGAGGAGGATGATAATGACATTCAATCCGATGAATATAAAAACTATATAGCCCAATTTGATATTACATCAAGGTTGATACCTGCTGCTACACCTCAAGAGCTGTCCTTTGTGTCTCCTTTACAACCAATTGCAAAAATATTGAATCAATTGGAATCCTTGATTGACAAACATAAGAACAAACTAATCAGAATTGTAGTTCCATCATTTTTACACCCAGCAATGTATCCACCACAGATGTATGAAGTAGCAAATGCAATAGGTTTATTACACGGATTGAGGAGTATTGTCAAAAAATTCAGTAATCGAACAATAATGTTGATGACCGTCTCAAAAGAACTGTTATCATATCTATTGCAGAGTCAAATGGAATCTTTATTTGATGGTATAATTGATTTGGAGCCATTTCCACAAGAAATGTTACAGTATTTGGAAAAAATATATAAGAGTCAACCAAATAAAGTACAACAGGGTTTAGTTCATTTAATTAAATTACCAGTTTTTAGTGACCGTGGTGAAATGCATCATAGGCATGCAGAATACGCATTCAAGAACAGTAAAAAAAGTTTTAAGATCGAAGAATGGTCCATTCCAGTAGACGATTCTGTAGACGATACAGATGGATCAAACGCATATATAAAAAATGACGTACCCTCAGCATTCAACACTGAATCAACCCCAAAAAGACAAACAAAACAAAATCTTGACTTCTAATTCACCAACTTTAACATAAACACCTCTGTGTGTTTCTCGATTACACTGCTCGTTTCATTCTATATATATTATACACACAAACACATATACTTATATTTCTATACAAATAGGTTTACGTGCTAGCTTATATATATGTAGTGCCATCATTATTCTAAAATAAATATTATAAATACTAATGCTGGTTACAAACAGCCTCACTATCTTGACTAAATCATTTCTCTTAGAAATTTTGTCTTCCTTCTGTGTTTCTATTCTTTCCCTGTGAAAGTTTAGGAAAGTTTAATTCATCTTATTCATTTGATTGCAAATGTAAAATCAATCAAATAGAAAAAGCTAAAGGAACATACAGGAAGAAACAGAAGGGAAACAAACCATAATACATTAACGTAGAGATTCGATATAATAAATTACACTCATATTTACATTTGATTATCAATAGTCTAATAAAGAAAAGCTCATAGAAAAAATTTAGAAAGTATATAGAATCATTTTACAGACGACTTTCAGACATTGTAACTAAATATGAAAGTTTTACGATTCAACCAAGATGCAACATGTTGTGTCATAAAACATCATAAAAAGGTGAGTATATATAATTGTGATCCCTTTGGTGAATGTTTCAGTATAAACTGCGAGGACAATAGCAACAAATATGATTACAATAATGATAATCAAAGTAACATAAGTTTCAACTACAACGAAGGCAGTCATGATACTCAGATCAATGTAGATGCTAATAACAAAAGAAGTAGTAGAAATGATAATATTTTTGGAGATGACTCACAACCAAATCCCTTACATTCCGAAGTTATGGTTAATGAATATGATGATTGTATAGTGGAAATGTTATTCTCTACAAGTCTAATGGCTATGACTAATGGAACTAAAACAAATAGAAGAAAGTTAAAGATAATGAATACAAAGAGGAAATCTACTATTTGTGAACTAGTATTCCCTGCAGATATTATTGACGTGGTAATGAATAGAAAAAGATTATGTGTACTTTTAAGGAATGATCAAATTTTTATCTATGACATTTCATGTATGAAATTATTAGATACAATAGATTTATGGGAGAATAAGACAAATGTATCACTTCCAAACAATAGCCATGATAATAATAATACCACTGATAATAATAAAGATATTAATAAATTATTACAAAATCAATTGAATCCTAAGCATGATGTAGGACAATTTGAATCCGGTAGTAAAATCAAATCAACTTCAAGGGGAAAAAATAGTATTGTTCCTAAGATCGCATTGAGTAATGATGATAGAAGTATTCTAGCATTTAGTACATACCATTCAATCAAATCAAACCCTAATAATCATGTGTTAAGAGATGTTATTATATACGATGCAATAAATGTTAAACCAATAAATTATTTAAATAGTGTCCATAAGGGAAACGTTACCTGTCTTGCAATAAACCAAGATGGAACACTGATCACAACAGCATCAGAAAAGGGTACAATCATAAGAGTTTACAATACAGGAATTAATGCTACCAATTCAAATAATAAATCAGACAGCGGTGCAACTTTAGATTACCTCCAATTTAACTGTAAAACACCTCTGTTGTGTGAATTTAGACGGGGGAATAGACCATCTAACATATATCAATTAACTTTTAATTTAACCTCAACACTAATTGGTTGCGTAGGTGACTCAGGGACAATACATATTTTTAAATTAGATAATTTATGCTCTGATAATGAAACTAGTGGTCATAAAATCTCTGATATCAACTATGGGTCATCTTTACTAAACTCGGATAAAAATAACCAAAACTTAGATGTAAATCAGACTTTTGCTACAGAATATAGTGATAAATCGAATTTATACAAATCGAAACAAGTAGCACATTTTTTTTCAAAGAAGATCAAAGAAACTATTCCAAATCAAAGTTTACAAAGAGATTTTGTTCATATTAATACTCATGATACCACTAACATTTACTGTTTAGGATTTCCAGAAGAATTCCCTAATCAGATATATCTTGCTGTAGATGATGGACAATTTTTTACTTATGCAATACCTAAGACTTCAGGTAAATGCATTTTAATTAGTAAGAATACGTTCTTTTAAGAAGTGAAATTAAATAATGTAATACTATTAAGTTACTATTAAATAAGTATATATATATTAAGATATTTTGATATATAAATGCATTTAATGAATATTTATATATTTAATTCCGTCATGATAATAATGATAATTGCTCTTTTTTAACATTTTTATACTCTTTTATGTATTTTTTTTAGTTTAAAACCATAAGTAACGTTTATACCAAGGTTGCTTTACATCTTCCTTCATATTAGATTTAGCATCTAATAATTTTTGTAATTGCTCTTCTAAACTATTTATTTCCTGTTGTAATTCATCTTCTCTACGATTATATTCACAATACCACCAATAAAATTGCCATCCCATATAGACGGTGGAACTCATTAAGAAAAGTATCCAGGCTGGTCTAATAAACGGTTTTAGAGTGTTTTTCCTGATCATTCTCTGTTCTTGATCTAATTGTTTCAGCATTTTCAATTCATTTTCTGCATTCAATGAATCTGTTTTTTCATCAATCAACTTTTTAATTAACTGTAGATCAATATCTTCTAAATTATCAACTTTATTCAAATGTTCTAATTTTGTTATTTTCTGTTGTTGATGTAATGATCCAGTATGTATGTATCTTGTTTGATAATTAATGGATACATGATAACCTTTGTTGCTGAATAGTCTATTGAGTAAAGCTTGATATCGCGATTGTCTTGCAATGGTTCGTCTAAGCATTCTTCTTATTATTTGTATTCTGTATTATTAAAAAAGATGTAATATTAAGATCAGGCTAAACAACTGACTCATTTTTCTCAATACTTCTTCTATATCTATTACACTAATTCTATAATCCTCGATTTTTGGAATTGCCCTTCAAATTTCTTTATATTTTCTTCGAAATATTTTTTTTATTTTCCACTTTAAAGGAATATTTGGAAATTTGTCATTTTATTCATCCCCTTGCGAAGAAGCCTAAACTAAGGTTAAGCCAGAGCGATCTCCAAAGAAGCAAGATCTCTCAAAGAAAGTAAAAAATAAAATCATTATCCAAATATGTACCGTTGTAAATTAGTGGGGAAAAAGATTTCAAACATAACGACAGTTACAAGAAGATTTTATTCCTCGCAATCAGTCATCTCTGAATTGGAACAAAGAGGGTTAGTCTCCCAGATATCGAACCCCAAGGATAAGTTGATTGAATCATTAGCCAATGGAACAAAAATAAAATTGTACTGTGGTGTTGATCCAACTGCAAGGTCCATCCATTTAGGTAATCTGGTACCCATGATGATCTTATTACATTTTTATATTAGGGGTCATGATATTGTCAATATTGTTGGAGGTGCTACTGGGCAAGTGGGTGATCCAAGTGGTAGAGCCACTGCAAGGTCTGAAATGGTTCAACAAGAAAGAATCGATAATGTAAAAAATATTAGTTGTCAATTAAAAAGATTTTTCCAAAATGGTAAAGAATATTATCTAAGAAAACAACAAAATAAGAATAAAACAACAGATACAGTATCAAATTCAAAGATTTTTGTAGGAAAACACTCCGTTTTAAATAATTTGGATTGGTGGAAAGATGTGAAGATGTTAGATTTCTTAGCAAGTTATGGGAAATATATAAGAGTACAACAAATGCTATCTCGTGATAGCATAACTTCACGTCTCTCTGCTACTAAAAATAATCAAAATATAAATGATGGTCTAGGCTTCAATGAGTTTACATATCAAATTCTTCAAGCTTATGACTTTTTTCATCTATATTCGAAAGAAGGTGTCACAATCCAAGTTGGAGGTAATGATCAATGGGGCAATATTGTTGCTGGTATAGATTTGATTCAAAGACTAAACAACAAAGAAAGTGGATTAAAACAGATAAAACTAGGGCCCTATGGGATTACTGTTCCTTTGTTGACAACGGCTAATGGAACCAAATTCGGTAAGAGTGCAGGGAATGCAATTTTCATCGACCCACAAATGAATACACCTTTTGACTTGTATCAGTTTTTCTATAACACTTTAGATGAAGATGTAGAAAGATTTTTAAAGATTTTCACTCTGTTGCCACAAGAAGAGATTAAATCCATCTGTGAAAGACATGCTTTAGACCGCTCAAAACATTTGGGCCAGTCGATCTTGGCTAAAGAAATCACTGAGCTGATTCATGGACCTGAAGAAGCACATGATGCAGAATATATTTCGATTGCTTTATTCCGAGATTTAGGCGTAAAGTCCTCTTCCTCTACTAATACTACTGAGATTAATGCAGATACTTTAATACCTATGCTAACTAAAATGGGTATATTATATAAGGGTCAAAAGGAATGGGATCTTTTAAATTTATTGGTACAAACAGCAAAAATTTCACGTAAAGAAGCTAAAAGAAGGATCGAACAAGGTAGCGTCTCCATTGGATTACAAAGAGGTAACGTTGTTAAAAGTAATATTCTAAATAATACATGGAGTGACTACTTGTTATCTGACAAATTATTGATACTACGTTTAGGGAAACAGAAAGTTTATCCAATTTTAATGAAATGAATTAAGGAGTATAGCTGATAACGGATTCACTTATAGTCCTTAATCATCTCATATCTTTTTTTTTTTGACAGTAAGATCATTAGAGAAAATCTGTAAATAATATTTAAGCACAAAGTACTCATTTAAATATACATCTGCATATATAGAGCTATATGTAATGTAATGTATTATTTGAGTTACCTTCCAGAATCACACCCATAACCGGTTACTTTGTCTATATCCAAATATTAAAAGTGATGGATAGAACTATGGAAAGATAAGTCAGATTTATTTAGGAAAAATAAAAATAAAGGATATAGAAAAAAAATGGAATGTTATCGAGGCAGACAAAGACATCTTATATATAAAAAGAGTAAAGAAAGAGCTTCAAAGCTACAAACTATCAAAATCCTTTTTAAGTATGCTATCGAACTTTTTGTGATTTAATATTGAAGAACCTAACTATTAATAAGATATAGGCAGTATTAAAGGATAGAGTAAACATAAAAAAGAGAAAAAAGAAAATACAAAAATGAGCAGTAATTCGATAGATTATAATAAATTAGCCCAAAATTTCTTACAAAAGTGGAAAGATTACATAATAGCATATTTAAAGAAACCATCGGACACTCAAGATGTAACCCGTTTTAAACGACTTATTAGTAAGAACTTGGTAGCTAGAGAGATAGTAAATAATGCCCATCGACTATGTCATGTATATGATAACCCAGAATGGCAATCCAAGGTATTTGAAACTTTAGATTTAGATTTGATTTATTCAAATGTAGATAAAATGCCCCTGAGTCATGAAGATCAATACAGTGATAACTTAGTGAAAGAGTTATTACGATATTTTAAAAATGATTTTTTTACATGGTGCGATAAACCCAAGTGTAACCAATGTGGGGTCAATACATATCAAGAGCCAATTGGAATGTCCACCCCCACGATTGAGGAACAGAAATTTCAATGTGGGAATGTAGAGTTATATAAATGTCAACAGTGTAATAATATAACTAGATTCCCTCGCTATAATGATCCAACAAAATTGTTGGAGACTCGAACTGGTAGATGTGGCGAATGGTGTAATTTATTTATGTTAATATTGAAATCTTTTGGTCTTGAAGCAAGGTATGTTATAAATTTTGAAGATCATGTTTGGAATGAGTATTATTCTCCATATTTAAAAAGATGGGTTCATTTGGATTCATGTGAACAATCGTTTGATGAGCCACATATATATTCAATTAATTGGAACAAAAAAATGAGTTATTGTATAGCGTATGGGAGATATACAGTAGTTGATGTTAGCAAGAAATATATTGTTCAAAACCAAATACCAAGAGATAAAATCGATGATTGTGATCTTAATTTCGTGTGTAAGATGATAACAAAACAATTACAAGAAGGGTTGAGTGATTCAGAATTATATAGAGTGTATTGTATGGAAGAACAAGACTATCTGAATTCTATAGAGGGAAAAACAAATAAGGAATCCAACAAAACACCTCATGAGGATAAAATTGGCAGACAAAGTGGTTCAAAGGAATGGACTACAAGTCGTGGTGAAGATGGGAAAACATAAGAGTATGAATCTAAGTAGATAAATAATAAAGATATATTTATAAAAAGTTTATAAAAACATCAGCAAAGAACACACAAACACATACACACATATATATATATGAAATATCACATTTGATCTTCAGAAATGTCTTCTAAAATTGGTTTTGTAGAGAGACCAGAAGAAGTGGCTTGTTCAACTTCTTTAATTGTTTCTAAATTTGTGTTGTTATCACCACTATCATCTGTATCTCTATTTTTCTTTTTACTTAAAGTTTCTTTCCTTTGCTGTCTTTTCTTTAACCTTTTCATTTTCTTTTGATAACTATAAGTCTCCAAATCACCAAACCCATATAATGGTTTAAAAGAGTCTAAGATTCCACAGTCTTCAAAGAAATTTGGGAACAACCAAAATAGACCAACGCTTTTTTCGCCTCTAGTGAACGGGTAGGACAAAATAGCCAAGATCAATCTAATAATGGCAATAACAAAGAAAGCCACGATGATCCATAGAGCTGCAATCGAGATATAATAGGTAGCTCTACGCATCTTCAGTGGCCACAATGGGTAACAGACAAGTGCTAAGATAGTTATGACGATACCAAAGACAATGACGTAGTCCCATATAGACTTAGGGTTATAATTCCAAATATAGTATTCATTTGGTTGTAAGATTGCTTTATCTGTGGGAATCAAATTAGGATAATCTTTGTTTGGTTTTAGATTATGTTCTTTGAGTTCGTTTGAATGTAATTTTTTCACAGGTAAGATGATTTGGTTAGAGATTAACGTAATAAAGATTCGTTTAGCTTTTTCTTCGTCAAATTCATGGGTGTCGGAATTAATAACAGATGGATAGATGTCTGGTTGGTTGGAAGATTTGTTTATATAATCTTTAGAATTCAGAGCTCTTAAGAATCTTTTATAACGAAAAAAGTCAGTTGGATTATTTTGAAATAATCCTTTTCTTTGTTTCAAAACTTCATGTTTACGTAAAACTTTAGCAATTTCAAATATAGATCGCTGTGGAGGTTGTTGTTGTTGCTGTTGCTGATTCATTAGAACAATTCAAATAGGATAAAAGTTGAAAAAAGAATAAAAAAAGTATATATTTTCAGTGAATTGACCTTTCTTGCTACCGGTTCCTTCCTTTCAATGACAACAAATATATTATAACTTGTAAATTAATTTATTCCATATAATGCCATATTAGAGAAACTGTTCCTTTTTACAATATAGTTTAAAACAATCTTTGTTCTATTGCTTGTTTCAATTATTCATTACAAAAAAAAAAAAAAAAAACAAAGCAAGAAAAAAAAAAAAGGAATAATATTTTTGACTTGCAATTTATCATAATGGACGGCACAAAAATAAGAACGAACATTACATCGTATCGTTATTGACGGGACCCTGGAACGAAAAAGCAGAGAGTCAATTGCATTATATAGTATACTAGTAAGTAGCTACTACTTAGTAACGATAATAGTAGGAGTAGTAGTAGTAATAATAATAACGAGACTATATGAGTAACGGAGATTACTTGTTGTTATTATCAAGGATAATCCTATTCTGAAACGTTACGAATGTTTTACAAGTTATTAATCTTTTTAACATGTGAAAGAAGAGAGAGGGAGGGAGAAAAAGTATCTTTAAAAGCGACGTTGGTTATTAATACTTGGTGTAGGAAGAAGTAAAGTGAGCCATTGCCAATTATTATTATTAAATAACGGATGGATAAGTAATGAAGAACAGAGCTTGAAAAAACTACTCAGAGTTTCAATGAAGGGCAATACCAACATCCATTTTTTGTGTTTATGGGAAAGAGTCTCTATTATGGTCTGTGGAAAAGAAAGAATTGTTATATTCAAAGAGGACATACAGGCTATTGTGTATTGTTCTATTCTTGAGTTCTCTTTCCGGTCTGTATTGTTTCCGCAGTTTATTCCATCGAGTTCTTTAGATTTTCGAACAATAAACCGAGAATAGAAAAACAAGATTTTCCCAACTCCCCAGCACCCATGACACAAAAAAAAAACAAAAAAACAAGATAAAAATGGACTGCTAACAATTGTTAAAAATTAATTGGCAGAGAGAAGAAAATAAAAAGTGGAGAGAATGTCTTCCCTCCCACTCCCCCAAAAAAAGAAACTTTTAGGGCTTTCAAGCTGGCTGTTTCTGGTTAGAGTAGGATGGGGGGGGGGGAGAGGTAAGAGAAAAGAAAAAGAACAGAACAGAACAAAACGGAGAAAGATTGGGTTGCAAAAGAATCCTCAATCAAAGCCGCGGAATAAATGCTAAATAAATATCTGTAAAATCAAATGGATTTTATACCAAGAACGTAGAGTTCAATACGAAAATGCAAAGAGAGAAAGAAATTAAAAAAGATGTTGTTTGTTTGTTTGTTTTTCTTGAGTTTCTCTGTAGTGTCGGTCTTTTAAAATGTTTCTCCACTTCATCAGATTGTTTTGTTCTCTCTCTCTCTCTCTCTTGTTCTTTCTTTCTTTTTTATCATGCAGGTTAAGAAAAAAAAAATAGGAAAGGAAAGAAAATAAAATAAAGATGAGGGCGGCTTTTTTCTCTCCAGTTTTATTTTGTGATTCTTTCGAAGCCTTGTTCTTCCTTTAGCAGCCCTTCTAAACTGATGATTGGTTTTTTTTTTTGTTTGTAAAAAATCACAAGATTGTCTCCTCGCTTGTTTTCTCCTCCTTTTCTATAAGGCGAGAGATAATAAACAAAATCTTTACAACAAAAAAAAAACAAACAAAAAAAAAGAGATTGTTTATATTTAAGAATTCGGAGTTATAAACTATAATAAGAACAATAATAATAACAGCAGCAGGTACGAAGTATGAAAAAGTGCATATCCATTTTGTATTTCTTGATATGCACAATCTTGATTTATAATCAATCATAAACGTTATTATAACGTTTTTCGATTAACTTATTCTATTGTAACTAAAGTCGAGTTTACTATAATGGTAAAAATAAAAAAAAAGGCACATTGCTTTATCTTATTATTTTCCTTTTGTTGTTTTGTCCGTATTACGTTTTAGACCTAATAATCTTATTTATCCACATATATATAGGGGTGAGATCTTTCTACATGTTTTACCTTTTTTTGTTTTTGTTCTTTTTTTTTTTTTTGTTGTTGTTGTCGGAAAAAAAGATAGAGAGAGTATGTGATGTGAAAAATTATAGCATATACAAGGTTAAAACCAAAGCATCGCAAATCATCAAACAGTACTTCAGAGATTAACCGAGAAGTAATCTTATGTCTCAATACAGTGACACCTACATTAGTAATAGAGGTGATACAACCTCAACAGATCAAGATAGCGCGGTATCCTCGAACAAGAATGATGAATCTTCTTCAATTCCTATCACTGTACCTACTGCCCCTTCAAAAAATTTGGTCAAATTAACGATGTTTAATAGATTCTTGGGTCAGTTCGACCCTTTCAATTTCATTTTTAATATGGGTATAGGTATTTCATCTAATCTACTATACGCATTCCCCTATCCTGCTCGTTGGTTAAAGATATGTTCCTATATAATGTTTGCTATTAATGTAATACTGTTCGTTTTCCAACAGTTCATGTTCTTCCTACATCTAATTTATTTCTCTAAAAAATATTCAACAAAACAATATTTTGATAAATATTTTAGAAATTTGACCAAAAATGTATTTTGGGGTACTTATCCAATGGGGTTGATCACCATCATTAACTATATCTATTTCTTAGGTAATTATTTCTATTCAAAGGGGGAAATCACAGTGGCTAAACGAATATTTATGTTAGTTTATGTCCTCTGGTGGTACGACATCATTATATCCATGTTTATTGCATGGGGGGTCAGTTTCCTAATCTGGCAGAATTATTATTTCCAAGATGGTTTAGGTAAGTGGAACTTCGAGTTTGAAAAAGTGGCTGCTGAACACTTGAAAAGTGTTTTGCTATTGGCCGTCATTCCATTGGTCGTTGGGTCATCTAGTGTCTCCATCTTCATTATGTCGGATCTGGCTACTATAACGTTGCATAGGAATATCCAACTGTTGACTATGGTCATTGCTACTTTACTTTGGTTGCATGCCGTCATATTCGTGTTCATCCTTGTTGGGATATATTTTTGGTCTCTTTATATCTTTAAGATCCCACCGATGTCCCAAGTGTTCACAATGTTTCTTGTCTTGGGTCCAATGGGACAAGGTGCATACGGTATCCTACTATTGACAAACAATATCCTCCTTTATACACAGACCTATTACCCAAATGATCCAACAAACATTCTGTTACTATCTGTCCCTTGGTCCTTTAAAGTGCTGGGTCTAATCCTAAGCATGTCACTTTTGTCAATGGGATATTTCTTCACTTTCATTGCCCTCCTGGCCATCCTTTCATATTCAAGAAAGAATTATTCCGGTATTAAAGGAGAAAACACACGGATCTATCATTTCCATCAAGGTTTCTGGGGGATGACTTTCCCCATGGGTACTATGTCCCTAGGTTCGAACCAGATATATGTCCAGTATAACAAGTATGTTCCAATGGGTGCGTTTAGAATCATTGGGACGATATACGCTACTGTGGCTATTCTATGGTCAATTTTCTGTTTCTCTAACACTGTGCTCTTGTATGGGAAGAGATCGTATAATGCATTGACACAGCCTGTAGAGTATGTCACAGAGAGTAATGAAATGAAATTGGAACCCATTGTCTCACATGTACAACCAGAGACAGATTTTTCGTTTATGAGAGAAGAAGATGCAGATGCAGAAGAAGCAAGTGTTGTCGATTTGGAAAGACAACAGACTAGAACTAGCGTTGCCTTGTTTGGGAGATCCGCATCACATACGATAGGTTTTGCAGTGCCTCCACTCAACACATCAAATATGTATAGTGTGCAGCAATCAAGAAACAGAATTAACAGAACAAGTACTGCACCACCTTCGTTGAGCGTCTAAATAAAGAACCAATTACCATCTATTAGCATCTTTTTTTTTGTTTTGTTTTATTCATTTATTCACTTTGATAGAAATGATTTTTCTTTCTCTTTTCATTGCATTTATATACTACATAATGACGGTATTTTCTAACGTAAATAATTATATAATATTGTTTATTATCAATTGGGAGGTTCAATCCTCAGTTATTATTTTTTTTTTCCTTACGCCGTGATGCTTGTGTCAACTCTTCATGTTCATGTCTCTCGTTTCTTTTTTGTTTTTTTTTTTCGTCTACTTGCTTTGTTTTACGGTCTTGTTAGCAGACTATCAAATTTTGATCGATGTTTTTTCGTATCTTCGTCAAATAATTAGAAGAAAAAAAAAATAAAGGACATATATGTAGATTCTGTCTGTTACAATACGATTTTTAGTTGTGGTTATCCTATTACAATAGAAGCAGCAATAATATAAGGTTGTCATTAATTAATAATCAATAGGGTTGTTCAAAACAGAATTTATATGCATTATAAATGTTGGTAGATCTCTAAAAGTTTCTTTGATGAGTATCAATTAAATCTTCAATCTATAAAAACTCTGGGAGTGTGAGTATACGTATGTATATGTCCCTTATACTTATATTTTGGTAACCTGACTTGTTTCTTATAATATATATATGTGTGTGTATGTGTGTGTGTATATGTATACATATATCAATGGTTAGGTTAGTATTGACCTGTTTGATGTATGTTGCTTGTTAAGTCCTATTGTCGAAGATAGTAAATAACAAAGTAGTATAAAATCATATATAGATAAAGATGAATACAAATGCCACAATTACTTCGGACTTAAACTCGTTAGATTCTTCCTCTGATTCGATAAATGAAATAAGAATAGAGAACTCCAATATTGATTCAAGCACTTTTAATCAAGACGACCTCGAGAAAAATGACAACAACAACAATAATAATAATAATAATGATAATAGTGATAAGAGAGGTATCGATCACATAGAGTATGAAAAAGTTCCTATGTTTAGGAGATTTTTGGGCCAATTCGATCCATATCTTTTTATATTCGTTATGGGAGTTGGTATATCTTCAGATTTACTATATTCTTTTCCATATCCTGCTCATTGGTTACGTATATGTTCATACATTATGTTTGCCATGGCCTCCCTCTTATTTATATCATTACAAATTATGTGGCTCTTACATTTCCTCTATTTCACTAGAAATTATTCCAAAAAACAATACTTTAATAAATATTTCAGAAATTTATCTAAAAATATCTTTTGGGGTACTTACCCGATGGGATTAGTCACTATAATAAATTATTTAAATAACTTAGCTAATTATTTCCATGAAAATGGTAGTTTTATTGTATCTAGAAATTTAATGAGACTTGTCTATATCCTTTGGTGGTATGATATAATAATATCAGTGTTTATTGCATGGGGGGTCACATTTATAATATGGCAAAATTATTATTTCCATGATGGATTAGGTCAATGGAATCGTCGTTATGAAAAGATGGCTGCAGAACATTTGAAGAGTGTTTTATTACTGGCCATCATCCCAATGATTGTGGGCACCGCATGCTCTTCAATCTTCACAATGTCTGAATTGTTTACTATCACTTTTAATAGAAATATTCAATTATTGACTATGACAATAACCGCATTGATTTGGTTACACGCTATCATATTTGTTTTTATTATCTTATTCCTTTATTTTTGGTCGCTTTATGTCTTTAAAATTCCACCAATGTCTCAAGTATTCACCATGTTTCTTGTCCTGGGTCCTATGGGACAAGGTTCTTTTGGAATTCTGCTATTAACAAATAATATAAAATTATACGTTGATAGATATTATCGTCCTTTAACAGATAATACAGAATATAACATTTTATTAATTTCAGTACCTTGGTGTTTCAAAATTATGGGGATGATAACATCCATGGGGCTTTTATCGATGGGATACTTTTTTACAATAATATCATTGATAGCCATTATTTCATATTCTAGAAAAAAAGATTGCACAAATACACAAACATCATCATCATCAAGTCGTATTTATCATTTCCACCAGGGGTTTTGGGGTGCTACTTTCCCCATGGGGACAATGTCATTAGGATCTTATGAGTTATGGGTTCAATATGACGATTACGTACCACTTGGAACATTCAGAGTCATTAGCACCATATATGCGATAGTTTGTGTTTTGTGGACATTATATTGTCTTGTTAACACTATCGTACTCTACAGCAAACGCAGTTATCATGCATATAAAAGCAGGAACTCTTTGCTTCCAGTGAAGAAAAACGAAATAGAATTGGAATCTATCGTGTCTGGAGTAGATCCAGAGACAGATTTTTCCTTTATGAGAGAAAATGATGATACTAGTGAAACTTTGTCCTGTGGAGAAGAATCAAAAATTAAACTCTAACAATGGCCTAGCTTATTGAGTTGAAGCCAGTGAATAAATTATCCATTATAGATTTGATATATTCACTAAAGACCTGTTTAATTTACACAGGCAGTTTTTTTTTTTATTTTTATTTATGTAGACATCTTTAGCATATCTATTATATTCCTTTTTCATGTCATTATTTCTTCCTCTCTCCTTTGTAATAACAGTTGTAGTATTGCTTACTTAGTAGTTTACAGGTAATCACTAAGACACATCATATCATTGATTATAAAGATTCATTTGTTCAATTATTCATGCATATATCCTTCTACCCCCATACTAATTGATTCTGTCTGCTGTTGCATTAGTCATCTTCCTCTAAGTAAATAATTTTGGTTTATTTTGTGCTTACTCAGCATGCAAAATGTTGTTGTTGTTTCTTTTTTTTTTTTGTTTTATTTCATTACATAATACAGAAGGATGAGGCTTGTATTTTCGAAACGAACTGGGATTATAAATATAGATAAAGTTGTATTAATATCGAGTAAAAACTTCATTCTGTTTCTGTTTCTCAGGTTAGAAAGCACGGACACTCTACAGTAATAATATAACTACTTTAGTTATCACTCTTTATCACATGAATAAAACAGTATCAAAAAATATACTCAAGAAAATGGCTCCTATCGTTAAAAAACATTATGATTATATTGTTATTGGTGGTGGTTCCGGTGGTGTTGCATCATCTCGTAGAGCTGCTTCATATGGCGCACGCACATTAATTATTGAGGGGAAACGCCTAGGTGGTACTTGTGTGAATGTTGGCTGTGTTCCAAAGAAAGTTATGTGGAATGCCTCAGATTTAGCTACTCGGGTATTGCAAGCTAATGAATATGGTTTATTCCAACAATATCCATTGACTAAAGAAAACTTGACTTTCAATTGGGAACAATTTAAAGTTAAAAGAGATGAATATGTTAAAAGATTAAATGGGATCTATGAAAGAAATTTAACTAAAGAAGGTGTCGATATCGCTTTTGGTTGGGCTAAATTTAACAAGGATGGTAATGTTGAGGTGATGAAAGAAGATAACACTGTGGAAGTTTACTCTGGTGATAAGATCTTGGTTGCCACTGGTGGTCAACCAATCTTCCCGTACAACGTTCCAGGTTATGAACATGGTATCAGCTCAGATGGATTTTTTGAATTGGAAAAACAGCCAAAGAAAGTTGTTGTCGTTGGTGCTGGTTATATTGGTGTGGAATTAGCTGGTGTTTTCCATGGGTTGGGTACAGAGACCCATTTTGTTATTCGTGGTGAAACTCTCCTAAGAAAATTTGACGAGTCTATTCAACATACTGTCACTGATCATTATATCCATGAAGGTGTACATATTCATAAATTGTCAAAAGTAACTAGAATCACTAAAGACCCTGAAACCAAAAAATTGACTGTTGAAATTAATAACGGAGAAACTATTTTGGAAGATATTGATGAACTGATTTGGACCATTGGTCGTAAATCATTGTTGGGTCTTGGTTTAGAAAATGTTGGTGTTAAATTAAATGAAAGGGATCAAATCATCGTTGATGAATATCAGAACACTAATGTAAAAAATATCTTTGCATTAGGTGATGTTGTGGGGAATGTGGAATTGACTCCTGTCGCTATTGCTGCAGGTAGAAAATTGTCTAATAGATTATTTGGTCCGGAAGAGTTCAAGAATGATAAATTGGATTATAGTAATGTGCCAAGTGTAGTTTTCTCACATCCAGAAGCTGGTTCTATCGGTTTAACGGAGGCTAAAGCTATAGCCAAATATGGACAAGAAAACTTGAAGATCTACAACACAAAATTCACAGGGATGTATTATTCAATGTTAACCAACAAATCACCAATTAGATACAAATTGATCTGTGCTGGTCCAGAAGAAAAGGTTGTTGGTTTACATTTAGTTGGAGATGCATCAGCTGAAATCTTGCAAGGTTTTGGTGTGGCTATTAAAATGGGTGCCACTAAGAAAGATTTTGACAACTGTGTGGCTATCCATCCAACTAGTGCTGAAGAATTAGTCACCTTACGTTAAAGAATATAATCAAATTACTATAAATAAATGGATATAGATATGATTAAATAACAACTATAATGAAAAAAAAAGAGCAAATGTAAATAAAAAAAAAAAGAATAAAAATCAAATGAAAGCTATTCTTGATTTTTTTTAAGTGGCGTCTATATAATTGATGAATGAAGGAATCTATATGTGTATTTATTTTGTATTATCTTTATCTAATATGGGAGTATCCGTACCCTCTGTTTTTATATTATTTGCATCATTAGGGATATTTGTAGTAGTGGTGGTACTAGCAGCAGTAATAGTAGTTGGGGTTGTCGAAGAAGTTAATGGTTCATTTTTTCTAATCTGTGTATCTGGTGAATTTATATCACTTGTTGAGAAATTAAAGAATCTATTGGTTAAGGGAGTTTGTCCTATCCCTATATATGGGGTCAGTCCTGTATTACCATTATTTGGATCATATCCTTGTGCTGCTAAAACTAGAGATGATGAGGAAGATGATGATACGTCATTAATACTGTTACTTCTATTGTTGTTACCATTGTTATTTACAGTGGTAGAGTTAGTAGTACTTATATTGGAATTCGACGTTGATGTGTTTGTAGTATTAGTATTATTAGTAGGACAAATAGGGTTAGGTGGTGCTATAAATTTAGTTCCTGTGTTCTGTGCGCCCAGGTTCAAATTCCAATTTGAGAAAACAGTGGGTGATGGAATCATCAGATCGTTAATATATTTAGAAGGTAACGACCCAGATAGGAAAGAACTATTATTATTGTTGTTGTTATTGTTGTTGTTGTTGGTGGTGTTAATGTTTGAAGCGTTCCCATTGTTGGTAGAAGAATTAGGAGTAGATGCAAGAGAGTATATAGAAGATGGGGTTTTATTTGGTATATTTTGTTGAGGATATCTTTGAGAAGAGTTAATTTTATTTATATTCAATTTTAAACCGAATTTATTAGTACTATTTTTGGTGTTTGTTGAACTGGCTGTTTTAGAGGAAGTAGTGGTGGTTACATTATTGGTCGTTGTTTGAACCAATGGAGGATGAAAATTAGAATTTTGTAAAGGTGTAGCAATATATGGAGACATAGCAGAGAGAGGCGGAAGACCATTACTAAAAGAGAACGTAGTACTACTATTTGACATTTTTGAAGCGCTCGTAGCCATGTTATTTATGTTTATTTGATTATTGTTCAGTAAGGTTGATGAGTTAGAATCTTTATTCTTTAAAATGCTTGATTGTTTAGTTGAAAGATTAATGTTTTGGTTATTTATATTTGTTATATCTGGAGACAGTACTCTATAATTTTGTGGAGATGTGTTACCATAGATATTTGAATTAATCTCGGAGAATTCATTTTTAATAGAATTGGTTGATTTTGTTATATTACTGTGTGGTATTTGCACTCTTAGAATAGGACGGGAAGATAATTTTTTTTGCGCATTGGAAGAAGTGGAAGTGGACATAGAAGATAGATTTGAATTGGAGGTTGAGTCTAAAGGAGATAATAATTTTGCATCTTTTGAAGCGGACGAAGAGTTTGAATCAATAATATTTGAAAGAGAGGTTTTATTAGCTATGGAACTAGTGTTTGTGGTAGAGTGAGAAGTATTATTTAATCCGATTCTGAACTTTTTATTTAAATGATTAGGATTCGAATGTGAATTTGTTAACAGATGCAAAGATCTCTTAGACCTATGCTCTGTTGTACTTGTAGCTCCAGCAGTTGTTGTACTGGTAGTTGTAGCTGTAGTTGTAGTTGTAGTGGTGGTGGTATGATTACGGTCATGGTTATGATTATGATTATGAATACAATTTTTTTTAGTAAAATTTTTACCATAAAAACTCGGATCCCTAATATCATGTAACAAAGATTTATCATTTTGATAATGGTCCAATAAATCACTTGTATCAACTGAAGAAAACTCGTAGAAAGTGTTGTTATGACCTAATATAATTAGAGTCACATCGACCTGACATAACACTGCCAATTCGTGTGCCTTTTTAAATAGACCTGCCTTTCTTTTAATGAACGTGACAGTTCTATTTCTTTCATCTGTAATGGGTTCAATTTCAATTTTCCTTCTACCCATATTTGTTGATAAGATGTGTATATGGATGAGATATAATTTGTATATGATTGTCTAATTTAAAATTCTTTTGCTATGGAGAAAAAAGGAAAGAAGGAATGAATGAATGAGTTTGATACAAGTCTAAATTTCAAGTATCCCACAAGTAAAATAAATAAATATATGTATATATATATATATAATGATATAAAAACTATTCTTCTTTTTCTTTTTAGTTTTATTGTTGTTGTTGTTAAAAATTGTGAGGCCTTCTAGTATGTTGTTCTGTTGATTGTTTATTTATGTCAAAAATCAGTGGGGCAGTATAACGATATAAATATTAGAGTCTAACCGATCTGTCAATTGAACTTTTCCATAGATTGGATCCATTCACATGACGTATCAAAACAATTTGAAAGAGATCTACTTCTTTTTTTCCTTTCTTTTTTTTTTCCTCTCTCTCTCTCTCTCCCTCGACGGAAATCTGTGGGTTTTTTTTTTATTCAAAAAATTTTCCCTTTCTTCTCTCCCTCGAAGGAAAAAAAAAAAAAAAGAAAAAAAGAAAAAAAGAAAAAAAGAAAATAAAGGAAAACAATCAAATGATTAAATGTAATCAGATTTCCCGTTTGGGATAGATTGTGGTTGCTAAAAATAGATCATTTTCAGGACAGAGAGGTACTATTATTACCACTAACAAACGCCTCATCATTCAAAATATCTCTGGTAGTTTTGAGTGTATGGTCTTGATATATTTCATATTCCATATATTACATACATAACACCATATGTGTTTATAGATGTTTGGAGGGAGATAGATGGAGACAGGTCAAAGAAATGGTAATAAATGGCATTGGATTATAATGACAATCGTAAGTTCAGACAGGAGTTCTTATTTTTTTTTCTTTCTCTGTCTATGTACAATTTATAACAGTAATGCTTCAAGATGAAATAGACACACTGACCAACACACAAACACAAACACAAGAAAAAAGAAAAGAAAACTATATGGGTTCATATTACCCAGTAATTAATCAATTAAGGAACTAGTAAAAAGAGCCGTAACAGATATCAAGACATCGTAGCCAAACCCGATAGTCCTCTCCTCCCACTTTGTCTATTTGTGTCTCTTTCTCTTTCTCTCTCTCTCTTTTCTTTCTTTCTTCCTCTTCCTCCTCCTCCTCCTCCTTGCTGCAAGAGCTATAATATCCGAAAAAGAGGGAACCCGAGACTGAACGAGCACACAGAAAGAAAGAAAAGAGAGGGAAAAAATTCGTTGCAACACCACCGTAAACTATTCTCTGGCTCTGTATGTGTATGTGTATATGTGTGTGTGTATCGTCGTTATGGCTACCGGGTCTGTTCAGTTTACAAACGAGACTTTACTGAAAGAAGAGAACTCAAAAAAAAAAAAAAAAAAAAAGGAGAGAATAGATGAATACATAATATGGTAAAGTAGGATATACCTGTTAATATCGATAAAATCTAATAACTATCAAATCAATATTTCCTCGTTTCACTGTGCCTACCATTTCTGCTCATCTCCATATTAGTCATCTCGCAAATATTATATATATATATATATATACTCTGATCCTTTATCTCCTCCTTTTTTCTATGTAACATGTCTACACTTTTTCATTTATCTGTCTTATTGCTTTTCTTGTTTCTTTCTATTTGATTTTTTCTATCTATGTATATCTATCTACTGTCTTGTAAAATACTGCAAACATACACATACATATACACACACAAAAAAAAATAAAAATAATATACACACAAACACATATACTTAGATTTCTGTACAAATAAGTTTACGTGCTAGCATATATAAAAATATATCTAAAAGATTCTCAAAAAAATAAAAGTTTGATTTTTCATAATAACAATTCGTCATGTCATTTTTAAAATGGTCTTATCCAGACGAACCCATTGATGGATACTGGGGTCCAACTACTTCTATAATAGATTGGTGTGAAGAAAACTATGTTGTATCTCCATATATTGCAGAATGGTCAAATACAATATCTAACTCAATGTTCTTAGTCACTGCTACCTATTCCACATGGTGTGCTTATCGTAACGGATTGGAATTTAGATTTTTATTAATTGGGTTGGGTTTTGCACTTGTTGGTGTTGGTTCTTGGTTGTTTCATATGACTTTAAAATATAGATTTCAATTACTGGATGAATTGCCAATGGTTTATGCTACTTCTATACCTGCATGGAGTGTCTTTTGTGAATTTAATTGGAAGACTTGGAGAGCTAACACAAAACAAGCCTCAAAGAAAAGAAAGCTGCTTTTTGCACTGGCTGTCTTCTCATTCACCACTATTCTAACTTATATGTATCTAGTATGGCATGTTGTTTTATTGTTTCAAGTATTGTATGGGATCTTAACTTTGACTGTAGTGGCCATATCAAGTTCTTTTGCAATTTTGCTAGATGCTAAAGATCCTTTAGTCAAAAAAAATCTTTATACCACTATGGGTATAGGTATTGTAACTTTCTCCTTAGGTTTTATCTTTTGGGAGTTGGACCAATTGTTTTGTCCCCTATGGATCCATATAAGAAGAGATTATCTAAAGTTGCCATTGGGTGTTCTATTGGAATTACACGGTTGGTGGCATCTTTTAACTGGGATTGGTGTCTATTCTTATTTAGTGTTTTTACATTATTTAAGAGTATTGAATTTACAGAGAGGTGATCAGTATACATTCATTTGGAGATGGGGTGTTATACCCGAGATTATTAAGAATGATCTTGCCATCAATACAAATTATTCTTTACAATTCTGGGGTCCATTTGAAACAGAGAAAAATAGTGAGAATCAGAAATCTACTCCACACAACAATAGTTCTAATTCTAATAGTAGTACAGATGCTCAAGATATCATCGAAACTAGCGAAAATTGATTGTTTACTCATTTTTTTGTTTTTTCTTTCTTTGATGTTTTACTCTATTTCTATTTGTTAGTGGCTAATTTTTTACATATAATATTATGTAAATTAATGTTGTTGTTGTTGTTGTTCTTTGGTTCTCTTTTCCTTTTGTTTGTTCTTTATTTTATTGTCATTTTTCATACTTATAAATCCATTCATATACATATACATATACTTTTATCATATATTCATCTTTAAGTTTTAAATATACAACTTTTAAAGTAAACTTTTATGCACAATAAACTTCATTTCTCTTTTCTTTTGCATATATATATATATATGCATATATGTATGTATTTGTTTTTTTTTTTTTTAATCCCCTAAACACACCATATTTGTTATATGTACGTATAGATATACGTATATTATATACTCTTAAATAATACACTTAGACATATATGGACCATCTAATTCATATCCCAATTTTGCATAATAATTTCTAACACCGACACCCGATATAACAGATAATTTCTCACTACCATGTTCCTCTCTAGCAATTCTTTCCGCCTCTTCCATCAATAATGTACCAAAACCTTGATGTTGGAACTTTCTTGGATCACGTGAATGTAATGGTACTACAGAACCATAGACATGCAATTCTCTGACTATAGATGTTCTCTGTGATGTGAACTCTTTACGATATGTATATTTGGATGAACATTTTCTTAATCTTAATAAACCAATCAATATATCTTTCTTTGGATCCTCATAGGATAAAAAGGTTTCCCATCCACCGTTGGCATAATAGTCTCTTCTAATCAACTCCACTTGATCTGGTGACACTTTATGATGAACTTCTTGAATACCAACTTCTCTGGTACGAACATCTCTACACGTGGTACCAAAATCTTTCATTCTGGCTAATGCCAATTCTCTTAAATTACCATTATCTACACCGGATGTTACCAATGGCATTGGAATATCTCTTTGGACACGATAGATTCTTGTCCATGGGGGTACTAGTGCAAGTATTCTTGCTACAAGGTCAACTAATGCATTAGCATTATACGACTTATATCTACCAGTCTTCCATAATTCATATAGCCCGGTACCTCTAATAACTAAAGTTGGGTAAATCTTTAACCCATCGGTTCTGAATGCTGGGTTCTCGAAATATTCCTTAAATTGTTCTAGATCTCTTTCCATACCAACATTAGGTAGATCTGGCATCATGTGTGCAACCACTTTATACCCGGCATCTTTAGCTAGACAGAAGATCTCCGAGACAGCTTTCACCGTATGACCTCTATTTGTGTCTCTTGCTACATCTTCATACACAGATTGAACACCAATCTCCAACCTGGTACAACCGTACCTTAACATATCATTCAAATGGGTCTGTGTACAATAATCTGGTCTAGTTTCAATAGTGATACCTACACATTTCGTTAAACTTTGCTGAGAGTAACGGATAGCTTCATCTAAATCATGACCATTAAAGCCAGATAACGCATTATGTAATTGGGTAATAAAATCTTCTCGATATTCAGTGGGTAATGACATAAATGTACCACCCATGATAACATATTCGACTTTGTCAATAGAATGACCCAATTGTTTCAGTTGTTCCACTCTCCCACGTGCTTGTTCATACGGATCGTATCTAGCTCTAATGGCACGCATAGATGTTGGCTCATAACCAGTATAAGATTGTGTGGAGTACTCAAAGTCTGAATCGGGACCACCAGGGCAATAAACACAGATATTACCAGTATAAGCAATATGAGGACAACGATGCGGTTTACACATAACAGCCACTACAGCAATACCAGAGGCAGTTCTGACCGGCTTGGCTCGCAATTTGGGTAAAAGATACTTCTTGTATTGGTCAGGTATGGAATTAATGATATCTGTCAGTCTTGGCTGTTGTTTCAATTTATATTTCTTTGAATATTTGGTGATTAATCCATTCAAATTTATTTCTCTTGTTGATCCATTTGTTAGGGATTGAGTCAACTCCAAAGTCACATCACTACAACATTGGATAAATCTTTCCTTTTCAGGTGCTAAGTTCTTTGTTTGGTTAGTCTTTGGACCTTTCCCACGGCGACCCATCTCTCTTATCAATTGAACGGTTGTGGTTTATTTTATGTTTGCTATTGTTTTACTTTTTTTTTTTTTGCAGTTTCTTTAAGATCAGAAGCTACTATAAAGTTATTTCAATGAGTGATATAGAGGGACATAAGCCAAGTAATTAGCTGATTACATGTCTTGGCTTCCCATTCCACTTGTATCTCTGCATTTTGGAAAATTCTCATGAGAATTTTCCAACGATTTCTGTTCATCGGTCCCTTTTCGTTCATGACGACATAAGCATGAGGGAATGAAAGTTGAAAATTTCCTTTGCAAAAGACAATTGTAACAAGAGGCAATCTTTGACATTATTACAAAACCTCTTATGAAGGATAAAAGAAGGAAATGTATGTAGGTGCATACATTAAATAATAACAGGCGTTCTTCTAATAAGAATAAACATCAGGTCCCAAGTTACATGAAAGATATTAGTTTACTGAATCCTACTTTTTATAGACCTTAACTTTTTGACCTCAATTTATTGCTTTTAAAAGAACAAGAAAGTAGATCGTGTGGATATGACACCGGAGGCAAAGAGAAGAAAAAATCAGAAAAAGAAGTTAAAACAAAAACAAAAGAAGGCAGCTGCAGTTGCAGCTGCTGCTGCAGTTTCTGCTACTGCCAGTGCTGATACAGGTGTTACTGACGTATTAACAGTAACTGCTGATGCAGATTCCATGATTACAGAAAACAATACTTTAGATTTGACTAGTAACACAGTTAGTGACGAAGCAAACATGAATACAGGATCTGATTTGTCATTAGATAAAGATAATATTATTCAAGAAGAGAAAGGGGAAACTACGATACTAGATCATAAAGAGGAAGGAGAAGACTTGAAAGATGGATCGCAAAGAGCAGCTAAAGTAGTTGAAGAATCATTATCAGAAGTTGAATTACGTCAGTTAACCTCTGATGAAGACGTACAAAAACAAGAAGTAGACCAACATAATGAAGTAAATGAAGTAACAAGCCAGGCGGGTGATGAAGAGTCATTAAATAAATATAATGAAGAGGTAGTTAAAGGAAATGATTTAAGTGAAGAACCAACTGATATTAATAATTCAGAAAATAAACTAGTGCAACAAAGCGATGATCTTGATGAAATAATCAACAAACCGGAAGAAGTACAAAGTGAAACAAATATAGAGATCCGTGAAGATAAAGAAATAGGCCAGGTCACGTCAGCAAAGGACGAACTGACCCAAAACGAAAACCAGTTTGTTAAATCGGTAGCTACAGATACTAAAAATAATGAATCTCTGTCCACTCATATTGTTCTACAGATTGAAGACGTAGCACCCCAGGAAGAAGAAGAAGAAGAAGAAATACAAACCCAAGAAAATTGGCAGCAGTCGTCTGTCGTTAATCTAAATAATGAAAATGTTGAATCTCCAACCATGATTAATGCAAAAGATTTGTCCACAAATTCTGGTGCAAATCAAAATGATGAACTGGATCTTTCACATGAAGAAATTGCACTAGGACAGCATGA
Source organism: Arxiozyma bovina (assembly GCA_023309525.1). Lineage (NCBI taxonomy): Eukaryota > Fungi > Ascomycota > Saccharomycetes > Saccharomycetales > Saccharomycetaceae > Arxiozyma > Arxiozyma bovina. The sequence goes on along the minus strand of JAKZLQ010000155.1, from coordinate 283,893 downwards.
ATCATTCTCAAAAAATCATTTTACTGAACAGGAATCTACAAATGAAGACATATTTGAGTCAAGTCTGCGTGATGAATTATTGTCGTGGAAACAACAAGAAAATGTACATCAAAATGAAGAGAAATCATCTCTCCAAAATCATACTGATGAACATACTGAAAAGGAATTAGAACCAGCAGGAGAACTGGATGACCTTTTTGGCAATGAAAATAACGAAGAGTTTTTACCTTGGATTGAAACTAATACTAACAAGGAAACAGAAATTAGTAATAATGTAATTGACCATACTGTAAATTCAAATAATGACTCTGTGATTTTAACAAATTATAATGAACATGAAAACCTCCAAACAGATAATGATATTAGACAAATGGACAACACACCTGGACTATTTGGCAAGGATATAGATCAACATGATAAAATTCGTTTACATGAAGCAATTGACAATGCCCCTTCTTCCCCAGTAACTTCTGTTACACCTACAGTCGAACCTGGCAGTGATTCGTCTACAAAAATTAAACCAGAACATTCGCAATCCACTGTCAATGATTCCTTTAAGAAATTCTCTTTCTTAAAAGATGATGATGATCTTTTAGATGATGATGACGATAGTTTCTTAGAATCTGAAGATGAATTGGTAATTCAGAATGACAATGGATCTGAAAGCGTTATATCAAGTGAAGGGATTATATTAGATAATACATCTCGTAATAACTCAAAGAGACATTTTCATACAACTTCTAAGTATACACCCAATGATTCTGATATGATAATATCTAATCAAAACACTTTACCAACTCAGAGTGGTACAGTTGGTATTGTTCTTCCTCAACAAATTAATAATATCTCTGAGTCAGCTTTCAATATCCAGCCTTCTCAAAGCTCTACCATTCAATTGCCAAATCAGGACTTAATTAGACCATCTATGAGCTCTCAAAATGCACAGAATGTCATTGAAAAACTTGCTGTTGAAAAGAAAAAGTCGGATGCTTATGACTTTCCAATGGATTTGATTGTGGACAAGGTAAAACCGGTTCATGCTAAGCCTGTCGGGGTTCCAAGTCCTGTGTTAAACAATACATCATTTTTACCGAAGAAATCGTCAAGAAATGCGTCTATTTCTATTCGATCTACATCTGGTTACCAATCTTTGGATGCTGTGTCTAATATACCAATGCCTGTAAACCCATATGCATCAATTGCTAAAAAAGAAACTACCTCGAAACAATTGTCCCCTCCAACAGGTCCTATTGGAGTAGTTCCTCCATCTATTAATTTTTCCATCTCACCAACTTCTTCAATTAGTAACAATAATATGACCTCTTCTACGAATGCTCCGCCATTGCAAGGAAATGTAAGAAATTTCAGTAACAAAACATCTACACCTATTGTTCATCCAAATACAAAGCCAAGCATATATGCTCCACAAACAGGAGTCAATACTGCTCCTCCAAAGAAGACATCACAATCATCACAATACACACCACAATCATCAACAGTACTACAACCAACTCAAGCTCTACCTTCTCAATACAGCTTTCCTACATCTAATGCTAATCCACCTAGGTCGATATCAATCTCACCGGTTAACACTAATTTGAATTATACTTCGTCTGCATCAAGAGGGAATCATGCAAGAAAAAACTCTAGTTTGTATTCTCCAAATAGTAATGAGATTTCGTCAAGATATGCGCCAACGGTTCACCCTCAGTATCAACATCAACTAGAGACTATTCAATCTGATTCCATTCCACAGCAGTTTCCCGCCGCACATACCTATCCTAAACCAACTACAATAAAAAAAACTGTTCCACAAGTAAATTCATTTGGAATTTCTCATCAATATCCCTCTCGTCCAATTAATAATAATGAAACATTGGAAAAAACAAAAGCTACTTCACAACAAGATTCATACGTCAATTGTCAAGTGAGTGATATGGGTTTGTCCCAATCTGTTAATGGAGAAGGTTATAACAATAAACAACTTGGATATCAGTCTAACAAGGTAATATCAGAAGTTGATAATAATACCTTGCTTTCCCGTCAATTCCCTCTTTTCCAATTTAGTTCTTCTAGTAAAATTGTGTATGGTATCCCTGTGTCTATGGGTGGTTACGGTACTACTACTTCGGTGGTCAACTCACTGAAAATCATCAATTTGGATTCTATTGTTAAACCTGATCCTATATTGAAGTCATTTCCGGGGCCTTTAATACAGAAAACTAAACGGAAAGATGTTGAAAAGTGGTTGTCTACAATTATTGAAGAAATAAATTTAGATACAAGTTCGGATGAATATTTGGTTTGGAAAATTCTTCAGATCAAACTCTCCGATAGTTATTCAACTGATGACATATCAGAGGCTATTTATGACACATCTGAATTGCAGAAATATTTGTCTCAACCATTTAATCTAAATTTTTCTCAACCAAATGCCTACAGATTAGATAATATTGGTCAAATGAGGGTTCTTGCTTCACTTCAAGTTGGTGATCACAATGCAGCTTTACAAAACGCGTTGGTTCATAAGGACTATACTATGGCACTATTAATCGGGTCTCTAATTTCTAAAGATAAGTGGGTAGATGTAGTTGATTCGTATTTTGCTGAAGAGGTTAATAATCCTACGTGTGTCAATTTATTGTCGCTTATATTCCAGGCTTTTATGGGGAATTCTAAAACAACGATTGAGAAATTTTACTCAAACAACGAGAAGGCAGCATGGCTTCTCGATAACTGGAGAACTGTTGTCGCTGCAGTTCTGAAACATTGTAATGATTATGATAATACCAATAAAATTCCTCCAGTTATTATAGAATTTTTTGTTGAACTTGCCATCTTTTTATATCACAAGGGACATAAACATGTTGCATCTGTTTTATTTATGATTGTCGATATACCATTAACTACTATACCAGTTCTGAGGGATTCAGATGTGACCTTCACCTATATTGGGAATCCTACATCTGTACAAAGTATTGTGTGGTCAGAACTTTATCAATACTATTGTGTGACACAAAATTCCAAATTGTCGAACTATGATGAACTGTTGCTCCAGAAAATCTATCATGGTATGTGCCTACAAGAACAGGGACTTCCTAATTTGGCTACTAAATATTCTGATTATGTTGCTTCCCGACTAAAGCAATTAAATAAGAAAGATGTTATCTCTCTTAACTTATCTAGCAAGTTGGAAGAACTACAAAGTCGTTTAGTCGGTTCTAATTCTGGTTGGTTACTTAAGCCCAAATTAAGTAGTGTTTGGGGACAATTGGATAAATCCTTTAACAAGTACATTGGGGGTGATGAGGATACATCACCAACTCCTAGTGATACGTTTGGTAAATACATGGTAGGAAATGAAGAAATCATAAAATCATCTCCTAGTAACGTCTTTAACAACTACGTTGGTGGTAATTTAGAGACCTCTTCTGCTGCCGTAGGCATTAGTAAAACTACAAGCAGGCCTATTGTATATTCTCCAAAGAAACATAGCTTGGTCAAAAAACCTATAGAAAGATCACCATACATTCCTATGTCACAAACATTATCCACTTCTAATGTACTAGAAGGGATAAAATCTTCCCCAGTTAAATCTACCATGTATTCACTTCAGACAAATAATTCCGTTCCAGTAAATCTCTCAAATCATTTTAATTCTATGGAATTAACAAAACAGAATGATCATGAAATTCCAACTTCCATGGTTTCTAAAACAGGGAATGAACCTCTGGAAGAACTTAGTGTACCAACATTGCAACCAAAAGAGGCAGATGTTGCAGACTCTCTAATAGAAGATGTACCTACTGAATTACAGTCGGCACAATACCCAATACCACTGCCAGTTGATAATAGTGATGCTTCTCTTCTAGCAAACTCTGATATTGCAGAAATTTCTAAGGATCAAAGAAATATTCTTTATCATCAAATTAATGATTTACCTCAGCAAGAAGTTGAAAATATGAGTCTAGGCAATCCTGTAGTTGATATTGATAATTCTCAACTATTGAAAAATGATAGTGTAGAAATATCTATACAAGAAAATGAAACTTCTCTTCCACCTGTATCAGAATCCAACTCCCTTCCAACTGATGCTAAAATGTTTTCTTCTAATGCTATACGTGATGATCTATCCTACAGTATGGAAAATGATATTGAACCCGTTACAGAGGCTTGTAAAGAGACTGTTTCAGCATTTACTACACACACTACTTCAGATTCAGTAGAAAATTCTGTCATTCCATCTCCAGGAACACTTACTGCTACTTCAATTCAAGCAGAAGAGAATGATCTTCCACCTCCACCGCCACAAGGGTCGACTTCAATTCCATTAGTCCAAGTACCAGCTGCAGAGACGATGAATGAGTCCGTCAAACACAAACCTTCCTTTGATTCTACAGATTATAATAATGATACAGTTGCTGGTATGGGTCTAAATAATATAGATAGTTTTGAGCCTAGAATAAGACCATCATCATCTGTGGTACAAGGTATTCCATCGGTCAAAACTTCAGAGGAAGTCAATGTTCAATATAATGATGAAGTTGAGGATGATTCGACTGAAGATGAGGATGAAGAGACTGTTGATACTAAGATGGATATTGAAACTAAGAGAAAAGAAGAAAAGAGTAATACCAGTGTTCAAAAAGGAGGATGGTTCAGTTGGTTGAAGAAAGATCCTAATGAGAAAAAAGTTGTGAAAGCTAAGTTGGGTCATCAAAATAACTTTTATTATGATGAAAAGTTGAAACGTTGGATCAATAAGGATGCCACAGAAGAAGAAAAAAAGAAAATGCAAGAATCAATGGCACCTCCACCTCCACCAATTGTGAAACGTAAGAACACAGCAGTAAAAACGACACCTCGTCCTAGTTTCAGTCATCCAAACACAAACCCTGTATCATCTGCACCATCTGATCCACCTTTAAGTACAATTTTACCAGTTAATCCTCTTTCTGGTCAGCCTATTATTCAGACATCTAACAATATTTCTACTTCTACTTCTGCAGAAGGTTCTATTACACCTAAGCTTCCTCCATCTATAAATGGTAACAAACCTATTAATTTGGCCGGTAAGACATCAAATGGTTTAGATGATATTTTGAATATATCTGCAGGTACAACGGTAAGTAGAAGGAAAAAGAAACCAGGTAGAGGTTATGTAAATGTAATGGAGAATAGATAAGTTATGTAGAAGTTGTTGGCAGATTCAAATTAATAATGCCAGTTATGGCAGAAGCATGTAGCATATGTTTTATATATAGTCTATAAATACACTGATAAACAGCTTTTTTAAATCATTTTATTTTTTTCATATACGTAAGAAAGTATAAATATGTAATTATAGTTAAATAAAAAAAAGAAAGAAAGAAAGAACGGAAAGTATTGGCGGCTATAAGTATGTTTGATAACAAACTCAATTTAAAATAAATCAGCTAGAACGAAGCAATAGAGTTTCTTGGAGGGCATAATAGATAATGAAAATTATAGTTGACGTAGAATTGAGAGAATCAGCAATGAATTTAATCTTACAACACATTAATGAAGAAAGATCCAAAAATAAGAGTGAGATGAGGGAGGGTGGTTTGGAAGAAGGTGTTCAAAGATATTTAACAATATTTCAAGAAGTGATTCAAAAAAGGTTAAGGGAGTGGTCTAACCAGAATACTAAGTATGACTTAATCAATCAGGTTAATGTATTAATGAAAGAAGAGAAAACTTTAGACATTAGTGACCCGCCAACCAAAACCCAACTTTTGATAATCAAAAGTTTTTTAAAAGTAATCTATCATCAATTTTATACAAACAGGAATGATTTCCATTCTAACGAGGGAAATCATAATTTACTTTTTTCAATTTTTGTCAACAAGATTGTATTAGAAGAATCAACTAATGAACTTCAAGATCAAGGTATATTTATTGAATCTAATATCCCTTTAGAGTCTATTATAACTTCCTTATTAACGGGTACAGAAAATAAAAAGAGAGAGATTATTCATTCTTTTGACGGTGACTGTAGATACTGTTTTTATGTCCTTCCTAAAACTAACACTTTCTTATCCCCCAATAATTTTTTGTCGGAAGAATTCACAAAAATTGATATTGAAGACAAAAATATAAACAATAATGTTACACCCAACTTAAATAATATAGATGAGTCCACTTTTTTGACAGACATTGATGATATCAGCCAACAATTTTCTTCTGATACTTTACAACACATTACAGTGTCCAAACTCCCTTGTCAAAAATTTGAAGGGTTATGGGAGAATCTATTTTTTGAAAAGGACATTAAAGGAAAATTGTTTAATTATGGAGAGTTTTCAATGAAAATCGCTAATCATTTAAAATTCAGTAACTACAAAAACGAATCTTCTAACATTTTAGTGAATAATAAAATAATTTTACTCCATGGACCTCCTGGTACAGGAAAAACGACTCTCTGTCAAGGACTTTCTCAAAAAATGATCATTAGAAAGAAACATGCTACTATTGTGGACTCCGTAAGATCACAATGTAAAGGATTATTAATAGAATTATCCTGCTCACGTATGTTCTCTAGATGGTTCGGAGAATCTTCAAAAAATTTAGAGTGCATTTTTAACGACCTAAGAAAAATTCTTTCGTCTCCAGAGTATGAAAATTATTTTTTATTTCTTTTAATAGATGAAATAGAAACAATTGCTGGTTCAAGGAAAGATATTTTATCTAAAAATGAATCTAGTGACAGTGTTCGTGTGGTAAATACCTTGTTGACTCAAATAGATTCATTAAAGTCATATCCTAATTTTCTAATCCTAACAACATCTAATTTAGTAACATGTTTAGACCCAGCATTTCTTGATAGAGTAGATGAGAATTTTTTTATTGAAAATCCTTCTGTGAAGTCAGTTTCCAATATTTTGATTTCAATAGTCAACTCACTTTTTGATATTGAAATCATCCTTTCAAAGAAACATAGTAATAGCCGAATAGAGGAAAAATATCTCAAAATAATAGATATTTTAGCACAAGAATGTGTCGTATGTATACATATTTTAAACTGAAACCAGAATTTTTTGAAAATAAAATTAGATTATAATTTTACTAACATGTTTCCTACACAGAAAATAAAATTAAGTGGCAGGACCATACGAAAACTACCTTTACTTTGTTTATCAGAGTTTTTCAGTGAATTTCCAGTATCCTTTAATAATTTTCTAGTAGCATTAGCCTCTACCATAAAAAAGCACGCAGATTCGCAACAAGATAGTCATTGATACAAAAATAAAGGAAACACCTAAACTACATTGAGATTGAAGTAATTACTAATGTACTTTAAAACTATTAGTGTTACATTGCTGCATCTATAATAATTACACAAAATGTTTGATATATAACATTTGAAAGTATAAAATCAACGTAATTTCTTAATAAATGTATCAAGATTATATTCTTCTTCATACTGAGAGGAATCCCATAGTTCTTGCAATTCGCCAAGTGCTTCCTTAGCTTTACCTGTCAAACCAGTCTCATTGGCAATATCTTCCATCTTCTTGTTATTATCAGTTTTAGAGGTGTCTGCTTCTTGAGAAGAAACATTGGCAGTATCGAATAGGTCTAACAATTGACCTGTATCCATTGATGCTAGACCACTGTTTTGTTGGTTAACAACTGTGGAAGCAATATTCATCTTGAATTTTTGCAAGCCCATTATCTTTTCTTCTAAGGTGCCTTTAGTAATTATTCGATAGACATTGACGACTCTTTTTTGACCAATTCTATGGGCACGATCCATCGCTTGTAAATCATTCATTGGGTTCCAATCATGTTCTACAAAGATAACTGTATCCGCACCTGTCAAATTCAACCCTAAACCACCGACTTTGGTTGTCAATAACAGACAATCGATGGATGGATCCTCATTGAATTTTTTAACCACTTTTTGTCTTTCACGGGGATCCACACTACCGTCTAACCTCATATATGTCACAGATGGCATATATTTCTTAAAAAGATCGTTTTCTACCATGTCTAGCATATCTTTTAATTGACAAAAAATTAAAGCTCTGTGTTGTGAAATAACATTTTGACTGGTCATATAACTACTTAACTTTTTATCAGTACTATCTTCACCAATACCACATTCAAAAAGTAACGTACGTAAGGCTTCTAACTTTGGAGCGTTAGCAATATCATGTAAGTCCATATTTGTTTGATTCAAGTATTCCTGGACTTGTCTCATTTGTGGATGGTTTGGCGACAATACTAAAGAAGGATGGTTACATAATTTTCTCATGTATTGCAATGCTTGAAAAATATGCTGTTTATTTTCAATATCGACTGTACTTTCAATGTCTTTTTGTACAAACGCCTTTTGTTTTTTAGCAAAATCTTCATACAATTGCTTTTGTAAGTCACTCAATTCGCAATAATAATCCTGAATGATCTTTGGAGGCAAATCTGACAATACATCCTCTTTTAATCTTCTTAACATAAATGGTAAAACTTGTCTATGAAGAGCTTCTAATGCTAAAACACCTGCTTCTTGTTCCTTTGAGGAATTCTTACTATTTCTAGACGCAGCAATTGGTTTAGCAAAACGTTCTTGAAAGCTTTTTTCAGTTCCCAAAAAGCCAGGCATTAAAAAATCAAACAATGACCACAATTCTACAACATTATTCTGAATTGGAGTACCCGTTAAAATCAAACGATGGTTTGCGCCAATTTGTTTTACAGCCTTGGATAGTTTTGATTGAGAGTTTTTAATTATATGGCCTTCATCTAAAACACAATAATTATAGTCATATTTAGTGATAACATCAATATCGTTTCTTGCAACATCATATGAAGTAACAACAATATCGGCAGAACCTAATGAGCTCCGTAATGCATGGCGTGTAGAAGGGCCTCCTGCATAGACAATAATTTTCAAAAAGGAGGCATATTGTTGGAATTCATTTTCCCAATGACCAGTCAGTGATGGTGGACAAATAATTAGAGAGGGCAAAGGCCTATTATCATCCGATGGTGTCTTTTTGTAAGCTTCTTGTCTCATATATTGATCGCTGGCAATAATACAAATAGTTTGTAACGTTTTACCCAAACCCATATCATCACATAATATACCATGTAGGTGATACTTATTCAAAAAGGCTAACCAATTAACACCTTCTTGTTGATATTTTCTAAGAGTAGCTTTAATTGCTACTGGAACTTTAAATGGTTGAGCCTTTGATGGGTCCATCATTTGTTGAATAAAATCACGCTCTCTTTCACGTCCAGCCATTAAATCTTCTGGAAGACCCTCTGGATCTGAAATACCTTCTTCAAGAGGAACAAGTTTGATAATCGTAGCAAAAGTAGTAGTTGCTAACGATCTGACTGCTTCATTACTATCACTCATTCTCCCAAGTAATGGGACGATTAGGAAAATAACATATGGCAAAATATCAGTGTCCATAGATAGAGATAAATGATAAATCAACTCTGTGCTACCTTGACGATCAATTACAGAACCTGCATTATTCATCAAAGGAAGGATTTCTTTGATAATAAATGGAAGAACGATCACTGATGAGTACTTTGCAATAACAGCAAAAGTACGAGCAGCAGAATAACGTAAAACTGAAATCTTCGAACGCAAAAATTTTAATAGTAACGGAAATTTTGGAATAATCTCACTTTCAATTATGCTGTTATCTAAATCTGGATAAATTGCTCTTAAAATACCTAAAGCATCGACCAAAGACTGGCCTAATACTTCATCATACGGATATTGACTTGATAATTCATCAAGCTTTTCAAGGGGATCGAACATTAACTCTTTTAACTTCGGAATAACGGTAAAAACATTAGCACCGAAGAAGTTTAGTACTCTGTTGAGGGTGTATAAACCACCCTTTCTTTTTAGCTGTGCAACCTCTGTCATCTTTAATAAGTTCACATCATCCTGAATAACAAGAGAGGTATCTTCTTTCAACAATGTTAAAATGTTATCTTCATGGCTGACATTTGAATGGAATTCTGGAACCTCTGAAGTGTCGACACACAAGAAACCACACAGATTCTTAACAATTTTACTGGATACATTGATTTTACCATTTTTGACCAATTCTGAAATTAGATAAACAACCGTATCACCTGCAATACACTGTAACATTTCATTTTGTTCTTCTTTTATGCTATCCATTAAAGATCTAATAATGGGATTTAGCTTGGGCGGAATACCATCAAATAACAAAATGGCAGAGGCATAGTTAGCTAGCATACTAACAGATCTTCTTTTACTAGCTTCTTCTGTTGCTTGTATTGCCATATATACACGATGCCTTGCATCTTCCAACGGCTTTTTTGCAAGAAGTTTATAAGAATTACCTAAGGATTTAAATAACTTTTCATAATATTCGTTATAAACTTTCTTGGCTGTATCAATACCAAATGCTTGAGGACCTGCATCAGTTTCACCTTGAACAACAACTGCGATACTAGGTAATTTGTGTTGTGGTAACATACCAACATCAACGAATGTTGCAAGTAAACTCTGACATTGTGTTCTTAAAGCTTTTAAATTATGAACCAATTCTCGGAAGACAGGTACTTGAGCAGGTGATTGTAGTTGAGTGTTCATAGTATTGCTAAATATTGCTGAAACAAAACTTGGAACTGTTTGGCTTTGATGACGATTTTTCCAAGCTATGCAAAATTCAGAAATTACAATAGCAACCAAAATTCTTGGAGTGGCATATGGAAGTTCCAAACATTTAACCAATATATTAGAAAAAAAAGATTGTAAAGTTGCCTCTTGGAACATAGCCAAAGTACGTCCTAGGGCTTTAGCACCTAAAACTCTTGTGTTAATAATAATATCTGAGCCTAATAAAGTAACATCACCTGCAATTACAGGTGCATCTATATTGATTTTTTCAGCATTTGTTGGAGGTGGGATTTCAGATTGAACATTGGCTTCATTAATAGATCTCTTTCTTTCTGGATGTAGCTGATAATGTTGAGAAGGCTTTAAAATATATTGTCCCTCCATGCTATAGTTTTTACCGTTTTCTCCAATAGGAGTATTTAATAAATGCAATATAGGTTGTAAATGTTTACTTAAAATGTGATCAATGGACTTTTCAGTATGTTTTTCGTTATAATGATCTAATAAAGAAATATAGATATCAAAGGAGAGGTTTAAAATATCAGTATGTTGTTCTAATAAAATATTTTGAAATATTAATCTAAACACTTTACCATTTAACCAATTTTTGGTGGAATCGTCCTTTATTGAAAGAAATGCATTAAATAAATTTAGAACTGATTTTCTTACCGAAGAAATAGAATGGCGAAGAAAAGGGTATAATTTAGGAACCAGTGATTTAAATGACCATTCAGATGGATATTTTAATGCTTTATATTTCAAAATATCTAATACTTTTGGATACTGGCACAGTTTAGCAAATAAGTCCATAACAGAACCAACACTAGATGACAAGTCATCTTCTAAGTGAGTTAACGATGACCAAATAGTGGTTAAGACTAAATCAATACGCTCGTCATCAAGGTTTAAAAACTCTTCTATAATTGGAGAAAGAGTAGAGGCTGCAACACTTTGGACATCATCGTCTGATTGGTTAAGTCCATACAATACTATTTTGACCACATCATTCAATAGATTATTTTTCATTAAGAAAGAAGATTTTATACTTACAAAATACCGTACACCTAATAAGCCACCATGTGTTGCTTCCCATATTTTATTCGGTAACCCTGTAATACTTGGATCTTGTGAAATTAATTGCTCTAAAATACGAAATATCTGTAATGCCAAACTATCATTAACATGAAGTAGTAAAGCAGCTAAAGTTTGTGCTGCTGATTCCCTCACTGGTGCAACTACGGTATCGTAAACGTAATCACCAAATCTATCCAAAGCAAATATCGTTAATAACCTAGTGGCTAAATCTTCCAGGAACCTCCTATTTCTAAGATCATTCTCTTCTCTACTTTTAGTCTTTATTCTACCTACACAAATGGCATGTTTTTTGATTAGTTCTCGGAGCCCTAAAGCAGCACCATGCCTAATTTCCCATGAATCAGCCAAAAGATTTTCTAATAGTAATTCATATATACCTTGTAACTGCCATACAAGACCTTCTACCTTTTCATGTTTTTCTAAAATAGGAACAGCAACAGTTTCTAACATCAATTTGTTTGGGTTTGCCTGTTCAGTGAGTTCTAATTTAGGATTAGTCAATGTTGTTGGTGACGGTGTTGAATCAGGTGTTTCGCTGTTATACTCTTGTTGTTTTTTCAAGAGGGATTTTGATACTGAACTTTCTATAATGTCAATTGGTTTTGTGGAGGTTGACTTACTTTGCATTTTTTTCTTTCTCTTAGCCATTGCCAACATTCTAGCTGATTTCTTAGACTTTATTTCATTTTCAGTTTTTATGTCTGCAGATGGCTCTATTTTTACTTGTTTTGTTTTATCATTAAGATCAAAATTAGAATTTCGTATACTGTCTTTCGCAGGAGACTCTTCGTTATAATTGTTAATATTTACAGCTAATAATACTCTTTTTGACTTGAATAAAGAATTTAAATCCCAACTTGACAGACTGAACAATGAAAGATTATTGTCTTCCAGGAAAAAATCATTATCATGTTCTTTGAACTCTTCCATTTTCAATCTAATATCATTTTCTAACTTAACTTTTGCAGTCTCTTGTTCTACTTGTTGAGAGATAGTATCTGCTTTATCTTTCACATCTTGTTCTGTATCATTTGGATCCCAAGGTGATAAATATTGAACAATATTTCCAACTGCTCTCGCAGCAGTGACTCGTGTTTCCCATTTTTTAGATAATAAAAAGGGATATACTCTAGATAATAATGCCAAGATATCTTCTGGGTGTTGCTTAGCCAAGTCACCCATTTGATCAGCTGCCATATTTCTGACAACTTTAGTAGAGCCGGTCTCCAACAATAAAACCTGTCTATCCAATCTAGATATTTTAGAAGTCATTTTTCTTTCTTTTTTTTTTTTTCTTTTTTTTAACTTACCAAAAAAAAAAAAGGAGAAGTGTAAGGATGTTTTGGATAGATTAAAACAGATGCAAATTAGAATAGATATCAAAATCTAAATGTTTAACTTTTTTTCCGTATAAAGGGAATATGCAATTTGAATATGAATAGTCTATATCTATCAGTGATTTTTTTAAAAAAAAGAGAATACAATATGTATAATCAATACTTGTCTATTAATGTTGCTATGTTTTTTCTTTGATTAGAGAAACTAACAAACAAACCAGTATAAGATTAACAGAAAATGGAGGGGTTTTTGTATCGATATGAAATAGCCGCCGACTAAAATGCAAATCCTAACCGATGAAGAAAATGCAAAGGTCTTGCAAATTTCGCGAAATTTTCAAATCATACACTCAAATTTATCTTTTTTTTTTTCTTTCAAATCCTTTTTATATAAAATTTCCATTTTTTCCTAGGTAGAAAATAATTTGAACAATAGAGAAATAACGCGAATTTTTAACACGTATTTTAATTTTTTGTCTTTTTTTTTTTTTTTTTTTTTTTTTTTGAAATAAAAAGTTAGCGAAAACTTCGTGTTTCTTTCTCACTTAAATTTTTTGCTTTTTCTTTTTCTTCTTTTTGTTCAGTTTCGTTTTGAGGAATTAAAAAAAAAAAAAAGTCGACAAATATGAAAAAGAGAAGTCGTTTCTTGTGCATGCTTATTAAAAACTCTAGTCTGAAATAGTAGACGATTACAGACAATTAAGGTTACTATTTTACATATACATCCAAGTTATAAAATACATATCATGTAATACATAAGGTCAAGGGTATAAAGAGTCAAAATAATAATTAACAACTTTTTGGTTTTTTTTTTTATTCTTATCTCATCTCACTTGATAGATATACAGTGTGCAGAGCTAACATGTGTGTAAGGTTATTTAGGACCTTATATAGATAACTTCATGTAGTGTTGCAAAAATTTTCTACTATTTGGGAGGAGGGGGAGGGGAGTAGGAAATCTGTCTCATCTACGTGTATGACCCTTTTTAATCCATAGATGTGTTACTTGTTAGCATTACTGTTTTGCATCTTATGGATCACTATAAAATTATCAGTGGCCGTATAACTATAAACTAAAATGTTTATACATCCAGACATTTGTCAAAGGGAAAAAAAATAAATACTTCCTATTTCGGAAATTATGCTTCTTTTTTTTTTTTTTGGTTGAAATCGAAAAAAGTTTTCTTTTTTTTTTTTTTTTGTTCTTCTTGTTTTTTGTCAAATTTCGTTTTCTATATAAAAACTCAAGAAAATGTTATTTTTGCAATTTCCCCTTCTATTTCCCTTTCTAGGAGGAAAAATTTCAGTTCCATAATCATCTTTGGAGGTGAGCGCAGACAGTCGACCTGAACTACATATTTAAAGAACATATCACACATTCACAATGCCAAGTATGTTTTAAAATAACTGACTAACAATCATCTCTTTTTCCTGCTAAACTTAACAGTTTATTATTTATTCCATCGCTTCCTTTATCGATGGTGCAAAGAATGAGTGATCAAATGATCACTTATCATTTTTTGCAGAGGATTCGGGCCCTCATAGACAAAGACAAGAGAAGAAAAAAAAATAGATATTGCAATATAGCAGTGGCAGTACCATCTTCCATTTTCATTTAATACATATGCTTCAATGTAAGTTGAGTAGCTAATGGTTTCCTGAATCCCGACACTTCAGGCAATCATTCTACTATTTATTACTTCTCTAAATAGAGGGAGGGTAATAAGCTATACTTTTGGTGTGAATGGCATAATGTATCTTAATGATTATGTGAATGACATAGTTTTTCTTAGGTATGAAACTATTATAGCCACTTGTTTTTCTTCTATTTTTTGACCTTTTTGGTTCTTGTGTGTATGTTTTTCAGTGTCTGCTCTAAAGTATCCTCGTAGATAATAGTCTTGTTTCTTTTTTTAGTCAGGGTTATTTATATGGGATGGTTATATTACCCCCTTCCCCCCCTTTGTCATTTTCTTGATGGATCTTATATCTACTAACACGTTCCTATGATCATTTCTAATGATCAACTTTGATAACAGGAGCCCCCAATACTTATTCCAAGACATACTCCACCCCAAAAAGACCATACGAATCATCACGTCTGGATGCTGAATTGAAATTAGCTGGTGAATATGGTTTAAAGAACAAGAGAGAGATATATAGAATTTCCTTCCAATTGTCAAAGATTCGTCGTGCTGCCAGAGATCTTTTGACTAGAGATGAAAAGGATCCAAAGAGATTATTCGAAGGTAATGCTCTAATTAGGAGACTAGTGAGAGTGGGTGTTTTATCTGAGGACAAGAAAAAATTAGATTATGTTTTGGCTTTAAAGGTCGAAGATTTCTTGGAAAGAAGATTACAAACACAAGTCTACAAGCTAGGTTTAGCCAAATCTATTCATCATGCTAGAGTCTTAATTACACAAAGACATATTGCTGTTGGTAAACAAATTGTTAACATCCCATCTTTTATGGTCAGATTGGATTCTGAGAAGCATATTGATTTTGCTTCTACCTCTCCATTTGGTGGTGCTAGACCTGGTAGAGTAGCCAGAAAGAATGCAAGTAAAAATTCCGAAGGTGTTGAAGAAGAAGAATGAATGATTTAATAACTAAATTTAGATAGACATGTATGTACCATATTGATAAATAGAACACATCCTTGCATTTTGTGTAGCCATAATGATATTCTGTTTTGTTAAGTCTGATCTATACGCATCTTTTCAGTCTATTATTAATAAAGTATACAATATTAAGACAACTTTAATTGTTGTTAACTGTATTCAATAGCATAATCAATTCAAGGAACAAAATAATTTCATGACTGTTATAACACCCATACCACAGGAAATATATTTTCTTGTCATCTTTCAAATTACTTCCACTTTGGGAAATTTATGTATCCTTCCCGTTTTTTTTTCCCTTGGTGAAACTATTTCTCGGGTTTGCACAATAATTCATGTGGATATTCCTGTTCTATCCCAAAGTAACTCAGAAAATAAACTTTACCCGGGAAAAAAAAATACACAGATCCGTCTGTTTAATGTCCAGCCAAGAACAGAAGACAACTTATGGTCATACTCTACTCTCTCAGTAACGATCTTAAGCCAAGTTTCGGGAGGTGGTGGTGGTGTAGTGAAACGAACAACCCACGCCTCTGTGGTAACGGGGACACATGGCAATACACCTTTGGTACCGCTTCTTTCCAGACACAGGAGGTCCCTCTGCACCACCTTACTCTTGCACATTCTAAGGTTGTATGGGAAGACACCAAAGTGAAGGTGTATTGTAGTGCCAACAAAGGAATATAGAAAATACGTTCTTGTTTTTTTGTATATAGAAATAGTAGGTAGCAAGGGCTGGTTACTGTTAGCCAAAGACAAGCGACCAACACAAGAACTATAAGCAAAAATGGGTAAATCGTATGTACCACCAGTATGAATTTACAGGAATTTGATTAATAGTTGAAGTAATTGGAAAATGGAGATTTTATTATGAAAAAAGACGATTAAGAATAGATATTTTCGATTTGCATAATATGGAACAACAATGTGAGACCTGTGTATATTGAAAAACGGTATAATTTTATTACAAATTACAAAGATTATGAAAATATAAACCCATCATTACTTGCAGGAAAGAAGAATTCGTTGTATAATGTTAGAACTATGTCATATTTTCTATGAGCAAATTACTGTGTCCCTGTATTCGGTTAGTCAAAGAATATTCATTACTAACTTTTATTTCTGAATTGAATTCATATCATTATGTCTACATTTGAGTTTTATTCTTTGTAATATACTTATTATTACAATTATTTTTTTTATATAGTCACGGTTTAAGATCTCGTACTCGTTACATGTTCCAACGTGACTTCAGAAAGCATGGTACTATACCATTGTCTACTTACTTGAAGGTCTACAAGGTTGGTGACATTGTCGACATCAAGGCTAATGGTTCTATCCAAAAGGGTATGCCACACAAGTTTTACCAAGGTAAGACTGGTGTTGTCTACAACGTTACCAAGTCTTCTGTTGGTGTTATCATCAACAAGATGGTCGGTAACAGATACATTGAAAAGAGATTAAACATTAGAGTCGAACACGTTAAGCACTCTAAGTGTAGAACTGAATTCTTGGAAAGAGTTAGAGCTAATGCTGCCAAGAGAGCTGAAGCCAAGGCCCAAGGTGTTCCAGTCCAATTAAAGAGACAACCAGCTCAACCAAGAGAAGCTCACGTTGTTTCTACTGAAGGTAACGTTCCACAAACTTTAGCTCCAGTTCCATACGAAACTTTCATTTAATTAATTTGGTATATGTATAATATTTTAAAATTAAATTATATATATATATAACATACCTCATATAATTAACATGTACAATCTCTAAAAATTAATAAAGGAATATCTCATACGTATATATTAATCTCTTAGGAATTGTAGATACAATCGTTGAAAAGGATTGTGTACTCAGTTAAACATCTTTATAAAATATTCGCTATGCTTTTGCAAGAGAATTTAGAGAGAATTGTTTTGATACATATACTATAAACAATAGTCACACTTTAAAGTACACTTATTTATTATAAGGAGAAGAATATCTAAGACGTATTAACATATATAGGTAGATAGATAGATATAAAAGGGAGGGAAATAAAGAGTAGTAAAATGATGAAGATAAGTATTAAAAGCAAGATGTTTTTTTCAACCGAATGGATAATAAACAATGGAAAAATGAAAGGGATAAAAGCATGAGAAATAAACATAAAAAAAAAAAAGGAATACCATTCATCATTATTAAAAACTCACTCCTGACCTTCTATTTCAAGTTTGATAAAATCTTTTCTGCATCAACAACAGCTTGTTGTAAAACCTTGTCTTGGAACTTTGGATCCTTTAATTCCTTTTCGACATTATTAATAATGGATTCAACAATTTTCTTTTGTTCTAGTTTACGTAAGGAATCTTCATATCTGACCCATGAATCTAAAACAGACTTAGCTTGATGAGCTAAATCAGCCTTTTGTTTCAATTCAAATGCTCTTGCTTCCAATTCAACAGTTTCTTTAGAAACGTCGAAAAGCACCTTGGTTGTTGCAGAGACGTCTTGTAAAGCAGAGACAGAAGTAATTCTGTCCTTGACAGCATCAATATGCTTTTGTCTGGATGCATTTAATACATCAGAGACTTTCTTAACTCTAGCTTCGGCAAAACTGTTGTATGCAGGAGCCACATATTTGGCCAACAATGCACCAACTGCTAAGAAAGAGACTAATAAAATACTTTCTGGATTAACAACGTATAATTCATTAGAAATGGCATACACTAAAGCAGCAGCAGAAGTACCTAATACACCAGTCTTAGTTAAGACGCTGTTGCCTGGAAGAGCATCAATAATAGATTGAGCCTTGGCTTTTGGATCTAAAGCTGGTTCATTGGATTGCTTACGAACAATTTGGGAAGATGATAAGTGACGGTACCCATTATATAGACTGGAACGAGCCACAGTTCCTCTTAGTAAGGCCCTTTGACCGACCTTCATCGAAGCTAATCTTAAACTCATCCTAATACACTTGGGAAATATAAAATATAAAATGAAATATTTGATTGTCTGCTTGGTAATACGTTGACTTTGATTTATCCTAAAAATAAATAGTTATAATCAAATTGCAACCAATGAAGAAAACTGGATGTGAATTCTTATAATACTCAAAGCAGTCACTGAGTCCAATTTAGGCTATAAATTAACTATGCAAAACAAATATACTTAACCTTGAACACTAAGCTAATATATGTGTTCTACTCACGCATCCAAATAGCTTTGTGTAAGCAACTACTTAGTACTAACCTATTCGACTGTTCTAATCGCATACATTCACAGTACTGAAAATTTAAAAAAGTCTCTTTGTTCAGAGTTCTTTTACCAGGGGGAAATTCAAAATGAAAAATTGCGAAAAATCCTTAAAAGGAACGAAGCAAAAAAAAAAAAAATGAAAAATATGAAAAACACCGTGAAATTTAAAAATGATCTATCATTGGTTAAAATTACAACAATCTCATAGTATATAAGGAATGTAATATAAAAAGGCTAACATAACCATGTATCTACACATATGCAGATGCAAACATCCGTACAGCTATAAATATGCTTGTACTTGTGTATGCATGTGTCTTAAGAGTTGATTGCATGATCGTAAGTGTGTTTTGAAAAAAAAAAAATTGTGTTATGAGTATAAAAGGATCGAACAGTATAATGTGGTATTTGTGATCTCTTTGGTTACGTTTTATAGTTCTCTTATTGTATCAACTAAAAGATTGATATATTTTTTTGTTTCAGGATTGCTCATCAAACTTGGTGTAGATATTCCTCGGACTGCAGCTGTGTAGTGGTTCCTAGATGAACCACCGGTTGAAGTGGCCTTGTATAATCCTGTGCTACCCCTATTATCTCCAGAATTGGGTACGCTCTGCGTCATGATTCTGTATGTCTTATTTTCGTTCTCGTTCATGGCATTATCGTTTGTAACATTGTTATTCAGATTACCTAGTGCAAAATTATTGTTGTTGCTAATTTGGAGGGCACGTCTCCGCTGTTCTTCAGCCCTAGCTTCCCTTTCTCTTAACAACTGAATGATCTTAACATGTGACTGGCGCAAATCTCTTAGCTTCTCTTCTATTCCTTCTGGAAATGAATCGTATATATCTATAGTAGGAGCATTCTTCTTGACTTTATATAATGCTTCCATTTCAGCTAACAATTTGTCCTGACTATTAACCGGAGGTTTTGCCACTAAGCGATGTACATTATGTCTCGATCTGTTGGAATAATCATTTTTATATGGTGCAACTTTAATTGATGAATTGTTATCCGTAGAATAGCCAATGCTTGTATTGATTCTATAGGGTCTGGATGGACTTAGATTGTTTCCATTATAATAATCATTGCTGTTTTTATTCAGAAAATTATTAGACTTATCATCCTTTATATTAGAATTCACCAGAGGAAATAGATTAGATATTCGACTATAGTTTCTGGTATGTTTATGAGAATCATTCAAATTACTAGAGTTTGTAATAGCTTCACCAGTTTCCGTCTCAATGAAAAAGTCGATATTTGGTAAAGTCCTAGGTAAGATCTTATACAGAGCTCCATTGTTTGATTCATTGTTATAATATCCATCGTAGTAGTCGTCTTCGTAATCATCCTCATAGTCCACTGTATGTTGTCTATCCTCTTCTTCTCCCTCTTCTGCAGTTTTATATATATTTGTATGATCACTTACATTAGAATGATGTAATGAAAATCTGTTACTAAATGGATTTATCCTTTGATCACTGCTTGAATTTTTAGTTATACTACTACGGGCATGTGTCCTTTTATTGCCCATCTCATTGAACTTACTATGAGTAATAATTATATCTGGTGGTAAATTACTACTCACCCCTTCCTCATTCAAATTTTCCAATTCGTATCCACCTTCAAAATCCTCATCATCCTCACGATACCCATCATCTTCATGATTTGGCTCCCTAACAATCACTGATGCTCGTCGTTCTAATCTTTCTAGCTCTAGTGTCATGATTGAAAATCTATTTAAGTCTATGATTTATAATTTATAAAAATTAACAGGACACACATATGCACACACACATACATTTCTAAAACAGACAAACACGAAGTGAAAATGTACTCTCGAAAATTAACAATTACTCAGCTCAACTTGTTCGCAAGCATAGGTAGAATGCATGTATACACTTTCGTATGGCGATAGCTTGTGATGATCTTTCTGTTTCTTTTTTTTTTTTTCTTACTTCAAAAAAGTTTCTTTTAAAGCGGTATTTGTTCATCACTATTTTATTTTTTTTTTCCTTAAACTACATATAGTAGCAAGAAAGAGATGTTGTGGAAGGAAACAAGATGAATTGGGTTTGGTTATACTGAACCTGTAATCATCTTTATCAAAGAAGAAGAAGAAGAAGGAAAATATATTTATGTGATATAATTTCCAAACCCCTCTATATTAAAAAAATAAGAAAGAAAGAAAAGGAAAGGAATATCCTATGGGTACAAGTATGCATTTGAGTGTGTAATAACTATGGTACCATCTGAATCAATTATAAAAAATGAAACTTCTGAATCAAGAGATATACAACCAAAACCATGGAGAAGGTTACTTTGGTTAAAACAGGACGGATATCCAGACAACTACACAGACCCAGAGTTCATAGAATATTTAGAAAATTTAGAAGACATTCAATTTGATTATGATTACGACCAAATACGTAAAGATTTTTTGAAGTTTTATTTTATAATCTTAAATACATGTTTTATATTCATAACATTCCATTCAATTTATGAATACGATTATGATCCCAAGATATTTACCTTTTTAACTTCTGTTGTTATTGCAATAATAAGTTTAATGAAGTATAGATATCTAACG
This sequence comes from Arxiozyma bovina, assembly GCA_023309525.1. Taxonomy (NCBI): domain Eukaryota; kingdom Fungi; phylum Ascomycota; class Saccharomycetes; order Saccharomycetales; family Saccharomycetaceae; genus Arxiozyma; species Arxiozyma bovina. Next base: position 262,384 of record JAKZLQ010000155.1, on the reverse strand, counting down.
AATAAACAGATCAAATCTAGCATTATTATAATATTTACGATATTAACATTATCCCCTGTATTGAAATCGTTATCAAAGACGACATCAACAGATTCTATATGGGTTATATCGTTTTGGTTAACAATATATTATCTTTTTTCAATGTTTAAATCAATGACAAACAAAGACAGTAGTATAAACCACAACGACAGTAGCAGTAATAATAATAATAATAACAATAATGAAGATGCTATTCTCAGTGATGGTGGTAGTGGTAGTAAAACAATGAAGGTTGAGAAACACGTCAATAGAGTGGAGGATATAACATATAGTAAGAACCTGCCAACAAATATTTTATTAGCCAACGTTGCAATGTTATCTTCGAGGTTACCTACAACGACACATGTGTTCTGCTACCTATTACTTTGCATCGAGATCAATATACTTTTACCTAAAATCATAAACCTCTCGAATTTATTTGTATCATTGTTATCAAATATAATTGTTTATTCATATATCAATATATCATTAGGCTTTAGTAGCATGATAATATTTGGTATATTCTCAGTTTTATTCACTGCTATCTTACCAAGAATCTTTTGGTATTGGGAGACTTATTACAAGTGTAAGACACCGGAAATACTATCCTTATGGGACACGAAGACACCAATCTTATCATAAATATAAATAAAGTAGAGTAGTCTTTTTATCCAAAATAGATTTCTTCTATAAATAATCAAACTCAATGGAAGATTTATCAAACCCTAAACGAGGGCTTGTTTTTCTTTTTTCCCCTTTTGCTTTTTCTTTTTTTTGTTCAATAACCCTAAAGACGTAACCCTAAAGACGTAACCCTATATCATCGTACGTTGCAACATAGTCACGTGCGTTATTCAAAAACCCATAAACCACTAGCATCGTCTTTTTTTTTTGTTTCGACTGTCTCTCTGTATATTTTCAGTTCCCCTTTCTGTATTTCCCAAGACTTGTTTTTTTCTGATTGTCGTCAATGTCACAGCAACAAAAAAAAACAAGAACAAGAACAAGAACAAGAAAATAGAAGAAGTTGAAAATACACTCAGTGCTTGGCCTTTCCTTCTTCTCTTATTTCTAGTCTCTAAATTACTTTTACTTTTATTTTTATTTTGATTTACCCATCGGGCACTTTTGCAAGCGGTATAACAAACACAAACAACTTTAAACAGGAAGCTCTCTGCAACTTCCCCACACAAAATTAGAATCACCCAATTATACTATTAGGAAGTGTGTGTGTGTGTGTGTGTGTGTGTGTTTTTTCTTTCAAAGGAACTGTCAAAGACTTGTCTAAGAATAACTTTAGACATCTGAGTTATCGTCCAATAGTGAGAGTGGTTTAAGGGACGTTTCGTTAAGGAATAAACAAACAAAGAAAAAAGAAAAGAGACGAAACGAAACCAAAAGTGATAATAGCATAACAGGAATCTGTAACAACCAGAAAATAGAGTTAACCTGAGGGAATAAGGCAGAGGTACGAACTAATCGTATCATAAGTGGTTGAATGAGAAAGGGAATCCACAGAAATAGAGACAGAAGCAGACATTAATAATTGAAAATAATGTTCTTATTATGGTATGTTGGAATTTTTAATCATTTTTTTTTCTTTAATGAAAGTTTGTTGTTATTACTATTACTATGTTTGCAAGTATGTTTGTTACCTTTTGGTTCTTATAATCAATTGAAGTTAGTTAATCTGTTGCGAATGTGGTAAGCACTTGCTGTAGAGCTGAGTGCAGATTGTCCCATTTTCTTATAATCTGTACCGTATGTTTTTGATTTTATCTTAACTCTTACCGGAAAAGTAAGATTTCTAAGTACCTGGGATCGATTAGAGGATTAGATTAATCCCTTAAAATATCTCAAAGTAATCAAAGTTGAAAGTATAGGACATTATCATCTTAGGACTTATTGTAAAGTGACAAGGATTTAGTTAGGTATACAAGAGGCATAGCTGGAACGCAATACTACAAGAATCTCATCGACACGTTAACTCACCGTATTGTATTAGGATTGAATCTTTTTTTTTTTTTTTATTTTTATTATATCTTGTTTTTAAATTACTGTGTGGATATCTTTTATGGTCTAGGATGCGGGGGTAATTTAATGTTTAAAGAAGAAATGAACTAACAATTAAGGTGCATCAAGAGATTAATTAAATTTATTGAAACAGTTAGTTGAAAAATAATAATAATAACAATAATAATAATATACAGTAAGGAAGCTTTTTTTCATTTCTATATTTTTCTTTTCTCCTTTTTTTTTTTATTACATGGTATGAATTTCTTCTCTAATTTCAAAAATATGGAACCAAACAACATTAACAATAATAATAATAATAATACTAAGACTAATGATAATGATATTTATGATAAAAATCCTGTAAATATAAATAAAAATATTCGCAATTATCACAATACAATAACTAATGATAGTAAAAACAATAACAGCAACAACAACAACAATAACAATAACAATAACAATAACAATAACAATATATATTCAAGTACTAACAAATTGCAGTCATTTTTATCACAACAAGAACATATTTCTTCACGAATAAATAATAATACCAACAATCATGACCAAGCTCTAGCGACAATATCAAATTTTTACACTATTACACAATACATTTTGCAGTCATATTACAAAGTCAACTTCAATGATCTTTTGGATTTAAAAGTGACTGATTTAATAGTGGATCAAACATATCCTGATTCTTTAACTTTAAGGAAACTTAATGATTCGGATACGCTACAGACCTACCAGTACTTTAATACAATATCAAGAGACCCTGATATTTCTAAATGTCCAATATTTGCATTATCTGTTTACTTTGTTATAAGGTGGTCATCTTTGAGCAATGTAATTACAATAAATAATTATAAAGAAATTAGATTATTAGATCCAAATTATATCACCTATGATTCGAGTCCAATGCTTTTTATACAAAGTCATCTCAATGGTAATGTTAACTCAACATCAAAGATACCAAGATCATCTTTATTTGAACCTTCTAATCGTTTAATTAATTTAGTGTTTCCGTGGTTAGACAATTTCAAAAAGCAAATTTTAGTTGTAGATAGAACCAATTATGTCTTACACTCCTTATGTGAATTATTTGAATTTATGGGTAAAATAATAATCCAAGACTTAAGATATTTAAACCAACATGCTTTACTACTACCCAATATTGTCTCTTTTATGGGTAAGTTCATACCCGAATTATTGAACGATGAAGAATTTAAAGGGTTTGAAGATACGGGTGATAATAACATATTCATTTCCAATGGCAATAACAGTAATAAGATTAATAATTTGATAAACAATGAAAATAACCCAATACCATTCAACTCTAATAATATGAATAATAATAATAGCAGCCGTTCGACCATGGAAAATTCAAACAATAATATTCAACTAAATTCTTCTATACCGAGAGATTTGAATAATAACAATAATATGATTAGTGTACAAACATTAAATAACTCCACACAAAAATTATCTCAATATGTGGATAGTAAATTCATAGAATTATCAAAAAAATTAACTACAGAGAATATTAGATTAAGCCAGCAAGTAGCACAATTAAAGTCAGATTTAGGTACCTTGTCTTCAATGTGTTCCCAAATGATCCAATTACAAAGGCAAATGATATCTGGTCAAAACGCGGTTCTGAACACTAATCTACGTAATAATGCAAAAGAAAACACTTTAGCCAAGCAAAATGATCTTGAAGGAATGAATAATGGGATTTTGATTATAGATAAGAATTCGTTAAATGATTCGTCCTTTAAAAATATAATTGAGTCTTTACGTGGAAATATTAATCAAAATAAGAATTCGACGCATAATAAAGAGAATGATACAGTCAATAATTTCCAAAGTCAGGATTCAATGAATTCGTCTGTATTAGCACCAATGAAAGTGATACCTAATCTAGATAACAGTAATATTCAAGTAACAGCAGCACAAGTCATTCAAACAGCACCATCACCAAAGGGGCCAATATCAACTATGTCCCCTAATCTGACAGGGAATCTTTCTTCTAGACACTCATCCCTGAGTCAGGCAATTAGTCAATTATATTCTGGTCCCAAAGAAAAAAGGAAGTTACCGTTACCACAGACGTATTATGAATCGTTTGGATCTGTTGACACTCCATTTTCTGGACATTCTCCTATGTCAGTCTCTGGTGTAGATTCACCTTTCACAAAGAGAACACGGCTAGATGATAGACCCACTCCTTCGCAAACGGCATTAAATTCACTACTACATAAATCTATTGCTAGTCCTAAAGAAAGGACATCGTGCAAGAGTCCATCTATTATAACAGAACCGTCTACTGCAATGGAAGGCAATAAAGATTTGACTCAAAAATACTCTACTAATTTCACAATTGATAATTTGTCTGGAACTGATTCGGAAACTCCATCGACTCAACTAAATAATGATAGAACGACTGTGGAATCGAGAAATAACATTACGTCAACAGTTCAAGGAGATAATAATTCACTTCCAAACAATACTACACAAGAAATAAATGCAGATCAACACGTATCTACATTCGAAAGAATGTCTCAGTCAAATTTTATTGCTGTACCTCTTCAAGATAAGAATAATAACAATAATAATGTTGGAGGTAATAAAGATGGAAATTCTAATAGAGATATACAAGGATATAGTGGGAACACTATTTCTAGTTCAACTACTTTATCCAAGAACTTAGGAAGTAAAGATTCTGGCGGGTTAGAGAATACTGAAAAAAATAATACACCCTTCAGCTTACAGAACATAATTAATGAAACTGACAACATGAATAACAGCCAAAAGAACAGGCTCAAAATAATAAAAGAATTTACGGTTGTAGGATCAAATCAGAATACCTTACCAACTGTGTCTAATGTTAATAATATGCCGCTTCAAAAAGATGAGACCTTAAAACTTAAACGTGTTAATAACGAACTTGTAAAGGAAAATATTATACAAGTGTCGTCAGAATCTTTATCAAAGAAGGGGAAGGACAAAACCCTCTCAAAAAAGGAAAAGATAAAAGAAAAGTCATCTAACATAAATAATCAAAAAGCGAATTTCAAAGCAAAGAAAAAATCTTCAAAAAATTCCTCAAAAGGTGGTCCAAATCAAAATATAAAGTATAAACTTTCTAGAGAGAATAAAACAATTTGGGATTTATATGCAGAATGGTATATTGGTATTAATGGTAAACCTCCGATTAAAAAATTGATCGAGGAATATGGTTGGAGACGTTGGAAGGTAACTGAGGATTCTCATTTCTTCCCCACCAGAAAAATTATTATGCAATATATTGAGACAGAATGTGATAGGGGTTTAAGTTTGGGTAGATTTTCTAAAGAACAACCGAGAGAAGAAATAAGAAAAATTATAGTTGGTGATCTTGAAAAGTTTAGAATAAACAATAGCTTAACCTTAAATTCACTTTCCCTGTATTTCAAGAATTTAACTAAGAAAAATAAAGAACTTTGTATCTTTAAGGATTTTAATACATGGCAAACCAAGAAAATGACTGAGTTTGAGAAGAATAAATACAGTAAAAGGAAGCATACAAGTAGTGCAGATTCAACAAGGAATAGTAGTAAGAATGGGAAAAATGGCACAACATCCTTTATAACCACTGCAACTATACCAGTATTACCATTTAAGAATAAACTTTACAATATTCAACCTATTATGACTCCTGCTTCTCGCAATTCATCTTCTACAAATAATTCTACCGTGGCTCAAAAGGATACGACATAAAATTAGACCAAAGACAATATATACTATTCCTTAGTGTGTCTTCCCATTTTAGTAATCCCTATCTATGAAGACGTGAAGAATATAGGTAACTTGTAATAATTTTGACTATATATAATGCATTCTAATATATAAAGAAAAAGATAGACTTATAAAGTTTTTATTACTAATGGAGCAGTATAAATGGACTAAATTAATCTCTTTCTTCAATGTTTATTGACTAATTCTTTCATATTCACTTTTTTTTTTTTGAATTTATTTCTCTCCGTTCGGACTAAATTAAAAGACGTAAAAATTTGAAGAGTCATGTTGAGCTAGTAAATTTCGAAAGAAAAGGATGGATGTACAATAACACATGTATATGTACTATGTCATAGTTGATATACAAAAAAAAAAACATGAGAGTAAAGCTTGGTTATTTTAGAATTGTCATATAATATTTTAAAACATATAGAGTTGAAAAGCCAGGATATTGTACAAGAAGGTGTCACACGGAATATCCTTATTTGTTCCAAGTTATTGATGCTCTAAATGGCTCATGAAAAGTTTGTTATACCAAAACACCTCTCCACTTCCCAAGCTTTAGAATTATTATATTCAATTGTGGCTACTCAATGTGAGAATATATTTGGGGATTTTGATAGAATAAGTCAATCAGGTGATTATAAAGTTTTAGAAAAAATATATAAGCAACTTGAAGTTCAATTAAATTATTTGGATTCTGGTTTTCATACAATTGAAAAGAAATTTGGTATTATTAATGGATGGAATCAGTGGGTTTCAGATAATGTAGAGTATAAAGAACTGTTCGAAGAATTCCAGATATTGGAAAATGATATTAGAATTAGAAGAAGAAAAACTGTTGACATTCTAAATCAATACGATAAAATGCATAATAATAAAAAGCTTATATTTTGGAAAACTAAGAGCAAGATACAAATTGGAGATATTGAGAAGAGAGAAGATCAAATTATTATGGAGAAGGTTCAACATATTAAAGAAATGAGAAGACAAGAACAGTTAAAGAGAAGAAATGAGGAAGAAAGGTTACGAAGACAGAGAGAATTGGAACGTAAAAAGTTAGAGGATAAACGAGAAAAAATGTTAGAATTAAAAATTAAAGAACAGGTTGAGCAAAATATGAATAAGAAATGGAAGAACGAACAAATAAGACAAAGACGTCTCGAATTAGAGAATGAAAAGAAGATAAATGAAATAAGAAATGAAATAACCAAAAACAAAAAAACTAATGTGAAATTGGTATCAGGGTGTTCATCTCATCATAATTATAAATCAATGAGAAGAAGTTTAGATATAAACAATAGACCTCGTATGATGGAACCCCAAAATAATGATAATAGTCTTATTTCTGCTAGAAAGTCATTAGACTCTTCCTCTGGGGGGAATAATTCAGATAGGCGTTCATTGGATATGAGTCGTGCGGCGATTATTGCTTGGACTGCATCAAAAAATTCTAATCAGCCAGATTATTCAAGTAAAGCTTACAATCATGTATGCAGGACTGTTCAAAGAAATAAGTACGATGGGAAAGAGATGACATCGAAAAAGATTGATAGTAGAAAACCTATGTTAGCGAATTCTCGTTCTCCAGTGATGAAATCGGTTAATTCATTTACTAATATGTCTACAAGTAGAGGAACGAAAACAAAAAAAGTGAATAATACTAAAGTGATTAGTCCATCACGTTCTGTTTCGTCTAAATACATAGCTGAACATACAGTGGATGATTCGACCAAATTAGTTAAGTTAAAAGAGTCCTCTTTTGAAACTCGTTTACAGCACATTATGGATACCCTTCATGGTGTAGATCCCTCTGCATGCCAACAGATTATAAATGACATCATGGTTTCTGATTCTTCCATTTATTGGGATGATATTGTAGGTTTGGAAAAGGCTAAGAGTTCTTTAAAAGAAGCAGTTGTATATCCATTTTTGAGGCCAGACTTATTTAGAGGTTTAAGGGAACCTATTAGAGGGATGCTATTATTTGGGCCACCTGGCACAGGTAAAACTATGATAGCTAAAGCAGTGGCTACAGAATCTAAGTCCACTTTTTTCAGTATAAGTGCATCTTCTTTATTATCCAAATATTTGGGCGAATCAGAAAAGTTAGTAAGATCTTTATTTTATTTGGCTAAAAGGTTGGCACCGTCTATTATATTTATTGACGAGATTGATTCGTTATTAGGAGATAGATCAGAAAATTCAAATGAATCGTCTCGAAGAATTAAAACAGAATTATTAATACAGTGGTCTGAATTGTCCAGTGCCACTGTAAGGGATAATAAGAAGAAGAAGAACAAAGAACTTGTTAGTAAAAAAAAAAATGATGATGATGATAATAATAATACTAAGGGTAAGGAATTCCATGACAATATATGTCTCGATAATAGAGTGTTGGTCCTTGCTGCAACCAACCTACCTTGGATAATTGATGAAGCAGCAAGACGTAGATTTTCTAGAAGACTGTATATACCTTTACCAGATTATGAAACTAGATTGAACCATTTAAAGAAACTGATGAATGATCAAAAGAATAGCTTATCTGAAGAAGATTTCGAAAGTATAGCTGCACTGACAGATGGTTATTCTGGTTCAGATATTACCAGTTTAGCTAAAGAAGCTGCTATGGAACCCATCAGAGATCTTGGTGATGATTTAATGAAAATTAATTTCGAGAATGTTCGTCCTGTTTCCTTACAAGATTTTCGTCAAGCGATGTGCACAGCAAGGAAGAGTATTTCAAAGGAGTCTTTGAAACAATATGAACAATGGGCCACTCTTTACGGTAGTGTTGGATCATAAGAAATTCATATGAGAATTATTATACATAGATTGATGGTATGACAACTACTTGTTACATTATAGATTTTTTTTTTCAAATATCTTATAGTCAGTGGGTGTATGGATGTGAGTATTAGTTAACGATTAACTTCTTTGTTGAAGGTTGTACTTGACCTTAAGGATTGGATATAGGTGAATGGTGGATGGAACGAAGTCTACACCTCACAACTGGTTTGTCGTCAATGAGCACTTAGTATATGTATGGATATATATAATGCGACCTGATTTATTTAAATATTTGATTAGGAAAAGAAAAAAATAGAAAGGAAAATATGTCCATATTTAACTGTGATATAAACTTATTCAGTCTAAAGAACATAACGTATAAACAACTTACATATGGTGTGCTTTCTGTAACCTCCATCTATGTATTATTCCCAAGTTTTAAGAGTATATTATCAACCATTTTAGGTATCAAACAGATTAAAGTTGATCTGGATAATAAAAGATGGGATAAGTACACAGCAGGTATTTCAAATAAAGGTAATGATTGTTATATTAATTCTTCTTTACAAGCTCTTAGTGCACTTCAAAATTTAACCATCTATTTAAATGAATACATTCGGTTATTTGTTAAACAAGAAGAAACTATATGCGAAGAAGGAAACCATCCAGAGATAGCTATTAGGGGTCTGTTACACGAAAGTTTATGTAATGTATGTGAAGATTTACAGGAACTTATCCTTCAGCCTAAAACAATATCCAATGATCAGATAGTACAATCTTTAGAAAGGATTTTCCGAGGTAAAATCTCTAGAGATCAAAATGATGCTCATGAATTCGTCCAGATTTTATTAGAAAGATTATATGAAGAAAATAAAATGTTACATCAACATATGAATAATGAACTTTTGAAAAGTGACAAATTTGATTTCCCATTTAAAGGGACAATTAGCAGCCATTATTTCTGTACGAGATGTCAGAAAAGATCAGAGATTCAAAACCAGGATCAATTTATGTGGGAGCTTAGTATCCCTCAAAGATATGATTGTTCCTTACAAGAGATTATTGAGAACGATGGATATGAAATGATCCAAGACTATTCTTGTTTATATTGTCAAGCTTCTGCATTATTGGCAAACGAGGCAAATTATAACTTTAGCAATGATGACTTGGAAAACGAGAACATACGTCAATTAAAAACACTTTTACCGGTTTTGAAGATAAACAGTGATATACCTGACCGTTTATTATATTATATTAAAAATTATAATAAGAATAGATGTGTTCCTAGTAAAATAAAAACCACTATTATTAGAAAATCAGACTTTTCACAACTGCCAAAGAGTCTTATCATACATCTATCAAGATCAGTATATAATGGAATGGTAATGACTAGAAATTCTTGCCGAGTCTCTTTTCCAGAAATTTTAGAAATTAATCAGCGAAGTATAGATGAAGATGGTAATTTCCAAGTAAGGAAGGTGAAATATTCATTGAAGGCCATGGTAAAGCACACTGGATCACATTATCAAGGACATTATCAATGTTATAAACAAAAACCTCGATTAGTTATGGATAATCAAACTAAACAGATTATAAATAAAACGCCGACTGTAATTGAGAGAACAGGTGATATAAAAAATGATAAAGATATTGGGATAACAAATATTCAAGGGACTAAAAGGTTTAAAACCATTAAAACTGTCAAAAGCCTGCCCTTCTGGTTAATATCAGACAACAAAGTAAAGGAAGTTAAAAATTCAACTTTACAAAATGAAAGTAAATATGTATATATGTTATATTATGAGCTTTAAATCAAATAATGTTGAATATTCATGGTACGTATCTGTATATAAAAAGGAAACAGAAATAATGAGAATTATGTCATGATAAAATGCGATGTCATTGTCATTAAGAGTCAAAAAATATTTGAAGAGAAATACCTTCCATAGGAAAAATGTGTTTTCTTGCAGTATTAATAATGCCTAGATTCAATCATCCATGTCTATATCCATAGCATTATTGTCCAGAATAGAATTGTTGTGGTTAGTTACGTTATCCTCATTGAAGGTGTCCATAATATCATAATCACCTTCGTTGTCAAAAAAAGGTTGATAATTTTTATAAGTCTGCTTCCAGATGGTATCTTTATACCAATGTAACCACATTTTATATATTTTATCTCTCCAATCCACCCATGGAATCAATTTCATAGAGTCTTCTCTTATCCAATCATAAATTCTGGAATAAATAATCTCATTGCTGTCCATGTGATCTTTATCTCGGTGTACAGATAGCACTTTTCTAATAACTTTACTTTTAACTGATTTTGGAAGGTTAATTTTGGTCTTGACAACCTTTGTTACAGGGTTACACATGTTTTTAGCATAAGGGTCCCTATCATGCTTGACTGTATTATTATCTGATAAAGAAAGTCTTTCAAAATCCTCAATTAATTTAATACGTTTATAATTTAATATCCCAATAGAATCACTACCATTAATGGGACTATGGGGTCTTTTCAATTTATAATATACCATATAATTTTCTTTTTTTCCTGGTCAATAGTAGTCTATAGTGTGATTAATTATCCTTCATTTAAGAATAAAGGTGATTATAATTGGAAAGATTAAAAAGAAAAAAAAAGTAAAATGATTTAAAATAATCAGTGTTCTATGTACAATGAGTATATATGTTCCATTTACAAGGATTCTTTGCTCTTATCTATTATTCCTCTTGTTAATCGCATAAAAAGGACAGTGATTTCTATCTCCTAACTTTTTTCAATTAATGCATCTGCACACAGATTTTTTTTTTAAATATGTATATTTTTTTTTTTGTGACGCCAGATCAAAAAAATTAAAGGTTTTTTGGATCTTCATCCATTGTTTTAACGTTAAGGAACACCTAGAGAAAGTATATAAAAGAGGTAGGTTTTGACAGTTTTCATATATCCTGAAGGTGATACGATTTCGAAGCTCCTACTTGAACTAAAGGCCTGTTAAAGAGGAGAAAGAGTTGAAAGATTCAATGTTGTAGTCGAATTTTTAGAAGATAATTTTATCTGTTAAAATACTTCCCTCTTTAAGGAATAAGTTGACTATAAGAACCACAAGAAGAAAAAGTAGGAGATTGCTAGTATATGGATATTTCTTATTAATTGGTCATTGGATTTAAAAATGAAACCATTTTATACACCTCCAATTAATAGCAAGCTCTTTGATGGAAAACAAGCATTAAGGGAATCATATAACTATGGAGAAATTTCTAAGTCACCAACTCTAAGTACCCAAAATAGTACAAATTCAACAAGTGGCACATCGAGAAATAATGTCACTTCAAACAGTACTCTATCGAATTCTTCAGAGAAGGAAATATTGACGTCCATGGAGATTGAAAGGATTAGATTGGAAATTCAAGAATTACCTTTTGAACTGACAAAATATGTTGATCTTTTTATTACTGATTTAAAACAACCAAAATACGCCAATCCTTTGTCTATATCACAATTAGCTTCACTATTTCAATCTTTCTATGTCGATTTTGATAAAGCTGTATATCAATATTTGACGACTTTATCTGTCAATCCTACAAACACATTTATCAGTGCAAGAGAAGCTCTCAGTACTGGGTTAAGTGGCATATTTACAAGAAGTAGAAGTAGTAGTACAACAAGTAACACTAATAGAAATAGGAACAAAAGATCATCGTCTTTATTTAGTACTGGTTCTTTTACAAATATAAATAATGCGACGCCATTATTATCTCCCGAGGAGATTGATCGACAGATAAAACAAAATGCAGTAGATAATGTTAAATGTACAAGATATTTAGAGTTATGTGAGGGACAAGTTTTTAACAGATTGATAGAGGTAGGAACCTCAGCAACCTCAATTGAAACAAATAATAGTAATAGTAGCAATAACCAAAATCAATCAAAGAATAATGAAGAACAGTTTAGTATAAAGACGCTATTTAGAAATACACCTGAATATATTAATTTTGATGAAAAATTAGGAGAGAAGATTCATTGTTTAAATAGATTATACCTGAATAATAAGACTGACTTACTTGAATTTCTAGGTGTATCAGTTACAGTAGATATGGATACTCGTGGTTTTCACGACAGAATTGAGAAAAATCTTACAGATTTAATAGTAGAATGTGTTTCTCCTTATGAGAAAGTTTCCAAATTATTAGACATACATAATATAATGAGTCAAGAAGGTAATGCTATATCCAATGATGATTTTTTATCAGTTTTGATATACTATATTATCAAAGTAAATCCTAAAAATATATTTCTTAATGAAGAATTTATTAAACTTTTTAGATATAAGAAGAAATTAATAGAGAGTGAGTTGTTTGTACTAACTAACTTGAATGCAGCTTTGAAGTTTCTTGAAGGATTGACTTTAAATGATTTGTCTGGTCAACTAAAGGACGATTTAATTGAAAATGAAAATTCTTTATTTAAAAGTAAGATAAGTGACACCGTTATCTTACCATCAGCTGAGAATATTATTGAAGTAAATAACAAATCTAGTATATTCACAATAAACAATACAGACGTCGCTGATCCAAATTCTACAAATTTTGGATGGACTAACTTCATGGGAGAATCGAAGGTAATAGAAAATGGAAATTCAGTAATAAGAAGTAATTCATACGAAGGCATTAAATCTGTCTTGGACGACTCGTTAAAACATATAATCAGTAAAGTAAAAGCATACAGTCCGGTTTATCAAGGGAACACAGTTGAACGATTATCTCCAACTAAAAATAATTCGCAAGAATTCACAGAGTTTGATAAACAATCAGAATCATTGCTACCTTTGGACTCTTCACCCTCTCGTACTAAACTAAGGGATGTTAAAGCAAAACCTCAAGAAGCATTGTGTTCAAAATGCAAAATCAATGATGTCTCTCTAATGGAAGAATATCATAAATATAAAAATGTACCATTTGAAGATATGAGTATTACTCAATTACACGAGATGTATTATATTTATCAAAAATTAATGGAATGATTTGTTTAGAGTTGAAAAGAAATAATATTATGCTTAATGAATGTTACCTAACATAGGAATATTATATATATATATAATATTTTGCTCATTTGCTCTATCTCTCTCGATATATATATATATGTAAATATTCACGCATATCCATAGAATATAAATGAGATCTTGTTATTAGGAAGTATGAGATTTTTTCTATTATCATTTCTTTTACTATAGACAAAATATGCCTGTTCAAAATGACGATAGATGATCTATAATTGAACACAGTGGAGTAAGAAAATCTTGGCTATTGCTAATGTCACTTTTATGATATTCATTTGCAAAAGTCTGCAATTGTTCTTTTAATATAATTGTTAGGTTTTTGACTGTCTCTTTAGAGTAATCCAATGATTTACTCTCTTCTTTCAAGAATTTGACTATTTTTATTTTGGTTTCTATATTTGAAGTCTTCGATAATATTGTGTCATGAAGGAAGTGACTTTCCTTAGAAATATTTATTTTTTCATAGTTAAGCCCATGAATAATTGGAAATGACAACTTTCCCTCCGTTATATCTTCAGCAAAACCTTTATTTATTGCCATTGTTTCATCCGATAGGTTAAGACAATCGTCTCTAATCTGATATATAATTCCAAGCAATTCACAGATTGGTACCATACTATTTTCGATGCTTTTCCCAGTGTAAAAAGTAAATAATTTTTCCATTAGACGTATTGTTAATCTAAATAATCCTCCTGTTTTATTGATGACCATATTTATATACATTTCCTCTGTTGGGGTGATGTGTGCGTCTCTCCAATAGATATCCATGCCTTGCCCCCTATGCAAATTGCAAATTTCTTCATTAAATATTTTGTATAATTGTATTTGAATATAATCAGCAGGTAATAATTCATTATTTGCATTTAATTTATCTTGTGCAATTAATTTTGGTATTAAATCCATTGCAACAAAATACATGTAATTTGCAGAATTTATTGTCATCGGTATTCCATATACAAGATGTGATGTTTTAATACCTCGTCTTAAAAGAGAATTATCTTCAATATCGTCTATCATAAGTGATGCATTATGTAATATCTCGATGATCTGTGATAAAGTGGATAATACCTGATCAGGCAGTTGATATACTAGGTTAAATACCTTGACTAATTTGGTTCTAAACTTTTTACCCTTCTGTTGTGATATATGAAGAAATGGTTTTTTCAAAATAGATTCATTATTAGCATCCCATCTTTGTGAATTGTCTATAAATGATTTAATCACTAACGGATCCATTATTGAACAAAAAAAAAAGGACAGGGAAATAGAGTGCAATTGTTGCTTCAAAGTATTGAAAAATGGTATAGTTGAATTTCTATTTGAGCAGTTGCTTTGATAGATTGAATTTTTCCGCGGATGTTTTCTATACCAAGTATCTATATTCGTGATGGCTTTTGCATTTCGTAAACATATCTTTAAAGCAAAATCAAGTCTTTAAAATCATTGAGCATTTAAAAGTTTGTTGATGATTTAGACTCGTTTGTTGTTTTTTTTGATGTTTTTCTTTTTTTGGTAATTTTAGGAAAAAAAAGTGTCAAATTTTGTATCAAACAAGATAATATTAATAATAATAACCAAATAGGAATGAAACTCGAAGACAGCAAAGATTTAGATTTGTGTTTGAAAGGTAGCAATGACATTAATTTAACTTTGAATTTAGTAATAATGTAACTTACGTATTTTTTTTTATATATTTGTTTTTGCATAAATAGTAAATATGCAAAATTAGATCATTGGTCATAAAAAAAAAAGATTGGATTAATTTGCTGCAGATATATAATAATAATAATAACTATTTCTATAATAAGTGTAAAAATAAAAATTAAATAGAATTGAATAATGGAATATTATGGAATTTGAATGAAGGATGGTTTTCTTTAATGCCTGGATTGGTATTTGTGTCATTTTCTTCACTATTGTCACTATTCTTTGATTTATGTTTTTTTTCCTCATTCTTGAAGGCCAAGATAAATTATTGTTTCTCTCTCTCAATAAAGGTTTGTCTACTTTTCTACAAATAGATTTAAGTTCACTCACATTTATATAATCCGGATCAAAATGAATCTTATCATTAATGTATAAATTATTACATTTTAAATCTCTCACAAGATTCGAATCAATCCCATGGATATTCGCAATTAATAGAGTGATATCCTCTTCGTTGAGTTTATCCAAATTTTTTTGTTTGACAATAGAGACCAATTTTTGTTGATCTGACACAGATAAGTATTGTGAAGTTTCATCTATGCAATCATGAGTTTCAGTGTGCTCTCCTTCATTATCTATTATTTTACGGTAAGATACCAATTCTTCTAAACTACATGAAATTTTCTGTAAATTTAGCATATCATCCGGGAACTTTAAATGTTTGAAATATCTCGGCCCTAACAATCGAGGAGTCTTTAAATCCTGGTAATACAGGTTTTGTTGTAATTTGATTAAACGATTTAAATCTTTTGAATAGTTTTCTAAACAATGGATTGGCACAGTTTCAATATTATCCTTATCTTGACGTGATTCAACAGTTTTTAGAGCAGGTCTCTTTAAGGATACATTATTAATGATATGTTTTAAACCTTGTGTGTTATCTGATATAATCTTTCTATCAACAAGTAAAGAGTCTGTGGGAGGAGTTGGAATTAAATTGTCTGTAGAGATTGTTGCCTCTGTGGTGGTAAGATATAAATCGGTATTTGGGATGTTACCAGTTTTCAATCTTTTTATTCTTGTAACAGTCTTAGTAGGTTCTGGGGTACTTTCATCTTCCAGATTTTTTTTTGGTCTTTTCTCCAATTGATGGATATTGTCTGGTTTTGATTCTTTTGGTTTTTCCTTAACAGCTACATTTTTTTCGGTAGTTCTCTTCTTTTGCATATTGTTTATTTTCTTAACTTTCCTTTCTACATGCTTTGTGTGCTCTATTTTTTTTGTAATACAGTTTCCCTCCTCTTTCTCTTGTTTAATGTCAATCTCTTCTTCAGTGTCGCTTTCTAAATGAGGTTTTGGTATAGGGTTTTCATGGTCCAGTCTTTTACGTTTTCTTAATTCCATCTGAATTTATTCGTATTTAAAATTTTGTATTTCTGTAGAATACTTACCCCAGTCTATACAGTATTACTTTTATGTCTTACCATGTACTCTTTTGTTGGTACCTGCTTAACTAAATAGATCTACTGAAATCATTTTTTAGATTTCCATTATTTCCAAGACATGAAAATAGTTTTTTTTTTTTGTTAATTTTTATTTTCTTTTTTTTTTTTCTTCTTTGAAGTTAAGAAAGTTCAATACTCAATCAACAGGATGCAAGAAACAGAGAGAGAGAGAGAGAGAGAGAAGAGGAAGATGAAGAGAGAACAGAGAAGACGGCAGTTGTGTGTTCATTAATATTGAAAGGGTATGAGCTAGCGTTTATAGAAGAAATGGTGACAGTAACTCTACTTATACTACATGTATATATATGTGTGTGTGTGTATGTGTAAGAATGTTGTTATAAAAATATGTACAAAAATGCAAAGTTGAGACTTTTAAAAACAATACATCATTATTGTTGTTGGTGATGGTGATAGTGATACTGTCATTCAAATAAAGGTGTGAGGAATATGTATATGTCTCCCCTCAATCTGATAATGATCTGAACTGTCCATCTTGAACCAAAATATTGGCCATTTTTAATTTTTCTTGTTCAGAACTCCATTTGATTAAAACATGGATATGTGATAAATCTTTAATGCTTTGTAAATTCAAATAATTGACAAACCACACATAATCAACACCATATGACAATTTGTATTTATCATGTAAAGTTTTTGATAAAAATTTGTTTACGAGCATCTCACATTCTGGGTTCATCTCAGGGTATGTATTATTGTCAGTGTTGATGTTATCGATATCTGTAGTATCATTGATATAGATTGGTAATCTGATCTTTGACCAAACCAAAAGATGTAAAACATTTGGCTCATAATTGTAAGGAAAATCATTGAGTGTGACTTTAAATAATTGTCTTTTTGTTAAAATTGCATTTAATCGTTGTTGAGCCGTTATATATTTTGTATGGTTTAATTCATAAATCTCATTTTCATCCCATTTCAATTTTTTTTGCAAAAGGAATTGGGAAACAGTCATATTTTGTCTTTTCAATTCATCTTTATGTTTATGATATCTGTCTGTTTGTTCCTTAGATCTCCTTAATTTAAATAATTCTTTGTTATTAATATATTTAATAACGTCATCCCATGAAATCACATCAGAGGCAATTGTTGATCTAGTTGGTTCAATAGAAGGATTATTATCGGTTAATGTCATATTGTAGAAAATTGGAATAGTTGGGTTTTTTTTTTTGTTATTGTTATATTTTTTGACGTTTGTTTCTTGCTCTCATGTGTATATGAAACTATTTTTATTGGTGTGGATGTTATTAGTCTTTTAAAAGTCTTTTCTCGAGGATGACCACCGGTCTCTTTCGAGAAAGAAAAAAGTTAGCAGGAATTTCTTCGATACAGAACAAACTCAATAGATACAGTACAGAATAGTAGATAAAGATAATTTAGAAAACATAAATGAATTAATAATAAGTAGAATGGATTAAAATGCATAATAAATAAATAAATACTCGAGTGTATAATCATATAAATAAATAAATAGATAGATAGATAGATAGATAATTGGGTGTATAATCACATAAATAAATAAATAAATAAATATTCTCTGATTTGAGAAAAATGCAACACGTTTAAAGAATCAATATCAGTTAAAAGATAACTTATATCATTCCACTTATAGGTAAATAGTTTAAAAAAAAAAGGAAAGGAAAGAAAGACAAAACATCAAATGAAAAAATTATAAATTAATAAAGATAATGGTACAGGTTGGAACAAGTGGAAGGATATATGATATAAATATGAGATTGTTCTTTTGTTTGTTTGTTTTTTTTTTGTTTCATATATCTTTTGTTTTTTCATTTCAGCAAAGGATTCTTGGTCTTGATCTGCCTCTAACTCGTATTCCATGAGAATTTTTCAGTTGATTATTTATCATGGACTCCCTCATTGAGATTGCAAATGGTAAGGTGAAACCGGCAGATATAAGAAAGATATTTAATTTGCAAATACTTGGCACGCTGGATTTTAAAAACATTTCGATTTTATTATATGTTGTAGATTATGTATCAAAAAAAAAAAAAAGAAATATAAATCTGGAAAGAGTCCCTATTTGTAGGTGTGTTTACTTATTTTTTATACTGACAAAGAAGTACTTTGGAAGATTAGTGTGTCTGCAGAGTTGAGATAGTCGTGTGGAGGTGAGTAGGACAGAGCTGATTTCGTGAACACCAAAGTTTCTGATGTATTCATATCTTTTTATAACTTTTATATCTTATGCAAAAAAATTTCCATTGAAGCCAAACATGGTCGAGAGATGGTAGAATCCTCATCTTATCTCGAAGAAGGTTACCATAGAGATGAAATAGATGCATTGAGAGAAAAAAAAAATTTTGTATTGTATTTTTCTCTTTGGCTTCAAAAATGTTTTGTTTGTTTGTTTGTTTGTTTTTTTTGGATGAGATTTAGTTTTTCCGTCTGGCCGAATCTGGAATAACAATACATGTTCAGGGTATTGAATTGTGTTTTATTTTTTTTTTTTTTTTGACAGGTAACATTAGAGTGGGAAAGGTAGAGATCGGCCAATCACATACCAGTACATTAATAATATTAGTAATGTTGTCGAAAATGGAAATGATAGACGGATGCGCACCTGTTGCTATGGTTACAAGACACGTCAAACTTTGAATCTGTCTTCGATCGCCCCATGTAGACTTTTGTAAGAAGCAGCTAATTAACTTGGTCAGTGAGAACAAGCAGTGAAATAGCAAGCATTCGATAATGCATGTAGAGATATGTGTGTTCATTTTGCTCTGATATGTATACTTTACTAAACCTCTGTGTAACTTTAGCCATTAGTTACAAGATAATTAAACTATCTATTCTCATTGATATTACTTGTAGAGATTTATGTTGTCTTCACCCTTCGTGTTCTATCCCAGGGAATATTAAATACATATATGTACATGTTAATCAAATATTACACAAGACAAATATATATCAGATTTATTATTTTATATTCAGATTTAGCCAAAGCATTTTCTCTTTGATCTGATCCAAAAAATTTTACCTAGTCGTCTTTCCAGTCTCTCATTTGCATGGGGGAGGGGGAGAGGAGTAGTAAAATTCGTATCCTATGACTTCAGTATCGTAATAATCAATCAAATATTCACAATTAATTCCAGCATAGAACCCATCCTAATGTTCATTTATGTGAATTAGAATATCAATCTGTAATTTTTATTAGTCAGTTGTTTACTGTATTTATGTCATTCTACAGCAATTTCAATTGTTTGATTTTCTTTTTAACTACACTATTGCTATTCCATAGGCTCTCTTTATTACATATAGAGATTTATTATGAATTTTTTTCATCACAGTCTTATAATGGATATGCTCAAAAATTATGATATGGTCGAAGGTATTTAATAATTTTTTATTTTTAGTGTTTTTTTGTTTTCGTCCTTCGTCTCTAAATTGTTTATTGATCATAGAATAAAATGAGATTATCTACCACTTGAGGCAATATGAAGAGAATAGTCCAGGGGGGGAAGAAGTATAAGAGGTAGGTGGGGATCGGATATTGGAAGAAGAAGGCAACGGAATGGAGAATATCCTGGAATTGTGAGTATTTGACTTGAATGAAGATCAGATTAGTGAAGTCATTATGCACGAAGTTTTTCACTACCATACCAACAGGACAGAAAATATTTACTCAAGAGTTTTACTGTAAAGAACCTTAACTTGAAGTCCAGTAGATACGCAGTCCTGCGGGTAACACCTGAGTGTCTGGGTGCGGGGGGCTGGTACAGCCATGTGCGCAGTGGCTCGTATATTGTATTGAACCTGATTGGAGGATTTTCAGGGAGTGATAATTATATCAGATCTTGACGAGAGGCCTTTGATTATTGAGGAATTAGGCCAGGGGTAATTATTTTATTTAAGTGTGTCTTAGTACTGATATTAAGAGGTAACTCTTAATATCATACAACGACCAAGTTCAACAAGAACAAGTTATAATTCTAAATCAGGATTATTAATTAGTTCTTTATAGAGCTTACGTAAGAGTTTTTGAATTTGTATCAATTGATGCAATTCATCCATTTTACCCATAACAACATTTACATTATTATATTTTGTCTTCTGAACTGACTCCATACCTGAAAGAAAATCAATGTTTATATTTCTCCACCGTTCGTCAGGAACATTCAATTGGCATATAAGTACCAAATTGTTTACCAGCCCTATGCTTAGATCTCTAACAACTATCACATGTCTTCACATACTTACGGATAGACTCATTCATCTTTGGCCAGTAATAATGCGGTGAAATATTAGTGAACGTCCTAAAAACATCACCATGACCAGCTGCAGGAGAATCGTGAGCTAATTTCAGTATCTCTCGACGAATTTCGTTGTCAGGAACACACAGCTTGTCAATCGTTATTTCATTATAACCATGATATAAAAGACCATCAATGACTTTATATCTCTGGATTACAGTATCTAATGAATGAGGAATAGGATTCTTCTTATAGGATAAACATTCATAAATTATCTTAAAGTGGGGATCTTTCATATAACCATCTTTTAAGAGTTCGACGTATTCAGGAGACATTTGATTTATTATCGACATTTGTGATGGAGTTTCCAAACTAAATAGATATGTGTCGTAACCATAGTCGTCAGGTATTAAATTATTAGCTACATTAGAATCACTAACTTCTTCCGATGATTGGCTAGTTTCGATCTGTGATTTGTCTATGGATTGTTTTCTCAACCCTTGGTCTTCCACTTTCTTCAAGTCAGGACGACGAATAAAGCCATCAGCTTAATTATGTTCACCCTTCAATGTATACTATTTCAGAGTCAAAAGTAGCAAATACGTCTATCCAACGACCTACTTCCTACTTATCAATTCATTTTGCTTGACTTGTTCTGGAATTAGTTGTGCAATTAATTTATTTGATAACTTAACATTTTCTTTCTCTCTGTTATCAGAAATAATTTCCTTTTCCACATCGATATTTTGCATAGCAGAACTTTGATCGTTATCTGACATTGTAAAAAAATATTCAAATAATAACAGCAATACTAATTTCCAAGAGAAAATTTAATGTGTGATTTCCAGGATTTCTAGTATACCTCATGGCGACAGAACGATTCCACATTATTCCGCTGACCACTCTTCTTACTAGATTAATACCCTGTTGATCTATAAAAAAAACGTGATCACCTGCACTCTTCTTTCCACTTCCTCAATGGATTTACGAATAGAACTAATTAAAGAAGGAATACCGGCATCAACCACACGTTTCCAGGTTAAACTCATTACAATGTCTGGATTAGAGCTAGCATTAACATTACTACAGGTACCAATTTTAGAACTTGTAGCTTGTATGCTTTTGTTGTAGATTGCTAATAAAGCTTCATACACTTGTGGTGATGGAGTATCGTTAGGTAATTGAGTTATCGTCGAGGTTTTCTGAGCTGTTAACCCATTAAAAGATCAGAAGATAAGTCAATATTAGTAACATAGTGATTAGAATTGGATTGGCAAACATTGACATGTTTACTAGTAGCATCATCTTGTGGACGTTCATCAGTACTGTCAATATATATAACATTGACTGGTTCTTCTCCTGCGGTGAAAGAAGTTTCAATTGTTTTTGATGGAACTAAAGTAGAATCACTAGCATTTTTGTTTAAGAATTGTTCTAGATAAATGGATGAATTATATCAATTAGTATAAATATAAACACTCTTACTTAGGCTGTATATAAAATTAATAGATAACCCTGATGTAGAATTATAATTTGTTCTTTTTGAACTTAGTCGTTGTACAATATTAAAAGTTACCTCTTCATATCAATAGTAAGACATATTTAAATAAGATGATTACGCCTGGCATAATCCCTCAATAATCAAAGGCCTCTTATCAAGATCTGACATAAATTATCACTCCTTGGAAACCCTCCAATCAGGCTCAACACCTTATACTAACCATTGCACATGTAGTTGTATTAATTCTCTAGCCAGACACTAGTGTTATAGTGGGATTGTGTACCTATTGAATTTCAATTAGGTTTATTACATAAAATAGATTATGCATGTTCTGTAGATGTTTAATCTTCGTATTTGTTTTTTTTTTCACTCGTTTTCTTTGCTTTTTTATACATGATTTTTATAATTTTGTTTGGTTTTTCCAATGTTTACCATTTTAATACCAGAAGCTATGAAAAAGTGTTATAAAATAAACAAACAGAAAAAGTAAAAATACTGTTCTTAGAGGATGACAATACACATGATATCAGGATAACTTTACTAAATATATCGAACCAACACGCAGACGTAAATCAGACAATATTTACAAATAAATAGATCTGCATTATCAATCTTGACACCGATACAATATACGCTTGTGCACAACCACAGGAGAGTACAAAAGGATAAAGAAATAAATCTTACAATTGATTTCTAAACAATTCAAGTAATTTTATTTATATATAATATTTGTTTTTATACTTTGTCTAGAATAGAACGAAGAATTAGAATAATAATAATAATAATATATATATATATCAATACTTTCTTTATTTAATCATGATCACCAGTTTCAATAACATCTTAGGCACATCTTTTTATGAAATTCAGTACAAATTAATATGTCAAAAATAAGTGTGAATTTGGGAAGAAATGGGTAGCATATTCATATCAGTGGTAAAATCGGACATAATGATATGGTAGATCTGTTAATTCAATAGATAGTGACATAGTGGTAGACTTAATAGTAAGACTTCTTCAGTTTTCTTTCTATGTATGACAAGTATAAATATTACCAACTTATATATGTATATGTAATCTTATCTTTTTGTTCTTATCTTTTTTTTTTTTATGTAAGATAGTTTTTTTTTAAAGATTAAAAATATACTTTTGTCGTTGTGAAACAGTTCTAGAATAATTAATAGTTTACCCGTATATGATTTCCCAGATTGGAAAAAAAACTACCAGCATCAACATTATATTCTTCCTTCTATTTTGGATTATCTCTTCTTAGTAAATGTGTCACTACAGTCAATAGTGAACGAAACGTCAGCAAACTTTAAAAAAGTTTACAATGATTCACACCAGAGTTTAGATGAACCAACAGCAGCCGTAGCAGCAACAGCAGAGGATTTGGCAATCATTAAATACAATAAGGTCTTTTTCTAACCTGAAACTTTGCCTTGATGAGAAACAAAATTTAGCATTGAAAAAACTGTTAGTCAATTCTCTGCCAATAAGTGAAAAAATTATAACAAAGAGGACTTGTAGTGACTATTTCTTTTTCTTTAAATCTAGATTATAAATAGACTGTATAATACTTGGAATTAATGCATGTATAGAGTTAGAAACTACCTATTTCTAAGATTGTTCCCCATGGGATGATTTACAAGACACGATCTTCCATCAACCTCATCTAGCATGGTTAGTGTTACAAGTCAAGATCATTCTGCTCACTCTAGTTTAAGTATGTTCAATACCGGAACTGCTTCTCTCACTTCATCTTTGACAAGATCTATTGCTACCATTAAAGGATCTGCTTCCAGCACTACATCATCCATGAACAATAATGGTGCTAACAGATCAAGTGATGAAAGTAATTCTGCAATGTCTTCTTCTGGATCAAATGCTTTACCAATGCACAGAGCCACCACTAATCAGCAATATAATCCACAAAGGTATACTTCTAGAGTTGGTGATCTAAACGCCGGTTCTCATGCAACTCAAAGCGGCTCCACTGTCTCTAATACTGCTTCCTATGCTGCTACTAAATCATCAGAATCCCATGGTGCTCCAACTACATTCTCACCACAATCTGTCTACAAATCCTCTCAATCATCTAGTGCTAGTTCTCAAATAGCAAGTGCTAATGTCCTTTCCTCATACGAAGGTAAAGGTAACTCATTAATCCCAAGATTTAGTGTACTACATTTGATATTTGGTTTTATTTTTATGTTCTTATGAACTTAATTAACTATTGATTATCGATAGCAATAAGCAATATTAATTTTTTATTCCCAGTTTTCTTTACAGAGAGTTTACTCCTTAGATAATAATTGTGAATGTTTGCTATATATATTTGTTAATACTAGACAAGTAGGGATTATATAATTATAATAAATAAATACCCTATATTTTAAGCTAGCTGTTAACTCATAGTCAAGTAGTTTTGCAAAGCCTTAAATTTGTTAAACTAATTTCACTAGCTCATTTATACCTTAAATCTTGTTGGACGTTTACTACTACTACATAAGATTTTTTCTGCTGAATAAGAGACTAAAATTTGTTGGTAAGTGCTTAAGAAAACAATTTTATTTATATTGTCTTATAATACTAAGAAGTATTTAGTAGTAATGTTAATGTACAATATATTAAAACTGACTGCCAATTCCCTGGATCAAGAGTATCTACAACCCTAGTTTTAGTATTCCATGTAATGCACTTCAAGAAATAATATAAAGAGAATGAGTAACAACATTATTCTTTACAACAGACATTTTTAGCATAATAATATTGGATGTATTATGTTGAGAAATTATATATCACATTTATGCTTGAAAAAGTTCTTTCACTTATTCAATAATAAAAGTATTATATATTAATACGATGTCAAATTATCTTAAAAAGTGTTATGGATACACTATTTAATAGTGTCAGGCTCCTGTTTCTTATATATTGAATTCTAATTGATTTTCTTACCTTGTTTCACTATTTTCAAGAGTTTAGTTATATTGAGTTTTGCTGGAAATATCGGACAAGTGTACACACTCACATACAAGTATGATTGAATATAAATCAATAGGCATTATTAATATTAAATCCGATAAAATACAAGCTTGTACGTGACTACATTAAAGTAAGATTGTTTGTTCCAATAATACAAATATATAAAGAACAAACATCAGAAGGAAAAGAATCAGTAATTATGATTTATCCCTGAATATTTTAAACAACTATATTTTATTTATATATATATTTATTTTATGTACACTATATAAAGAAATTGAAGAATTGTAATAATAAAATATATACCAATAACTTTGACATTTAATCATGACCACTAACTACAGTAACATTCTAGGTGCTTCTTCTCATGATGGTAGCGTTCGACTAGAACACGCTAGAAAACCTAGCGCTGTGCATCCTTCCAGGGACACTGGCTTATCTGATACTACTAAACAAGCCAGTCTAAAAGCTTCCACTGCCAACGACATATCATTACCAAATATAGCTGGTCTACATTTACATTCTAATGATGATATCAATGACAGATTAGGAGCTCATGGGAATATAAATAACCCATCCGTGAACCAAACATCCATCAGTTCTTCCACACCTAATGTAACCATCCACCGCCATACTTCACATTACACTAATTCACCTCCTAATCCATCACCATCAGATAATCATCATACTAATTATTCTACTTCTTTACCTTATACTACTAATCATAACCAGACTATATATCAACCTTCCATTCCATTATCTACTAATGTACCATATCATATAAATCATCCATACCATTATCACTATCCACCTACCTATACTGAATATTACCCATCTTCTGCAGAAGTCTACTTACCACAACACATCTATGAAACTGTTAATCATCATACTTATCACCAGTCTGCTCACTATCCCTATTCTTATCCATCCAATACTGCCAGAGCCAATTCAGAAAATTTTTTCACAAATGAAAATCTTACCAAAAAATTTTACCACTGCGTACACGAATTTACTATTTATTTGACACACGCTGGTCTAAAAGATTTGATTCCCAACCATAAAGGTCATACATTAAGGGAACCAACACCAGTAGAACAACACTACATTACTTATACTTTTTTCCACGGCATACCTAGCTTCTATTATCCAGAATGGTTCAATAACTGGATCGCCAACCCATCATGTCAATACGATGCTATTCTCTATGCTATAATGCAGGTAGCACAACAAACTGAATGCTCTAATAATATCAAGCCACCACATGTATCCAAGTACAATTCAAAACATAATCACATCCAACCTCCATGCAATGCAGACAATACCAATACTTCTCCTACCAATACCACATTGGGTGGTACTACTATGAATACACCACTACCTCTCCACACTCACAACAATACATCTTCCATCAACAACCATACAACTACTTCCTCTATTACTACTACTGAACCAACCACGTCCAATACACCCAACATCATTATTATAGAAAAACCTGATTTATCATACAGTGATAACTCATCTACTATATCATCTTCAATACAAAACCATTTTAATGACAATTCCACTTTGGGTGGTATACAATATTCAGACAGCAAGAAAGATTGCCAGCATATTAAAAGCAATAAAAACATTAAAGTGGAAATTGGTCAAATTAAAAATATCAAGGTCATAAATTATATAAATAATTGTGACAATAACGGTATAAAACAAGAATATAAAGAATATAAATTGGTAAATATATCCCCTACAGCATTATTCAACAGATCACCAAAATTTTATAATACATGGATTAATGATAAAATTAAAAAGAATCCATGGTATCATTTATTGATTCACCCTCATAGATTTAGAAGAAAAAATATTATTCATATGATATGATAATTAGAACAAAAGGATGATGAATATCCCTTTAAAAATATATGAACATTCTAGTCACTATAACAAATACTATTACTACAAGCTATAATATGAAACGACAATTCGGTTATGTCTATTAATTAAATATTAATATAATGTGAACAAGATCAAATATAAAATTATATGGAACTGACGTATTACGAATTGGCAAAGAAAGTTGACAACAAAAACATATCTATGAAATATATTAATACAAATGATAATATTGCAGATATGTTAACCAAACATTTAACTGTTACAAATTTCAAAAGGTTAACTAAGATATAGATATGTTAATGCTATTGATTTATGGGTGGTATGCTGGAAATATCGGACAAGTGTACACACTCACATACAAGTATGATTGAATATAAATCAATAGGCATTATTAATATTAAATCCGATAAAATACAAGCTTGTACGTGACTACATTAAAGTAAGATTGTTTGTTCCAATAATACAAATATATAAAGAACAAACATCAGAAGGAAAAGAATCAGTAATTATGATTTATCCCTGAATATTTTAAACAACTATATTTTATTTATATATATATTTATTTTATGTACACTATATAAAGAAATTGAAGAATTGTAATAATAAAATATATACCAATAACTTTGACATTTAATCATGACCACTAACTACAGTAACATTCTAGGTGCTTCTTCTTATGAAGTTTCAAACAAGGGGACATTATTATATGATTTCCATACTGAGCTAATTGTTAGTCAAACAGTCATATTTTGTTAGGTGTCTCTAATTTATATGCACTAATCTTCTAATTTATCCTTATTATAAATTATACTCATCATATACTGCTGTATGTATCCATATAGTACAATTGAGAATAAGTAGTGGAGTTTGAATTGTTGAGAATGAGTGCCTTTGGGTGTTAAATTTGTATTAAACATTCTCAATTTATATTCTATATATATTATTAAAGTTTTTAGTGAGTAAAATAGAAGTGAAGTTCTTCGGTTCTATATAGGCTATATAAAAGTGATAATGTAATGTTATAATAATGGTTTTTAGAAAGTAGTGAGGAAAACATTATCAATTATCGATTACTTCAGGTTCCTTATATATGTTTAGACATGAGTATCAAATAACATCGTTTGTTATAATTTACCACTGTATGTATTTTAGGGATACCTGTTAGTATACCTATTAGGAAACTTGGATATCCTATTTGAGTATCAAGGGGTAAAACATCTTATTGGTAATATTTCTACTATAGAGATGTTTTTGCTGTGAGATTCATTCTTATTGGTTAAAATCTTATTGATTCATTCTATTTTATTCCAGAACCTTTAGTTTCAGTATATTTACGTAAAAGAGAAATGCCATTAATGCTGAACTCTAACATGTAGTGCCATTGCAATAAAGCTGGGAATATGATTTTAAAATGTTTTTTTACTTACATTTAAAACAGTCTCATATCCGTTTTAATTAACATCTTGTGCCAAAATTTTGCATTACAGTTTTTTTTTTTTTTGAATGGAAAATTACAAAAAATTTCTATACATTCTTTTGGATATTAAAAAACTGGTAATACTTGGGGCACCAATACTAATACTATTATTATTGGTAATTATTCTTAACGAAAAATATACTCGGTTATTTATGTATTTATTTTCGAAGATGTTCCTCATTTATCTGGAAGTTCTACAAAAATAATAATATAATGTTATAAAAGTGGAATATAGAAAGGAGTAAGGAAAACATTATCAGTTATTGATTACTTCATGTTCCTTATGTTGGCTAAATATTATTTATGCTAGAATTGTTCCCCAACAACAAATACACATTTTTTTATAATGAGAAAAATTTTAATCTTGCAAGAAATTATTTTATATAAATAAAGAGAAATAGATACGATTACTCAGATGCAAGGTTTATTATATGTACAGTTATCATACACAAAAGAAAACCAAAGAAGTTTTTATTCTTTAATACACCATTATACCATTATCCACTGATTTTACAGATCTACTCTACCACCATGTCAAACTTAACCACTGATATGAATATTCTATCCATTTTCTCTCACCTTATATATTTTTGGGCATGTGCATCAAATATTATCATTAGTTACAATTTATCACTGTATCTATTTTAGGAGTACTTGTTAGATTGTTTATTAGTAAACTTGGGATATCCCATTTAAGTATCAGAAAGGTAAAACATCTTACTAATGATAAATCTACTATAATGAAGTTTTTTTTTTTTTTTGATGTAAGATTTATTTTTATTAGTTGAGAGCATATTGATTCATTATAATTTACTCTGGAACCATCTGTGTTGCTGTATACACTTATTTTTGACAAAACAGTATAAATATTCCATGTGTATATAACAGAAGAAATGGTAAATGGGTTGCATTCCGCGGAATTTTGTTTTGCTTTCCCCACAAGAGTATGGATTCCGCGGACAAAAAAAAAAAGAAAAAGAGAGAAATTCAATCTTGGTTCTTCCAGTTGAAGTTTTTAGAGTACGATTTATTATCGATGAACAATAAATAATTCGATTGATCGATGGAGAAGAAAATAGTTTGAGGAACTCACATTACAATTCAATAGGCAGCCAACTACCAAGTAATGGTTGTTAGCCGAGGTCTATTCTATCCATATAACCTATGTCATTGTACGCAACTCCCTTCCCACAACTTCTTTCCTCGCTTTAGAAAGAAAACTAAACAAATAAAGATACGTCAACCCCACATATGCCTATATCATTCTACATCCAATGTCTGGATATCCTGTAATATCTTTAAAACCAAGTTACAACTCTGTAGTAAGGGGTTGTCCAGGAATACCTGAAACGTTACCAAGAATAGAATGTCAGTTGCAACTTCGATCAAACAATGGGCAACCTTTTACAATAGACAAATTGGAAGTAATGTTGTTGACCGTAGAATCGTTGCATCATAACAATCATTTGAATCCAACAAATTTTGTATCATTACACAATGATTCAAATAGTTTTACTACTACTAAAATGAATAATAACAATAATAACACTAGCAGCAGTAGCAACAGAAGCAATAATAATAACTTCAATAATATTTACGTGGAATCAATGTCCCCATTAACGACTTTCGAACCACAGAACATGAGTTTTTGTAACAGTTCATTGAAAAGAAGAAAGGATAAATTAGAATGCATTACGATTCATTATAAAAAATCAATCACTCTTAAGAACAATGGTAAAGATAAAAAAATTATTGGTATGGACATCCCACTGACTATTGCACTGCCTGATGACATTAAGGAAACAAATTATAACGATAAATTCGGGCATTGCTATACACTGTTTGATTGTAAAGCATTCTTTAATGGTAAAAATCTAAAAGATTTCAAGCATTTGATAAATATTGAAAGATATTCATTATTACCCTCAAAATCACTTTTCCCTAGTTTGGAAAGAACTGTGTATACACTAGACAACAGATTTAAAGTTACCTATAAAATTGAAAATCCATGTCTCAGTAATGATGATCTATTAAAATTGCAGATTACTTTTAAACCCAATATAAAATATATATCCGAGCAATCGCAAAGAAAATCAATACTGTTTAATAAAAAGATCAAATTGAAACATATTACATTTGAATTAAAAGAATTATTAGAGATTAAAGATACTATACATAACAACAACAACAATAATAATAATAGTAAAAATATACCAAACCCTATTGCATTCCTATCATCATTAGAAAACACTGAAAATGTTTTGCAAGTATCGACTAGAGAAGTAAATCAAGTGATATCAATGAATGAGATCTGTTTGTCATGTGATCTTAGAATTTTTACAAAGAATAAATTCTTTCAAAATTTCGAATCCACTTTTCAAGAACCTGAATTTTTATATAAATTACCAGAATACATTAATAAGAGATACGGTACCAATAATAAATATAGTAACATAAATGATTATAATAATATGAACTCTGACATTGATACTATTTTTTTACAAAACAAAAATAATAACATTCCATTACAATATCACACTTCTATCACCACACTAGGTAACTTTTTCAATATTGCTCATAGATTAACCATGAAATTTAAAATCAGTGGTGGTAAAGGATTCGAGATAAACCAAAATCTGACTCTAACTCCTTGGTCACCCTCGAAACTAAAATACATTGAACAGTTAATACAACAGGAGAAAGATACCGCATATTTTGCCCAAAAATTTTATAGCAATTTTGGTGGTATTATTAAAAAGAAAATAGATAATAATGACAGCACCAGTGATACATATATATTAGAATACCCGTGCTTACCTTCTGTAGTATATTATTGTGATGCACAGACCTTGAATAAATTCAATATTGCTTACAATAATTCGTGCACACCACCTAAAAGGATCCCTGTAATACAATAAACAAATAAAATATCTGTATTCCTTTCTAACGAAATATCCAGTGTTTAGCAAAGCATAAATTCTCTTACAAAAACACAATACGTGTGATAGATATATATATAGAGTAATGATATGAAAGGTGGTAATAGAGAATTAGATACCCTTCCCCAAAGACAATCTGATAGGCATTCTGCAATTTTTTTCGTATTAATATTTTTATTTCCTCATTTTTTATTTTAGTAATAATAAATTATTCTAACAATGTATAGAAGTTTTTGTAAGCTATGTCCAGGTCAAATATTAATTCTCTTATCTCACTATCAGTTAATTGTTCATCTGCTTTCATCTTGTTAATCTTCACGATCCAATCGACTAATTTTTGCCTGTATTCAAAGTCTTGTCGACTAACTTTGTTAATACTCAATAATAATTCTGCCATCAATGGATGTAACTGATCTTTCGCTCTATAATTTAACTTCAAAGCATCAATCAAAGTAATAAAGTTACCTGTAGCTTCAGCAACACTTTTTCCATTAAACATCTTATTCTTACTGGTATTAACTTTATTACGACGAATATCACCATCCTTACCATTAGTTTCCTTATTGTTACCATTAGTATTATTATCATTATCATAATTGTCATTTTCAGCATCATCAATTGCATGCTCCACAGTCATTGGTATACCTCTTTCAAGCCTTACAACAGCATTAGACGCCACAATGTTGTATCTCTTCACAAAAGAATCCAAATCTTTGAAGTCCTCTCTGACTTTTGCATTATTCAAATAAGTCTTATATTGAGCCAACAGTTTATTTACAGTATTTGTATATTGATTTGTATCAATGCAATCCTTCAAATACGCCTTTTCTACATGATCTAAGGCTATTATTAAAGAATATATCTCAGATAATGTTTCAATAGTCTCCTTTCTTTGAGATGTAATGGAGGCATCCAAGAGGGGTACTTCACTATATAGTTCAGCTGGAAAAGATCTTGTACTTCCTTGAGTTCCATAAAAATTCACTGGTGCAAAACCTGACATATTTTTTGAGCCATGAAATAATCTCAGCTAAGGTTAGTCAAAGATTTAATTATCAGAGTGGTCAGGAAGTGTGTAATATTATTATCTAAACACAAGAAAAGTATGTGCATAAAAGTATATACATAGTTCCTGTTATTATTATTATTATTATTATTATTATTATTATTATTATGATTTTTTGCTTCCTTCATAAAAATGTTACTCCTTTCATTTTTCACAGGCTAAAGTCTTTTGACAGAAAATATCTAATAAATATACTAGAATGTCTTTGCCAAAGAACAAACTTTCACGAAACTGTATATCTATCCTTCTATCTATCTATATATTCTAATCGAATAAATATCCAATAAAAAAAATATATATATACTACGATCCATTGACATATCTATATAAAGTGGTAATTAACTGATTATCTATAGATTATACACACTTCCTATTTCTCTGAAAATTCTTGAATCATCTCCTAGAAACCCTACGAGTCTCCAAACTCTTCCTAAATTTGCATTATCTCATGTTGAAGAACTTGTTAACCGTGCTGCAAGAGTGAAGGAATTATTGACATACAATATTGCAGAGGATCAAGAATATCAGTCAAAAAGAGCTAATGCCAAAACCTTGAAACCAGATTTTAAGATTGGACAAAAGGTTTTGATCCATCGAGAAGTATATCAAAAGCCTTATGCTGGGCGATAAATTTCAGTTTAGATGATATGGTCCATTCGAGATAGTAGAACTTCATCCTCCAAATGCTGTTCGATTAGCCTTGAATCAGGACACTGCTAAACACAATGTTTTCAATGTTAAAAATTTGAAACATTACCACAACCATTTGAACGATCCATATGTGGTCATGTTCCTCCTGTGGGAGAAGAAGAAATCATCAAAAACATCGATAAAATTGCTGGTTTTAATAATATTTATTTTTATGACGGTAATGTTGTAGCAGATGTCAGGTGGAAAGATTGCGAACCATGAGACGCTGTAAGAGTTCCCCCGTGAAGATGATAAGGTAAAAGGTTCTGACAACACTGTATGAGTATTGGAAACAACACCTCAACAGACAGAAGGATCGTTTGGACGACTGGATAGAAAAAAAAAACGCCACCAAAAGAAATTTAAGAAGATAAAAAGAAGAAGAATCGGTTAATGGTATCAGATATTTGTGACTCTACTACTGGTTATGAGAAGATAATAGTTTTTCTTCTGATTACATTATTTTATTTTTATTTTGCATTAATCTATGCAGGTCCTTATTATATGCTTTGAAGATGTAGAAATGAGATAAGTAATTTACCTAACCTTTTGAATCTTAACCTTCTAGCATATATTGCTAATTACTCTTATCTATTAATCATATGTAGTGGAAATATTCCACTTGGACCGTAACAAAAAATGGTTCCTCTAATAATTCCCTGATTTTAAATGATAATGAAGAATAGAGGTATTTTTTTTTACTAATGAATCTCAACAGAAGTATCATACATGTTGAAAAACTTGAACTGATTATATCTAGTAGGATATATCAACAAGTTTCATAAAAAAAAAAAAAGAAAAATCAGATATAGATCTAAAGAAACACCATCAGTTACACACCGTGAAAATGATCAAGGATCTAACTAAGTTGATTTCGAGCTTTTCAGGTTTTCAGACAGATGAAAAAGAATGTGACTTTTTCTACATGGGAAAGAGAGTTCAAAAAAAAAAAAATTCTTGGATATGTACAGAAAATTATAAAATTCAATTAGCAGGTCTAACTTTGAAAGATATTGCTTTAGATCATCTAACTGAACTAATTGAATTAATGGGTAAAAGATTTGATACTAGATTAAACCAGTTACAGGTTTGGTCGAGAGAACTTGCCAAGGCCATTCATTACTAAGTTAGAGACCAAAGTTTTCTTCCAGTTTTTCTCAACGTTTCTAAAACTGTTGCTTTTTGCGCTATTTTGGTACCAAAGATCAGAAACTTCATGTTAGCAGATGATATTAAATTGACTTCTCCGTGGCGTACATGTTTAAACAGAGCTATCTACTACTGTAAACAATCCTGAAAAGAGGGAAGGAATACCTAATAAGATATAGCAGGTATTTTTTTTTTTTTTGCTTTCTCCTACCTTTCATTGATTCTTTTCGCACATAACTAAACTTTTCCAAAACTTTGTTTAATTAGCAAAACACAGACATTTCGCTCGTGTTATATGGCTCAAACAACAATGTATTCCCTTCTGATTTTGAACTATTAGGACAGTCATCACGCTTTTAGTGACACCTTCACAACATGGCACAAAGGGAATCTAGATTCAGATATTCTAGAAATTGAATCATATGCAATATTTCCAACCCTACCATACTGAAGGTCCTTTTGATGGTTAACAGTCCCCCTCCAGATAACCCCACCCCCACCAGAGATTATCTAGGGGGGTTTAAGAAGTTATTTTGTGGATATAGAATACCTCTATCTCCAACCAGATAAAAAAAACACTCCAAGTGAATCACACGTACAAGCAATTGGATGTAGGAGGATACTCTTCTACAGTGTAGCATACACATATCACACACACATATATATATATATATATATATATATACATCACTTATGTGTTATTTACGAATTGTTGTCGTTGCTTTTTTTTTTTCTTTATTTCTTTTCTGTTGCCTCGACAAATTTTCGAGCGCCGTCGACAACGACATTCCAGCTTTCGTCAGAGGTGACAAAACAAGCAAGAAGAAAAAAATAAAAATACACATCCAAAGCCAAGAAAGTTTTCCAACTTTGTTTCGTTTCTTCAACTTTATCCTCTTTTTCCATGTTATGCAATGCTTCTGTCTCTCCCTCAGCAACTACCTCTATCTTGTTCTGGGTTGATCTCTTTTGTGTCTTCCAAGTTACTCCTTCTTTCTGTTTATCTGTATTTGTATTCGTTTGTGCATGTGATCAACACAACACAGACCAAGCTTTACATATATTATTACACTACCTCTTTTTATACCATTCATTAGCTTACTCTCTGTTTTCTTCTTCCTTCTCACATCACTTAACTCACCCCACTCACACACACACACGCACACTCTTTTTTTTTTGTCGTTTTTTTTTTTTTGTTTGTTTTTGAATTTGTTTTATTTGCACTTGTAAATAGTCTGAGTCTGAGTTATCGTTAGATTAGATTGTTGTCATGTTATCTAACATTATTAAGAAAAATACCACTCCTTCAAGGATTCTGTTTGCTTCCAAGGCTCTCATCCCCAAATTTCAACCATTACAATCCAGTAGACTAATCTCTACTAGAAATGGTACTCTTCTACAAAAGAAACAAGATAAAACTTCTGAACAACCCCAATCTATTTTGACTGATGATCTGTTGACCAAAGCTGGGATAGATATTGACGATCCTTCCTTAAGTACCAAGAATGGGCCACAGTCTAATCCTAATGAAAGCAGCAATGGCAAAAACGATGATAACCAACAACAGAATAGTTCCGATGGGTCTTCTACAAAGAAATCCAAGAGATCAAGAAAGACTACCACCGAAATTAAAAGAGAAAGATACGCCAACTGGTTCTACATTTTCTCCTTCTCCGCAATTGGTGGTTATGGGTTATACATGACTAGAGATTGGGAAGAATCCGAACCACAGGAATTAAAGGATAAAGTGGCCAATGGTTACACTGCCTCTTTGATGTATGGTAGATTCAAAGCTAGATTTAACTCCATCTTTACCTATTTCCAAGAACCCCCATTCCCAGATTTGTTACCGCCTCCACCTCCACCTCCATATCAAAGACCTTTAACTCTTGTATTGAGTTTGGAAGATTTATTGGTTCATTCAGAATGGACCCAGAAGAATGGTTGGAGAACCGCAAAGAGACCAGGTGTCGACTACTTCCTTGGCTATTTATCCCAGTACTATGAGATCGTCTTGTTCTCCTCAAATTACATGATGTACAGTGAAAAGATAGCAGAAAAATTGGACCCATTACATGCTTTTATCTCTTATAATCTTTACAAAGAACACTGTGTCTATAAAGATCGTGTCCATATCAAAGACTTATCCAAATTGAATAGAGATGTAAATAAAGTCATCATTATTGACACTAATCCAGATTCTTATAAATTACAACCGGAGAACGCCATCCCAATGAAACCATGGGAAGGTGAAAATGACGATAAATTGATTCAATTGATTCCATTCTTGGAATATTTGGCTACACAACAAGTCTCTGATGTTAAACCTATCTTAAATAGTTTCAAGGATAAATATAATATTCCATTAGAGTTCCATGAACGTGTCAATAAATTAAGAACTAAGTTCTTAGAAGAACAAGAAAAGAAGGCCCAAGGTAATTGGGCATTACGTCTATTAGGTGTTGCTACTACATCTTCCAATACTAGTAAATTCCCATTAGATTTGATTCGTGAAGAAGGTGAAAAGAATTATATTAGATTTATGAAATTGATTGAAGAGGAAAAGGAGAAGATGAGAATCCAACAAGAGAAAATGAGTGGTCAAACTTTCACTTTGAAGGATTATGTAGAAGGCAATATACCAACCCCTGAACAACAGATGGAACAACAAGCAAGATTACAAAAGGAGGTTGATGAAATTTATGAACAAAGAAAGAAGGAAAAAACTGAAACTAATTAACTTATTACCACCAGCAAGAACAAAGAAAAATTATTAGTACTGTTTTAATGCAGAAGTATACTTCTTTAGTTTTATTTTCCTCCTCTCTCTTGCAATCTAAGTCCTTTATCTGCTCAATTTTACTCTTGAGTCTTTGTTTTATATGTGATAACAACCTCGTTATCTTTCATCTACTGATATATCATGAAAATATGTAAACATAATGATTATAATATTTTGTATATAATGCTATAATATATATATATATATATATATACTGAGATCTTTCTTTTCTTTTACTACTAATGGGACACTATTATAGAAAAAACATCATATGGAAATACTAAATACCATACTGTTAGAATATTTTATAATTTTGTGATATCATTAAACGGTTTGATCATCAACTTATTGCCTCCCTCTTATTCATATAGAATCCATTTACCGTCTCTTTCTTTCTCTTTTTTTTTATTGTATCAACTCTTCGTAAAAGTTTCCAATCTATATTTGAATCAATGGCACCAACATATTCATTCTTTCTGAATAAATACTACTAACCTTAATTTTTTTCATTCCTCTAGTTTTTTTCTTCATATTTTAATAATTATATATCTTTTTTTTTTTTTTTATTTTTCTGTTTAAAGAGTTTTATGTACATCTTCGAAATATTTCAGTGACAAACAGCCTTGCACAACATCGTTCAGGTTATGTTCGAACCCCTCAATCTCATCGTCTTGTATAATCTCGTTGACTACCCAAGTACATCTGAACATCTTATTCTCGTTCGAAACCTACACTACAATGTATATGTGATTTTTTGTTCTACTGTGTATACTCTATACTTTGTCATGTCTTTCAATAAATTCGTATTCCAGAATGCAATAGTCCCACAAGTGCTGAGACAATACTCCTTTGTAGTCAGAACAAACTTATCTTCAATAATTGCCACCAAATGTCTTGGCCGTTATTCCACATTGACTGATGCTACCGCTACTACGTTGCTGCAAAAAAACCTAATTCAAGCTAATAACATGCTTTCTGGGTACGGTTCAGGCGTTATTGGATGTACTGTGCTCGATATCAATGGCAATATAGATAACTCTTTCAATGAAATGAAAAGAGAGGAGCTTGTATCCAAACATGGATTACTGCCAAGAGATTTGAGAAAGATCGAA
The DNA here is from genome assembly GCA_023309525.1 of Arxiozyma bovina. Taxonomy (NCBI): domain Eukaryota; kingdom Fungi; phylum Ascomycota; class Saccharomycetes; order Saccharomycetales; family Saccharomycetaceae; genus Arxiozyma; species Arxiozyma bovina. The sequence goes on along the minus strand of JAKZLQ010000155.1, from coordinate 223,748 downwards.
AAATCGAAACAAAATGATCTGGTTCCAAGTTTGTTAGTGAGGCAGAATAGCATCTTAATAAGTTTATTAAATTATAAAGCATTGATTCAACCAAACATGGTCATCACTTTTAATTCCATCGGTTCTGGTATATCATTGAATTCCTCTGCACATGTGGCCTTCCTGAATGATTTGCAGTCAAGATTAAAGAATAGTACCACAAATCAAGTAGGATCAGATCCATTACCATATGAATTTAGGGCCTTAGAGGCAATATTTATCTCTGCTCTATCTAATCTGACTAGCGAATTGCAAGTGTTATTAGCGGTATCCGACGGTGTTTTAAACGATTTAGAGTATAGTATTACAAGAGATAAATTGAGGCTCCTGTTGATTCAAAATAAGAAATTGAGTATATTCTATAAAAAGGCAAGTCTAATGAGAGAACTGATTGACGATTTGCTAGAACAAGATGATGTATTATGTGAAATGTACTTGACAGATAAAGAGTTGGGAATCGAACATTATGAGGATGATCACACAGAGATTGAAATGCTACTTGAAACTTATCATAATCATGTTGATGAATTAGTGCAGCTGAGCGAGAATGCAATATCTAATGTTAAAACAACTGAAGAAATCATCAATATTATTCTAGATTCTAACAGAAATCAATTAATGTTATTAGGAATTAAATTTAGTTTAGGTTTGTTATCATTAGGTGGTGCAATTTTTGTTGGGGCTGCGTATGGAATGAATTTAGAGAATTTTATAGAAGAAACTAATTATGGTTTTGCAGGAGCATTTGTTATAGGTGTAATAGCCACTATTTGGTTATATGTGATTGGGGTCAGAACATTACATAGGTTGCAGAAGGTATCACTGCTTCATCATATGAACAAAAATGTCAAAAAATAAGGAAGATATAACTTTAACAGTAGATTTGGGCCTATATTGGAATAAAATGAAAATACATTTTAATATAAATATATACATATTTTTTTTTGTTTCATATGAATAAGTTCTGAAAAGATTATCTTTGAATAAGCTTATTTGTTGATATATTTAAAGTATCTTTGTGAACTATAGTAAAAAAACGTTAACAATGATTAATTAACTTCTACAATTACATAATATTTTTGTTAGCTACATCTGTACCAACATTAAACTTCTGTACAGGAGGAATAAACAAAAAGAGGGAAAAATACATTGATATATATTAGATATTTTTAATGTATTCAAACCAAATAGAAAGATCTGATCTTTAGAATTAAGTAACATATACTATATTTTTTTGTGATTTACTTCGTTCATATTTGAAGCGTTATTTAAAAGAATGATATGTTAGTCATTAATTTTCAAGACACTTTACTTGTGAAAATTTGGTGGACATATTTGTGTATTCACAACTCAATGAATAAATTCACTGAAATGTAATTAATGATAGTTTGATTTGGGGAGATCTTTACTTCTAAATTTGTGGAATCGAATATCAGTAAAGAGTACTTTCTTTTTTCTATCTTTTATATTTATTGTAATTTAAACCACCATTATCGTCCAAAGAATACAAACTCATGTATGATTTTGTAAAGAAAAGTAATCATCAAAAAGTTCTATTATATTTTCTTGATGAGAACATACATATTATTGTGAATTAGATTCAAGTTTATTGATATGGTTTGTATTGAACGAAACATAGATATTACAAGAGTGTTGAAGTAAATAAATATTCTAGTACTATAATCTATTCTGTAAATCTTTATTTCCTTTTATGTAGAGCAAAGTACTTAGTAATATACAATATAAATTAAATGTTTTTATAATAAACTAATATAAGAGAAATATCACAACATGACATCCACAAAGTTTACACATATTTGTAATAAGAATGGGTGCGTACATTATTTTTTTGTAACAACCGTTCTTAACTTAATATTGCTAGATATACATAGTGAAAAATTATATAATGTACCTGCTTCAAAAGATGTTCTTCATTTATCTATTTATAGCAGTATTATATGTTAGTAGAGTAATAAAATATTATAAAGAGTAATATAGATAGTGTATCCAATATCGGCATTCCCTCATCCCTTATGTATTAAACGCTAGATAGTATGTTTGTATGGTATAATTTATTAGAGATCTATAAGGGATATCAAGTGATAAATATAACAGATATTAATATAGGTTATTATTTGATACCACATTTGGCTTCATAATATGTCACAATAATAAATTACAAAATAAATGAACTATATGTTGGGTACGTCCAAATATTAGATTTATTAATCACAAGAAGATGCACCTAAGATGCTACTGACTGGGGATTATGACTAAATAGTAAATTTATCAGTATATTTGTGATTATTGCATTTCTTCCGTATCTTTTATATAAAGTATAAAAAACAAATGTATATATAAGCAAAATAAAATTACTTAAAATGTTTAGAGAGAAATTGTACCACTTATTTCTTTACCTTCTTGTCCTTTTTCTTTATATAATTTTAGTTTGGAACAAACAATCTACTCTCATATAGTTATGTAAAAGCATATATTTTATCGGTTTTAATACTAATAATTCCTGCAGCTATATCTCCAATCATTGTTGTATTTGAGTGTGTATACTTATCTGATATTTCCAGCAATGAAGATTTCTACATACTTTAGTTTATTTAACTTACATATATCTTTCTTTTGTACGAAGGAGATGGGGGGGGGTTTACATAGTAATTTATACTGTTAATATATTTTACTTCAGACCTACTTCTAACACGGTACAATTTGGAGATATTTAAAATGAATAACCATTACATAGAAACCAAACACAATTATAATCTTGAACAAATCGAGAATATATATATATAAAGTAATAAATGAAAAATATATCTATGGTTTAATGGTGTCTGCCATTACCATGGGTGATAAGGCTTCCAAATTCCATCAAATATATAAGAGGATATCATTTTAGTACCCAAAAATTGTATATATGGCTGATGTGTAATTGCATATACATTGAAAGAAGCCCTAATTGGAAATCATGAAATACGTAGTCTGCAGGTAACGCTTGATGTCGAGGCGAAGGACTTGGAGCGGCCAAAACTCTGGGCCCAGGCTGTGAATGTATTCGAATGAACAATCATAGGATCAATATTGATTGTAAATTACTGAGAAACTTATTTAAGAGACCTCTGATTATTGAGATAGTGTGCCAGAGGTAATTATCAGCCTTAACATTCTTGTTATATCTATTAGGTTCTACCTAAGAGATCAGTCAATAATCAACAATAAAGAACAAGAATAATCATAACAAGAATTATATAATTGGTTTACTAATTAGAATCAACGACTATATAATTTGTAAGTGTTTATATATAATTAATATCCATATTTTAGTATATTACTTGCGATAACCCCTTACACTTTCCTTATATTATTTATGTTTTTATATATATATAATAAATAATCGCTGGAAATATCGGACAAGTATACACACCCATGTAAACCAATGATCAGATATAAAACAATAGGTATTACTGATATTAAATCCGATAAAATAATTGCTTGTACATAACCACATGAAAGTATATGGTTTGTTCTAAAGATGAAAATATATAAAGGGTAAACATAAGAAGGTAAAGAACCAGTAATTATAATTTATCTTTGAATATTTTAAGTAACTATATTTTATTTATATATATATATTTATTTTATGTACATTATATAAAAGAGCTTGAAGAATTGTAATAATAAAATACATACCAATAACTTTAACAATTTACCATTACCACTAACTACAGTAACATTTTAGGTGCTTCTTCTTATGAATAATAATAATAATAAATAACAACAAGTAACAAGAATAACTATCGTATATAGTCGTCTAATAGAATAATATATTACCTAAGACCGTTAGCAATTGACTTACCGTTTGTACCAATTACTGTCTACGATTTATAATTACTTTGGAATTATTATACTTGATATTCGCGTATTATATTATTTTAGAATATCAGCAACAATTCACAAAAACGTTTCTCTGAGAAAAAGCTCGTATGGCGCAGTGGTAGCGCAGCAGATTGCAAATCTGTTGGTCCTTAGTTCGATCCTGAGTGCGAGCTTTTCTTTTTGTTATATGTAACATAAAATGTTCTGATGTCACAGTAGACGATGTGACAAACTCTTTAGTCGACTACGATGTTCTTGTATTTCATATTTATAAGCTGTATATCTTTTTGTATATCTATTTATCTTATCTACTTCTTATATTCAGTATAGTTTATGTATCATATATAGAGGAAATAACCAAGAACTATTTATCATATTTTACATTCTAGAAGAATATATCTCTCGTATTAGATCTTCATCTATTACAGTGGTAAATCTTAGAGTTACTAGATTCTGATAACAGTCAACTTAAACTTGATAACAATAAAGAACTAGGATAGATATAAGATACAGACTCCCTCTATACCTTTAGATGTAGTATCAAATGTAAACTAAATATTATAACTAGGCAATATATATTACACACGTAACTAATTATGCTTCTTATTGGTTCTGTCTTGGTTGCCTCTTTTGTATCTTCTCTTGGTTACTCCTGCTCTCTGTGTTTGTATCTTTATCTTTTATATTGTTTTATCTTTTATAATAGTAGTTGATACGGAGTATGGGTCTAATGCATTTTTCCAATCCATTTTACAAAAGTTTATGTAACGTGTTGCTGCTCAAGGAGAGTTTAATTTATAGCATATGAATTTGCGAGATATAATAGTTTCTTGAGAGACCACTGGAAGAAGGATTAGATAATGTTATAGTCAGACGAGCAAGAAATAAGAAGATATGTATCTTTTGTATATTAACTATTTAGTCTAGTTGTTATCATTTGTGTATTTTAATCCTATAAGTAGAGTTATCTATTTTATTTTTAGAATATTGAGATTTACATCTAGACTCAAGAACAGAGTTACTACAAAAGTGAAATATTCTTAATCTTTGTAAAAATATTACTCTTCCCTATTTCTTTCATTTTTGCTCTTATTTTGTTTCCATATCTTTGTTAGAGTTGTGGAAATATCTTTCCTCGTTGTTATTCGAAAGATTATAAATGTAAGTAAATAATTATAAGGAGTCATGAACCTTGGCCTCTTACTTTAATTCTGGGTATTCGAAGATAACATTTATTATTACTCAATAATAAAAGAACACTAAATTTAAACATCATTAATTAATAATATTATTATCATTAATAATATTACATCTATATAATATATAAATATAAAAAGAATATCAGTAATGTCACAGCTTCAACTTTATAGGTATTAAATTATATTTGTATACATTCTGTTAAGCTAGTTTTAATAAGTAAGAAAAAAATTAAAAACCCTCCGTGCAGGATTTTATCACACCCGTGGACATTAGTAAACGTTAAATAAAGTTTGTACAACGTCTACTTGTAACATATAATAACCTTATGGTTATTAGTGTGGCATATAGCGTCCTGGTGTCACCTTAGATGATCTAGCAAACTTTTCAAAAGGAGATGTTACAGGGTTCGGGAGCCATGTTTTATTTCTTCTGAATTTATTCCACAAATATTCTTATCTTGTGTGAACTTACATTGTTCTGTGATCTTCCTCCTTAATTTTTGTCAAATTAATTTCTGTAGCGTTACCAATTAACACCAAAAATGTGGTTTACTCATTATCTGTTAATACGTCAACTATTCCACTGAGCTAGGAAGGATTATTGCTTAGATCTTTCAATGTTGCTGGTGGAACAAGATGGAACTGTGACTCAAACGGATAATATTTCTTAACATACCTGATGTTAAACACATTATGTTTCTTATTATTCGCTAACTCTCCACGATGGACTTCTACTGCCTGATCACCGACCAAACTTTTTATAGTAAATGGACCAAACCATAAATAATGAAATTTTCTTCTCGAATCTGAACTCACATAGGCCTTTTTATGGATCAGGTTTTTATTTCCAATTTTAAACTATAGGATACATAGTTATTCATGTCCTTTGATTTTTGTTTCAATGAACAATATAAAGTTGAAATAAAAGCACTCAATGAATATTCAGAACTATTTGTCAGAGTTCTATTCAAACAAGCCACTTTTGATAATATCTACTAGCAAGAGCATATATATACCCTTCCTTTGAATGATAGTTGTTAATTGACTATATAAATTTTATGGGTATATTACAAAATGAAAATTACCAAAAACACAAATATTGTTAAGAACTATATTTCAGTTAAAAAAATAATCGAAAGTTCGAAATTGTTATAGCTAATCATGTTTCATTGTAAAGAGGTAAATTCGATTAGGACGGTGATCAAAATAAATAGAAATTTCAGCACTCAATTTACTGGGCAATATGTGCTCAAAGGAGAATATCAGAAATATTATGTAAATTGGACGTAGAAAAGCTTCACAGAAAACATATTTTTTGTTTTGGTTGAAACAACACTAAAAAAAAATACTAACTCCTTTAGTGTATCTTGGAAATTTAAGTACTTTCAGTTTTACCTGATATAGGCTTGATGCATTGTCTGAAAGATATAATGATTGCTCTATAATGATATTATCTAGTGTTTTGATAGAAGTACAAACTCTTACCAAATAGAAAAGATAATTTTATCATCCTAAAATATGGTCTGTATTATTTGTATTTCGTGAACTATAAAAGAAGCTTTCTTCAAAATGTCAAAAAATTGCATTTATTTAAAACACGATATTAATATATATAGAATTTTGGCTAATACCAGTAGTCATCATTTAAAAGGACATTATGAACTAAGGTTCACATCCCAATTTTTGCAGATACTGTGTAATTTTTGTACTTCAATTAGTCATCGCAAGAAAAAAAAAAGAAGGAAATGACAGGAGGTCTCGAGAAATGGAGGACCAAACTATTTTGTCTTAGGTGAAAGTAAAAAAATCAGAACGACTTGATGGAAAAATGGATAAAGTACATATACATAGATGTGTTCATTCATGGAAGCAAACGATCTGTTTTGACCATATATGTACCTTTATTTTCATCACTTGAAGACTTAGATAAAAGTTAGAATATTATTATTGTTGACATACCCAGAGAGCCACAAATTACAACAATTTAGCTTATTATAATAAAGATGTTATTTAATAGAATTATTTCACCACGAGTTATTACTCCAATATCACGTTCTATATTATATCGTCCACAACTGAAGTTGTTTATGAGCACAGAGATCCGTAAAGCTATTGAAGATGCTATTGCTTCTGCCCCCGTGGTATTATTCATGAAAGGTACTCCAGAATTCCCACAATGTGGATTTTCAAGAGCCACAGTGGCTTTGCTTGGTAAACAGGGCGTTGATCCTGCTAAGTTTGCTGCATACAATGTCCTTGAAGATCCAGAATTAAGAGAGGCAATCAAGGAATTTTCTAACTGGCCAACTATCCCTCAATTATATGTAAACAAAGAATTTATTGGTGGCTGTGATGTTCTTACTAGCATGGCTAGTAGCGGGGAATTAGCTGAACTTCTTGAAGAAGCTGATGCACTAGTACCTGAGGAGGCAGAAGAAGATTTACAGACTGAACAAGAACAAAATCACAATAGTAATAAGAAGAACTAAATATGTAATCATATTTTATTTAGAGAAATATATTATCTACTTTTATACATGTACATAAATGTGAAGAATCTATTTGTTTTACGTAGACTCTATATGTTGCAACTTTTGGGTTGATGTGTTCCTATGCCTTTAGTCTTGTAAATAATTGATGCTTCTTATTTACAAACTTCGCTCCCTGTATATTAATTACTTTATCTATCTATCTATCTATCGTTGCAATAAATAGAATAAATAAAAAAAATAGTAAGATAATTAAAACACAAAGAGGTAAGAACTGATGATTATTCAATTGAGTATAATCATGTTTTTTTTCGTCTAGGGGATAGTTTCTACTAATCTTCATCTTCATTTGGTACAATTCAAAAATGTTGTATTCTGTAAAAGAAAAGGAAGAAGAAGAAATTGTTTTTTCCTTTGTGAACAAAGAAACATAATATACCTTCCCCATACGATTGATATTAATCGTTTTCTCAAAACGTTTTCTCAAAAGAATTATCTATAAACAGAAAGTATTGGTATTTACTGTTAATAATCATTGCCATAATATCTGTTTAAGTCTCATTTTGTGACTAACTTTTCCTTTTCTATAGCTATCATCAATCTTCATTTTCTTTCTTCTTTGGTGTTTGGCATTTTAGGGCTTGTTCTGTTTGAAGACTTAGGGTTGTGCATATTACTAACAATATAAGCATTTATTATTATTCAGGCTCCTTGAGATAACATGCTAGCAGTTGAATTTCTTTGCAAAGTTGATGTTCCTTTCCTTTACCTTACTTATTAGAGATATATATATCATAATCGATGCTCTGTAGTGATTTGTCATATTAGATTAACAGTTACTCTTTTATTTAATCTGGATTTTAAGTGTGATTCATTTTCTATAGAAAGTGCACCAAACTTGTATTTGGTATTTTAGTAAAGTTATATGCTATTTTATACTTAATAATAGTATATATAGTTAATTATTTGGGTTGGAAAACTAGGCATAGTGTATTTTTAGGGTGAATCTTTTGTTGTTTTGAAATCGTGCAGAAATTGCCTTGTAAATTAATTTGGATGATAAGGTTGTTAGTGTTAGTTATTGGTTGAGATTAGTAATATCTACCCTAGCATACAAATTTAAATTGGTTTTTAAACAAGCTTTTATTAATATTTAATGCATGACCTTTTTTAATAAAAAAAAAAGGCAATGTATTTATTAGACTACATCGTATAATGAAGTTTAATATAGGTATACCAATTTTTTAAAATATCTAAATGATATATGATACTCCAAATTTTCAATCTTAGCTACAATTCCTAGTGATTTGTGATTTATCAATTAAAAACTTCATGTTGCTATATATATATATGCTTCTTTGAATAAATTACAGTTGATTTGATTGTTTGACTCCTTTTACTTGCACTTCTTTCTTTTCTCTATTCTTTACTTTCTTAAAAAAAATTTTAGACAAATGCAAAATGTACCAATGTTTCAATTACTTCTCTTTATAACTTATCGTACTTTCTTCATTTAACCGGTAATACAATGGATTTATAAATATTATGATTATATAATAATATTTCAATTCTCTTACAGATAAAAAAGGTCTACCAGGTTTCAAAGGCATATTTTCACCAATAAATCTTTTAAAAATATGAAATATAATTCTTTACAATATACAATTAAATAAAACCTTATAAAGACACTATAAAAAAATACAACTACATATATATATAGTCTAATATGCAATAATAATAAGTAATGATAATGTAGTGGAGTGTTTATAATAATGTTATCTTAAGCTGTGGGATCTTATAAAATTACAATATTAATGTCAACAAAGCGAATAGTATTACACTTAACCCTGATAATCTGGCTGTATGAGTAGATGCTGAACCTTGGTAGTGTGATAATGCTATAGAAGTATTAGGCATATTACTGGGCCCATGAGATTGTATTATTAATGACTGTTGAGTATTTGTGATCTTGGGTGTGTTATAAGTAGTTTCAGTGTATGAATATGAAAGCTTCTCATCAATACTCTTATTGCTATTATTATTGGCATCGTTACTTTTTTGAACATTTGAAAGAGAAGGGTCATTGCTATCTGTATACGTAGTTTGTTCTTGCTCCTTTTCAAAATCTGTGGAAGTAATTGAAGTAACGGTTGATATAGTAGTAACTCTTACAGTCAATTGAGTTGAGGATGTTGTTTCACCATTAATGAAAGAGACTGTAGTTTGAGTATATTTAGTACCTTTGGAAATTAATGAAGTATCAGTTGGTAAATCAGATCCGGAAGAGTTAATCATATCTGTGGTTGCAATTGGATCGTTGCTAGAAGCTTTAGTATCCTTATTCTTTGTACTGCCAGTGGTGGTCTGTGTAATTATTTGGAAAGATGTGTATGAAGAGGTCTCTTGATCCTTTGCGGTGTTTATAGTGGTCCCTGTTGATACTGGAGCTTTATTTTTGTCGGTCACCTCACTGATAGATGTGGACATAGATGCTGCGGTGTAACTTGGATTAGAAGTAGAAGAAACTTGTAGATATGATGAGTCAGTCCCGGAGTGTAGGACTGCATCAATACTAGAGCCATGGGCAGATGATAGAGAAATATATGATGTTGGAATTACAGAAGAGTTGAAAGAGTTGGTAATGGAAGTAGTGTCTGACATTGAAGCAGAAGCAGTTGAAACGCCAACAGATGTAGTATATGGTTTGTTGGAGGCAGAAGAAACTGAATCATACATAGTTGAAGAATGATAAGGTGATGAAATATCAGATTTAGTGGAAAGGTGGACACTAGTTGAAATTACTGGATCAGTGATTACCGATGCAGAATTTACATCAAAGCTAGTTGGTAGTGCAACAGTGGATGTGTTTGGACTAGTGAACATAATTTTGGAAGATGACTTTCCAGTACTGACAATAGAGGAGCTGTGATCTGATACAATAGATTTCTTTGATGTGTATAATGTACTTGCAGTTAAATCCCAATTACCAGAAGTTTTAAATGTAGGAGTAATAGATTGAATAGGTGGAATAGTGCTATCGTCAGACCGTATAATTGCAGCAACAGTAGATCCATAACTACCAAGAGAAGTAACATGTAAACTATGTTGTGTGGAAGGTTTGGATGTTGTAGTGATAATCTCAGATACTCTGTTTGAAGCAATTAAAGAATCACTCAAAGAAGTTTTAGTGGTAGATACACTGCTAGTTAGTGCTGCGCGATCAGGAGAGCCTGTAGTATGTTCGACAGTTGATACTTTAACAGTGGATATCATGGTAGAGGTTATAACGAGAGAATTGGATACAAATGAGGGAGAATCAGAAGTGGTTTGAGAGGAAACTGATACAACATCATTAGAATTCGAAACTGCACTTTGAGTTGATGTCAACATGTTACTGCTAGTTGGTATTGAACTAAATGTAAACTCTGAAGTAGAGTGGTTAATGGTATTGAAAGAAGTCTCACTAGATATTGACGATATTGTGTTAGAACTTCTTGACACTTCTGCGGAGAAACTAGAATTTTGATATATTGGCATTGTTCCAACGATTGACGAAGAGACTTTTATGACACTTGTAACATAATCAGTAGTCTCTGACTTGACATAAGATCTAATGTAAGTCGTTGAATCATAAGCATACTCAGTACTAGAAGAAGAAATGATATTTGAAGTAGTAGTAGTTGACCCAGTCGTGGGCAGATCATAGGATGAGTATGAGGACTCAGAATTCGAAACGAAAACTGAAGTTTCCATACTAAAAATAGTACTAGATACACTAGAAGCTGGATCTGCAATAAGCGAACTTTAAACAATTATATCAGTAGTTGCTGTAGACCTAGTAGGGAAGTATGCATTTATTGTAGACCCATGAGGAATACTGCTGGAACTATACAAAACATCAGAATTTGGATCTAAGGAAGTAGAAGAGACATTAGCAGAGGAGGCAGTCTTGTTTGCGATGGTTGTGAATATACCAGAGGTTGGGTCTAGTGAAGTAGAAGAGACACCAGAAGAGGAGGCAGTCCTGTTTGCGATGGTTGTGAATATACCAGAGGTTGGGTCTAGTAATGAAGAGGAGACACCAGAAGAGGAGGCAGTCTTGTTTGCGATGGTTGTGAATAAACTAGAGGAGAACGCACTGCTTGTAGCTCTGGTAGGGAAGTATGGGTCGATGCCAGATCCATGGGGAACAGAGCTCGAGTTGTAGACTGCACCAGAGGTTGGGTCTAGTAATGAAGAGGAGACACCAGCAGAGGAGGCAGTCTTGTTTGCGGTGGTTGTGAATAAACTAGAGGAGAACGCACTGCTTGTAGCTCTGGTAGGGAAGTATGGGTCGATGCCAGATCCATGGGGAACAGAGCTCGAGTTGTAGACTGCACCAGAGGTTGGGTCTAGTGATGAAGAGGAGACACCAGCAGAGGAGGCAGTCCTGTTTGCGGTGGTTGTGAATATACCAGAGGTTGGGTCTAGTGAAGTAGAAGAGACACCAGAAGAGGAGGCAGTCCTGTTTGCGATGGTTGTGAATATACCAGAGGTTGGGTCTAGTAATGAAGAAGAGACACCAGAAGAGGAGGCAGTCCTGTTTGCGATGGTTGTGAATATACCAGAGGTTGGGTCTAGTAATGAAGAGGAGACACCAGAAGAGGAGGCAGTCTTGTTTGCGATGGTTGTGAATAAACTAGAGGAGAACGCACTGCTTGTAGCTCTGGTAGGGAAGTATGGGTCGATGCCAGATCCATGGGGAACAGAGCTCGAGTTGTAGACTGCACCAGAGGTTGGGTCTAGTGATGAAGAGGAGACACCAGCAGAGGAGGCAGTCTTGTTTGCGGTGGTTGTGAATATACCAGAGGTTGGGTCTAGTGAAGTAGAAGAGACACCAGAAGAGGAGGCAGTCCTGTTTGCGATGGTTGTGAATAAACTAGAGGAGAACGCACTGCTTGTAGCTCTGGTAGGGAAGTATGGGTCGATGCCAGATCCATGGGGAACAGAGCTCGAGTTGTAGACTGCACCAGAGGTTGGGTCTAGTGATGAAGAGGAGACACCAGCAGAGGAGGCAGTCTTGTTTGCGGTGGTTGTGAATATACCAGAGGTTGGGTCTAGTGAAGTAGAAGAGACACCAGAAGAGGAGGCAGTCCTGTTTGCGATGGTTGTGAATATACCAGAGGTTGGGTCTAGTGATGAAGAGGAGACACCAGAAGAGGAGGCAGTCTTGTTTGCGATGGTTGTGAATAAACTAGAGGAGAACGCACTGCTTGTAGCTCTGGTAGGGAAGTATGGGTCGATGCCAGATCCATGGGGAACAGAGCTCGAGTTGTAGACTGCACCAGAGGTTGGGTCTAGTAATGAAGAGGAGACACCAGCAGAGGAGGCAGTCTTGTTTGCGGTGGTTGTGAATAAACTAGAGGAGAACGCACTGCTTGTAGCTCTGGTAGGGAAGTATGGGTCGATGCCAGATCCATGGGGAACAGAGCTCGAGTTGTAGACTGCACCAGAGGTTGGGTCTAGTGATGAAGAGGAGACACCAGCAGAGGAGGCAGTCTTGTTTGCGGTGGTTGTGAATAAACTAGAGGAGAACGCACTGCTTGTAGCTCTGGTAGGGAAGTATGGGTCGATGCCAGATCCATGGGGAACAGAGCTCGAGTTGTAGACTGCACCAGAGGTTGGGTCTAGTGATGAAGAGGAGACACCAGCAGAGGAGGCAGTCTTGTTTGCGGTGGTTGTGAATATACCAGAGGTTGGGTCTAGTAATGAAGAGGAGACACCAGCAGAGGAGGCAGTCTTGTTTGCGATGGTTGTGAATAAACTAGAGGAGAACGCACTGCTTGTAGCTCTGGTAGGGAAGTATGGGTCGATGCCAGATCCATGGGGAACAGAGCTCGAGTTGTAGACTGCACCAGAGGTTGGGTCTAGTGATGAAGAGGAGACACCAGAAGAGGAGGCAGTCTTGTTTGCGGTGGTTGTGAATATACCAGAGGTTGGGTCTAGTGAAGTAGAAGAGACACCAGAAGAGGAGGCAGTCCTGTTTGCGATGGTTGTGAATATACCAGAGGTTGGGTCTAGTGATGAAGAGGAGACACCAGCAGAGGAGGCAGTCTTGTTTGCGGTGGTTGTGAATAAACTAGAGGTTGGGTCTAGTGATGAAGAGGAAATACCAGCAGAGGAGGTAGTCTTGGTGGACATGGTTGTGGATACAGCAGATGCTGGGTCGGGGGACGGGATCATCGTAGTAGAGGATGAATTATCTAGGTGTATATTGTGTTGAGAAGTGCTTTGTGAGATAATGCTAGTTTGAATACTAGTACTATGGGTACTGGAAATTTGTGTAGTGCTGCTAGGAGTTACAATGACTACAAGAACATTAGGAGTTGAAAATGAATCAAGACCAACTGTAATTGATGTTTGCAATATTGTAGTTACATTTGGAACATCAGTTGTAATGGTAGTTGTTCTTGTTGTTGGGGTTAACTGATGCAGAGTCTTTACAATGTAGATATCCTTCTCTGTATAAGTATGAGCACCCTTAATAGTAGTTTTACTAACTTCAGTAGTTAAAGAAACCGTTCCAGTGGTAACAGTACTGGTTATTGTAGTGGCTATAGTAGTTGTTGGTATTGGTTCATCAACAATGTAAATAATCTTGACGTTTGCATTATCATCATTAACCCATGATGTTGAAGAAATAGTGGAGACAGTAGTCTTTGTTGTCAAATCAGGAAGAGCAGTTCTAGTAGATGTATAATACTTCGTATCAAATTTGGTTGTGAATAGGTGACTTAAGGTAACTGTCGAACATGAAGAGTCTATCTCGTCTGAAAGCGAATATAGATTTTCACCAATATTATTGTCTACTGTACCATCAGGCATGTGCATAGAGACTTTCAAAACTCCTCTTTGCATATAGTTAATGTAGACAATCTTCAATGGATAATAATAACCAGCTTTCAAATATATTTCATGAGTGGCCGCTTTTAAACCCTGAGCTGCGCTCCCAACATTTGTAACAATGTACTCGTCTGCAACAAATGGTTCATGTTGCTGACAACAATCAAATGCTACACCAGCACCCATAAAGATAGTAGCAGAATCATCCACTTTAAGAGCTATATTATAAATACCAGTTTGTGAAGCTTTGTAATAACCAGTGATTTCCATTAGAAAATAAGCGATTGGAACACCTGTAAACCCATATGGGTGCTTAACAGCGGGCCAGCCAGAATCCCATGATATATCTGTGACACCGCTTACAGTACCTTTATAAGTATTCTTAAGATACCCACCCAAAAGGAAATTTATGTTACGAAAACTTTTAGAATCACCATATGGGTAATCATAAAATTTAACTGTGGCACCACGTGTACCTTCGTTTGGAAGAGAACAGGCATTTGGTGTAACACCTGCATATGATCTATCGAAAAATATACTGAAAAATAGTATTATAGAAAAAAATTTTCTATGAATACAAATCATAATATAATTTTTGCAAAAAAAAAAAAAAGGTGTTAAGTTATGGGGAAAAAAAAAAGAGTTTGTTAATTTACTTAAAGGAATAAAGTCAGGAGATTAATAATTTGTCTAAATAAACATTTAGCGTTCTCATTTACCCTTGTTGAAATACACGTTTCAAACGTTAAAGGAACAGATAGTATTGGAAGTTTGGGGAGGTTGTAAATTAATAGCATTTGGAAAGATTCCTTAAGAAGTATTCATTTTATATACCTGTGAGAAAATATTAAACTCTGAGATAATTTCTAAGGTATTCGTAATGAGGAATTTTGATTGTAGGAAAATTCTTCATCATATTGATAGGTTAATAGTACTATTTTTCGTCCATAGGAAAAAGAAAAGAAGAATATAAAATAGACATTCGAAGATAATAATGGAAACCAAAGTAGTGGAGAATTACACATGCAAAACAACGTCAACAGCTTAGAAGAGATCGATATTTCCGTTTGTTAATTTATTGATAAAAACACATCTTTTGTTTTTTTGGAATTTGAGAGAGACAATAAAAACGATTACTCCTTCTTCATCGAATTTTGATAGAAGAGACTTCCCTTCCTGGGAGAAGGGGAAATACAAATTGACATAGATAAAAAAACAATAAATAGATTCTGTAAAAGGCAGATAATTTTGAAGATCCTTATCGGTAATTATGAATTAAAAAAAATGTCAGGATCTGAAAAAATTTTTTTCAAAAGTTTTTTCTAGTTTGTAACTAGATCTTCCCGTTTTTTTCGAAGACATAGGAAAACAAAAAAAAAACAAAGAGGAGAAAAGGCACAAAAAAAGAATAAAAGAATAAAAACAATATACAAAAAAGAAAAGATGCAAAAAAAAGAAAAGATGCAGAAAAAAACTCTGGTGCATAATTGTATTGTTTTAAAGGAATTCTCGAAGAGGAAAGAGATTTGTACCCAGAAAATTTTTTTGAGTTTTATAAACAAAAAAACAAAAACACAAGTCCTTTTAGTTAGGGTTAATAACATCTTCTTCCTATGAGGGTTTTTAGGATATATTCTGTTATTAATGATTTATTTTGGTAGTTACTGTTAGATGGAATTTGCAGAGTTTGTTTGTAAAAAATGATAATGGGTCCAGGTTATTTTTATTACATATAGTAATATACAGATAGTTTTACATCATTATATCCATGTTTATAACATGTGTATATTTCAGTATGCTATTCCTTGGTCAAAAAGCACCAGTATAATCTCATAGCTGTTTAGGAAATAGATCATTCTTCTAAAGATAAAAATATGTATAATACACAATCCATAATTGTGGGAAATATTTCACACAACCTTAATGTTACCAAAGATGAAACAAAAAATAATTATAAAAAAAAAACTTTCCAAATGTAAAGAATAGATAAATGGATAATTTTATTTATTAAATTTCCACTCTGGATGAGGGATATGTACATATCATATTTTTATGTTTTATTTGTATTTGTATAATTGTTTAATCTTTGGAAAGAAATAGAGGGTAATTTCTCTAATAAATATAATAATAATATTTGTAACATAGTTCATAAGATATGGTCCAAGACACTAAAGATATGTATACACTTATTATTCATTTAGAGGAAAAAGGACTGAAAAGAATCAATTGTCTGACATTAAATGAGAACTAAATAACTTTTCTTTAAATGTGTGTATCTGTCACATCAAGCTCACTGAACTGTTTTTCTTTATATCATTTTGATTAAGAATGAGAATCTTTACCAATATTATTGTTAGTAAATACTCTTAGCTTAATATATACTCAACTATTTATGTAGTTAATTTCGAAGATGTTCCTCAATTACCTAGAAGTTTTACAAAAATAATAATGTAAAGTGGTTCATAATATGTGATGTGTACAAAATAGTGAGGAAAATATTATTGATTATCGATTACTTCATGTTCCTTATATATATGTGGGAATGAATACTGAATATTTTCATTAAATACAATTTGTCACTGTATTTATTTTATGGGTACTTGTTACTTTACTTATTAGGAGACTTGAGATATCTCATTTAAGTATCAGAGAGATAAAACATTTTACTAATGAAAAATCTACTATAGAGAGGTGTAAGAGTTGTTGTAGGTAAATGGATGAATTATATCAATTAGTATAAATATAAACACTCTTACTTAAGCTCTATATAAAACTAATTAAATAACCCTGATGTAACTTGTAACTTGTTCTTGTTGAACTTGGTCGTTGTATGATATTAAGAGGTAACTCTTAATATCAGTACTAAGACACGCTTATATAAGATAATTACCTCTGGCCTAATTCCTCAATAATCAAAGGCCTCTCGTCAAGATCTGATATAATTATCACTCCCTGAAAATCCTCCAATCAGGTTCAATACAATATACGAGCCACTGCGCACATGGCTGTACCAATCCTCCACCCAGACACTCAGGTGTTACCCGCAGGATTGCGTATCTACTGGACTTCCAGTTAGGTTCCTTACAAGAGGTTTTTTATTTTTGTTGTAAAACTTATCTCTATTGGTTGAATCCAATAGATTCATTTTATTTCATTCTGTAACATTCTGTTTCATCACATTTCAATAAGTTTGTTATATTCTTATTACAAACTTTCATAATGAAGAGCTTTAAGAGTTTTTTTCTTTAAATAAACTTCTTGAAAAAAAAATATAAGAGTGTAATTGTCTTCAGGATAAGATTTCATAATTTGCCAAATAGACAGCTGTTGGATATGAAGTTTGACAGTCTTTTTAGATTTCCCTTGGTAATATATTATTTTGTCGATAAAGATATAGAGTTCGTTAATGATACTCTATTGTAAAAGTATATTAAAACTTAACTTCCAAATTAACCATTAGGATTGCCATCGGTTGATACAATCACATTGTTTTTGTTTTATTTACCCTTTGTGAACTTTTTAAATTTTTTGCAAAGTAACTGTCACATAATATATGCATTAATTAATAAAATATATTTTATTGAAGATGAAATGTGAGATAGGGAATGAAAAAGTTTGAGTATCAAACCTGATAACCCAGTGGTTAAAAAATTAGGTTATAAGCCAAAAGATTGTCTCGAATAAAATAAAACATCAAAGTATAGTTATCACTCTTCAATGTTATTTTTACAATAAAACACCTGGATTCTTTAAAAGCAGTCTTACGAATGTGATTGAAAAGCAATAAAGTTTTTTTTTTAATAAAAATAGCACCAGGATAGAAGTAATCCAAGTGAACATTGGTTAATTTTTTTTATCTTTTTTTCCCAATTATTTTTAAGATATTAACCAATGAGTATTTTTCAATGAAAAAAGAATAATAAGTCCATGAAAACACATGAATGATTTTTAGATTTCAATGATTATATGAATAGCAAAGCGTTAATAAAACAAGTAATGTTACTTGAAAGATGCAAGATCCACAAAATTACTTGACGTTTTTTTTTGTACTAATTCAACAAGTATCAGATATGTGAGGGTTAAGATCCGCGGCAGTTTTTATCAAGCAATTATATAATAGTTCAAGATATTATTCAAAAGTCACTCCTCAAAAAATATTTTCAAAGATTAATAAAACTTGAAAATGTCATATGGAGTAAAGTTCAACAAATTTTTGGAAAAACTTACGATGAGAATAATATTTTTATTTACAGTTAATTGAAAAATATTATTTTTGATTTTAAAATGTACCTGAATACGTCAAATGAAAACGTTTCCCTTGTTAGGTGCCAATTAGTGAATACATACTCGATTGTTTCTAGAATCCAACAATAAATCATATAGCAGTAATGAATATTCTTCCTTCTATGTATTTGGTCACATGTTTATTAAACATGTGACTTTTCTGTATAATAATTTTCTGACATGATTCGACGTTTCCAGGGGGGGTGGAATAGTACATTGTTGGAAAAAAAAAATTAGTAGTAAATAAATATGACCCGTGGACGAAAACACAATAAACCCTATATTGTTTTAAATTTTGCCAAAAAGGGTGGTGCATGCTCTTTTTTTTTTTTTATTTTACGTTTTAGAACGAGCCAAAAAGAACACATGTTCTGGATTCTTGTTTTTTTTTCTTTTTTCTTTTCAGTTTTCTTGTTATTCTGAACGAAAGATATACGGTGGGAGGAGGTGTATCAACAACGAATTATTTGTTTACTGGTAAAAATTTATTTGTAAAAAAACGGTCCGCATCATTTTTTGAATTGGTCAGTATCTTTATGAGTATTGTTCAAAAAAATTGTCTCGTAGGATCTAGATAGCCGATTTTGGCGCCAAGAGCCATGCAAAAGACGTACAAAAACAATACTATTGCATTGAACTTGACAAATGATTTTACAATTGGCAAACGGCCATAAGTACCCATTTTAGGAAATTTTTCAAAAAAAAAAAAAAAGAAAAAGAAAAAGAAAAAGAAAAGTGTTTTCTAACCAGTTTTTTTTGACGTATGTAAAAAAAAATTCTACAATATGTCATCCGCAAGAAAAAATATTTGGCCAATTAATTTGGTTATTTTTCGAGGGTCGGGAATCCGGCCCCTGCTGACTTGCCTTCTTTCACATATATTGTGTTAAAAAATACCACTTGTTTAAAACAATAGAACATATTGTTTTTATTACAAAGATAATATAAACAATTGTTTCTTTTGTTAGAAAAACTTTACATCTAGGAAAATTATTTTTATGGTTACAAACTTTGCATTTGCAAAGAGAATATGTATACAATAGTCAATGACAATTTTTTTTTTGATATCTTTTGTTTGAATCAGGGTGCATTTTGTTTTGTAAGAATAACAAGTTTTTGTATTTTTCTTCTTACTCCACCCTCTCCTTCCGTGCCCCTCTCCCCGCAACTTTTTTTCCTATTAACTGGCAAGAAAAAATGGGCACCTTTCTTTTTGGCTTATACAATGCCATGCAAGTATTCTTATTTCTGTTTTTGGTAATCTTAGGTTTTTGTATTGTTCAAATGAAATTATTCTTAAATCGAGGCTTAGAGGAACTGAACAGTTCAGATTCAATTTTCCTATTGGGGAACAATAGAATTATGCAATACAAGCACATGAGATCTTCTGTCAAAGCTAATGATATAGAATTTATTTTACTATCTGTTGTGTTCACTATCTAAGAATATACGGTTAGTACATTTTACCTTCTGATACTTAACACAATAAATGGTAAAAAATTACAAAAATGAAAAAAGATGGTACAATATTAAGAGATTGTGATGAAAAGATTGGTAAGATGATTCAAAATGATCTCTTTATACTATATATCTTTAACAATCTATAACCTTTTTAATGATTTTAATAACAGATTGCAATTTCTAGATTTAACTATTTACATATACTTTCTATTCTTTAATTATTATGGAATTTGGCAAAAAAAAAAAAAGAAAAAAAAAAAGGTTACCTACATAAAACACACATATCACACATCATTCTGATTGAAATTGATAAAAAGGTTCATGAATATGGCGTGCATTTTTAAGAATTCAGTTAATGACATTCTTGATTTTGCTATAGGGTCCAAGTAGGAAAATATTTGAACCTAAACATTTTTTTTCTAAAAGTTTTAGAACTATGGTAGATTAATTTTGTTTACAGGAAAAAAATATTTTTGTAAAATATGTATTACTCTATTTCCAACATTACCAATAGTTCTTTGAACTACAAAAAAGATATAACTAAAATAGAACAGATGTTTGGGGGAAAAAAAATCTTTTTTAACTGAAGGGGATAGTAAAACCACCACTTATTTTAAGTAAGATTGTGATCTCTATTTATATTATTTGGTCAACAAACGACAAAACTTCAAAAAAATAAAATTACTATTGTGCAAGAAAATGCGTGTTGGTGGTCATTGAAAAGTGTAATGGGTTTTGCCGTATTGTTTCTTATAATATAAAAAGAAATATAATTACCATTGGTATTTCTAACGAGTCCAATACATAATTGCTTCAAAAGACAAACAAAGTCGTAGAATAAATGCTGTTATATTCTAATTTGACTGTTTTTGCTTTTGTTCAGTAATAACATCTTGTGTTTAGTCTACTGGGGAATTCATATACTAAATAAAATGACTAAAGGTGGCGTTCTCTAATATCTTGACCTTATGTTATGTTTTATTAAATTAAGGTTTATTAATTCTCATAGACTTTGATAATAAGAGTTATATTATATTGGATTACCTACTTTTGTTTTGGATAACCATGCTGATGACATTTTCCTGGATATTATTTTCATTAATAATAAATGAGGTAGTTGTTTATTCCTTACAGAAACCTGTCTTTTTGAAATTTGAATATATGTTGTCAAGTTGATATAAATGGTATTCCCTTATGTTTTGTTGATATATAAAAAAACCATTTTTTTTCTAATTTACATTTGGTTGTATACATAGAAAGAGCTTGTTTTTGTAAATAGGAACTTGAGACTTACTGTAAAATACACTGGTTTTGATAAAAATTAAATATAAAAAAAATATTATAATTTCATAAGGACATACGTAATAAGTAGATATTAACAGTCTATAAATACTAATATATAAGTTTTCTATTTGGAAACTTCGCAGTTAGCGAAATCTAATGCTTTGTAACTCTTTCTTTATCTTCTTTAGTGGCTTTAAAGATATTGCTTTCCTTCTCATGTCTCTCCTTTCTTGGACCATTGAACCATCTCTTAAAATCTAAAACTGACTTCAAGTTCCATACTTTAACTCTCATGAAATAGTAGCAAAGCAACATGGCAACAACATTAAAGCAAATATAAACCCACATAAAACCAAAATTCCTCCATCTATAGTGCCACTTGACGTTGAATTGAGCAACAACTTCGTCTGCAGTATTATATGGACAATATAGACAATTTGAAGTGGCATTTGGTTCTAATAGATAGCCACTATTATCTTTGATATATCTTGATAGATATGTACCACATGTTTGGCCCTCTGGTGGATCCATTTTCAAAAACTCGTTAGGACCACAGGTTATTTTCTTATTGTGAATTGCAGGACCAACTAATGACTGAATTACATATGTGAATGGAGAAACATCAAACATAAAACTCCAGAATCTTGGAGCTTTCCTTTCAGGTTGAAGGATCCCACAGAATAGCATCATAGCAGCAAATAAATTAGAGTTGATCATAGATGCTGATGGGACATCTGGTGACATGTAAAGAATCCACAAACCGTAGGTAACAAAGTAAATTGGGAAAACAAGAGCATAGAAGAAATAAAAGTAACCAGCCTGTGGAGCAGATGAGTTATAACCAGATGGCCAATAGTAACAGAACCAAATGAAAAACTGGCAAATCCAAGTCCACATCAATTCAACAATAGTATGTGATAATAACAAAACACTCCAGTGGAAAGTATTTGAGGCTGCCTCTCTTACTTCGTATAGCTCTCTCGAATCGTAAGCGAAAACATGAAGTTGGTTAATCATAGCCAAAGCAATAATTAATAACATGAAGGTAGAAGAGAAGGCTAGAGAGGCACCACCAACAGAATGATTAATACGAATATAGGATAAACCAATAAATAATGCACATGTCACACATTCTAAGAACTTAGCTCTAATGTAGATAGGAGATCTCCAGAACTGAATTCTTGTTCTACGGATCACACATTTCATTTGGGTCAAGTAGGAAGCAGCAAATCTACTACCTAATTCAGGATCATCAGAAGTTGGTTTGCTTGGAAGATCTCTATGCAATTGTTCAATTTCAGCTCTTGCAGCAGCACATTCTGGGGAGGCTAACCATAATTCATGCCAGTCAGTATTAACAGAGGCAGTAGCACCGGCACCAATACAGTTTAAAATATATTCAGCAGGGTTTTCTGAAATACCACACTTAATACCAGACTGACGCTCAAAGTAACTTAATAGAGTAGAGGAATTTTCACCAATATCACCAAAATAGACCATTTTACCACCCTTTTTTAACAATAACAATCTATCGAATTGTTCAAACAAAGTAGCAGAAGGTTGATGGATAGTACACAAAATTGATTGACCAGAGTCGGCTAAAGCTCTCATAAATTGAACAATAGACCAAGCAGATTGTGAATCTAAACCAGAAGTAGGTTCATCTAAAAATAACAGTAATGATGGTTTTGCGACTAACTCAACACCAATAGATAACTTTTTTCTTTGTTCAACATTTAAACCTCTACCAGTCTTACCAATGTATGCCTCTGCATAATTCTGCATACCCAATAACTTAATAACCTTTTCCACATATTCGTATTTCTCTTCAAGAGGTACAGATTTTGGTTGTCTTAATTCAGCAGCAAATCTTAGAGATTCTCTAACAGAAAGTTCAGCCATATGATTATCAGCTTGAGCGACATAACCACAAGATCTGTTAAAAGAAGCAGGTAATGGTTTACCATTGACCAACATATCACCAGTGATAACACCCATATTAATTCTTTGAGCCAAAACATTCAACAAAGTTGTCTTACCAGCACCAGATTCACCCATTAAGGCAGTCATTTTACCAGGCTTAACATAACCAAAAACATCAGATAGTAATTGTCTTGTAGCACCGTCGTAAGGAATAGTGTAATTTAGATGGTTCCATGTAAAAACATCTTTTGATGCAATAACTTTTTCTAAATCGACCCCTGGACCATTTAATGCTTCCATCATTTCTGCCCTAGAAGCAGTTTTACCTTCAGCAGATTCAGTTCCAAATTCTGGCATATGACCCCTCTTGTAAAGTAATAAGTCACCACCAGAGGAAATTGGTTTCAAAAACTCTGATAAGAATACATTAGCACAAATATAGCCAAAAGTCCATACAACATTCACACCCCAGCTTCTCCAAGCGTGTTTGTAGCTAAAGTGATATTGGTGATCAATGTACGCGTCACCACTAACATATCTATTACCTTTTACAGCACCAGCAGCATTACAAATTTGATTAGCAACGGAGACATTCTCGTAACCTGGACCACTTGGAACCAATTGACTACATAACATTTCTCTACCATGGAATTCAGTAGCCATTAAACTTTCAAAAGCATATGTTAAGGGATCTAAGAAATGAATCCATTTAATCCAATGATGCATCTCTCCAATAGGTAACACAAAACCACAATAAATACAAAGAATCATAACCCACAAACCACCAATAGCATGAGCAGTAACTGCATCTGTTGTTAAGGTAGCCACAAATTTGAAAATAAAAGACGTACATTGTTGAATAGTTAATAAATATAAGAAGTATTGGAAAAATGCACCGGCTTGATATTTCAAAATTGGAATCCAATATGTAACCAAAGATAGAATTAAGATAGCAACAAACTTAGTTGGTAGTTCTGTAATAATTTCTTGTAATGATTCAGCAGACAAGTGGTACATAGAATATGATTTATGTTTCACGATAATTGGTCTTGTAGCGAAAGAATTACCAATTTCTGCTAAAGAAGTAACTGAAGCAAATAATAAGACATAGAATAGAAGACCACCACGGGAATAGGCACCACCAGTTGTAGATTGGCTCCTATCATCAATTCTGTGGAACATGGAACCAACGATTAAACCTTTAATTAAGAAAGAAGATAGATATACTTTAGTATAAGTAGAATCACCTTTAACTCTTTGGAAACCACGAATCATACAGTAATATACTTGAGTCCAATAGTTGACAACATATTGAGAGTTTTCTCTTTGACCAGCCTGTAATCTTTGTTTCTTAGCGATTTGTAATCTATCTCTTGTCTCTTCAGTTGGATGCCTTTGGACGTAATTGTCATACTGTGCAAGTAATTCTTGATACTCTGGAGAATTTAACCAATACTCTTCGAATTCATGACTGGATTTTGGGACTTTATCTTCAAAACCTGGTTTAATATCTAAAGTTCTGTTTTCGAAATCTACAGTAACAGATGTTAAGAATTCTGCAGATGTCATTCTATTTGGCTTAATCCATCCCATTCTTTCGAAGTAGTTTACAGCTTTATCAGCAGGACCGAAATAGATTTGTCTACCGTTGTACAAAACGGTCGCCTTATCGAACAATTGGTAAATATTTTCACCAGCTTGGTAGATTGCGACAATTGCAGAATTGTTCATCATATTGGTAGCGGTTCTAATAGCTTGGGCAAATTCCAATGCAGTAGATGCATCTAAACCTCTAGTAGCATTATCCCATGAATATAATGAAGCACCCATAGCTTGAGCTTCGACTAAAGAGACTCTCTTTCTCTCACCACCAGAGACTCCTCTAACAAAATCATTACCAACTTTAGTAGCATAAGTGTGTCTCAACCCAAACACAGTACACCACATATCTCTCATATTATCTACATATTCCTTTCTTGTCATATTATCAATTCTAGTACGTGGGGTTTTACATTTAAGAGCAAAATCAATAGTTTCCTTCACGGTGATCTTAGGGAAGTGGAAATCTAATTCTGGACAGTAGATGACATAACCTTTGTATTTTTCCATCATTTCTTTTTGTTCCAGCCCATCATAGGAGAATTCACCACTAACTGAAACAAAACTATCAGTTTCACCAGAAATAGTCTTTAGAAGTGTGGAACACCCGGCACCTGGTCTACCGACAACGAATAGCATCTCACCAGACTCGACAACACCGGTACAGTTTTGGATGATGTTTCTTAAAGGAACATCATTTTGTTTTCTAAATTTATTAATTAAATGTTTTGGCCAAGTGACCATATCCCTTAACATTTCTTCCACAGATGGACCAAAAGCAGCAGAGGCATCGATACCTACAGTAGTGACGCCTCTGAAACCAATACCTGAATCACCAGGTTCAATACCTTGTTCTAATTGACGGGATCTTAGGTAATTTAATAAAGATCTTAAATCAAAATCTAATTCATTAACTTCAAAGGCATCCATTTCTTTCTTTGTCTTTGTCGAGATGACTTTTGCTAGAGATTCTAATTTTTCTACACCAACCTCATTTGATAACATGTGTGAAATGTGTCTTGATAGTTGTGAAGTTACATTTAGCTGTTCGTCATCCATATGCATTTCATCATAGGAATGAATAGATTCGGCATATGAATTGGTATCACCATCTTCTGACTTGGACGATATGTCCCTTTCTTCTTTAGAAGACATGATTATATGTATATATGCGTATGGATATTTGGGTTCGAGTTCAAGTTAATGAAAAAAAAAAAGAAAAGAAAAGATTTATCAAAAGGGAGTTACATGGAAGGGAAGATGTATCATCATTTCATGGAGATATGAGTTCTTTATATATTAAAAGGTTTTGGATGAGAATAGCTATCATATTTTGGAAACTTTGTTATCTTTAAAGCTATAGTATAGGAGGGGAACGGCTGTTATCATCTGTATGACAATTGAAAAAGCCTAGGTTCTTAAGTCAAACAACAATGTTCGAGAAATATATTATAGTTTAGCTGACTACTTTTGCAGAACGATAAGATTTTAAGAACCGATCTTTTAATTATCTAACCAAAAAAAGTGCAAAGCTACCGAAGAAAAAAAAAAAAAAGAAATGACTGTAAACTTCCATCAGATGAGCCGTCAAAAAAATCCCTTGTCTAAAAGAATCAAACGTCCGAACAAAAAAAAAAAGAAAGAAAAAAAAAAAGAAAAAAACAAACAGCGACAGTTCCTTACATAGACACAATTGGAAAAGAGTGATTTTTTTTTTTGAATAGAAGTGTTTCCTGTATATCAGCCGAGGGTGAGACTCTCAACTTGAGAGGTAGATTTTTTAATATGTTATTTTTAGAAGATGTCTTTGTTATTAGGACTCATTATATCTTCAGGATATAATATTTTCAAGTATAGTATTTTTCCTTTGATTTGTCTTTTTTTTTTAGTTCATCTCTTAACGAATCTACAGATAGGTAATAATATAAGAGGTTCGCACGGTTATTGTGTGAGGGATAGAACAGGTTATCTTGATACTTGGGTAAAAAAAGGAGTGTTAAATAATGAAAAAGAAGGTTATATCGATTAAGTTTGTTTATTATTGTGAAATATCTATAAAATACAGCTCGTTAATATCTTACATAGAAAATAATTGGTGGAGGGCACTATTTAACAGAATAGAAACAAGGTCTTACCATACATGAAGGCAATATTACTCCCGCACACAATACAAGGACGTGTAAAGTTGGAATATTATTATATCTCTAACAACAGCAGGAGTTGTGAAAAAAAAAACACTTCTTAAAGCATTAAAAAATAAAAATAAATAAAAGAAATTTAACAATTGGATCGGGAAATGAGTCTTGGAAAATGACTTACCGTTACTTAAATTGTGGCTTTCTGTAATACTTGAAAGAAACTCTTAAAAAAGTACATGAATTAAATCTTTTTTTGATTGTTGCAAGTTGTTGTTCTTGCAGACTTTAGAGTCTGGAGTTATAATGAGTCACAGAAAAAAATGTATTAAACAATACACATTACGTTGAACTTTTCCATGTCTTATGGGTCTTTGTGAAAAGAAAGTAAGGGAGTTATTTAATAACGTCTTTGAGACAAGAATATTGGGTAGAGACCAGATTATGATGATGATGATGTTGTTGTTGTAAGTGTTTATTTGAAGTTGAAAGAAGAAAGGTAAATTTTGAATGATCTATATTAAAGGGTGGCTTTAAATAATGGAGTTTCTACAAGTATTTTTTTTTGTTTTGCCTTACATAAATAGGTAATCGCTCGTTAAGAAAGAGCAGAAACAACTTCACATGATTCTTTTTTTTATCATAGAAATTCTCATACTAGCTAAAAAAAATACTTCTAGGTTGTCAAAAACATCTTCCTTAGTATAGGATTTTAAGTATTTTGAATCAAACTGTAGTTTATATTTACAAATAATAATCAAAAAAAGAAAAGAAAAAAAGGATTCTTTTCTTTTTTCTTTTTTCTAGCTTTTAGAAGATTTCAGTAAACAAAATTTATTTAATCTGACTAACTGTGTAATTAAGTCGGCTCGTATTTTTTGTTTGTTTTTTTTTTCCCGTTTATGCGGCGATGC
This sequence comes from Arxiozyma bovina, assembly GCA_023309525.1. Taxonomy (NCBI): domain Eukaryota; kingdom Fungi; phylum Ascomycota; class Saccharomycetes; order Saccharomycetales; family Saccharomycetaceae; genus Arxiozyma; species Arxiozyma bovina. Next base: position 195,654 of record JAKZLQ010000155.1, on the reverse strand, counting down.
GCTTGTTGTGTAAGGGCCGAGTAGACACGACAGGGATTTGCAACCCTCAAATGACGAACGGTGGACAAGCGAGTCAGTTGTGTATTTATCTGCGGTTCTTATTCAAGAAGCAGGTTCTTTTGATTCTGCCATAGCAACTTACATGACGTTTAAAATATATAAGTGAATATGAATTGCTTATTATAAGGTAGAGACGACTTGTTAAGTTGGAAATCACTCTTGTTATCTTTAAAAAAGAGAAAAGAAAAAATAATAGGGAATGTAGATTTTGTATACTAATGGTATATAAATGGTTTATTAACTTTTAAATATGGACAAATATATATATATATATATATATAGTAAAAATATCCTTGCTAATGACTATTGTTATTGATCTTGATGTTTTTCTCTAAATCAATCATATGCATTAAGTTATTAGAATCCTTTCTTAATCTAGATGGAGTTTTACGGTTCTTTTGATAGTTATAAGATGGATAACAAGAACTGTTATATTCATCATTGTTGTCATTTATTTTCATGTACGCGGTACTATTTGAGACGAATTCTCTAATAGAATTCCACACAGATGTCAAACTATAGTTTTTCTTGGAACACATAAAACAATAGATGGAATATTCACCGTATAATATTACGAATCCAATGATGAATCCAGCCACAACACAGGATAAAATATGAGTTAGGAAAGATTTAATAAAGTTGGCGTCGTCAAGGTGCCATGAACTTCCCTTAGATATAGAAAAGAAAGAACTTGGATGGTCTTTATAATCCCACGGTTGTAAAATTCGTACACTTCTTTCTGAATTTATATAGTGGTAAGTTGGATCCCAATATTGTTTAATCTTTTCCCATCTTTTATACTGCTTCCATACTATACTAATAAAAACAGGACCAGTAGATGCCATGATTGTGAAGTATGGGGCAAACCAGTTTTTATTGTAGTGTTTTAGTGAATGTATAGCCTTATAGAAAAACGGATGATTTGGAATGGCTCCCATCACATCATTCGATACACCGAATGGTGCAGTTTTTCTTAAGAAAACAGGATATTTCAACAACGGGTCGAAATTACGTTGGCATGTATCATCTAAATCAACATAGATCCCACCATACTTCCAAAGAACGAAATATCTTATAACGTCTGCCTTTTGGATTGGATATTTATAGGACTTCAAAGTGGGTAAGAACCAAGGGAACTCTCTCCCAATAAACTCCTCAATCATTTCGTCTGTCCAAAGAATATATTCATAATCTGGGTTCAAAAGCTGACATTTGGCACGACCTGCTCTCCAATGTGATGGAATACTTTCATCTTTGTAAGTTTGATGTATAATTTTAGGTATCAGTATACTTTCATCTGAGTTATTCGTCGACCATGTGCTGTTTGGTGCAATATCTTTACTTGGAATGCTATCTTCTATGGTATTGTCAATGATCAGCATATGAAGATCGAATGTGTAATAGAGTATGAATATGATTAAAGTAAGGTTAGCAAATAATAATATTTTCAATTCTCTTCTCATTATGTACGATATCTTGTCATATGCTTGTAAAATGTTATAAATATGATCAAAAATAAATTAGATTAGATGGAGACAAAATAGATAATATTACAAAAGGGCTATGCTGATGGGTAGTCTAATAGAATATTACTAGGAGATGTTGATGCTGTTATTTATTTTATTATATTTGTTTAATGAATATTTAGAGGAACGAATGAGTAAGTGATAGAATAGTTCGGATAAACTAAAATTAAAATAAAGAAAAAAAGAAAAAGAAAAAACAATATTAAATTAATATTAAAATATGGATACTTTTTAGATGTTAATAATAATTTGGATTAGTTGTGCAACCTTTGTGTAATCTTGGTTAGAAAGGGGAAAACGACAAATTTGCAAAAGGATGTAAAATGGGGACCAGTTGGGAAGATACATATATAAATATCGACAAGTTGGTTAAAGGACATATACACGCAGCAAGTTACAGACAAACGAAAACAATATCTGAGATGATTAAATATAAAGAAGAAGAAGAAGTTAAAAGGACAAATGCATGGAGTTACAAGTGATAAAAACGTGGCAGTGTCTCTTTGTCCTAAAGAATGATAATAATGATAACAAAATAGAAACCCAGAAGGATATAATTATTAAACCCGGGGAGGAGGCTAAGCAAATTTTATTCTTTCTTTTTCTTTCTTTTTTTTTTTTTTGTGTTTGTTTGTTTGTTTGTTTGTTGTTGTTGTTTTTTTTGGCTTACTGACTGTGACGCGAAACGATCGTGGTGCGGGATTAGGGTTATTTTTTTTATTTCTTTGAAAAATAATTTATTCAAGGTCCAAACCTTAATGATAGAGTCTTTCAAATGATATTGAGAAGGTGAAGTCTAAATGTAAGTATGTCTCTTGCCAACTTCTACAAGCTCTATACACTGTGGGGATCTAGCTGATGGAAGAAATTCTCTTATTTTTGATCCCCCCTCCTTCCCCCCCCTACAACAATACATTATCTCTTGTGATATACGTACTTAAGATAATTTGGGTTTCAGAATGATTCAGGCAGAAATTTTTTCTATAATCTTTAGTAGAAACATAGGGTATCTGACAAAAAAATGTAAAGGAACACAAGATATTTTCTTTCACCAAATTATTGTTGGTATCAAGTTTTCCAAAAAAAGAAAAGAAAAGAAAGGAAAGGAAAGGAAAAGAAATATGTTTTTGAGGAAAGTAAAAAAATTACCAAAATTCAGAAGAAATATACGTAAAACCCTAGAACACTTTTTTTGTGGGTCCGAACAACCCTAGGTTACACATGTAATAATGACTCTAACAAAGTTTTGATCTTTGTTGCTTATGTTCATAAGTGTTGAAAATATAATTACTGAGAAAGTAGGAATAATTTCATAGTACTGCATAGAACGATTTGGAAGGCTATGGAATATTATGGACTTATCTCTTGCTTCTTAGTAATAGTTTTTTCCCAACAAAATTAAGTATTGAACATGAACGGTCGTTGAGAAGATATAAAATGCAGAATGTTCAGATCAATAAGCACGCTTGAAGTTTTATATTCTATCTACTGATGAGTATATGTGGTATTAAACAAGTTACTTCGTTGTTGTATTTTATATGGACTATGGGAAATGTGGTTTATATGAATATGTATGTGGAATATCAAAATATTATATGGAGAAGAAGGATGATTGATGGTTTAATACACAAAGGAATTTTTTTTGAAGACTTTAAAATATGTATATACATATATATATTGGCACCCTAATTACTTTCATTAAGATTCTTTGGTAAAAAGCACCACTTCAAATGATAGTGGCTTGTAAACCCTAAACATCTAGATTCTGTTAAATTTGTTTTATCCAACGAGAAGAATTAGATTATTAAAGAGAAAAACAAAGCAAAAGGACAAAGACAAAGACAAAACACGAAATTTTTTTTTATTTTGTTTTATTGTTATGTAAGAGACACGAAAAGATAAGTAAACAAAAGATATCCCATATGCAAAAAAATGCCTTTTTTCCTAATTAAGAAATCGATGGAAAGAAGAGAGAGACGCGCTTGTTTATTTCATTGCGTTACTCTGTGTGTGTGTGTGTGTATTTTTTTTCCTTTTTGCTGGCACTTTATTTTCAATATTCTATGGGGAGAAAAATGCGGGGACTACCGTTCTAAATAACTACATAACAATTTTATATGCTGTGCACCTATTTGAAATTGTACACTAATCCTTTATGTTGTTTTCAATTCAGTCCCTTGTCCTAATCCCTGGCTATCCTTCAAATCCCAGTCACTTGTTCCTTTCCCTTAGTTAATTGAATAATCATTGCAACTGCTTAGTAATTTATATTCACTAACCTTTTATTTGATTTAATTGTTTGAAACATAGTAGGCTCTGACTGACTGTCCAAGATCTGTTATCCAAATACTAACTTTTTTTTTCTTTCGTTAGTGGTTAGTGTCTTTTTTTTTTGATTTCTTCTTTCAATTATGTAGGATATTGAAAAGAAATATATACATAAAGTATATAAGGCTTGGTGAGTTATGTGTGTTTAACAATAATATGCATTTTCATACAGCAATATAGTGTGGAATGACACAAACATTTAAATATACACGTATATATGTATATTTGTGTAACACTTATTGCATCAATAATAAATTATCTAGTTTTTCTTGTGTTAACTGGACGTTTAAAGTATCTTTCTCTGATTGATTCATCAACAACTGATATTCCAGGTTTGATTCAATGGATGATATAAAATTATTTTCTAATTTAATATTTATCTCTTCATCCTTGTCATTTATGGATGCTGATTTGTCTGTCGAAGTAGTTGTATCCAATCCAACAATATGGAAAATTGGATTTAATATATTATCATAATTAATTGTATCTTTACTATTATTATTAGCCTCTGTATCCGTACTAATAGCGCTGTTATCTCTATTATTACCTGATTGTCTTTCACTGTTGAGAGTGAGAGAAGGAATTTTATTAGCAGTATCGGTTGGGTGAGTACTAATGGTGGCAGTAGCAACAGCAGTAGTAGTAGTAGTAGAAATACTACGGGTCACCGCAGTTGTAGTATGTTTTGAAGATGCAGTGGTAATTCTTGGCGATGGAGTTCTTCGGGAATAACCACCATGTTCAAATCTTGTATTATTCGTGGGAGTAGTGTTATTATAATGATAATCAGAGCGTGATAAAGTTGAAGAGGACGGTGAAATTTTATGTGTTGAATTAGGGGATTGCTGCTGATGTGGATATGGTGTTTGGTTATTATATCTGTGTTTCATATGATGATGGTTGCCATTGTTGTCGTTGGTATAATGATTATTATTGGCAGTGCTGTACTTGGAATATGGATGAGTTCTATGACTATAATGATATTTCCCCACATTACGAGAGGAAGAGTTATAATAATTATGACGATAATTATATCTTGGACGCTGTATTTGATCTTGTTGTGAGTATACGGGGGAAGAGGAGGTAGAAGAAGAGGAGGAGGATTTGTAACGTGATTGTGGGGTTCCAGGATCCGTGTCTAGGTTCCTATCTTCATTTGTATGATTATGCTGGTAGTGATAATTATTAGGATTGCTACTGTTATATCTATTTTTATTATATTCACTCATCTGGAACTTCTCTATATATTTATATGCCTAATTATGTCTTATCCTTGCACCAGGTCCAATAAAACAAGTGTAGATCTTAACTCTAAAAATCAAAAGGGAGGAAGGATGAGGTGTTTGTAAATATATATATGTGTGTGTATGTGTGTGTGTGTGTGTGGGACGTACATGATTATTTATCTATTTATTATACTTTATTTCTTCTCTCTCTTTTTTTTTTGTTTGCTTCTTTACGAATTATATCAGGAGCTACCGTAAGAAGTGACAGAGCCCTACAGAATAAGCAGCGACATTTAGAAGGATTTACGTTTATTCTGAGCAGCAAAGAGCAGAGACTATATAGTAGCAATTACAGGAGAGTGGTTATTCGTTTGTCCCTTTCTTCATTTTCTTATTATTATGAGACTACATAGTTGGGCATGCCCCCTCTTCTTGTTTTTTCTTCTTTAGAAAGTAAGGGAAGGAACAAATTCTTCCAGTGAAATTTTTGATCTGAATTGTATGGACCGTTTTTTATTTTTTACCATAGTGGAATTAAATAGATGGATGATCTATTTTGTCAATAAATACTAACTGTTACAATTTTAAGTGTGTTGAAAGAAGTGAGAGAGAAGGGGTAGGCAAGAGCCGATGATATAATTAACGAACAAATTTCTTTTTTTTTTTTTTTAATCCTTTGTTAAGACTATATACATTAATAAAAGGGGAGGAAGAGAGAATCTTCATGTTGGAAATATTACACTATAGTTTTATCGACAGAAAAAATATCTAGAGCCAGTTAAGGCAGGTGGTTTGGTAAGATGATATTAATAGTGCATACTTAACATTTTAACTTTACACTAATCTTTGGCTATTTTCTAGCTATATAAAAGGAACAGTTTCTTTACAAGCAGTTCAGAAACTTTCTTTTTGATATTTATTTTTTTTATTGTATTGTATTTTTAGTGAAAAAAAAATTTTTTTAATATCGTAGTAGGATCAATCTTCCCATATTGTTTCTTATCATAGATTCGTATAAATGTATACATATTTTGTGCATCTTCAATCATATTATATTTTTATTCTTTCATTGTAGGTTTTCTCTTTTGGTATTTTTATTTTTTAGAAATTGGTATTTGTTTGCATTCTCCTCTGTGTTCTTGTGTAATTGTTGGTTTTCCAAACTAATATTAAAAATGTATTATGAACATCACGAAATAAACAATCACCAATATTATCATCACAATCATGATATTAACGATAATATAACAAATTTCACACCAGAGAAAAAACAAATCATTTTAGAACATTTACTAATCACCAAAAAATCAACTGAGCAAAAGAAAAACTATTCTCATGTTCCATGTAAATTTTTTAAACAAGGTAAGTGTACTGCAGGTAATTCATGTCCATTTTCTCATTCGTTAGATTTTAATGAAGCTAACAAAAGACCATGTAAATATTTCAAATTTGGGAACTGCAAATTTGGTAACAAATGCGCCAATTCACATATTTTATCAAATGAATATATTTCAACATCATCATTACCCACCTCTTCTGCTATTAACCAAGTGCCTTCAAGAAAATTTAGCAACAACAACAACAACACTACTATTACTACCGCTACTACTACTAATAATAACACAAATCAGTTTTTTTCTCCTGCACCCATAAATAGTGAGCCAATAATGACAAATTATATATATCAATACCCTTCATATAACCAACTAATACCCAAATCTTCTGTGCCATTTACACCACCACCTTTCTCTTCCAGCTCTTCCTGTTCCTCTTCTCTATCCTGTTCCTCTTCTCTATCCTGTTCTTCAATCGATTCGCTTTCCTCCTCTTTTTCAAATAGTTCTCACACTAACAAAGTCATGCCAAGATATTTAAACACGTTCCATTCTACAACTCATAATTACGAATATAACTGCCGTGAAGACAATATTAACACGAACACCAATCATACCAAGAAAATACTTACACCGATAATGTTCACAAAAATTGAAGAAGAGGAAAACATAGTCAGTCCTTTGATGGAGGACATGGATAAAAAAGATTGTTATTTAAATTATTCTTCAATTTTAAACAATTTAGAAGAAGAAAACGACCAAGATGAAAAGGAGGAAAAAATGCAATTCATGTATCAACAATCATCTTTCAATTCTCCGACGTGTGCCCAATACCAACAACATTTTAAATTCGATGATTTATAAAGAATAAAATAAAATAAAAAAAAACTAATAAGAGCAAAAACAACAACAACAACAAAAAAAATAATAGTTAAATAATTTCCTTCTAGTTTGCATATATATATATATATATATGTAATTTTCTTCTTTTCCTATCTTTTATTCTTTTAATTTTAATTCTCTTAAATAATTGGTGTGTCTATTCCAGTTATCAGGAAATGATAAATGTAGAATATCATAAAATTTTCTTGAACAGGTGTTATCAACAAAAGTCATATCATTACCTTGATCACATTCACAATGATATGCTCTATATACAGTATCGTCAATCGGACAATTAAAATAATCCTCATTTTGGAAACCTAAATTGTCCAAAAATTGGAACGATTTCTGGTCCATCAATAGAGTGATCGCCAAAGTTTGAACTTTATTGATTGACCAAGCATTATGGAAGATTGTACCTTCTCTATCAATAAACTCAAAATACTTTTGGTACACTTTAGATCTCCAAAAATTTAAATTCGATATGGAAAACCCTTCTACCAACAGTTCACATTTATCAAATTTTTTATCTTTATCATCTGAACCTTTCTCTAATAGGAATGATTCAAAATTATCCCTTCTAATGATATCTTTATATTTATCCGTTAACAGTTTATAATATTTCCCATATTCGAAGCTTGGTAAATTCTCTACTTTGAACGACCCAGATAAACCGACCAGTTTCTCAGAATCTTGCAAGAATCTAAACACATCATAGTCCACATCACAGAACAACTCGGTACCAGGCTTAATATACCACATCCAGTCATACTTCGACATGAAACTTTCCAAGGGCAAAAACCCAGTGAAATATCTTGTCCAAATCTTGTATTCTGTTGATTCAATATGGGGTTCTAACCGTAGTCTGTTCCTTGCCTGTGCCCACTTACCTGGGTCAATCCATTCGGGGACACCCCAGAATTGATCCGAGACTGTCTGTAGGACAATCTTTGTCTTACCGTCGTTGTTGCTTGTACTTGTACTTGTATTATTATTATTATTATTAGTGGTGGTGGCATCAAAGACATTGAATTCTGTTAGTTTACCGATCCATTCGGTATCATTGAATTCTCTGCCATCGACACTAATTAGGACCCATGGGTATTGAACCCAATCATTGAAATGGGACTGCACAGACTCGATAGTCTTGATAATGTCGTGGATATCAGAATCCGAGACGTACATAACTAACGCACCTTTAGGTCTAAACCCATGGCGAGCAAAAGATTCAGCAGTGGAACCTTCCAAAGTATCTTCGAATGGGATTTCTGGGTTCTTTTTTTTGTCGTTAGAAGTCACAGACTTCAACCATGCGTCCTTCATTGCTTTAACCCTTTTCGCGACTTTTTGACTGATCTCTTCCTCTTTCCTTCTATTGAGTTCATCGATTGTTATGTTTCTGTTGATCTTTATATCTTTATCTTTAGAGAAAATATCCTCATATAGGTCGTTGTCAACGTTAACGTTATCGTCACTATCAGTATTGTCATAAACCTCTGTATCTTGGGCAGATATTAGTAGACCCTGTTGATACAATTCGTCTAAATCGTAATCAGAGAGATCGAAATCGGAAAGATCATCATACTCATAATAGTAATAATAATAATCATCATCATCATCATTATTATTATCGTAGCCTCCATAAAACTCGTCCTTGTTATATTGGTCACTTTGACCAACCATGTATTGAGCCTTGTTGGAAGTGCCTAATCTAGAGTCGTTACCAGATACAGAGGAACGGTTGCCGACGGATATAGTCAAAACCAACGCAATAGCGACCAAAGATACCAAGATGGCCTTCAGTTTGTTTCTTTTCAGAAGATCCAGTATTGCATAGAGATATCTTAACAACAGCCTTAAATTAAAAGACAGTTTATTATTAAGTCGCTGTGCATATGTATGTGTATGTGTGTGTGTGTGTGGTTCACTGGACACTTTTTTATATTTTCTGTTCCCCGAAGAATGTATCCTTACGGTCATCTCTTTTTATTATTATTATTATTATTATTATTTAGGTATTCTGTAATCTTATTATATATAAAGTGTATAAGTTATTATTAGCACAGCAACAACCATACAGGTTATAAAGGTGTTTTTGCTCGTTGAACAAAGACAATAGAGAAAAGAGAAGCCCAACAGTAAAAGATAGAAAACCGCCACTGTCTGTGTCCTACTTCCTCCCTCCAACTATTTATAGACAGAAAGAAAGAAAGAAAGAAAGAAAGAAAGAGAGTGTGTATGTGTATGTGTATATACGCACATCTACTGGCTACCCATTACACACATACGTACATACATACATACAGATGTTGTTATATACACCCACGAAGAGAAGAGATGTGGGCCCAAGGGCACCTGGACCTTGGAGATCTGAGATAGACACAGTCTCCCACACAATTTGACTGCATCTGCCGGGGCAAAGCAGCAAAAGAGAGAGAAGAAGAAGAGGAAGAAGAATGCTGCCTCTTCTGTGGACCTGCGGGACCGTTTCAGGTGCTGCACGGCCAGCAAGAATGTTTGCGGCATTCTGGCGGCAAACAGCGGCTCTCTGCAGTTCTAGACTCTGCAAAAGCGACAGCCGCAGGTGCACCCACACACCCGCACGTCCACAGTTTCTTTCAGTCATTTTTTTCTTTTTTCTTTTTCTTCCCCAAAACACAAAATTTGAATATGATGTGTGGGTGATTGTTGATTCCCTTTCGTCGATGTGTTGTTGTACCCATATTATATATACAGATATCTGTATATATACATACACGAATATATACATACATACATACATACATACATACATATATATATAGATATGTGTATTTTGCTTTTATCATATTTATCTTTGTAGAGATACGATTGTTAAACAAACATACAAACATACATACATACAAACATATATATATATATATATATATATACCCACTAGTTAAACACCCTTTTTCACTCATGGAGGAAACGTTAATCAAAAAACAAGATAATATTTTCAATTACATACTAAATAATAGTCTTATATCTACATATCACAACAACAACAACAGTAGTAGCAGTAGCAGCAGCAGCAGGAGCAAAATTAGTTGTAATGCCGATAACCATGACACTAATATATATCTCCCGGATGTAATTGCTTTGTCCTTTCCCATCACCTCTTTAATTAAACAGAAATCTGTGGCTCATGATCTACTTCCACAAATTCTAAACTATTCCACTACTTCCGATGGCTTTCCAAATTGGTATGCGTGACATCTCCAATACCACACCTTTTAAGGACAATAACACTATAACCGAGGAGATAAATCGTTCTCAACTAATGGAGTTTTATTGGGATATCATTCTACTGATAGAATCCCAGTTCCTTTGCAAAGAAATCACATATAATCAATTCAAACAATTCAGAAAGTTCTATCTGATCAACAACATCTCCGAAAAACTGAATAACAACACCGTCCCCCGCAATACCAAAATCACGCAACCTCTATGGAGGTCTATCGCAGATACGTATTTTTTACTCTATTTCAATATTCCTATACAAAACTCTCACCCTTTCATATTGTCCAAACAGATCAACGATATCCTGAACATTATCATCCCGGCAAACTTCAATAAACAGTTCCACCACATCACAGCAAACAACAAACTGAAAGATTGGCTGATCTCTCTACTGGAACTAGTCGACACTTGCAATTGCAACGAACTTAGATTGTATTTACATAGAGACTTGAATTGGAATGATACACAGATCCTCTTGAAAAACCTGAATTGGATCAGTGGCAAGATTCTACCGAACGAAACTAGAGACCGTTTCAATGATTTAACTCTAGATGATTTGTTGTTGACTGATGAAAATTTCATTATTTTACAATTCGATATATAACATTTAAACCCGCCCCCCCTCGCCCACCTCCTTCCTCTTTCCTCTTTCCCTATATGAATATATATATAAATATATATATCTGGCATATCTCTGCGTGTGTGTTTGAGGATTTTTCTTCCCATTTGAAATAGATTTATTCCAAAAGAAGGGAAAAAGAAAAAAAAAGAAAATAAAAGTTATTGACATATCTATGTACATATACATATACATATATATATATATTATATATGTATCCCATAACTAGCAATGATATAATACAATACGATACGACACAGCACAACACAACACGATTTCAAGGAAAGAAATATATATATATATAATGGTAATCTTCATATAATGTTTCATTTATTGCAAGGTCTATACAACAATTGGAACAAAAAAGAACAGTATTCTATACTTATCTTAGGTTTAGATAATGCAGGCAAGACAACGTTCCTTGAGACATTGAAAAGACTGTATAACCTATCGTCCAAGGAACTGAATAAAATCGTCCCCACCGTAGGACAAAACGTCGCTACAATACTCACCGATCAGAAAATCCTACTGAAGTTCTGGGACGTTGGCGGTCAAGAATCCTTAAGATCCATGTGGGCAGAATACTACTCTCAATGCCATGCTATTATCTTCGTTGTGGATAGTTCTGATAGGTCTAGGATAGATGAGTGGAAACATACTCTGACTTCCATCATGATGGACGACGAAATCGAAGGGGTCCCTGTCCTCATGCTTGCAAATAAACAAGATAAGCAAGATAGAATGGAGATTCAAGATATAAAAGAAATATTTAACCAAATTGCCGAACATTTAAGTGCACGAGACTCCCGCGTATTACCTGTGAGTGCTTTGACTGGGGATGGTGTGTTGGATTCAATGAATTGGTTGATACTTAGATTACAAAGAAATAAAAAATTAAGACCACCAGCTTACAAATAAACTAACAACAAACGAATAATATATATATAAAGATTCGTGACTATTATTCAACTCTATTACCTTTTTTTTTTTTGTATCGTATGTACACACACACACACACAGAGAGAGAGAGAGAGCAAGAGAAATATATACATACACTCTGAATAGTATATAATGTGTAGATAATATATATATATATATATATAGAATTTTGTGCATCTATCTATTCTTCAATATGATAAACTAAATAGTTTGGTAACCCATATACCCCATAATTTAATCGTTTAGCCATCTTGGCAAAACCTTCAGTCTCAATTAAATGATAAAATGGGAAATTTGGGAACATCGCACCATCTCTATGAACTTCTGCCTTCACTAAAGTACAACCACCACCAACACCATCAAGAACCATTTCCTCATTAACAGGTTTATGTGGATCGTAGAAATGTGCCATTAAAGGTCTATAAGTGGCAATCTCTGCGTATCCTTCCACAATAATCTCATCATCACCCATTTTTGAAGCTATTTCAAGACCCGTTGGGCTCTCTTGCCAGTTATTGAAATCGTATGGTCTAATGTCATCTTTCCTCTCTTCTGCATTGTAATATCTTTGATAAACGTTAGCCGCAAGAACCGGTCTATTATGTGTTGTCATATCTTGAATCAAATTGACAGGTGTCTCTACAATGTCTGCATCTAGCCATAAAACCCATGAAGTGTATGGACTCAAGGTGGAGAACAATAATTCATTTCTGGCCGTTGCCATCACAGACCGTCTCTTTTTTTGAACATCTAAAGCATGTCTTTCTTTTTCTTCCAATTTATCAAAACTTGGCGATTCTTGTCTTAATATAGTGATCTTCGAGAATCTATTATTTTTTTTACTTGATTGAATCTTTTTAACAGCAGCTTCCAATTTTTTCAAGGCTATATCACCACTAGGAGATCTTGGAATAATAAACCCCAGTTCAATCAGTTCACGTGGATATGATAATTGTAAAATATTGTCCCAGTATTTTTCATGGAAAGTTTGCATTGGTGTCAAAATCAATACGTGTTCCTTATTAAGAGCCGCATTTGGTGTAGAGTGTAGTTTATTCAGGTCAAAGTGGGCAATATGACTCTCTGGGATGATATCTTCTACGTGATCACTAAATAACCAATCTCTTTGTTCCTTATAGACATATCTTGGCATTCTATATTTTCTGGTAAACGAAAAATACCATGTATTTTCAATCTCATTAGCCCATTTTTGATTCATAATACTATCTGCATCAATACCTAATATGTTATAATCTCTTTTGGATATAATAAACAGAACTGAAATGAAAACCATAAATGGTAACAATATGGCCCATATTGGGTGACGCTTTAAGCGATATTTTACCAAGGCCCAAGAAATCATTGGGCACTCTCAATCTAATCTTTGTTTTAGCTTGTTTCTTGTACAGATGGATCCAACACAGAAGGAAAGAAAGAATAGCAGAGAGAAGGGGGGTAAAAAAAAGCCAAACGAGACTAAAATGGGTTAGGGTAGTAACCAATCAGTTCTAGTAGCGGTAGTTCTCTTCCTATAGACTTATGCTAGTTCAAGCTAACAACGAATATTCACTTCACTCTTTGATCTCTCTTTTTTTTTTTTTTTCAAAGATAAATATATCGACCGATTTCTATTTTTTTTTCTAAAAATATTTCCAGGATAAAACAACTCAAATTCTCGTATGAGATGATGGAACAATCCTTTTTTTTTTTTTTTTCCTGCATATTTTTGCAAAACCCGTTTCTAGTGATTAAAGATAGAAAGATTGTCCATTTTATCTGGTATTATTATGAATCATCATCTACATCCTACACGAACACGAATACCGTTTTATATATAGTAGCTATAATATATAATCATACTTGTGTAATGTTAGATGTGAAAACGAAAAGGATACAATGGCAATCAATAACAAATATGCCCCATTTCTCCCTTTTTTTTGTTCATTAAACTTCGTATTATTTATTTAATAATCTTTATCATTTACTTGTGGCACTCGTTCCATATTTGGTTACAAATACTCATGAATATTTTCTTGTTTAAATACCTATCGCTTCTCTGCGGATATTCAAAGGAATATCGATTGTCATGTATTTTAATTTCTCCAAATATCACATTATGACTATTAGTAATGTTATTTCTGTTATCTGTTGATGCTATGTCGTGTTGAAATCTCGTAAAAATAGGTGTTGGGACTGCTCCTTCTTCGATAGCTAAATCCGACTCTTCGATATTATTACTGTCACCATCATCATCATCATCATCATTATTATTACTTTCCTTCTTTTGGATACTACTGTCTTTTGTTCTATCAACAGGGGGACTATCTTTGCTCAACTTTGTTTCAAACTCTACAGGACTCCTACCAGTTCTCAACCCTACTGAATATTCTGAACCGGCTGATTGTGGAATCTCTCCACTATTATCATTATTATTCTTGTTATTATGACGATGTTTATTGTTATGACTATTTTCGTCATATTGTAAATATGGTGGGACTGAATTGAATGGCAATGTTGGATCCACCACATCTGGATTTATTGGAACTCTAGAATTTGGACAGGGATTTTGATAGTAATATAAATAAGGATTAAAAGATGGTATAGATGCCATATATGGTGTAGTAGATGTTGAAAAAGGCGCTGTGAATGGAGCTGGGAAAGGTGAAGAAGCTGGAGGTGGCAGAAAACTTGGAAATTGTGATAGTTGAAATGCACTCATTGGGTATTCCATACTGCCAGGAAAATTAGGGAACAAACATTGCTGTTGCTGTTGTTGCGGTGATGGTGGCTGAGCCGAAGTCACTGGGGAGAAAGCAACTCCTTGTGGCTTTTGCGAAGGATACATTGAATATGAATTATAGTTACTCATTCTGTTTCGTAAATATGGTATTGTAGAAAGTTTTGAAGATTTTCTAGTTGATGGTACTTTGCCTAAATATTGAACTCTTGGTTTCTTCAAATTTTGATTCATATTTATATCCCTATACTTATCTTGAATTTGATTCTTTGAATTTTGTTGCTGTTGCTGTTGCTGTTGATTTTTATTTTGCATATTGTTACTCGGTTGTATGCCTAATGGCGGTGGGATTTGCTTTCTCTTTAAAGAAGTTTGACTCATTTTATTCATTATTAGATTTTGTACTGAGGTATTATTACTACTTAATCTATCTCTATTTGAACGTTCCAATTCTACCCCTTCAGCGGAAGAAGAGGTCGCTGAAGAAGGCGTTTTATTCTTGTCCCCTGAGACATCCTTTTGAAATGGCTTCTTCTCTGTAATAGCTACAGGAGAAATTATATCTTCAATTTTACCATCTGCACTTGCCTTTACAATCAAGTTATTATCAATATTAGAATTTGCAGAATCATTTGGGACAATATTCTCTGTCACATTTGGTGAGTGTGCTGTAGTAGATGATGTCTCTGTGTCTTGTCTTGTCTCTTCCACTGGTATGGCCTCTACGTTCCCTAATTTGCAGTTATTACTACTACTCCTACTACTACTCCCACTATTATTACTACTACTATTATTATTATTATCTTGTGTCTTATTCCTTAAGTTCGATCCCATATTCCCTTCTGTCTCTTTTTATATATTTATTGACTTCTAATATCCCTTGCAGAAACAAATCAGAACCTTTTATATGAACTTTTCTCCCAATTCTATTTACCTACAATAGAATTAATGCTATGATAAGTTTTTAAAGAAAAAAAAAATACCTTTTATATATATCGCACTTATGTTTCCTCAATTTCTATAGTTATTATCCGTATTATTCTCTAGAATCTTTCTTTCTTTTCTTTTCTTTTTTTTTTTTTTTTTGTCTCTAAGACTTACAAGACAACCATTATGAGGTTCTTCTTACAAAAGCCTGCTTTTATATGTACATTTCAAGTCACCTTATAATGTCTCATCACATACTCTCTTTTAATAAAACAGTTTCAAGTTAAAAAATGAAAATGAAAAAAAAGATGATCTACGTATATTCGTTTCTTTTTGTTTTCTGTGTGTCTGTCTAAAATCAAATTTTTGTTTCAAAAGAAAATTCAAAAAATAAAAAAAAAAAAAAAAAAAAACCGAAGAGGATCTTGAAACATCGCACTTTCCTAATCGGGTAAAACAGATTATGTGCCCTAACTTCTGGCACGTGCATTCCTTAGGGTTGGATTAGGTCTGCGTTCCAGAACGATAAATTTTCCCAAAACTTCTCTCTGGAAAAAAAATACTTCTTAGGGTTTGTGTCTTTTTTTTCCCTGTGTTTGTCGAGAGAGAAAGTTTAAGAGAAGTATGGATTTGAGTTAATTAGTGAAATTTCTTTCTCTTTGAAACATTTTTATCAACTACACAATCCTATGTGTACTCCTTTACAGTTTATTAATCATACTTTCAGTTTGCCTTATATCTTTTTTTTTTTCTTGTTTTTGTTTTTATCTTCATTATATCCCCAATACTGCAACTAAACCACCATCATCACATCACCTCACTTCACTTCATTTCACTTCTATATAACGACATAAGATGTCCTTAGGTACTTTATACGCTAACTTCAGAGTTAGATCCATTGTTCCAAGATCCTTAGTAAATTATTTGAATTTGGATGTCAATATTATCGATCCAGCTACTGATGAAGCACAATTCGCTAAAGATTTCCCATTGAAGAAAATCCCAGACTTCATCTCTCCAAAGGGTTACAAATTGACCGAAGTTATGGCTATTGCCTACCATCTAGTCAAATTATCTCAAGACCCCAAAAAACAAAGTCAGTTATTGGGTGCCACTTTGGAAGAACAATCTCAAATCATCAGATGGCAATCCCTAGCTAACAGCGACCTACTACCAAATATAGCTTATGTATTCCAATCTTTAAGAGGTGATAAACCATACATCAAGAAATTTGTTGATGATGCAAACAAGAGTTTAGATCAATTTGTTAATATCTATGAAGAAAGATTAAAGGATCACACTTATTTGGCCACCGAAGACATCTCTTTAGCCGATATCTTGTCTGCTACTGCTTTTACCAGAGGTTTCAATTACCTTTTCGGTACCCAATGGAGAAAGGAGCATCCTGCCATTGTTAGATGGTTTAAAACCGTCATTGCTTCTGATATAATGAAAGACGAATTCAAGGATTTCCAATTCATCGATGAACCTTTGAAATATAATCCTCCAAAAAAGGAAAAGAAGGAACAACCAAAGAAGCAAGTAGAAGCTAAACCTGCCAAGAAAAAAGAAGAAGAAGAAAGCAAAAAAAAACCAAGTGAACCACCAGCTCAAGAAAAGAAACCAAAACATCCATTAGAATTGTTAGGTAAACCTACTTTTGTCTTGGATGAGTGGAAAAGAAAATATTCCAATGAAGATACTAGACCAGTTGCCTTACCATGGTTCTGGGAACATTACAACCCAGAAGAATTTTCTTTGTGGAAGGTTGAATACAAATACAACGATGAATTGACTTTAACTTTCATGTCTAACAACTTGATTGGTGGTTTCTTCAACAGATTGACTGGTTCTACGAAATACATGTTTGGCTCTATGGTTGTCTATGGTGAAAACAATAACAACGGTATCATTGGTGCCTTCATGGTTAGAGGTCAGGATAACGTTCCAGCTTTCGATGTTGCTCCTGACTGGGAATCTTACTCCTACACCAAATTGGACCCAACTAATGAAGATGACAAGGAATTCGTTAACAACATGTGGGCTTGGGATAAGCCAGTCGTTGTAAACGGTGAAAACAAGGAAATTGTTGATGGTAAGGTCTTGAAATAAAGACATTTACCCTTTCTATTTCTATTTGTATTATCTCCTTCTTAATTATACAATTTCTATGTCTCTATGTTTATATATATATATATATATCCTATATACAAAATAATATTGTCTTCTGATTGGTGCTACCATCACTACTAGCACTACTCTCTACCTACCTTATATGTTTTCCTGTCTTAGTAGATCATTATCTATTACGATAGGTATTATTCTTACCATCCTATCTTTGATTTATCGTATGTGTGCAGCCAAAAAAAAAAAAAAGATTCACATACACAACGGAGACAAAAAGAACAGAGAGAAAGAAAAAACAAACATTAGAGAAATTGGTTGAAAGAGACTCTACACTTGAATAATATCTAAGTGTTCAACTGTGCTATATACACAACTTTGTAGGACACAACACAGTACTTTTACAAAGACGCTAAAGGACATCACAGCTTGTTTTACATTTATGTAATAATACAATTAATATTATTGGAAATAGCATCCTCATATTTTGACTGCATGAGAAAGTTATAAAAGGAAAAAGGGAAATAAAGAGTATATATCATTATATCAATATATCCATATATCATTAAGTATTATTATTATTATTAGTACTATTAATAATATCTATTTATTTTATTGAAAAAAAAATGTCAGAAAATGATTCCCAGATCACTATTGATTCAATATCGGAACAGATAATTGGAAATTTGTTAAGTTCAATAATCCAAGATATCGTATCAAGAGAAACCGTTAGGCAGAGACAATTACATGATAGATATCCTGGTCTTAAGCCTTATTATTATGACCCTAATGGCGTATTAGATCTTAATGGGTTACCAAAACAACAAGAGTCTTCACAATATTTTCATTGTCAAAATTGTAAAAGAGAGATATCTGCCAATAGATTTGCTGCTCATTTACAAAGATGTTTGAACAGAGGTCCAAGAAGATGAAATCATTTTTGTACAATACTCAAATTCCCTGCATTATACCATCTTATACATATATATATACTTACTGACATAAATAAGCTAATTCACTCATAGACTTATATATGGCTATAAACAATCTTCATTACAATAAAAAAAAATTCATATATTCAAATAATCTGCAGCCAATAATAATTCTAACGATATCTCAGAAGGCACATCAAATTCAAAATTTGTTATATCGTAGTCTTCCTGTCCATTTGATTCATTTACATATTTACATTTCAATTCTAAATATTCAATAACTTTATTTAATACCTCTGGACTAATGTTGGACAGGTCTATTTCATTTTTCTCTTTGAAAGGACCTTGAATAATAGCTTTTAAGACTGGCGATATCATGGCTGCATCTTTAGCAATAGTATATTTCGAACCATTTGATGCAATCAAGGTTATTGCATTATCTCCCTTATCCATATTGATAAAGCTGAACTATTCAACTTTCGTCTTAGAAATATTCGTAACCGATTTTAGAGTAAATTTTTAATAACTATCACTGCTACTGTTTTCACTAATCAATACCACAGTAAAGATAGCTCTATTCTCAGTGAAAAATGTTTTTAATTTGATTTGTTTTTTTTTTTTATTCAGCATCAACTGTATTCTCAATGATCCAACCACATGAATCCAAATGATCGCATTTGGTAAGTTGTGTGTCCCCCCCATTACTTCCTGCCCCATCCCCTCCTTCTCTCTAATCACCTGTATGTGTTCAAATTGTACTAAAAATTATAAATTGCTTATACTTTTTTTTTTTATTTTAGTTTAAGTTTTTCCTTAAAACCCTACATAATACTTATAGAGATTTCTGCTTCTCTACTTGAATAGTACAAGACTAAACACAGACACATGCCTATACATATATATATATATATATTTAATTCCATTTTCAACTCATTCACACACAGTTTTATAATATCTTTCTACAAATCTTAGTTTCCAAAGGTTAATTTACTGAAATTGAACAATTAATTCATTTAGAAAGACATAAAAGGTATGAATGAGAATCCAAGTTTTAATTGGGAAAAATTGCAGAATACGTATTATAGAAGCAGAGAATTGAGTAACTTAGAATGGCCAGATACCATTAAACACAAATTTAATAGTAACGATGCTGGTAAGCCGTTGATATTTTGCACGTCTCTATGTTTTATTGTCATATTTGTTGATGAAAATATCGAGATTTATGATTACAAGGGTTCTCTAATAAAAATTATTCCAATAAGAGTAGTTGGGAAATCTCAATTGATTGATATCCAATTTAAGGAAAGATTGGGATTAAATTTGGTAGTTGTAATGGAAGATTCAGTTAGATTAATCCGAAATTGGGATAGACTAGACATCCAAGTAATAAATTTACCAATTGATGTTGCTGACACTATATGGGATTATAAAAGTGATATAGTTATCTTAAAATCAAATCAAGATATATGGAAAATTAATTGGGATGAAAACATTTTTGAATTGTTATATAAGAATAAAAGTACGGCCTACATGTCCACTGTTAATACTAGCACTACTAATAAAAAAAATACTATCCATAACTCTAATAGCGATGATCCACTAATTCCAAGTTATAAATTATTAACTAAGAATCATTGGGATGTTTTTCAAAACGATAGAATAATACTATTAGATATCAATCATGTCTTTGAATTTGATTGCAACGAAAGAAAAATGATACAACATAAAAAATTGCATGAATGGCATATATTGAGTGTCTCCAATGATGGTAAAATATGTCTTTTTAATTATAAATATAACAAATTTCGAGTATATCAGAATCTATTAGAAGATCATTTAATTGAAGTTACATTAGATGATAACCAATTATCACCAAAATATATGAAATGGTTACCAAATAATTTAATTGGCCTAATATTTGATGATGAAATAAAAATATACTCCAATGATGGTTCATATATCACATTTTGGTACCCAGATTATATAATAACTGTAGATTCAGAGGTAGATGGATTGAAAGTTATCACCATAACAAATATAAATTTGATCACACCAGTAATGTCCTCAACTGTAGGAATATTTAGAATTGGATCTACAGAACCTGGTGCCATGTTATTAGATTCATGGAAATTAGTACCCGAAAATCCAGCAAAGGCTATTGGAAGATTGAATCATTTCAATTTAAGACAAGCTGTAGATGATTGCATTGATGCAACAAGAGACGAATTTGATCCTGATATGCAAAAACTTCTATTAAATGCCGTTGTATTTGGCAAAAATTCATTACCTTATAAATCATATGATTCAACAACATTTGTTGAGACTTGTAAATTAATGAAATTATTAAATGCGTTTAAGCTTATCAACATTTTCTTATCTGAAAGAGAATATAACTTTTATGGATTGGAGCAAATAATCAACATTTTATTTTTAATGAATAAGTATGCTGTCATTATAGAGATTATTGAAATGACTGGAGAAAGAAAATTATATCCGATATTATTTTTCAATTGGTGTGCTAGAAAGATAAAATTATCGAGTGATTTAGAAGATGATGAATTATTAACCATTATTCAAAGGCAATTAGAAGAACTTCCGAAAGGTGTAAAAGCGCCCATGTCTAAGATCGCCCAGATTGCTCTCTCTGAAGGAAGGTACACATTATGTCGTGATTTATCTTTATTAGAATCTGATCCAGTGGCTAAGATTATGTCATTGTATTCATTAGATGATGACTCCGTGGCTATAAAAGAGGCTTTAAATACCGATAATCCAGAACTAATAATCTCATTGTTATTAATATTAAAAGACAAGTTATCACCGGCACAATTGGCTAAATTATTAATATTGGATGCATCAGATAATCAATTATATTGCTACTATAATAGACACAACCTCAATTTTTTAATGGACTTTTATGGTCAAACTGATAGATATTTGGATCTATCATATTGTATTATTGAACAGGGAGAAAAACAAGGAGATATAAATGCTATTCTTCCACAAGTAAAGGAATTATTTAATAAATTTACTCATAAAAATTCATTGGAGGCATATGATGAATTTTTGCTATCAAGAAAAATACAATTAAATAAATTCCAAGAGTTATTAACCAATATTTTTGGTTCAGATTTCACTCAATACACATTAGATGAGACCTTATACAAATTAATAGAAATTAAGCAAGATAAATATGTTAAAGAGTTATTGAGGACTTTTAAAATCACTGAGAGGAAATATTATCAGATTAAATGTAGAGTTCTTGTGCAAACAGAAAGATTTGATGAATTGTTACAATTAGCCACAAGTAAAAAGTCACCTATTGGATATGAAATATTTTATCGAAGACTGATGGATAAAGGTCATAAAGAAGAAGCCTTAAAATACATTGACATGATCCCTAATTTATCTGCTGAAAGAAAAAGACAGTTGATTCAGGATTGCCAATAGGAAAAGATAAATTAATCTAACAAACTCCCCTTCCTGTACAGGTGGATATGTCTGGGATCTCACCATTTATTCATCTACTAGTGATCTTTTCTTTCATTGTGCAGTTCCCCACCATCGAGAAAAAGTTGACAAAGGTCTTTCTTTTTTATTTTAAAAAAGTAAAAATTTGTTTTTCTTCAAGCAAAAAAATTTTTGAGCCAGTAAAAGAGAGAATGAAAAAAATTTTTTTTTCTTTTTTGATAATTAAGTTCCCTTTGACTGTTGCGATGAGCTTACCTGTTGCCTTTGATATAGGGTGGTCTTGTGACAAACATTGCCTTGGTTTAAGAGAGGTTTTGATATAAGGTTCTTGCAGGGTCATTATTTCCTTTGTTGTTCTTTTTCAAATTTTTTTGAATTACTATCGATCATTGCAAAAGTAGAACAGTATATTGTACCCTAGGATCACTTTAATTATTATATTTAGAGTAGATCCAACCAATAATAATAATACATACATACAAAATGTCCGAACTTCAAGAGACGCCTGCACAGGAAAATGTATTGGATAATGGTTTGGATATGAAAACATTGTTTGTTAGATCCATTCCAATGGATGTCACTGATGAACAATTGACTGAATTCTTTTCCAATTTTGCTCCAACTAAACACGCAGTCGTTGTAAAAGATACTAATAAAAGATCCAGAGGGTTTGGTTTTGTAAGCTTTGCCACTGAAGAAGATGCACAAGACGCTTTAACTAAAGCTAGAAAGACTAAATTACAAAATCATCTATTAAGAGTTGATATTGCCAAGAGAAGAGACCGTTCTAAAAAAAATGAAACTAAGGACACTGGGGAACCATTTACTAATTTGAAGGAAAACAATAATTCTGAACAATCAGAAGATGCTGACACTGTTGATAATGAAGAAACTTTGAAGGGTAAACCAAAATTAATTATTAGAAATATGCCTTGGAGTTGTCGTGATCCAAATAAATTGAAAAAGATTTTCAGTCGTTTTGGTACTGTTGTTGAAGCTACTATTCCAAGGAAACGCGATGGGAAACTTTGTGGATTTGCATTTGTCACTATGAAAAAAATTAGTAATTGTAAAAATGCTTTAGAAAACACTACAGATTTAAAAATTGATGGTAGACCTGTTGCAGTGGATTTTGCTATTCAAAAAAATAGATGGGAAGATTATAAGAAAAAACATGAAATTGATGAAGTATCTGAAGATTCTGCTGAACAAGAAGAAAATATGTCTGATCACGAAGAAGGCGAAAAAGAGTCTTCTGAAGATAGTGATGTCTCCTTAGACTCTGATGAAGAAATAACTGACGACGAAAATAATATAGAGAAAGACAAAGACGAACCAGCCAAACAGCAAAGGAATAGAAGAGAACAATTTTCTATTTTTGTTCGTAACGTGCCATATGATGCTACAGCAGAATCATTAGCAGATCATTTTAGTAAATTTGGTCCAGTTAAATACGCTTTACCTGTTATTGATAAAGAAACCGGGTTGGCTAAAGGTACTGCTTTTGTTGCTTTTAGGGATGAAAAAACGTATAATTATTGTATTGAGAATGCACCTGCTGCAGGTGCCACTTCTTTATTAATTGATGATGATGTTCTGCCTGAATATGTTTATGAAGGTCGTGTTCTTTCTGTGACTCCTACATTAGATAGACAAGAAGCTAATATTAGAGCCGAAAAAAATGTGGAAAAACGTAAACAAATATTAGGTAAAGCTTCTGGTGAACGTGATAAACGTAACTTATATTTATTAAATGAAGGTAAAGTTGTTGAAGGTTCCAAATTATCTCAATTATTGACAGCAAAGGATATGGAAATTAGAGAGAGGTCATATAACTTAAGAGTAGAACAACTAAAAAGAAACCCATCTTTACGTTTATCTTTAACTAGATTGGCTATAAGAAACTTACCAAGAGCGATGACTGATAAGGCTTTAAAAGCACTTGCTCGTAAAGCTGTTGTCGAATTTGCTACACAAGTTAAGACTGGTGAAAGACATCCTTTAAGTCAAGAAGAAATTATTAGATCTACAAGGGAGAAGTATAAATTTATGACCCCTGAACAGATTGAACAACAGAAGAAGAAGGATAAGAAAAAGGGTGTTGTTAAGCAAGCGAAGGTTATCATGGAAGTAAAAGGTTCTAGTGTAGGGAGAAGTAGAGGCTACGGTTTTGTGGAATATAAAGACCACAAACATGCATTGATGGGTTTAAGATGGTTAAATGTCCATTTAGTAACTAGAGATGAAGTACTTGATGGATTAACAGACGAGGAAAGAAAATTGGTAGACTTTGATGATACCAAAGGTAGACGTTTATGTGTAGAATTTGCTATTGATAACTCTAACGTTGTTAAAAGAAGAATAGAGAATACTGCAAAGGCTAGAGCGAGCGCTAAGAGAAAGAAGGAAGAAGATTCAGCTGAACAGCAACAAAAGAGGCAAAAAACTGAAGAAACAGGTCAAAGTAAAGATGAAAAGAATAGTATGAGTAGTGATGTAAGAAGACTTATAGGGTTTAAAAGAAAGAAAAAAAATTCTAGGAAATAGATTAAATGAAACCAAAGCTAAGTCAAATTCCAATTCTTTAAGTATATATCGTTATTCATTAAAACACATGCAGGTAAAAAAAATATTTACATTATGTATTATATTAAAAAAAAAATCATATCTAAATAAATGCATTATTAATAGTGAGACATCAAATTCGTTTTGCTAAAAGTTCTATTGTAACATCAGGGAAATGCAAAATGAGAAAAGAATATAATTGTATTTTTTAGTAGAAACAGAAATGGCAATGCGGTATTACTTTGATCGTATTAACGTCTTTTCTTTCTCGACGGTTCAGAAACTCTAGATCCCAGTGGTAACGATCCACCTGATACTGCTGCAGCTGCAGCTGCCGCTGCTGCCAAAATTCTTCTATTTACACCCAAGCCACCTAATGTTGTGGTAGTACCGCCATGAGACATCATCTGAGACTGTGAAGTTACATTTCTAGACTTATGCACACGTCCAGCACTCATAATATCATTATCTTCTGTATGAATTCTTCTTGCAGGATAGTGATAATTCAAACCTTCAAATATATTCTCACTAACAGGGCTGTCACTGTCAGTAAAATAACTATGATCTAAGGCAATAATTGCATCGATTCTCGTTATGGGATCATAATTAAGTAACCTGCGAAGTAAGTCCAATCCTTGACTATCTCTTCCACCAGTTGAATGATACCATGCAGCTAAATTTTCTCTATATTTTGGGAATTTGGCTAAATTATCATATTCTGGATACTTATGTAAATTCTTCCACATCTTGGAACTTGGTGTCCCAAGGACTTCTAATATCTTTTGCATTTGATTGGATTGGAAAGGTACACCTTTCTTCGAATCCATTTTAGCCTCTTCACCCTTAAATATAGGTTGTAAACCCATCAATTCAGCAAATATACATCCAATTGCCCATACATCTATTGCAGGCGTATAGTGTCTAGCTCCAAGTAGCAATTCTGGTGCCCTATACCAAATAGTCACAACTACTTTATCGCCAGTATATAATGTCTGTAACAGATTTGAAAATTTTCTCGCTAATCCCAAATCACCAATTTTAACACATCCATTTGCAGTAACCATAATATTTGCAGGTTTCAAATCTCTATGAATAATCCAGTTTTGATGTAGAAAAGATACACCATCCAAAATTTGCCACATAATAGATTTTATCATCTTTGTCGGTATTAATTTTTTCTTTGGATGGGAGTGATAGTGGATAATTTGTAATAAGTCATGTTCTGCATACTCATAGACTAAATAAATATTTTTTTTTCCAAAAAAATTTCCACCAATTTAGTTAAATGTTTATTATCAAGTTCTCTACATAAAGCCATCTCTCTACATGCACTTTGTGATATGCCAATATAATGTACTTGTTCAACACCTTCTTTTTCAGTTTTAAACTTCTTAATTGCATAGAAGACCGGTTGATCCTTTTTCCCGTTAAGTGTTTCTGGTTTTAATATCACTACATGTTTGCCATTGCCATTAACATTGGAATTATCCTTCTTTAAACTGTTTTCTAAAGTTGAATTAGAATGACTGCTTGTGGATCGTGTGATATTATCATTACTATTACTATCATTTTTACTATTCATATTACTGTTTTTAATATTACCATCACCAGTGTTTATAGAAGAAGTATTACCAGAAGCAGGTATGGGTTTCCCAGGAGTTTTTATGTTTATTCGGTTTGAATTACTACTGTTCTTATTGTTATTGTTATTAGTATTATTATGATTATCAGTGTTTAGTTCCAAATTCCGGGTAATTCTTTGCTGTTGCTGGTGTTGTTGTTGTTGTATTATATTACCATTAACATCACTATTAACAGTGCTTGATGTCGGAAAGTGAATCTTATTATCTGGATCTCTCCTTGAATTTATTAAAATATCGGCAGTTCTTGGTTTATTTACATTATTAACGGGATCCTTTGAACCAGGGTTTGTTATCTCACGATTTTTAGCTTTATAAACTTTCCCATAGGTCCCTGCTGCAATGTAACCAATAATCTCATATTTCTCCAAGACAGATATCCTTGCACTATCTTTTCTTGACTTGTAGGGTCCAATTGTGAAAACATCGTTATTGGCCATCAGCATTGGATTTCTCCCATGGACAGTCGTGCCACCGATTTGTTTCTTACTTAACAATTGGGACTGGATATGGTTTTGCCATACATCTCTATTATTTGAATTTTGTTGTAAATTTTGATACATTGGATAACAGTTTTGTGTGTTTAAATATTGTTGAGAGGTTGTTCCATTAAACTTTTGAGAATGTCGTTTATATGTATTGGACGATCTTTGGTTATTATTATACATGCCCTGAGAGATATTCTACTCAATTGTAATCTTTATATTGGTCTAATTACGATTCGTTATTTCTGAATGGACTTTTAGAGTTTGGGGTAAAATGAATCGAAGATTGAATCGGTTGAATAAAGGTTACCTTAACTTGGATGAATTGTCTAACCTAACCTTGTAAAAAATAAAAAAAAAATAATTAAATAATTAATTAATTATCGAATTTACTCCTTACTATTTTATGATATCAATACAGAAGTGTACATAGTGAAATATTCTCTGATTACTAAAAAATAATTAAGAACAGATAAGCAACTCTCATGTTAATTACAGTCATTTCTTAGCACACACCAAAATGATCTGTAGATCACTCTCCACATCGACTATCGAACCCAAAATTCCAGGTTTGTGGCGATTTTCGACAGGGTTTCCATCCCGCACGGAATATGCGAGGATTTTTTTACGGGAATTAATAAACCTTGGGGGAATTCGAGAGGCAATTATTCCGTCTGAAGGGAAGTCGTCACAACTCTAATCGATAAAGCAGGAGAGGATTATAAGATGAAGACTGCGTTAATTTGGACTTTTATCTATTTGTATGTCTATACCCATTTAACATTCATAAGAAGAAGCACCTAGAATGTTACTGTAGTTAGTGGTCATGATTAAATGTCAAAGTTATTGGTATATATTTTATTATTACAATTCTTCAATTTCTTTATATAGTGTACATAAAATAAATATATATATAAATAAAATATAGTTGTTTAAAATATTCAGGGATAAATCATAATTACTGATTCTTTTCCTTCTGATGTTTGCCCTTTATATATTTTCATCTCCAGAGCAAACCATGTGCTTTCATGTGGTTGTATACAATCAATCATTTTATCGGATTTATTATCACTGATGCCTGTTGATTTATATCCGATCATTTGTTTGCATGAGTGTGTATATCTGTCCGATATTTCCAGCATACCACCCATAAATCAACAGCATTAGCATATCCATGTATCTGTCAACCTTTTGAATATTGTAACAGTTAAAGGTTTGGTTAAAATATCTGCAATATTATCCTTTGTATTTATGTATTTCATAGATATGTTTTTGTTATCAACTTCTTCGCCAATTCGTAGTACCTTAGTACCATAAAATTTGCTTTTAATTTTCGATATGTCTCTTGATTTTATCTGGTGTAAACTGGTTTGACTATCAGTTAATACTGTACAGTTAACTGTGTCATTTGACAGCTCCTTAATCAGCACCTTGAGATTTAATAGTCTGGGAATAGCTTCACAGATTGAATATATTTCGCTCTCAGTAGATGATGTACATGTAATGGAAGACCGAGATGATCTAGCACCAATTAGTTTGCCATTCACATAAAACATGTTCCCAAATTGGGATTTCAAATGTTTTTGATTAGCAAATGCAGCATCAGTTAATGCAGTTAGACTAATTTTTCCTTCGTAAGAGTGGTCCTTATTCCATATCAATTTCTTTCTTCTCGTTGACCACAAATATTGTATTAATTGTTTAGTTAGTTCAATAACCTGTTTTGAAGGATATAATGTATGTCTTGCTAAAGAGTTGACATAATAAAGAGTATCATATCTATACTTATAACCGACATAAGATGCAAAACCAATAGCTTGTTGTAACCACTTCACTTTATTTTTGTACTCTTCCTCAGCGGGATAAAACTCTTGTTGCTTTATGATCTCATTTGGTGTTCCTGGTACATTACGAAGTTTATTCAAGTTTACCTTTAGTTTGGGTAGCTTTTCCTCCAATTGTTTTTCCATTCCCATTTTTAATGATTTACCTTTCAAATATTCGATTTCTAGTCCAAGAATATCATACTTATTTATTTCACTTGAACCATCATTGACTATCTTTGTTTCGAATGTATTTGATATTTTGGTCGTCAGAGTGTTAGCTAATGTTCTATCATTAGTCATAAGTATCATATCATCAACAAACAGACACAATATGACTTGGGATCTATCTTTAGTTAAATGGAATACGCATGACCATCCTGGGATACATTTCATTTCACATTCATTTTGGAGGAATCCAGTAATTTTGGAGTACCAGTTAGCACCAGCTTGTTTGAGCCCATATAGAGATTTCTTTAACTTAAATACCTTGTTTACCAGCTTTAAATGAGGAGGTGAGCGGATATAAAGTTCTTCTTGTAACGGAGCATAAAGGTATGCAGATGATATATCCATTTGAATAATATCATAATTGTTGTCTAATGCAATTGCCATGCAAGTCATCAAGGCATAATGATGGACGGTATTGGAGACTAAATCTTGTTTATATGTCGATGGTTTTTGTTGATCACCTCTTGCAACTAACCTACATTTGTGTCTACCGTCTCTTTTAATTGTAAAAATAAACATTGAATTAATAATCTTTTCTTTTTCAACCTTGTCAGCATCAATAGGATCGGTAGACCATGTTCCCATTTTCATTAATTGAGACATTTCATTGTTGTAAGCATCAATAAACTTTTGTTTTTCTATGGCATCTTTGTTGTAGGTAATTGCTTGATGATAATTGATGGAATTGTTCATGTGTTCATCCTTTACATGATGTACAGTATGATTTGTAGCTGTAACATAGTTTACAACATATCTCTGTGTTGTTTTTCTCTTCTTGCCAATTCTATCTTTTGCTCTTTCGTCTCTTTCACGTTTTTGTCTTTCTTTAGTTCTTACTCGATTCAGTAACTCTTGTTGTTCATCACTGAGCTTTTCTGTATTTTTCTTACCACCCAAGATAGGATTGCGAGAGTAAAAATTTTTGGCACTAAGAGGATCATGGTTGGTAGCACTGTTGGCGGAATTATTGATATGATTAGTAGCAGATGTAGTTGTTGGAGAAGAAGTGGTGGTAGATAATGGTTGTGTAGTTGTAGTAGAAGAAATAGAAGGTTTGGTAATGGAGAGAGTTGGTGATGATGGGTTAGCTATGTTTGGAGAAGTAGTGTCGGGATGTGGTGATGAAGAAGATTTATGATCCGACTGGTTATGAGGATCTAATGGAGTAATGGGTAGTTGAGATGTGTCATTGATGTCAAGTGGTGTGGGTATAGTAGTAGATGATGATGTGGATGGAACATTAAGATCTGCAGTGGCGTCATCCTGCTGGAAAATAGAGTCTTGGAAAGTATCTGGTGAAGAGGTAGATAGATGAGGAGTAGATGAAGATGTAGATGATGAAGAATGAGAAGATGTATCATCCTTTTCGAGAAGAGTAGGAGATTCAGAGGTAAGTGAGTTAATTAAGGAATCAAAGATGGTATTGTCATAGTTAGTATCGGCCGAAATTTTGACATCTTTGCGTATAACAGCATAATTGGATGATGAGATAACTTTATGTTGTTGAGGAATGTAAATGAGATAACCATAGGATTCTTCATCAGGTACAAGTGCATAGCCTTGTTCTCCTCTATAATGGAGTTTGGAAGGTGTCTTGTGTAGATTGAGAATGACAGGCTGACCAAAAGGTAAAATAGTCTTGACATCTAAGCCAAGTAAACCTACTTTGGAGCGGGGAGAATCTTTCATGGAGGTATTGTAAATGGAATTTCTGATTAAAGTAGCATATTGCACAGCATAATACCATAGATGTTCAGGTAATTTAGCACTGAGCATAAGGGTACGGCAGTCATTAAGTAGGGTAAGGTTGAGCCGTTCAGCGACACCATGAGCAGGAGAATCACCAGCAGTTGTGTAAATAATTTGGATGCCTTTTTCTTGAAGAAATGTGCGGACATCCTTATTAGTGTATTCGGTTCCTCGATCAAACTGAAATTTGAGGATGGTGCTATTAAACTGACGTTCAATAGTTGCAATGAAGGATTTGAGGATGTGAAGGATGGTGGAAGCTTCTTTATTTTTTAAAAGATATGTCCACTTAAATTTGGAAGCTTCATCAGTGAAGGAGATAAACCATTCTGGTTTGGACCCTAAGTGGACTGGACCAAACAAATCAGAATGGATATATTGGAATGGATGGTAGACAGTTTGATATTTTAAGCGGGAACCGACAGTATGAGGGCGTTTTCTACTCTTGCCCTGCATACAGTCGACACATTGAAATTTATGAAGGTTACGCCAGTCGATATCATCAATGGATATGTTTTGGATCGTTTTGTTTTTAATGGAATCATGCAATGATTGAACATTAACATGGCCAAAGAGTCTATGGATGAGTTCTAGTGGGAATTTGGTTTGGAGAGAGTGAATGGTTTTAAGAGAAGTAGATTTAGGAAATATGACATGGCGGTTAGATAACCAGCTTAAGCCATTATTTTGTGTGAAGTGAGCAGCAATAGACCCGTTTTGATCCTCGATGGTATTGGAACGTTCATTCATATATAAATGATGAGAACGTAGATCAGCAGTAGATAAAATGGTATGATCAATGGATGGTGTATAATAAGCGTGGATCTTGACACTTTTGTTATGTAGTGTTTTGAGAATTAAGTCACCCTCTTGGTGAAAAGGGATAGGTGTATTGGAGCATGAGGAAATACTAATGGTGGTGGTATCAGAAGGACGAAGGTTATGGAGCATGGATTTATGTTTTACGAGAGTAATGGGCGCACCGGAATCTAATAGAATATAATGGTTGGTGTTTAAGTCAGTTGAAGGAGGCCTAAGTAGGGATGGATCAGTGTCAGTAGAAGGTGGATGAGAGTTGGTTTGTACATGACTGACTTGTTTAGTAGATGCATGGGACCTTTTATTATTGGTAAACTTGAAGGATGATTTAGTGGGTTTGGAGGATGATCCTTTCGACTTGTTTTTGTAGCTAGCAGAATTGTGTGTTGATGAATTTGTTGTTTTATGAGATGTTGAGTTTTTCGAAAAATTTTTCGAATTTGAAAAAGAGGAGTTGAAAAAAGGATCTTTGATAATATCTTGTTTATGGTGATAGTTGTACTCCTTCATAATGGCATGGAAGATATTATCAATAGTGTAGGGTTCATCCATAAGGAAGAATTTTTTAGCTACACTTTCATAAGGTCCATGTAAGGTATTTAGAATATGCTCCTTAAGTGTCAAATCATGGTATTGAAGGTCAGAAGCAGAAATTTTGGATAATAAGTGATGAATTTGACTGGTGAATTGGAAAGCAGGATATTCTCCTTTGTATGAGAATGTGGTAAGTGTTTTAAGAACAGTAGTGACGTTACATCTTTGAACGTCAAGGGTAATGGCATAGTTGACAATGTCGTATGGGTGCATGTTTTTTTTAAAGCAAGATACCACCCAATCTGGATAACTAGTTTGAGGAACGTAGTTGAAAAATAAAGAAATTAAACCTTGTTCCTCTTCAGAAGTAGCACGTCTACTGGAACGACCATTGGCGTCTGGAATAATAGCAGATAAACCAGATGATTCAAGATATTGACGAAGGGTATGTATCCAGTTTGGAAATAAACCTATGCTTGAACAGAAGAATAACGGTGAGGGTTGTTTAAGCTTTAATGCGTGATGGGCAAATTGAGCATAGTATGGTAATGCATATTCACGAGAGTATGTAGAAGGAATAGTTTGTGGTTCAGGAATAGTAGGAGGAATGAATGATGATGATGTATGAAGGTGTGAATATGGATGAGGTGGGAATGCGTAAGAGGATGGTAATGCTTGAGGATTGTAAGTAGAAGTAGGTGAAATATTAGAAGTTGGATATGGGACATTGTCTTGAGGTATGAATTGTGGATCAGTAACATGATTAGATAATGGGTTCGAAGATTGGTGAATAGCCTGGTCATGAGTATTAGTATATGGTAAAGAAGTAGGGAAACGAGTATGATGATTATCTAATGGTGATGGATTAGGACGTGGGTTAGGATAGTGTGAATTAGTTTTGTTATGGCTAGTACCGGGTAGAGTAGATTGAGGGTTGTTGATGTTTTCATTAGGTGTGGAAGAACTTATTGGTGTTTTGTTCACGGATGGGTTATTTATATTCCCATGAGCTCCTAATCTGTCATTGATATCATCATTAGAATGTAAATGTAGACCAGCTATATTTGGTAATGATATGTCGTTGGCAGTGGAAGCTTTTAGACTGGCTTGTTTAGTAGTATCAGATAAGCCAGTGTCCCTGGAAGGATGCACAGCGCTAGGTTTTCTAGCGTGTTCTAGTCGAACGCTACCATCATAAGAAGAAGCACCTAGAATGTTACTGTAGTTAGTGGTCATGATTAAATGTCAAAGTTATTGGTATATATTTTATTATTACAATTCTTCAATTTCTTTATATAGTGTACATAAAATAAATATATATATAAATAAAATATAGTTGTTTAAAATATTCAGGGATAAATCATAATTACTGATTCTTTTCCTTCTGATGTTTGCCCTTTATATATTTTCATCTCCAGAGCAAACCATGTGCTTTCATGTGGTTGTATACAATCAATCATTTTATCGGATTTATTATCACTGATGCCTGTTGATTTATATCCGATCATTTGTTTGCATGAGTGTGTATATCTGTCCGATATTTCCAGCAAACATGAGGTCGTGTGGTGATTATATAAGATATTGTAGGTAGCCGATATCCGTTTCCATTACTTCTACTACTACTACTACTACGACTGGTATTTAGACAAAATTCTCTTCAAGAATACTCTTGATTCACGGAATGGTACCATTAAGTATCTACCAAAGTGTGGAGCCGCCCAAAGACTTATAAACATTCTTAAAGGGCCCATCACTTTAACAATGGAATAAGAAATGGCACCTGTAATAATTAGCTTATGTTTATCCAGGGATTCATACTTGTCTCCAATTAGATGTTCGATAGCCTTGTTACATTTGATCAATAAAGGACTGCTAGATTCGGTAATGTTGAATTCATCCCAAAAGTCTAAGTGGTATAACAGGTACCAGATTATAAATAGAGGTATTACAGCAGTCAATTCATGTAAAATGAAAAATGATGTTATGGTTGGAATAGTTCCAGTTTCTTTTAATTTTTCAAAATAATCATTAAACTTAGGGTTACTATTCAATCTGGTCAATATCTTGGATTTTTTAATGATTTTTTCTAACCTTTCTCTTTCCTTCATCTGTGACGATGCATTTGGATCCATAGATGTTGTATAAAGCCTGTGGAGTGCATTATCGCATTGTGTTCTTAAGTTTGTTCTTAAAACGGAGCTTACCGTTGGGAAAACAACAATCTTGGGCCTTTGAAATAAGACCAAATTCCTGTAATTATTAGAAACTAACTTATTAAAATACATTGACATTTTGTATCTTTGGCATATCTCTCTTCCCCTTTTGTATACACATATGTTCTTCCTTGATACTTACTAATTGTACCAAATATACTTTAACGATCATGTATGTGTCGTTTAAATAAAAATTTCAAAAGACACATATATAAAAAAAATAAAAAAAGAGTAGAACAAGAAGGACAAAGAAAAAATGATGAAAATATTATTAATACTTCTATTTCATTCTACAGTTATTTTATTCACAAGAATCTATATAATTACACTTACATGGATGGGTGTTATGAGAAATGAACACAATTAGCTACGATTGACAACTTTATCACACCTGTGACAAAGTTCATCTTCCTTTTCTGCAGTATGTTTCCAACATCTTGGGCATTTGAAAAATGGACTCTCTTTAACTTCCATCTTAATATTGCACGAATCTATTTCAACTGAATTACCACTTCTGACTTCTAATTCCTTAATATCCACTCTCTTAATCTCAACTGAGGCTACTTGTAGGATATCTGTCAGTTCTTCGACATCTAGGCATATCTTATTCATTGGATCGTTTACATATAAGGTCACTGTCAATTGACTTGTCTTGGTAAGTGCACTCGATACAGTTTGATGTTCTTTTTTAAACAATTTCAAAATTGGCAATGTTGTACTGGAAAATTTTTCCATATCATCATATAGAGAATTAATCTCTTTAAAATTTGGAACCTCTAGTCCAATGATTGAGTCTAAATCATATTTCGCCTTTTGGTTCAACTTCCAACCTGTCGCTAAGTGGTTCCAAACCTCTTGCAATAACACAGGTAAAATCGGTGTTAAAATATGTCTGTAAGTATTCA
The DNA here is from genome assembly GCA_023309525.1 of Arxiozyma bovina. Lineage (NCBI taxonomy): Eukaryota > Fungi > Ascomycota > Saccharomycetes > Saccharomycetales > Saccharomycetaceae > Arxiozyma > Arxiozyma bovina. The sequence continues at coordinate 160,324 of JAKZLQ010000155.1, read as the reverse complement.
ATATATGATATAGTGTTGTCTGGACTTGTTTCCTTTTTAATGAATGGACACTGTCGGAATAAAGAATATCTTTAGATATATCAAAATAGAATGCAGACAATTCATTATTTAAATGATATTGGATCAAAGTCAATACTTTTGAAAAATTATAAGTCTCATATGCACTTTGACAATCTGCTAACAGTTGAGATAATTTACCAATTGTATATTTATCAATTGGTCTCAATTGATCGTATGGCAAGACTTGATAATTATCACTTTTATTTAAATTACCAAGAATAAATTTGAACGATAATCTTAATCTTTTTAAAGAATCTGCAACACGATTAACGACGATTGAACTTGCTGTAATATCATTGCTAAAATCCGTCTGTGCCACGAAATATCTTAGCCCATCGATCCCAATGGAAGGTAGTTTAAGCTTTGGGTTACCCCGTATTATATCCGTTGGTGAGATTACATTACCTAAAGATTTAGACATTTTCAAACCCTTTCCATCTAAAAAAAACCCATGTGTAACTATAGTCTTAAAAGGTGCCACAGGTTTCATATCTCCAAAATTTGCTGCAATATAAGTTAATAAAGAACTTTGAAACCATCCACGATGTTGATCGGTACCTTCTAAATAAATATCCGACATTGGTAAAGGTAAATCATCCAATTTTAAAGTATCTTTGTAAAAACTTTTGATCACACTCCAGGATGTTCCGGAATCAAACCATACATCCATAGTATCTTTACCCTTTACATATTGTGATGCTAAATGTTGATACTCTTCAGGTAACCATTTTTTAATAGCTTCTCCTTCCTCTGGAACAAACCAAGAGTCGGTGTTACCTTCAATTTTGAGTTGTTTAATTATATGAGATATGATCTTATCATCCATCAAAACAATTCTTGGATCATCTTTATGTTGAAAATAAGGGATTGGCACGCCCCAGACTCTTTGTCTTGATATACACCATTCATTTCTATTCTTAATAAATGCTTCTAACCTGTGTCTACCTCTCTGAGGAATAAAATTGGTGTCACGTACAACATCAAATGCAGTATCTTTAAGATCAGTCAGATTGATAAACCATTGTGGAGTAGATCGAATAATTACAGGACATTTTGACCTCCAATCATAAGGATAGGAATGTTTATAATCTGATTGAGAAAATAACATTTTCAAGTCAGACAATTTGTTAACTATTGCATTAGTTGTCTCTTTGTCCAAAACGTTTCTACCTTTTGAGTTGTCCATTGGATCTGTCAAAAATTCCTTCAATTGAGGGCTATGGAACTGACTCAAATCATAATTACCATATGAATCCACAGGAGAAAATACCTCTAAACTATTCTTAAGCCCTACTAAGTAATCATCCGCACCATGCCCTGGTGCTGTATGGACCAACCCCGTACCTGTGGTACTAGTGACGTGTAATCCAGGGAGTAGTGGGTATTCTTTGTTATTCTCCAATAGTGGGTTACAATAATACAAATTGTTTAAATGCTTTCCATCAAATTTCTCTAAGACAGACCATTCTGAATCACCTATAGGAACTGTATTTAGAGTATCTTCGGCAATAATAAGGTACTCATCCGCAGACTTGTCATGAACTAAACAATATTTAAATGATTCATTGAAACATATAGCTTTATTAGAAAATAAAGTCCAGGGTGTAGTAGTCCAAATCATACATTTAATTGTTTTGATTCTATCCAATGTTTGAGTAGTTGTACTAAATATGGATTTAAGAATGGTTTGAGTAGAAGATTCAGTTAAGGGAAATTTGACATAAATCGCCTTCGAGATATGGTTTTCATTATATTCTAATTCACTTTCAGCCAATGCAGTTCTTGTAACAGTCCCCCAATAAACAGGTTTATTCCGTCTTTTTATAAAACCTTTATTGAAAAATGTTTTAAATATCAACAATTGATCAATTTCATAGTCCTTTCTCATTGTGGTATATGGATCATTCCAATCAGTCATAATTGCAAATTCTTTATATTGTTCCATTTGTTTATGTCGGGTATCATTTGCATGTTTTGCAGCTATAGCTCTAATTTTCATTGGATTGGTCAAGGCATCTGATGCTTTTTTAGGTAATTTACCCAATGCTTTTAATTCAATTGGTAAACCATGACAATCCCAACCAGGTTTATAAAAAACATATTGGGATTTTTCCAATAGATGATATCTATTGATTATATCTTTTAAAATTTTATTTAAGGCATGACCTAAATGAAGGTCACCGTTAGCATAAGGTGGACCATCGTGTAAGATAAATAGTTTTTCTTTACAAAATTTCAATTTTTCTTCTGAATCCTTCAACTTTTCTACCTCAGAGATAAATTGTTTTAATTGTTTCTTATATGTTTCGTCAGAGCATTGTGGTATTAATTCTTTCAAGCATATATCTAAGGATGATCTTGTTGGAAAGGTTGTCTTAGGAAGATTCAAAGTGTGTTGAAATGAATGTGCCTTATTAACTGTAGAAGCCCATCTAACAGACCTATACATATGTTGGCATGCCTTTAAACGATGAAGCATTCTTGTTCCTTTAAAAAAAAAGATATCTATTATCCTCTGTCTATAATTAGTTCTATTTTCGTCAAAGTAAGTTTTAGAGTTTTAATAGAAGTGAACCTATGCAAAGTTACCTTCCTCCCCGTCCCTCCCTGCCTCTTTCCATCTCTCTTTCTATCAACATCTAATCCATGTCTAGATATCTCACAATACGATGACAAGCTACTATCTTTACCAATCATCTCTTCCCCAAAACTCAACTCCTTGTCCCTCGAGCTTCCTCTCCTCGTGTTCCTTAGATCTTTCCCCTTTAGGTGATCATTTCCACTATTGGGCATGGTATATCCCAAAGAGGCAAATAAAGACAGCAAGAGCTCACCGGACGTGAATTTTCTCGGAGGATTCCGGATGTCGTGGTTTTCGTTTTATTTCTTTTTTATTTTATTTTTTTTTTCCTTCTTCTTTCTCTTTGCTCATCGACTTTTGTAGGCAATGGAGAGTAAGGGAATAATGATAGACAATGAGAGGTGATCATCATCTGCAAGAAAAGAAGCAGAGAGAACAGTTGAGTTGTTCGATGTCAATATATCCTTCATGTTGTCTGTTGACCTGCAAAGATGATTAATTGTATAAAAAAAAATAGAGAGAGAACAGGTGTAGCCTCTACGGGTAATTTTTAGTTTGTAGTAAATATTTACTTATATTTTGTCTAGAATTTCAAGAAGAATCATCATTATATAAACAAACAAATCAACAAATAGCCAGCTAGAAAAATTTCCACATTTATCTGTTTTTAATTAAAATACATTTTTGCTAACTTATTCATTTAAGTTTTTGTTCCTCTCTCTTTTTCCTTTCCGCTACTCGGTGCTTTACATTTACCACTTTCTACTTCTTTCTTATTTATCCTTTTTTTTTTTAAAAAAGCAGTAATGATAGTTCATACATTGAAGGAACAAGCTGCTCAATTGAATAAATTTATGGTCAAGCAATTTATTCGTGGTGTGAAATATAAATATATTAATTTATTGATACCAGATGAAAATATCGGATTAAGTACCACAAAAGTGTTGGAAGCCATAGATGACAATAAATTGACCTATTTTTTAGAGACGATGTTGAAAAGATCGCAAGCTACCATATCTCAATTTAAAAGGATATGTTGCATTATAATCAAGTTCTTAGAATGTTGTGAAGCCGAATTCAATTATTTAAGAAATTTGAAATTTAATTTAAACAAACTGATCGTTGCTGCATTTATAATGAGTACAGTTACTACAGGTTCCAATGAAGGTGAAATGATTATTGAAAGAGAGAAATGTTATCAGTTATATTCAAGGATCACTGGTCTGTCTGTTAAAGAATTGATAAATTGTTGTGCTATTGTAAGACCAGTCGTGGTACGTCGTACTAGAAGACAGAAACTCTTACTCCAGCGTAAAAATAATCAGATTGGGAATCATGTATTTAATGCAGATGAAGCTTCTTCACCAACTTTAATAACTAGCACTACGTCATTACATCAAATATATGGATCAGCAAACACTCAAACAGATAATAATAATAATAATAATAATATTGTAGAATCATTTTTTGAAAATTCTGTTGTTTTCCCAGTGTCTGCGATCACAAGAAACCATCTTAATACTATTAATCCATCATTGGTTTTAAATTCAACTATGGACAGTCATTCTAATATAACAAATTATAATAGTAATAACATTCATAACATTCACACAAACAGCCATCATAATCATCATAAAAGTAATCATAATAATACGTCAATTATTTTAAATGGAGAAAATATGGCAAATACCACCTCTTCAATAACAAATCAAGAAAATAGTGAAAGTGATAATGGTTCACAAGATAGAATACAAAGCAGTGGTGATGATAATAGTAACAATAACATAAGACAAAATAAGTATAATCAGGGAGGTAGCGAATATGTTCTGCCCAGTGAAATTGAACAATTTAATATTATGGGTCAAAAATTAGTCAGAGATTATTTTAAAGTTATATAACTATAGATTGGTAAAAAAACATAGAAGTGTGTTGAAGTACCCTTAATAAAATGAATCTTATTTACCAGATCGGTAAATATCTTTAGTGTAAATGTCGCATCTAGTTCTGGTACAGAATATCTATCTCAGATAGATACTCATCCTTGTACAACAACCCATATAATGAATGAGAAGAAATTATTGGAAACTTTCAAAATATTCAATTTTGTCTCCATCTGGGGATATGGGGTTATGTGAAATTATAAGGACCAAAAGTTGTTTATTCTCTAAGCAAGCTTCATAGCTTACACCCGTTTTTTATCATTTCGTGTGTCATTGTCATTTTAGAAAACTTATGAGTCTTTCTTATATCTGAAAAATCAACCACAATTAACATTCAAAGTTTATTACAAAATACGTTATTGGAATAAAATATTGAAAAAATATAAAGATAAACCAACTGGAATTTATCTACATCCCAGTTAGTATGAATATGTGAATGACAAAGATAAATCAGGTGATTAATGCCTGTGAATTTGGGATACCTAATATGTGATATCTATTAAAGTAACAACAAGATCAATAGAATAATTATAACTTAACTTTTGAATACAAAGATACCAAGCAAGAAAAACGATTAGAATTTAATACATAAGAGAGAAGAGTATGACAATATTGGATATTTTATTTACTCTACTTTTTATGACAACTTGTTATTATATATATGTATGTGATATTTTTGCACTTAAAAAGCCAAAGAGCATCTTCAGAAATAAATAAATTATATAATTTTTCAATACATATATCCAACAATATTAAGTTAAGAATGGCTATCGTAAATAACAAAATAGGTGCTCATTCTTATCATCCACTTTTCCGAAATCCCATTGGTTTATGTAATCACTCTTAAACTACATATTTTTTTGCATTATTGATTTTATTTTTTCTACCAAACCATTGTTAAAAATAATGAACTTTTTCTGTTTACTTCAACGATAGTTTCACAACGTTTAACAAATTTAATATGTACCTTAAGTTAAATTTGTCATTTAAAAAGGATTCATAATACATACTTAGAAATTACTTTCAACACTGAGAAGGCGATCCTATTTATTAATAATCAACCAGAGGCCAGTTATTACTACACTATTTACCTCCAATTGACAAGGTTTAAAATTCAAATAATTGTATTATTTTGTCCTCTGCAGAATGCGGAACACCAAATGCGGAATGCGAATCCCGCAACGGAAAGTTTTTTGGTTTTCTACGGTGCATGGATCTACGGATTTTTGTCAAGAGATGAAAAAAGAAATAAAACTTCGATAACTCTTTTTCAATCTGAGAAATCAAATAAACTTCTTAATCTTATATACGTTATGTGTATATATTGCTTTGACCACTTATAAGACATATGATCCTCAGTAATTTAGATGGAGTGTAGTGAAAGGATTCAAAAACACTAAGAGAATCAACCGTTGCTGTGAATAAAAACTGAACAACTGACAATCCAAAGACTTAAATATAATCCACACAGACCAAAATGTCCGAAGAAATATTATTTATTAGACAAGCCATAGATGCTTTGATATCTACATCGGAAGAAATATCTACAGTCAACCCAACTATACGAGAATTATTAGAAAGAATGAAACCAACTAGTTTAAATCAAAATGCAATTACCTATTTACCCAATAGTAACAATAACAACAGCAGCAACAACCATAGTAATAGCAGTAGCAATAATGATATAAATTATACAAATAGCATAACTCCCTTTTCTCCAGCTCCAACCTCCATGTCATCATCATTTACTGAAACTAATAGTGCCATACAAGATAAATTTAAATATGTTATCCCTAACCAAACAATGATGGATCCAATGAATTTTAAGCCTATTAGTATACCTTCTGTTCTCAACAACAATATGGCACAAATAAATAATACAACAATAGACCTTCAAACATCATCGGATAATACTAATCATTCTACACAAAAATTAGGTCGTAAAAGAAAGACAGAAAAACCACCTGAAGAAAAATTCCATTGTAATAAATGTGAATTAGTATTTACCAAAATTACTGAGTTGAAAAGACATGAGAAAGGTCATTTACTTATATTACCACACATTTGTTCGAGATGTGGAAAAGGTTTTGCAAGAAAGGATGCTTTGAAAAGACATGGTAATACCTTGACTTGTGATAGAAACAGGAAAAAATTAAGAGAAACCCTTGGCGATAAATATGAAGAATATATAGCTAGAGCGCATAGAGATGGTATAAGTATATAGTTATTATTACTGTTATACTACTACATATAAACTAATGGGTAACAAAACCATCAGCGACAACCTTATTTAATATATATTTCATCAAATATTACTGTATCCAAGACATATATAGACCTAGATATACATGTGTACAATTAATTATTTGACGTACAAATATATATATATATATATATATATATATATATATATAATGATTTGAAGTTGAATAATACGATTGCATATATATATATGTATGAATTCAGTTTTTCTTCTGCATTTCCTCAGCCTTTTTAGCTTCCTCAAATTCCTTAATCTTAGCATCTAGTTGAGACAAAGCATAATATGCTTCTGAACCTAATTGCGGCAAGACATCTTGGAACATATCATCCAAAGGTTTCAATTCACCTTTACCATAAATAGCAGAAACATTATACTTTGGAGCAAATTCAAATTTTTCTAACTTGTCAAAATGTAAAACATTACCATCTTCTTGAAAAAAATTGGCTTCTGCAATATCACCAATTGTAACACCACCCATCTTATGCATTTGATTTATTAATTTTGGTTCATCTGGAAATAAATGTGTCTTTTTCGTTTGTTTTCTTCTGGTACCACCAACTTTATTTCTAGATGACAATTTTTGCAATTTTTCCAATTTAGCTTGATCAATAGGCATCTTTAAAAGGTACTTTGTGTATTTTTTTTTGTTTCTTTTATACACTAGTGTATTATTTTATAACAACAAAAAATAAGAACTAGAAAAATGTCTAGAGTTTCCTCCTTTTGCTTTTTTTGATTTGTAACATTGTTTTCTAACTTCTCAAGACAAAAACAAAACCAACAAAAAAGGTCTCTATCCAATGTGATAGCCAATTACGGTTTTGCTCCCCCCTCTCTCTATTCTTCTCTAGTATCAACGTATACAATTTACATCTTGAGTATTTTGTTTTTAGAATGTGTTCTAAAAAAGATTTTCGAATTTTTCACATTTTCTGTAACTTTTCAATTTCTAATGATTCTTCGGTTCTTTTTTCTCATCTTTATATTTGTGACACTTCTATATTTATGACGAAACTCTATAATTGTATATTTGTGATGTACTAGAGGATATATCGATCCTTAATTTCTTTCTACTCATCTAATATACAACATAGAACTTTTATATATAAGATTCTGACTAACATCTTAAGCTTTCTCAAAAATCAAATTCCTTAAGTTGTAATATCAACGTTTACAGAAGATTTAGATTAATCATAATCCTATTATTTTATTTAACACTTCAGTCAAACCACCCAACACAATTTAACAAGGGAAAAGATCTTTGAAAGAATGAGAAAGTAACTTTTTTTACTTGTTAGTTCTATTGAGTTCTATTTAATAAAGAAAAATAACACCAACAACATGGATTATATAATTGATTAACTAGTGAGAAACAAACGGCTTAATAATTTGTAAGTATTTATATATATATTAATATCATGTTAGGAAGATTTATGCGGAAACTTTAGAAAATTGAAATCAGTAGAGTAATGATAAGTTACACATCTGGGAGATATGCTCATACGACAGGTATTCTATTTATATGGTTCTTTAGGTTTTAGCATATCTTCACCCTACTTTCTTTTATATATCTCATATATAGAAAAAGTAAGCTAATAATAAGTTTTTAAGGTGTATTGCTAGTCAATACATATTTTTAGTACTTTTTAAGAGTAGTATACACTACATATCCATATTTCGGTATATCACTTGAGAAAATCTCATACAATAACGAACATGAAAAGAAAAAAAATAGAAAGATTGTCAATTTCTTAAGACGTAATAACCCAAAGGTTGATGTTTAGGGTCCTTACTGCTAGATTAGAAACAATTAATACCCAAACCTCTATAAATAAAATATAAGAAGCTCTAAAGAAAAGATACAAACATATAGAACAGCAATAACCAACAAAAGAGGAGGACGGTAATCAAGAAGAATCGATAATTAAATGTACAGTATATATTACCTATTTAGATTAGTTTTAGTATTATTTGAATATTATGTCTAAAGATATATTGATATTTATCTGTATTCTTAAATATTTCTTATCTTTGGGCACATCATATTTGGTTACTTTCTATTGAGTTAGTCTTATAAATACGAAACATAGTAAAAATCCTCGATGCAAAATTTTATCATCTCGGTGACATATAGGGTCCCAATGTCACAGTAGACGTTCTTGCAAACTATTTAGTCAATGAAAACGTTTTTCTTTTTCATATTTATAAGCTGTATATCTATTTATTTTCACTACTTTTTATATACAGCGTAGCTTATGTGTCATATATAGAGGACATAACCAAGAACTATTTATCATATTTTATATTCTAGAACAGTATATCTCTCGTAGTAGTATTACACATCCTTCGTGTCACGCGATATTACACTTTACAACACGCAAAAAAAAGAAAGTGCTCGAGGTGGGGATTGAACCCACGACGGTCGCGTTGCTTGTCTAGAGAGATTATTAAACTCCCGTAGGCATAGAAATTTCGCCGAACAAACAAAATCACTATAAGCACGAAGCTCTAACCACTGAGCTACACGAGCATTTTCAAAAGAGTCAGAAAAAGTAGTTCTTTTTATAGCAAAGTTTTAGGTGCTTTACCATACTATTAGTGGAGTAATACTAGCAACTATTTGTATATCCAAAAAAATTATTGAAATATACCGGTTTAAGGATAAAATATATAGCTAAAAGGACAAAAGAAGAGATGATATTCTTTCAAAGGGGAAATAAATTTGAAGGAGTGTTGTTGTTATAGGAAAAAAAAAATAATTTATTGCTGTCATTTTCATGAGAATTCGATGGAATTTGAAGCTTTCAGTGTCCATGGTAATGGCAAACATCATTCTGTTAGAGATCATTTTTTAATTAATTACTTTAAATATATGTATAGACTAATTATAAGTTGAATACTGTATAAACCACTTTATTTACTTTAACTCTTCTTTTAAAATTTTTCATTTCTTCACAACTCTAAAAAAACATGTTCGGTGAAAAATAAAATATTTTCCCAATATTCTGGTGCATGTGCACATCACATAATAAACAGAAAAACTAAAGTAAAAAAAAAAATAATTCCTATGAAAATGGACATGTATCATGAAGAGTGCATAGTTTGATATCATTACTAGTTATGACTTAAATATTAGGTAAATAGATCTGTAGTTTATTAAAGACATACACAAGTGACAAATACATTTATGTACTAGAGTCATAAACAAGGTCAGATTAATCTTTTGTAATTTTAATATTCTTTTAAAACAATTTTTTTGTAACAAATGTCTAGAGATAAAACATAGCAACTTTTTCAATCAAACAATAACCATCCGATAGACACAACTTGTAAGAAGCCCTAATTGGGAATCCTGAAATACGTAGTCCGCGGGTAACGCTTGATGTCGAGGCGAAGGACTTGGAACGGCCGAAACTCTGGGCCCAGGCTGTGAGTATATTCGAACGAGCGAAAGATCGTCGGATTAGCCATTGGTGGTAAATTACTGAGAAACTTATTTAAGAGACCTCTGATTATTGAGATAGTGTGCCAGAGGTAATTATCAGCCCTAACATTCTTGTTATATCTAGTAGGTTCTACCTAAGAAAATAATTAATCAATCAATAATCAAGAAGAATATCCATAATAAGAATTATATAATTGGTTTACTAATTAGAATCAACGACTATATAATTTGTAAGTGTTTATATATAATTAGTATCCATATTTTAGTATATTACTTGAGATAACCCCTTACACAACTATGTAACAAAAAAGTTTTTAGTAAAGAAGCATAGTACATATATTATATATTTTCTAAGAATAGAAAATTCTCATTTTCCAACATACCTATATATTTTTACTATTTAAAGATTATAAAACTCCTTGGTAATGCTGATCATGTTAGATTTTACTTATTTATGTTGTTGTTGTTATTACTACTGTACACAAATTTATTATTGATTCTCCTTGGTTCTTTTTTTCTGGGACTATGAATATTTCGTTGATGATTAAAATACTGAAATCATCAAAAGAAAAATACTTTGATTTAGATCTGAATATAAAATAATAATTCTGATATAGTTTGTCTTATCTAATATCTGTGTAACGTTATTCTATATATATATTTTATAGTAGTTAAAACAAGATGGAAATCTGAGTTATGAGAACATGGATACTGTTTCAACAATGCATAATATTATAATGTTGATTTGGGTTTATGAAACTTTTGATATTTTTTGATATGTTAGGGAGATTATTTTTAAAGAAAACTGTAGCTAACTCATTGTCATACATTGAGGTTTTTAATATATAAGAAAAGTTACAGCAAATTTTCGTTCAATTTCAAAAAAAAAAAATATTATGAATCTCTCACAGATGAACTTGATGAATTTCTGATGTATCACATTGAAAATCTGCAGTACAGTTTTTTTTTTTTAGTACACAACTTTCAAGAGTAATAAGGATCTTTGTGATATCGCAAAAAATTACGATTCCTATATGATTTCCCCTATCAAAAGATCATAGATCTGTTGAAAAAAGAAAATGGCTTAACAAAAAATTCAGTATAGCTTCTAAAAATGATAGAGATTTGGAAAATAATATTTAAAATTCCTCTTTCTTTCCCTCCATTTTCTTTTGCTAACTTACTATTTTTTTTTTCTGAAATTACATCCTTAGAATTTTTATCAAACAACTTTAGAAACAAATAGAAGGATTATACCAAATTCGCTAGCTAGTCTTTTATAAGTAACCATAAAATCACATGCTTTTGTTCTCTATTACCACAACCACACTGTAACAAGTTTTTTTTTTTTTTGTTTTTTTTTTTCTTTTTCTTTCCACTTCACAGATAAACTAATACACCCATCTTGAATGAAGTATGCGGCCATTATGTTGTAGTTCCACGTCCCTGTGTGTGTCTTAAACGAAAAATATGTCAACCCACAAACGAACATTCTTATTGCTATTGTCCATTTTTCATTCGTTTAGTTGCCTTGCGTATTGTTTTTCAATTCTTTTTACCCCACCAAAGAAAAAAACAACAATAACAACAACAATAAATGACAAAAGAAAAAAGAAAACCAAAAAAAAAAACAAATGGAAATAAAATGGAAAAATTAAACGATTCTTTAAGAAAACACATCCAAAAGGAATGAAAAGTTTTTGATATGAAGATGGAAACATTTCTTAACTCACAGAAAAGGAGAAAGGTAAAGTTTGATCCTGTCGATGTCAACCCTGAGGAAAGAGATCCTTTTTGTGAGTTTATTTTATTTTTTTTTTTTCATGGTAATCGACAACAGAATGTATATACATTAGACCTTCTTTCTATTTTTACCCAATTTAAACCTAGTAGAAATAGATTTAAAAAGAATCCACACGCAATTCACAAAAAGTATTTCTATGTTTTCAATAAATATGCCCTTGTAAAAAACCTTCTATTCCTAAAATACACATATCCATAGCACATGGGTTCATCTTTGACACACAAACAAGCAAGCCCTAACAACACACTTCATAAAAATGTGCAAAATAATCAATGGTCGTTGATAAACCCTAAAATTATTTCATTACTTGTTCATAATTTCGTAAAAATTATCTTTTTATTCCTTTTTAGGCTCGTTTAATAATGTTTTTTCCTTCTTTTTCTTTTTTTTTGTCCTGCATGGGGTTTTCCATTATTATATTACTATTACAATTACTCATCAACAAGTACTATATTTACCATAATCACCACCACAACTTCCAATCTGCTGGCAATAATTAAAACCAACTTCTTCAAATCTATACAAACGTTGCCATAGGAGTAATCATGGTTTTGTTAACGAAATGGAAATATTGTAATTTGTTTTCTATTTTTTTTTTTTTGTTTATCCGTCTTCTTCTTCTTCTTCTTCGCCAGGCTTAGCTAAAAGAATATTCTAATACAATATCCTTTATCATTGATTGCATTTAGGGAAAATAATCAACAACAAAATATAGAACCATTCAATCATATATAATTTCAACACTAGTTCCTAATAATATTGTGGTAATATTATTTATTGTTAGAATACAAAACACTTGCTTCAACACAACACTTTTTCTGTGCTCAAGTGAATTTTTACTATCAATAAGAACATAGATTGTTTAAATAATCCGAAAACAAACAAACAAACAAACAAACAAACTTGATCTATTTATTTCCCCTCTTCTCCTTTTTTTTTTTATCATTTATCTTCTATATATATCTGTCTTCCTTACTTTAGGTCAAATGAAAGATATGAAATATTAGATTCACTGAAATAACTTTCAATCAATTGACTTATTCATCATAAAGCAGTTAAGTTTCCCTCTTTCTTTATATCATACAAAATAACATAAAACTTAAAATTAAACAATATTATTGACTAAAATTAATTCACTGTGCAAAAACAAACAAACAAACAAACGAACAAAATTAATTTAACAATGGCCAAACCTGTAGAACTAATAGATATAGGCGGGAAAAAAGTATCGAAAACATCAACAGGTAAAAGGAAGTTTCATAATAAATCTAAATTTGGCTGTGATAATTGTAAAAGACGTAGAGTGAAATGTGACGAAACTAAACCAGAATGTCAAAAATGTCAAAATATGGGGTTAACTTGTGTTTATTCCCCACCACAACCAAGAAAAAAGAGGAAACGTACCGTCAAGACTCCATCAACCACAGCTAACGCTTCTACTTCTGAACATAGACCAATATATAATCCATCTACTATAAAATCAGAAACGCAACTTCATCAATCAGTACTTGATTCTAATAACACAATACCCACCACTGCCACTACCTCCACTCCTACGACGACGACGACAACAACAGCAACTACTACTACCACTGCTACAACGGCTACTCAACCGTCACAAAAGGAAATAAATAACCGATTTGATCCATCTGCAACAGATTACATAAAAAAACTACAGCAGTTACAATTTCTTCAACAACAACAAGCAATACTACTATCTCAAATCAACTCTTCTATGTTGAATAAAAAAGAAAATACCCCTGAGCTTCAAACTCTATCTAAAACTACGATTACCACTAATACTAATAACAATAACCACAATAGTTTTAACATATCCCCTGCTCAAGAAGGTATTTTATTACCACCACTTATTGCTAACAGCCCCGCTATTTCTAACCTAGAACCACATATCTCTTCATTAATTGATAAAACATCGTCCAATCTAAATAACGTAAACAGCAACAACAATAATAATAATAGTATTTGGTCTAATCCTTCATTAAATGTAACTCCAAAGACTTCTCTTCAATCTTTAGGAATGTCTATGCCCGGAAGTTTGCATAACAGTTTTTCACCAAACAAATTTAATTCTAATTCTATAAATACAATGACACCATCGGCAAATAATATTTGTAAGTCATTGAATAGTCTCCCCAATGTATTATCTTTAACTACCTCTTCAAATAACAGAAATAATAATAATAATAATAACAATCCCAGCAATCATCCTGTGCCTTTAAATAATATCAATGTATCCCTTGGATATGATCAAAATTATTTTAGTAGTGAACTACAAAATTTAACTAATTCCAAAAATATTAATACGACATTAGTAAACTTTTTTGGAGGGAATAATAATATGCTTTCAAATGGTAATGTCGACCTACTGCCCTTCGGTAAGAGCAATAATAGACCTAGTAGCAACAACAACAATAGGACTTTAAAGGCTAATAATGCAGAGGTGGCATTGGCCAACATGCAACAGCAACAGGAAGAACAACACCAGATTACATCAAGAAATAATGATAATAATATTAATAAAGAAAACTGCCACAATAAGATCTCAACTAATTTAGAGGAGAATCATATAAATCCAATTAAGAACATGTTAGGTGATACTACTTTATCAAATTTATCGAACCGTACCATGAACAAAGACAACATTTCTTCTAGTATTAATACCAATAATAAAAATGATGATATGAGACCAAAATTGAGTGATTCTCAAATTGATTATTCTATAAGTAACAGTAGCAGTACACATAGTATAAATGGAAATGAATTACAAGTTACGGAATCCGATAGCCCTATGAACTCATCATCTGGAGAACAGAGTCCTTTACCTTTGAATACTGTATCCAGATTAATTGAATTATCAACTATTGCAAAACTAAACTTAGTAGATATTAAGCTTTTCCATCATTACTGTACTATCGTATGGAAAACAATTACTGCTGCTGGGATATCGGGGCCAGAAGTTTGGGAGACATATATTCCAAACCTAGCGTTCGATTATCCCTTCCTTATGCACACCATTTTAGCATTTAGTGCCTCTCATTTATCAAGAACTGAA
Source organism: Arxiozyma bovina (assembly GCA_023309525.1). Lineage (NCBI taxonomy): Eukaryota > Fungi > Ascomycota > Saccharomycetes > Saccharomycetales > Saccharomycetaceae > Arxiozyma > Arxiozyma bovina. The sequence continues at coordinate 145,158 of JAKZLQ010000155.1, read as the reverse complement.
GCAGGTTTAGAACAATATGTCTCATCCCATAGATTAGAAGCTCTGAAATTATTAAGAGAGGCTGTTTTAGAAATATCAGAAGAAAATACTGATGCACTGGTTGCATCATCTCTAATTCTTATAATGGATTCATTAGCAAATGCTTCCAATACTACAACATCAAGTGACTCTAACACATCTGCCTGGATTTTCCACGTCAAAGGTGCCGTCACTATCTTGACTGCTGTATGGCCATTAGCAGAGTCGTCTAAATTCTATAATTTGATTTCAGTAGATTTGAGTGATCTAAGTGACGTTTTAAGTCAAGAGAATAGAACCCTCTCTGAATTGGTTTGTTTTGACGAAAGCATATCTGATCTTTACCCTGTAGAAATAGACTCACCTTATTTAATCACACTCGCATATCTAGACCAATTACATCGTGAAAAAAATCAACTAGATTTTCTTTTAAGAGTATTTGCATTTCCTGCTTTATTAGATAGAACATTTTTAGCATTACTTATGACTGGTGATATTGGTGCAATGAGAATTATGAGATCTTACTACAAGATGTTACGTGGATTTACAACTGAAGTTAAGGACCGTGTATGGTTTTTAGAAGGGGTATCTCAGGTATTACCACAAGACGTTGATGAATACAGTGGAGGGGGTGGTATGCATATGATGCTTGACTTCTTAGGAGGTGGTTTACCCTCGATGACAACTACTAATTTATCTGAATTTATGTAATAATAGCGTATAGAATATTTTTTTGATCTTTTTTGTTTTTTCTATTCTTTAAGATTATTTTAAGTTGTGTCTATTCTTTTATTTATTATAAAGTAATTTTTTTGTATAATATCACTTTTCACATTGCTTTCTTAACCTGTAACAATATTCATAACTATCCAAATAGCTAAGAATATAATCCATTTTTCTTTTTAATTCTTCAAAAACAAAAAAAGAAAAAGAAAAATTACACACTGTTAGGAAGATTTATACAGGAACCCTAGAAAAATATAATTGGTAGGGTAACGATAAGTTACACACATTCGGGAGATAATATCATACGACAGGATCAACATTCAATATCGTCGGGGTCGTGTAAAATCGTCGTAACGCAGAATCTCATTTAAGAGGAAGTTATTCTTTTCTTGTGGCTCTTTAGGTTTTACCATATATTTACATTACATTCTTTTATATAGTACATATATAGAGAAAGTAAGCTAATCATAGGCTTTTAAGGTGTATAACTCGTTAATACATATTTTTAATACTTTCTACAGAGTAATAGACCTTACATTTGGTAGCGTTTAGGTTACGATAGCTAATCACAATACTACTTAATTCAATAATAAGAACATATTAATAATGTCAAATTTAATTGATCCAACTAATCCAACTGAAGTCTTCGAGTCTTCTACCGATAAGGAAATGAAGTCCAAGACTCACAACAACAATAATAATGAATCTTCCAACGAGGGGGAGAGAGAACCTGCTGTTGCTACTGATGCCCAATCAATGAATTCGGAGCCCCTAGCAGCTGACAAGAGTTCTGACCAAGAGTCAAACAACACTCCTTCTCAAAAGGAAAATATTGAGGGTAAAAGCCACCCTGAGCTTCCATTTAAGGACTTATTAGAGTTATGGAAGTCAAAAGAGCCAGGTCCTGACCGTGACTTTCTTGCATCAATGATGACTAAAATTGTTGAGCGCATGGGTACCGCGGCTGAGACTAAAAATAAGTCATCAGAAATCGAAGAAAGGAACGATAGAATGAGAAAAAGAATTGAATCTCTTCTAATCGATTCCAACAAACTTTCATATGAAGGTAGGAATTCTATACCAGTCAAAAAATGGTTTGAGGATTTCATGTGGGTCGTTGGTGACTATGATGTTACTGGCAGAGAAGCTGTTAATATTGTCAACCTTGCTTTAAAGGATGATGCAGCCAATTGGTTAATTAAAACAGCTCGAGACATGACTGACATTGAATCCAAGAACATCAGGTTCTTTGCTGAATTAGTGGTTGATAAACTGCAAGGTAAAGAAACCGCAGAATTTTTGGTTCAAAGCATTCTAGGTACGAAAATAAGTAGTGCTGAAGATATTAGAAATATTCGCAAGATCTTCCATGTGTTAGACGACGGATATTCAAGAGACCAAGAAAGAGCTGGTATTGTTACTTACTTATTGCCTGATCATATCAAAGCTCAATATTCAGCTTTGAATCCAAAGCCATTGGAAGAGTTATTGAGTTGGTCAGAGCGATTATTAAATATGGAACAACCAAAGAAAAGCAACAACAATATAAAAGACAATAAAAAGAACAATAATAAAAATAATACCATTGGAGGTAAGAAGAGGAAATTTGGTAAAACTGAATGTACTCACAAGAATCATTCCCCAAGCGAGTGTTATTTTCTACACCCAGAGAAAAGACCAAAGAACAAACATAACCAATAACTCGCAATTGAGCAGAGTTGTGATTTAAACTTGGTTTATTGTCTTACTCTAGAAGATACAGAATTATTGGGTACCTCTCCTACTACAATTGTAGAGGTTGGTGATACACGTATTAATGCAATTATTGATACAGGTGCTACAGCTAATTTTATATCTTATATATTTTACAATAATTTAATTAAATTTAATAAAATAATTGATTATAAGACTTTACACAAACCATTAATGGTTAATGTTGCCAATGGCAAACCACTTTGGGTAAAAGAAATGTTATCTTTTAAATGTCTTGTCGACTCAGAAGAAGTCACATTAAACGCTTTCATTGCACCCTGGTTGCAAACAGAGTGTATATTAGGTGTCCCATTTATACAACAATATAAAGAAATAGCAATTCCTGCAATTTCTCATGAAGTAAAAATGCTAACTCCTAAAGAGTATTTCAAGGTAATTAGTGCAACTGAGGCTCGAAGAGAAATGTCTAAGTCGACCACTCAGGCACAATTATTTTGGATAAGCACAAATGATCAAGTTTCTGATATTTCTACCGACTTAAATACTCAAAATATTCTAAAAGAATTCTCTAATATTATTGTTGACAAACTGCCAGACGTCCCTCCTACTGAAAGAACTATAAAACATACAATCGAGGTTTTACCAGGTACTGCTCCAGTAGCTAGAAGACCCTACCGTATGAGTGCTTCAGATAAGAGAGAATTGGAACGTCAATTAAATGAACTGTTGGAATCAAGAAGAATAGAAGCAAGGTCATCTCCATTTGCTGCTCCTGTATTATTCGTTACTAAAAAGGACGGTACTAGAGAGGCTTTGTTGTGATTTCCGAGGATTAAATGATGTCACAGTCAAAAACAAATATCCATTACCTAGGATAGATGATTTATTTGACATGTTGGCAGGCGCTTCCACATTTTCGCAATTAGATTTGGTGAGTGGCTACCATCAAGTCGAAGTAGCAGAAGAAGACCAATACAAGACTGCATTTGTAACTCATGAAGGACAATATGTCTGGAAGGTTATGCCATTTGGACTAACGAATGCTCCATCTACATTTCAAATGTTGATGAATGAGACATTAAAAGGTTTAATTGGGAGGATAGTTCTAGTCTATTTAGACGATATATTGGCTTTCTCAAAAAGTGTCAATGAACACAAAGAACATTTAAAATTAGTGTTGACCAAAATTAAAGATCAAGGTTTATTTGTTAAAAAGAGTAAATCATTTTTCTTTAAACAAAGTGTCAATTTCCTTGGACATACCATTTCAGCTAAAGGGTTGCAAGTGGATAAATCAAAAGTTCAAGCAGTGGTAGACTGGCCAACTCCACAAACATCAAAAGATGCTCTAGCATTCCTAGGGACATGTTCCTTTTATAGAAAATTTGTTCCAGGTTTCTCAAAAATTGCAGATTGTATATTTCAGTTTGCTCATAAGAAGAGATCATGGGATAAAGAATGTGAAGAAGCATTTAATTTATTAAAAGAAAAGTTAACCACAGCTCCTGTTTTGTTACCATTTGACGAAACGAAAGATGTGCTGGTCACAACAGATGCATCAAATTATGCTGTAGGTGCAACTTTAGAATTATTAGATGACAGTGGTAAAGTATTAGGTGTCGTTGCGTGCTTCCAGTCACAAATTAAGCGGATCTCAATTAAATTGGGACGTGCGTGAAAAAGAAGGTTATGCAATCAGAGTGGCCTTAGGTCAATGGGCACATTACTTGAAAGGGAAACATTTTACTCTTCACACTGATCATCACTCCTTACAATATCTATACTCCAAGAGGACAGAAAGTCCCAAAATAGAACGTTGGTTAGATTTGTTTTCAACCTTCGATTTTTCAATTGAATATATTAAAGGTGAAAAGAATCGAGCAGATGGATTATCTCGAATCCGGGAAACTAAGAATTTTCAAAATTTTGAAAATGCAAATAATAATAAACAAAATGATGATGACAAGATAAAGGAAATAGAAGAGTATACAACTCCGCCTTCTGCATCATTATGGTCCATTACTGCAAATGATCTTTCTCCTACAAATATTATTAACAAGATCTGTTGTACAATCTCTCCTGAGTATAAACAGACAATCATTAGCGGCTATCATGATGATCCAGAGTTCCAACAAATTTATAAAATTTTAACAGAGAACCATGAGATACCTCATGAATTAAGCACAATAATAAAAAGATATGCCATCAGGGATAAATTATTATATTATGGTTTCACACCATTAAATAGAAATAAATTATGCATACCTAACAATAGTGTACGCAAGGAACTTTTAGCATTAGCTCATGATTCTATTGCCTCTTCACATTGTGATTCATTTAGGACCAGGATTAACTTATCTCCCTACTATCACTGGCCAAGGATGCAAAAATCAATTGATGATTATGTCAAAGTGTGTACGACCTGCCAGAAATCGAAACATCGTACTGGTAAACAATATGGTACATATACACCTTTAGACGTTCCCGATGACAGATGGAGAGACATTAATATTGATTTTATTACAGGAATGACTCCTGATAAAAAGACTCAACATGATATGATCATGGTTGTTGTCGATAGATTTAGCAAGATGGCTCATTTTATTAGCTGTAAAAAGACTGATACATCTGAAGTCATTATGCAATTATTTTTAAAAGAGGTTTTTCGTCTTCATGGTGTTCCAAGAACAATCGTATCTGACAGAGATAAGCTCTTTACGTCATCCTTGTGGGACAGATTTACACAAAGACTGGGCATCAAATTACATATGACAACAAGCCATAATCCTCAGGCAGATGGTCAAGTCGAACGTGTTAACAAAATTTTAACAGAGAAGGTAATTGCTGCAACAAAAGAGAGTGGTGATAACTGGGTCGAACTTTTACCAATGGTAGAATTTGCCTATAATAATACATATCAATCAACAATTCAAGCTACTCCATTTTTAGCTGCTCACACCTTCCATCCAAGATTTGTAGGAATGTGGAATCCACTAGAATCCTCTAAATTACACCCCTCAGGTTCTGATCGGGCCTTGAATGATCAATCTAAAGTTCTCGAGCAACTGATCGAACGTTCAGAAGCTATCCGTTGGATTATATCAGAAAGAATTGCCAAAGAGCAAGAGAGAATATCCATTAAACAAAATAAGAAGATGAAAAAGGCTGATTTTAAAATCAACCAGCAAGTTCTCATTCATAACTCCGTATTTAAGGCACAAGGCAAAGGTTCTAAATTTAATTTCTTATGGTATGGCCCATTTACAATTATTGAGGTACGTGATGGTAATACTGTTAGAGTAGCATTAAATGACTCTACAGGTAAGCACGATGTTTTCAACGTAAAGGATTTACGACACTTTACTCCAAATCTAAACGATTATGGTCGTGTCTCTCCCGTTAGTGAGGAGGAAATCCAGAGTAGACTTCATCAGATTAATGGATTTGAACAAATGAGATACATCTCAGATGAAGTAGAAGTTGAAGTCACTTGGCAAGATTGTGAAAAGTGGGATACCACATGGTTGCCACTTTCATTAGTTGAAAAACATCTGCCACACTCCCAAATAGAATATTTCAAGAGGCATAGAAAAAATGTCCAAGATACATTTAATAAGTGGGTAATTAAAAAGAAAAAGGAGCTAATGTCAAAGAGAAAGGGAAGAAATAATCTTTACCCTTATAGAAAGCCAAGCAGGAGAAGAAGGACAAAGAAATGGTGATTTAAAACAGTGCTAATAGTTTTTCAGATCATGATAGAAATGAGTTGATCCCAGGCATAATTATGGTTTAGGAGATGTAGTAGGAATCGCCAGTACTACCAGCTGAGCAGATTAATTGGTACCAAGTCAATGAACTTATTAAATTACCCCACGAACTCCGTTCCCCAATTTATGACACTGTCATTCATCATAGTTCTGTTTCTATTACATACCTCATTAGATTTTTTTTAGAAGGATTAAAAATATTGAAATGTGTTATACGTCAAGTAATGGTAATTCTGGAAGAGAAAAATACCGGTTAGAGACCCACCATAGTCTCACTTGGATGGCCATCCACCCCAGACAAGGGATTTTTCTAGAACTTAATTGAGTAAGTGAAAGGGACCCGTAGATTGATCCAGGTTTGGTTTCCTAACTTAATTTTTTCAGATTCGTCCAGCTTGTCGCCTCCTTACAACTACTGTAAAGAGTTTTATCAGAGTATTAGCGCTCCACAGAGGTAACGAATCTTGGGGGGAGAAGGTGTTAGGAAGATTTATACAGGAACCCTAGAAAAATATAATTGGTAGGGTAACGATAAGTTACACACATTCGGGAGATAATATCATACGACAGGATCAACATTCAATATCGTCGGGGTCGTGTAAAATCGTCGTAACGCAGAATCTCATTTAAGAGGAAGTTATTCTTTTCTTGTGGCTCTTTAGGTTTTACCATATATTTACATTACATTCTTTTATATAGTACATATATAGAGAAAGTAAGCTAATCATAGGCTTTTAAGGTGTATAACTCGTTAATACATATTTTTAATACTTTCTACAGAGTAATAGACCTTACACACACATACCTATTATTATAAAAAATCCAATAATTGTATTAGAAAATTTAAATGTCACAAAATCTGTAAATGTCATTAAAATGTGCTAGGTGAAATATATAACAATAAAGATAAATGTCAAACAGTTATAAAGACTGGATAGACATCTGTAATAAAAAATTGACACCAATTTTCAAAGAGTTTGCTATTAATAATGTGTCAATAAAAGGACTTATCGATATATTTAATTTACTACTATATCTACCTCCGAAAGAAATAACTTCTCAGATATTTTGCAATCCTACTATCGATGTTGTAAACAGTTCTAAAGATTTATTACTTAAATATTTCAACTTCACTTTCGGTTTAAAGGCAAAATGGCTAGCTCGTAAACTGAAAACAAACCAAGAAAAAATCGTATTTATTTTACTTACTAAATGCTTTACTGGCTGTGACTATTTTTATCATGAAAATTACACAAACGCATTTGATTCCTTTAGATGGTGTCTTAAACTACTATACTATTTAGAAAAACAATATAAGCATCATAAATATATTGAAGTCGATATGGATACACTCAGTGATATTGAATTATTTTGTAATGTATACTGTGCGCGTTGTTTTTTGAAAGATTATCGTGAAAATGAGATTTTTGAATGGATGAAACTTAAGGAGGATAAAAAAAGTGCCCTTGACGATAAAATAATCTCAGAGAGTTTGTTATATGGTATTATAAAATCATTTAAGGATTTTTCAGATACTTCTCAATCTACAATATCACCTAAGAAGTACAAAGCAAATAAAGTGTTAGAAGTTTTGACGGAATTGCTTTTTTTCATTACTACTTCCGAATGCAGTCTCAAAGAATATGAAGTAGAACATACACATAAATATTTTAGACTAGCATTAAAAGTAAATCGAATTCCTTTAGTGAATATAATTGAAAAGACTATTGTAGTAATGAATTCTAAACTTTTTGACGACCCAAGCATCATAACCACTACAGAAAATCTCATTAAGTATATTATTTTACATGGAGACATCCAGGTGAGTATACTATATTTTTTCTATTCTCTTTATTTATATTATCTAAATCGGTTTCCTGACTATCAAAACGTGCCTCATGTGCAACTAGAAGAAGATTGTATCAAATTTGCTGCACTTGTTTTCCAAAAAGTTGATGAAGATGTTATGATAGGACCCAATGGAGATAAAATCATTGGAGTATTACCACAATTTTTAATAACACATGGTAATGGAAAGCTAATAATGGTGGATACACTTGCAAATATAAGAAATAGCACAAATAACGATTCAGAGACAGAACATTTTCATGTTAGATTAAAACTCATTCGTATATGGCATAGACACGATAATACAAAAAATATAGATAAAAAAGCAGATTATACTTCTGGCTATAAATGGTTTGATGAGTGGGCTGAATCATATATTGAGAACCATAATAATGATTTGAATTCTGAAATCTTTGAAATATACGAGAGAGTTTCAAAATCCAGGTAAAAAAAGCTATTATATTTTTTGCATTCAAATGTGTGATGGTTTAAACTCAAACTATTTATGCACATAAATATTAATTAAATTCCAAGTTAGCTCCTTCTTTTTTATAATAAATATTTCATTAGTCATTTCGTTATTATTTTTAAAATATCATATTTTCATTTTCTTGTTAACTATACCTTCCTCATTTAATGTATCACTAGAAGAACGTTTTTTGCTTTCTAAAATCGTCTTTTCTTTTAACTCATTCACTTTAGTATCAAGATATTCTAGTAGTTGACTGTTTACTTCACCTGATTTAATACTTTCATAATTTTGAGAACATAAATGCAAACTATCCCCAGCATCGTTGTTATCCTTTCCATCCTCGTTCTGCCTCTCATCCTCATCTATTACTGACAAAATCATTTCCTTCTTAATCTGTAATTTATTACCCTTATTACTCTTTAAATCGAAAAAATTCTCTTCTAATATTCTATAATCTGTGAAAAGATCCTGAAACTTTTCTGGATCGACGGGTATACCTAATCTTCCTTGGAAGAAATTTTTTGGATACCTAAATCCGCTGTCTACTTTTTCCTTATATTGTAAGCCACAGTATAGTAATGATAGTACAATAAATGTATACCCATCACATAACAGTGATACTGGCTGTGTTACGGCTTGAATAATAAAATTCCTCACCTCTTGTAAAAGTTTAGGGAATATTTGCATAAACTCCTGTGGTAAATCAAAATCTCTATTATATCTATAATACCCACTAAACAGATCTTCAATGATTTCTTTTGGATTATCGATATTTAGATCGAAGCCAAATATACATAGTATTCTTTTCTCATTTTCAATTAATTTATCTTTAACTTCCCATTTCAATTTATCCATATTAAACCTTTGTTTGAGATTAGGTATGGTTTGGAATAAAAATTCACAAGTAGCTTTCACATAGGCATCTAATGGTCTATTATTTTCCATTGCTTTACAAGCAGTAACTAGAATAGCTTGTGAAATATGGATACAGGTCAATAAATTGCTTGGCAATCCATTAATATACCAAAATCTGAAGAATAAAATACTTGAAGCAGTGTAGGTGTGATCAAATAGATTCAATTTTTTCTTCAGAGTATAGAAGTATAATAAACATTTTTCCATAATCTTTTTGGTTTCAATAATTGGAATATTTTGTTTTTCATTGACTGTACTTAACCGGTCGATAATTTCTTTACATGTGAAAGTCCATTGATTTGTTGGAGTCTTTATTATATCCGGCCAAAATTGTCTTGCATTAAATTTTTGTTGTTGTTGCTGCTGTTGAGTTGAAACTGTGGAGGTCCTAGGGTGGTTGGTCGTTTGGTTTTGTGGCTGTGAAGAAGATGTTTTACTTTCCACACTTTTAGGTCGCATTACGGATACTAATGTTCTGATCTTGAGTAATTAGGAAATATATGGTACAGTACAGAAAAGCAAACATAAAATATACTGTGAGATAAAGTAACGAAAATGCAAACAGCTGCAAATGCAATCAACTCACGTCAAAAGAGTCTTCTGTCAACATGTTCTCACTTCATTGGAACATCTATCTCAAATAATTTATTCTAAATTGTGCATTTCCTCGAATCCGTTGAAAGTGATTCCCTCCCCCCAAAAAGAAGAAAAAGCCCTAAAAGGAAAATATTGCACAAACCCTAAAGCTTTTGAAAACGCGTCAAAACAGCGACGTCCGAAAGTCTTGGTACTTTTTGAAGGGAAAAAAAAGAAATAGAAGAAAAAAATACTAAAAAGTGACTGAAGACCTATTTCTGTACTAAACTTTTTTGTAAAAAAAATATTGTAACCCTACTTTACAGTATTGTATTGACAAATATATACGTTTTCTTGTTCTTAAATACGCGTGATACAAGAGTTTGTTGATTTTAATTACAGACAATTCAGAAAGTTCCACTGAAATTATTATTCTAACAGTTCAAGTCAAAGAACAAAAAAGATACAGGCTCCTAAATGTTATTTCTGTGGTGAGAAAGTCATCTTATTTCATAATTGCAAGAAGTTGAAAGACTTTCACCTAGATACTTCGGTATTTAATAGAAAAGAAAAATCCACATTGCTAAATAATAATAATAATAATTCATTACTTGGATTATATGCTACTCTATGTATAAAAAATGCAGCCGAGAATTCTTAACATGTTCAATATACTAACAGTATAAATTACTATGTTGACCCTCCCTCTCTTTTGTAAAGTACAAAAGAAAGATATACGTACATTAAATAAAATAAAGTGTATAGAAATTTTAATACAACTAATATTTAAACATGCAGAGTCCTTATCTGTCTCCTTCTCTTCAGAAGTTTACACTTTCATATTCCACTGTTTCAATTCAATTTTCATAGACGTAAAAAAATCTTTTTTGTTTCGTGTCATACCTTGTTGAACATTTATTTTTTTACGCCACAAAAAAATATGATACATTATTATATTAATATTATCCAACATATGGTTCATTCATTTCGTAATCTATTATTGTGATATATTGTGAAGCCAAATGTGGTACCTAATATTAACCTATACTAGCGTTTATCATATCTAGTTAACTCTGTTCCTTTCAATAATTGTATTCTATTTTACACTTGATATTGCCTAGGAATTTTTAACAAAGAATAATTGGATTTTTTGACGGTGGAAGTTCCCTCCAAAAGTCAGGAGTGGATGAAGTAGGAAAATTCATCATCAGAAGGAAAAAATCGGTAAACGATAACGCACTTGAAACTTAGTCCTCTAAGAATACTTTACAGATGCAATTGTTTCTTCAATCTTTAGAAGTTCAATTTGCTTTACGTGGTATTAACAGTGACTACACTCCTATCTACATCCTGGCTGCTAATCTAACTGATCGTGCATTAAATTGGTTTGTAGGGTATGCCTCTAACCATAACATGACCGACCTCACCTATGCATCCTTCATCCAAGACCTTAAAGCTACTTTTGCTGGTCAAATTGATAACTATGATATCCTTTTGAAACTAACCAATATTTTACACAGAGGAATAATGTTGATGGGTATGTTCGGGAATTCCTTCAATACTCCAACTTGTTGGCTGAAGGTTCTCTTTCCCAAGTTACCTTAGTTAATTTATTTATTAAAGGGTTAAAATTAGAATTAAGAAAAGACATTCGTCTTCGTCAACCCCAAACATTATACGAAGCCACTGAAGCTGCTAAAATTTTGGCTCACACTATTTCTAATGATGGTGGTCCTGCCTTTTCTAACCTTCCAACTCCATCCCAACCTGCTGCTGTCACTTCTTCTGCCCCACAGTACCCTATCGATGCTGATGGTGATGTCATCATGAGTATCCACAGTTCCAATCCTCATCGTACTAACGGTTGTTGCCACTCAAATAACAGACGTTCTTCCAACCGTAATACCTTTCCTTCGTCATAATCATCCAACCCTGGTTATTATAATTATTACCGTAATCTTTACCGTCGCACTTGCATGAAGAACGGGTTATGCTTCAAATGTGGTGAACCTGGTCATCAATCCCCTACTTGTCCAGCGAGCAATCCCCAAAGACGTGCCTAGGTCGATCCATAATTGCGCTTCCACTGCCAGTGATACCCCAGACAGTATGGAATATCATATCACTTCCACCACGGATGTTGATCCATTTCCAACGGCAATACACCTTTCATTATACTAGAATTACAACCTTCCATAGCCAAAAAAAGGAGTACAGAGGAAAACACTAAAAAAAAAAGTTTCTCACAATTTTTAATCCTTAATAAAAAAAAAAACATTGAAATAAAGTTCCATTTAAATAATTTTGAAAACTTAACAAAGTTTAAAAAAAAATGCGGTCATGTTTTTTTTTTTGTGTTTTTTTTGTTTTTTTTTTATTTATTTTTCCAGTTTTGAGAATTAGAGAAAACACAAAAAAACAAAAAAAAAAATACTCAGCCACTCAGACAAAATCATCTCTCTATATTTTTTCTTTTTCCCTAAGTGTATATCCTGCATCAAACCTTTTTTGATACACATTTGAACTGGAAGTTATGTGGTAGTCATTCCTGATTTGGTTCAGTCACTCCAATGGATTGACCAATTTAGGCAATCTCAAATCTTTTACATACTTGTTTGGCATACGTTCCTTCTGTTGTGTCTTATGGAGACACTCTAATGGAAATGTAATATTATTGTCTATATGCTCATTATCATTATCACTTATTAACAACTTCTCTAGTTTATTAAATGAACAGGCAGTATCGCAAACAGTGCTCCCATTTATTAAATATGTGGCAACCATATTACTTATAAGAGTGCCCCATTTATTTATTACATATTTTTCAGCTTCTAATGGTACTTTAAAATAAATCAATCCATAGTAAGAATTAAAACTATCAAAGCTGTAACCCAAAACTTTCAACTTGTCATGAAACGTGTCTCTATTTTCGGTATTAATATAGTAATGAATGTTAACTGGGCAATAAAAGCTCAAAGAATGCATATCATTACTTTTGATATTTTGAGTTCTTAAAAAATCGTATGGTATATCACCAATTTTAATACAATAAATACCAGGTTTTTTGATAAACTCGTGTAAATAACTATCAAAAAAATAACTTTCCAATTTATCCGTCTCATATGATTTTAATTGAATAACAATTTTGTTTATGTATCTGGTATACTTCATATCTTTAACACATATCCAGACATTAAATGGGATAGTGATCAAGCTATGTCTATTTACACTTGACAAATCCCTCCACAGATTGTTCACTGGTAAAATAAAATTATTAGTACTGATAGTGTGATTGGATATTGGGATGGGTCTAACCAAAAGGCTGTAAATAATTTCCCATGAATCACAGATATATTCCATGGTCTCTAAGGGATTCAATACCAAAGAATCTAGGCTATATGAACTCAAAGTTGATGTATACAGTAATTTTCTAGAATGGAATCTAATTGAATCCAATTCTTTAATATAAGATATTAACACAGACAGAAACGAATCAGAATTCCAAATTGACTGATTTAAAGGAATCAAGTTTAGAACTTTATGTCTAAACCATCTATTTCTAACCAAATAGATTCCTCTACTAATTAATCTAAGATTCCTGTTATCACAATATTCCAGCCAACAAAACAAAACTTCATCAGGTAAACACAACAAATTGGTCATCATATGCTCCCTTCCCTTCCCCCCCTCCCAGAGGATAGAATAACATAAATATTGTACTTCTTCTTTATAATACTTGATTGCAGATTATACTTATTGAACGAATTTTGGTTATAAAATTCATATAGAGAGGAAATTTTGGAGAAGTATAAAGAAAATGAGAAAACTCCGAACGGATTTGAAAAATAAACGAAAAAAAAAAAAAAAAGAACGAAGGTTATATATAAACTGCAAGTAATACTTATTCCAAAGAAAAAAAAATAATAGTATGGTTCTGTCAAACCAAATAAGTAAATATAAGTATAAGATACTGTGGGGAACCATACAATAACAAGATTATCACCTAAAGGCATGACAATAAACACTTCAATTTCACACACACACACACACACACCTTCTCTGTTTTCTATCTTTTATCTTGGAAAACTACTAAACATTATTATTTTAATTCCTTGGTGCTTGTTCCATATTCGTTTCATGCAATACACGTCACGTAGTTATTTCTTATACAGACATATTAGTGTAATTAACAGCATACCCAAGAAAGAACCACGACTCGAAAAAAAGAAAAAAAAAGAAACACTAACCGTTTTTCTCGATAGCTGAATTTTCTGTAAAATCAGAAAAGATAGTTTTCTTTTTTCTTTTTCTTTTTAAGTCTACATTAGCTCAAACTTGATTTGTTTTGTAAAATAGTATAATATTTTAGAGATTCGTTGATACAAATTAAGGCTTTTAGATGTGATAGAATACTGTTTTAGATTAAATTCATTTGTAATGTGGTTATCTCAGGTATACTATTACTAAAATATGAATGTTAATTAGGCATACACACTAGGCCAAAATCAACCTAATAGATATCTTCAGATCAATAGCAAAAATTATATAATTGATTAGCTTAGTCAGAAATAACGACTTAATAATTTGTAAGTGTTGTTTCGGTAGAAAACAAAAGTTTAGTGCTTATTTCCTTCGTAAACTCCTTGTTGTGGAATACTATGCAGTCCAATTAGAAAAGGATGATCAAAGAATCACTCAAATCAATATATTAATTGGACTGTTGGAAACTGCTGAAATAAATGAGGGCTTTCATGGTTCAAAATGATGAGGAACATTTTCCCCCCGCCCCCGCTGTTTCCATCCATGTTCAGAAGGTAGGGCTTTGTACCTTTCCCATCTATTTTTCCCTTCACCTCTCTTCTCTGAAATTAGGGCTTGCAATAACCCTTCTCATGTATTCCTGCAACCCCTTTTTTTTTTTCTCTTTCTTTCAATTTTTTTTTCTTTTTTTTTTTCAGAAGCAGAGAAAAAAAATTTTTGTTTTTGTTTTTCTTTTTTTTTTTTTTTTTTTTATCGATGAGCTTTGGAGAAGAATCCGAAAACAAAACGAAAAAAAAAAAAAAAAAAGAAAGAAATGTCTTGGTTTGAAAAATTTAGAGATGATGTGGAGATAAAATAAACCAAATCAATAACGTAAGTACACATGTTTATTGAACAAAAGTACATATATATGTATATATATAGCTTTATACACTTTCCCATCTAGCCATTGCTTACTCTGTCTAGCTGCTAAGAACAAAATATTAGGAAATACAAAACTATCCTAGAGTGAAAATTATCCAAGAAGGGGGAGGGAAATAATACTATTAATAATCGTTTGATCAACTTCATATAGAAATCACGTCGTAACCATTTTTAATCAATCACTGATCTTTCTTTCTTTATTCATTTATCTACTTTTTTATATTTTATTTTATTTTTTTTTTTTACAAATTGGCTATTTTAATTAATTAGTTTATATTCTTTGTATACGAATACATTCTCGCACAACCTATTAAATATAGTTTATGGTAAGTCAAAAGAGTCCCAAAAAAGATGTGGTCTTATCCACTTCTCCAGCTAAAACACAACCATCAATAACACCTACTGCTACCACCACCACCACCGCCACAGTGCAGCCGACTAACAAAATATTATCCAGTATATCATCCAATGGTAGACCAAGACGATTCAGTCTTATATATAGTTCCGATGAATCTCCTTTAAGTGATATAGATATGGATGATGCTCCTTCCATTCCAACGAATAACAGCTACCACACTAGTGAGGATAATAACAGAAATAACACTAACAATAAAAGCAATAACCGCAGTAGTACAGCCATGAAGGGTAAAATGATGTCCAATAATTCAATTGGTAAAAAAAGTAAACTTATAAAAGGCAGTTCAAAAAACATTTCGCAATTAACATATAATAATAATAATAATACCAATAATAACTCATCGGCTACTGAATCTTCTGATTATGCCATAGACGACGATGACATATCTAGTGAAGAAGAAGAAGAAGAAGATGATGATGATGAGGATGAGGACGAGGATGACGATGATAGTGAGACAAGTTCAGACGATGAAACTATCGATTTTGTTAAGTTGACTGCTCAAAGGAAAAAAAAGCCATGAAAGCATTAAATGCAATGAAGAGAGGCAAGACCCCGGCTAAAACAAATCCAACAACTGCATTTTCAAATAAACCAATAAGTAACACTATCCACTCCACTTCTATTGAGTCAAATAACATAAATGATAATAATGTGAAATCAACAAAACCTTTGATTCATCCTTCTGATGAAAATAAACCAAGTGCCTCATATTCACGATCAAATAATTTATCTACTACGAATGATAGTCAAGATAATGACAACGACAACGAAGAAGAAGATATCGGTGAAGAAATATCTGATGAAGAAAATAAAACGAATAAAGATTCTAATAACTCTTCATTTATAGAGAATCAAGTAGATGAAATGCATGTACCAAAGTTTTCGGAATCTGAAGAATCTGATTATGATATAGACCAAGATGCCTATTTCGATGTTGTAATGGACAACAATGATACTGCAGGTGAAATTCAAACAGGTCTAGACACCTCTGATGATGAACTACCTATCCTCCATGAAGAAGAACAACAAATAGTGGCGGATTTACAAAATGACGATTCTTTGTCCTTTGATGGCAGTATTCATGAAGATCGATCTGACTCTGCAGATTTGGATGATCCCATATTGAACAATAATTCTTACCATGATAACGATCATCATCATCATAATAATAACAACAACAACAATAATTATAATGACTTTGATGATGACGACGACGATGAAATTATGTCAGATTTCGATATACCGTTCTATGAAGATCCAAAATTTTCTAGTCTATATTACTATGCAGATAATTCAGAACCGAAACTAAACTTAAATAATGATTTACCGTTAATATTGAATAATAAAAAGGAATCTAAACATCAAAGGAGGGAGGCTAAGAAACGTGAATTGAGGGAACGATTGAGGTCAAGAAAGTTGTTAAGGGAAAGAGTTAAGAAGACTGCTAATGTCTCAGGTGACGAATATATTTTTGGTGTATTTTTCCATAGTGATAGTGATGATAATGAAGCTTCAAAAGTAAACAACCATGACGGCGCTTTAAAAAAAAGAGTGAATATGGATACATCTTTGAAAAAATTGAGTTCTTCTGCATTAATCGATACTTCTGACGATGAATATGATAATATTTTATTAGATATCGCCCATCTACCGACAACTGATGAAGATGAGGAACGAGAAGAGGACAAAGAAGACAATTCACAATACAATCCAAGAAACAATTATGAGAAACATCCCAAAGGCACAAATGATAAGGATGGATCATATTCTTCCACAGTGTTATCTGATCATTCAATCGATGAAGATGAGGATGATGATGAATATGGCTATGATAGCAGTGTAACAAACATTTTCATAGATATCGACGATCTAGATCCTGATTCCTTCTATTTCCATTATGATGATATTTCTTCTTCAGACAGTAATATTCATAATGATGAATATAATGAAGATGCTGTTAGTGAGACTATAATCTATGCCGATGATGAATCTACAGATGAGGATGATAATCTTCCGCCATCAACTACAGGAAACAAACTCACTTTTACCAAGCCTAAAGAGATTGTGAGTGCAAACGTTGTTGGTTTAAAACCACCTAAACTAGGTACTTGGGAGACTGATAATAAACCATTTAGTATCATAGATGGGCTATCAACAAAGTCTTTATATTCCTTAATCCAAGCACATCAACAATTAAGTGATTCGAATCAAAGATCTGAAACCCAAGGTACAAATACGGTTATTGACAAAGAAGACAATAATCCTGTCGGCGAAGAAATGACATTGAATGAATTATTAAACATGAGTGAATTAGAAGATGAAGAAGGTGATAACAAAAATTCATATCAGTCATCTCTTATAGCAGAATGGTACAGTAAACCAAAAATTCCATTGTCAGCATTCAGAAATAAGGGAGTCGATTATAATGACAATACTGAATATATGATTTCAAACTTTTCTACTAAAAAGATACCCATTGGCTATATAGGTGTTGAAAAAACTAGAAGAAAGCTGGATAAGATAAAAGAATTACAAAGAAAAAGACATGAAAAGAAAAGAAAACTAAAGAAGAAAAGAAAGATTCAAAAACTGAAAAGAGAAAGAGCCCGCATGGAAAAGGAAAAAGCGTTATTAGGAGATGTGTCAAATGCCGATTCCAAGAATTCACAAACATCTATTAATAATTCTAATGAACAGACACCAAAAGAGATCGGGGACATACATTTAGTAGATTCAAATAATATGGCATTTTCTGATAGTAACACTAGTTCTAGAAAGGATTCGATCAAAAGTGTTGGTATTGACGAAATCCATCAAATTTTAAGTAAAAATGATGATAATTTGTTAGATGATCACAATATTATATTGAATTACCCAAGTATTATTGACAATCATGAAAATACTATAATAAATGATGCAGATGCAGATATTCTAGCTTCATTAACTGCACCAGTTGATTTCGGAGATTTTAATAACAAATCTTTATGGAAACAACGTAGACAAAGCATGGTAGAAGCAGCTGCAGAGAATATGAGATTTACCAAAAATGGATTATTCAGTGAATCGGCTATTGCCGATATTGAAAGCATAATTAATCCAAATAATAATACTACCAATGGATTTGAATTTAATGAAGTTCTTCAATAGTTAGAAAAGTATTAATTATTCGTTTTCACTGTTACGTTTGAGATTACTTTTTATTACCATTAACTACTGTCGCATCGTCTGATTTTCTTTTATGCTAATGTACATTTACAATTTACATTCGAGTCAATTTTACAAGTTGTGCAACCTATTTTACAAGTAATCAGAAGACAGTATAATAAAAAAATAATCAATTAACCGATTTTTTACCGATACATTTTAAATAAAAGGGACTGATCTTTATAAATAGTTGTTTCCATTACCAGTACTACTTTTATATATTATTTTTTTATTCATTGACATTAGCATATAGATCCGATTTAAGAATTTTTATTTTTACCCTTTTGTTTAGTGTTTTACAAGAAAGGTCATTAAGATGTTTCATACATTGACTACAGTTATACATCAACGTTACGTGACAGATGACAGTAGTTGTTATCATGTCAGAAGAATCCTCTTTTAGTGTTACTTTATGTTCTTAGCGAAGATATAGTGGTTCGTAGGAAGTGATTAGAAATTTTTCACAGTCCAAATGAAAAATCTATTGAAAAATATATTAAAAATTAATAATGGGCATCTCATCTCATCTCCTCTTGTTAAGTTGGATGGCTACTCTCCATCCCTATTGTTAAGGTCTACATCAGGTAGTTATCAAGATATTTTTTACTTTTGAATATAGTACCAAGGGCAAGCAAGATTAAAAAATATCAAGGGGAAAGAAGGTGAAATTATAATGGATCTTAAAACCAGTTTTAAAAACACTGAACTAGATCCTATTTATGCGGGTAGTGGTGCTATCGCCACTGTCAGTGAAGATGGATCGCTTCTAGCAACTCCAATTTTGGATGAAATTAATATTGTTCAATTGAAACCGTCACAGAAGAAGTTAGTTACAATATCGAATGATGATGAACAAGAAATTACTGCTTTAAAGTTAACTCCTGATGGTAGATATTTATGTTACGTGTCACAAGCACAATTACTAAAAATTGCTGAAGTGGTAACAGGTAAGATAATTAGATCTATGAAAATTTCCTCCCCCTCATATATTATGGATTCTGATTTAACCTCCACACTAGTGGCAATAGGTGGTACTGATGGTTCAATCATAATTGTTGACATTGAAAATGGATATATTACACATTCCTTTAAAGGTCATGGTGGAACTATCTCTAGTTTAAAGTTCTATGGTGAAATTCATAGCAACACATGGTTATTATGCTCAGGTGATACAAATGGTGTTATTAAAGTATGGGACCTTGTAAAAAGAAAATGTATTCATACAGTTCAGGAACATAACTCTGCTGTTAGAGGTATCGATATTCGTGTAAAATCAGATGAGAACGATTTATTAGAAATGATTTCAGGTGGTAGAGATGATATTATCAATCTATGGGAACTAAATACCAAGAAGAAATGTACTCTTTTAAAGACTATACCAGCACATCAACAAGTCGAGGCTTGTGGCTTCATCAATGTTGATAGTTTAAGAAATCTCATTTACACTGCTGGTGGAAATGCAGTCATGCAATTTATTTCCTTAGAAAACGGTGCTATAGTGAAGAAAAGCAAACAACCCATTGAAGAATTGTTCATAATTGGTGTTCTTTTAATGAATAAAGGTTCTGAACTATATGCTATATTTTCTGATCAATCCTTACATTTCCTCAGTATCGGATCCATCTTCAAATCAGGGGACAAAGAAATGGAATTCACTTTCTCTAGTTCTATTGCTGGTAACCATGGTACAATTGCAGATATGAAATTTGTAGGTCCTAATTTAAATAAGTTAGCATTGGCAACCAATTCTCCAACTTTAAGGGTAATTCCCATTCCTAGTAACATGGATGAAGACCATTTACCTATTGATGTTGAAATGTATGAAGGTCATGAAGATTTACTTAATGCGGTTGATTCAACAGAAGATGGATTATGGTTAGCCACTGCATCTAAGGATAATATAGCTATTGTATGGAGATATAATTCAGATACCAATAAGTTTCAACAATATGCTAAATTTATAGGTCATTCTGCTTCAGTTACTGCGGTTGGATTACCAAATGTAATTTTAAGAAACTGGCCTGAATATTTATTAACAGCATCCAATGATTTAACTATCAAAAAATGGTCTATACCTAAGCCAACTGGACCTGCATCCATTAATGATAAAATACATACTTTGAGATCATCCGATTACACTCGTCGTGCCCATGAAAAGGATATAAATGCATTATCCATATCACCAAATGATTCCATTTTTGCTACAGCATCGTATGATAAGACTTGCAAAATCTGGGATCTTGATACTGGTGAGTTAAAGGCCACTTTAGCCAACCATAGACGTGGTTTATGGGATGTTTCTTTTTGTCAATTTGATAAAATTTTAGCTACATGCTCTAGTGATAAAACTATCAAGGTATGGTCTTTGGATACATATTCTGTCTTAAAAACTTTAGAAGGACACACTAATGCAGTCCAAAGATGTAATTTTATTAATAAACAGAAACAATTAGTGAGCACTGGTGCTGATGGCCTTGTCAAAATCTGGGATTGTTCAAATGGTGAATGTATTACAACTTTGGATGGCCATAATAATAGAATTTGGGCTTTATCGGTCTTGGAAGATGGTAATGTAATAGTGACTGCTGATGCTGATGGTATATTCCAATTCTGGAGAGATTATACAGAAGAACAAAGAGAATTAGATAATGAAAAGGAGAAACAAAAAGTTGAACAAGAACAATCGTTACAAAATTATATAGCAAATGAAGATTGGACTAATGCCTTCTTATTAGCTATCACATTAGATCATCCAATGAGATTATTCAATGTTTTAAAACAATCTTTAGAATACGTATGTGAGAAAGATGATAATGATATTACCGTTGTATTTAATAAAGAATTAGATAAAGTAATATCCACTTTAAATCCAGATCAGCTATTATTATTAATGAAAAGATGTAGAGATTGGAATACCAATGCAAAGACCCATATCATTGCTCAAAAGACAATAAGGTGTGTAATGTTACATCATAACATTTCCGAATTAAGTGAAATACAGGGGATGATTAAAATTATAGACGGTATCATTCCATACACACAAAGACATTTTGCTCGTGTAGATAACTTAGTAGAACAAAGTTATATCTTAGATTATGCTCTGGTTCAAATGGATAAATTACTGTCCTGAAACAACCATTGTCATTATTACTATTATTAGGAGCATATATATAAAAAGATATATACCTTCAACTAAGTAACTAAATAGATATCATATAGGTCTAGTTATAGTGATTGCATTTTGTGTACTATATATGGGAAATTTACTATTAATACTGATAGTTTTGTGTTATTTTACACTATATAATATTGTGTAGATATTATTTTTGCTTGTTCACTTTGTGTCATTTTTTATACCAGTGAAAAATTTTTGATGAGATGAGATAAAAAAAGAAAGTAATACACCATATTAATTTAAAACATGAACTTCATCAGACAGAAGATAAGCTCAGCAAGAAGATATCTATATATATATTTGAAAATAAATCAATTTTATACAGGAAGACAAAGTACAAGATGTCTGTGGAAGATGTAAATGTGACTAAAAATAAGAATACTAAGAAGTCTAGAAGAAGAAAGAAAAGAAGAACAACCGATATTTCTGATAGCTCTGACTCTGATTCTTCATCCTCCTCCTCAGACCATGATGTTCAAATGGATGAAGGCCAGAATATAAATGGTAGTAATATTAATAATGAACAAATAGTAGATCAACCTTTATCAGAGGTTGAATTATCAGACGATGAACTTCCTAAGAAATCTCAATATAATGAAGAATTACTAAATCAAGACACCAAGGAAAAGTTATCTAATATATATTTTACCACTACAGAATTAACGGAAAGATTCAGTCAAAATCATAAATATGATTCTAACCATAACACAGACTTGAAAAAAGTGGACGAAATACTAAAAGAAGCCACTTCCAATATAAATAAAACTTCAAGTAAGCCTATAAGTACTGATCTACAAAACGAATACCTAGGAATGTTATTTCAAAATTATGGTGAAGATATTAATTCTTTAAGAAACGCACCTGATTTTACAAATAAATCATTAGTATTATTAGCAAATGTCCTAAAGGATGGATCAAAGATGTTTGATGTCGATACTTTAAAGACTATAGTAGAATCCAAATGATCTATCCCTCCCAATATATATGTATATATATATTAACTTATAATATTTTACTATATTTCATAAAACAATTTAACAAACTCAATAGACTTATACAAAAAATCAATACTACCATTAATATTTTTTTAGGAACGAAACAATAATTTACATAATTCAATGCGTCTCCATTATCATATTACTAATTATATAAAAATAAACACAAAAAATGTTTTTATGATTTCAACTTTCTTGCTCACAAATATTTCATATAAGAAGCTTAGATCAGTAAAAGTAACGATAACAAAAAACATTAGAACATTAAAAAAATCCGGTAGTATTTAACAATACAAGTGATTACAAAATATATTGACAACCTTCAGCCAATAAATGTCAAATTAATTACTTCGACCTTTTGAAAAGTCTTGTGAAAAACTTAGTTTTACTCTTCTTTGAAGATGAATGAGAAGTAATTTTTATAATCTTCGGTTTGCTATCCGTAGAAGTATTGGTGGCACTTGCAGCAGATATAGGTATGTTAGTACTTTTTGTGATAGGTTGTTCTTGTTGCAATAAAACATCTTCAGTTGGAGTAGCCGAATCAACAAGCTGTCCCTTTGAATTACTAAATACACTTGAAGAATTTGTCACATTATCATTTGAAATCCCTTGATTAGTTTGGTTACTCTGTTTTTTGGAAAAGGTTGCATTTGTTGTAGCAACAATTCCACCAGGAAAATGGTTCAAACTCTGCTGTACAGGTAATGTAGTAGCAGCACCATGAGATACATATGGTTCTACCTTCAAAGGTGGGGGTTGAAGTTGTTGTTCATGGATGTTTTCTGCCATTGCAATTTCAGCCTGTTCAACTAATCTGTGTTGTTCTTGCATTTTCAATTTTTCCTTTTTAGGTGGCTGATACCCAGAGTTTTCATTTGAAAATTGAACCACTTTATCAAACACATTTCTAATCTTAGATTTATTCTTTTCCACATCAATTATTGGATGATGCGGAAATTTATGTTTATGTTTAGAATTACTTGATGCTGGTTCCAGTTTTGGCATTGGAATAACATTACTTGGATCAAATGGTTCTTCTGGGTGTGCTGTTAATAATACACCATATTGAGCCTCATTTCCTGGTTTCTGCTGTAAATCAACTTTGCTTGATTTTTCTAGTGAAGGAGACTTTTCAATAGTGCCAATTTTTTCTGTATCTTCCTGGTTATCTGGCAGTTGTTCAACTGGTAGTTCATCAACTTGATTGTTAATAACATCGTCAATAGATTCATTCTTTGTTTTTTGATCAGAAACAACCGTGGATGTAGTTTCAGGATTTCCCATCTTTTGGAAATTTGTTTCATTGTTTAAACTAGTGTCACTTTGCTTTTGTATTTTGTCAAGAGAAATAGAGGGGGTAGCATTATTTTGATTTATAGATTTTTCAAGGTTACTTTTCACCATCTTTCTGGGTTCTTTAACAACATTCATCCGCTCTTGTCTCTGTCTTTGCATTAACTTCTTCTGTGCTTCATTGAATCTCTTCTGCGCAATCTCTAGTGCCTTAGCATACATATCTTCATCTGATAATTCTTGTTGCTGTCCATTTTTAGAATCATTTTGGGTTGATGGATTTCTTGCTGTATAATGTACTCTTGATTGCGAATATGGCAATGAATTAATGGAAACTTGTCCACTGGAACTATTCGTGAATGTCTTTGGCATTGATGTTGCTAGAGGAGAGGGTGATACTACAACGGGTTTATTTTTTTCGTGCTTACTCTTAGAAAATAATGATGATCCAAACAGTTTTGAATTATGTTTACTAGTGCTGTGAGGACTATTATGATAAGGTACAATTGATTCTTTAGGAATAGATTGATCCCGTAAAGTCATTCTGGATCCCATTGTACTTCTTGTATCACCATGTAACATGTTGAATTGACCAGATGCCCCAGCATCATATGTATTTCTATAAACTTTTTTCTTTGCAACTTCTAATGCCTTTAAATACATTTCTTGTTCAGTTAGATGTTTTTTAGGTATTTGCTGTACTGGAGTGTATAATGATGACTGTATTGGTTTGCCAGATTTCTTTACTGTATTCTTCATATTTGATGCCATTTCATCTTTGTCAGAAAGTTGAGAAGTAACAATTACTTTTTTCTTTAATTGTTTTTTTCTTACTGTAGCTGTTCTATTATTATTATTATTATTAATATTACTCTTATGGGCACTTGTAGATATGGAAGATCTTTTGGGTACATTGGACTTATGAGGAACCAGGCTTTCCTTTGAAGACGGCACCGATTCCATAGCATCAGAAAATTTAGATATGCTACTTGTTTCATCCAATGGAATTAAGCCAGAAGCGTACGGATGTGTAAAATGCTTATTTTGAATTTTTGTATGATCGAATTTATCTAAAGCTGTCTCATTAGTGGTAATTGCTTCATTTCCGTGTTGGTTGTTACCGTTATGGTCATTATAACTGTCATCCTCTTTGCCATCATGCAAATCTTGCTCAAGCTCCTTCTCAAGTTCTTCAATTTCATCATCCTGAGAAACTTTCTCATCTTCTTCTACAATATCATCAAGTAATAAGTTATCATATTCATACCCAGGGGTTCCATCTATCTCATTCGTACTAATATCACTTGTTCTATTATCATTATCATTACTATTATTGTTAGTGCTTTTTGTATTTATATCGTAATCTGTTTCTTCGATAATTTCTTTAGGTAGTGCCAAATCATCATCTAGTTCTTGTAAAGTTCCATTGTCCAAAGTGTCATTGGTATTATTACCATAATTCAATTCATCCTGTAGGGATCCATCATGATACGTTTCTGGTTCATTTGTTAAAGACAGACTATTGCTGTTATCATTAGTGTCCATAGTGTTGTTATTGATATCATTTAATATAGTTGAATCATGATCTTCATCTTCAGTAACATTAAAATTATCACTAAACTCATCAAAATGTTTTTGAATAGAGGGGTTCAGTAAGTTATGCTTATTGTAATTGTTACTGTTATCGTCGCCAGGAGTTTCATTTAAGGGGACCAAATTTGTGGTGGTTGTCGTAGTCTCAACATATTCGTATCCATCAATACGTTTTATAGTCTTCTTAGTGATGGAGGTCGTTCTTCCAAGTGGATCAGTGACTCTGGTGACTGTTGTGGTGATTGAATTAGTTCTGGATGATTGGCCAAGAATATTATTATTATTGGGATTATTTATCTGCTGCTGCCTATTAACTCTTCTTGCTTGACCATTGGAGGTCAATGAATTCAGCCTTGAGTTCCGTCCATTTGTAGAAGATAGACTATTTAGTCTTCTCTGCTTAGTAGTGGTCTGTATTGTTGGATTGCCGGAAGATTTAGAACGAATATTATTACTACTACTGCTATTATTATTATTATGATGTACCATTGAGATATGATAATTATTATTTCTTTCAAAACTCGACTGTGATCTCAAAGAATAAGTCTTTTTATAATTAATATTTGCGCTACCATGATTGCTCTCGAGCCTATCTCTAACTTTATGGTTACTTCGAATATTATTATTAGTTGTTTTTTTGCTTCTTGGATCTTTAACAGTAGAATGGGTATTATGATGATTATGACTGGTGGTGGTGGTGTGAGATACATGTGTATATGGATTTGAGCTATATATCATAGATTGACTTCTTCCAGAATTAATGGCGTACTTATTCAGAACAGGACTATTGTTGCCCGATGTGATAGCGGCAGCAGCAGACGCGGCCGCAGAAGATAATCTGTGTGACTTATTATAATCTAGATCATTCTGTTGATAATAGTAGTCGTATCTTGAAAGGTCTGGTACTCTACGTTCTTTCTTAATAAAACCAAAAACCATATTGAATAATGTTCTTAGTGTATGTATGCGTGACTCTTCTTCTTATGCTATTTAAACCAAAACCAAAACAAACAAACAAG
Organism: Arxiozyma bovina; assembly: GCA_023309525.1. NCBI lineage: Eukaryota > Fungi > Ascomycota > Saccharomycetes > Saccharomycetales > Saccharomycetaceae > Arxiozyma > Arxiozyma bovina. The sequence goes on along the minus strand of JAKZLQ010000155.1, from coordinate 118,239 downwards.
TAAACAGACAAACCTTTTGTAATGACTTTAATTAATAAACCTACAGTAACAAATGGTAGTTAATCAGTAAAAACAAACGAACAGAAAAGAGGGAAACAAAAAAAAAAATTTGATGCACTTATATAGATATTATTACTATTATTATTATTTTCTTTTTTTTCTTCTTTTTGTTTATTTATTTTCTAAGTTGACTTGACATCGAATCCAGAAAAGGGAAACATTTACAGAACAAAAAAAGAACAAAATCAATCTACTTCTGTGGTAAAAACGATAGAACACCTTAAATACACAAATCACAAGAAGTACGTGTATCCCTATCTCATTGCAATCAAAAAGAAAAAGAAAAAAAGAGAGAGACAAAAAAAAAAAAAAAGATGCACATTTGAAATGATTTGCACTTATCTGTTATTTTAATCACCTTTAAACATAAACAAAAAAAAAAAAAAGACAGAGAGACAGACAGAGACAGAGAGAAAACAACCACGATGGCTTCAAACAAACCAAACAAAAACCAAAAACCACGGCGAATCGAAGACAAACAAACACAAATTTCCAAAGAGAGAGAGAGAGGGGAAAAGAAAAAAAAAAAAAGAAAGTCCACGTCATTCTCCACGACGCAAACCCTTTCCCCTTGCGTCGACAAGGAAAGTTAGGGCATGCGTCTCTTTTACCCCCAACTACCCAGCCCAGTTGGTTCATTTATTGAGGGCTTGGCCAAGGGAAAGGGGAAAAAAAGAAAACGTGGAAAAGCGGAAACCCTAGCACCCCACACGGCCATAACCAAAAAAAAAATAAAAAAACACAGAGGAACAGACAGAAGGGACGACAACAACAACAAAAAGTTTGGAAATTTTTGAAATCGAAACCTAACACGAAAACGTAAACAAAACAAAAAATACGATAAAAAAAAATATATACTGTGTAACGTGAAGTGACGCAGCAATGTGAAAAAAAAAAAAAAAGAAGGAAAGAAGACAAAAGTTATAGAATAATAATAACATAATAATAACAATATAATAATAATATACTTTTAATAGTTAAAGTAACGGTTACTTCATATTGATATTAGTTACACCCAACATTTGTCTCTTTTTTTTATTTATTTATTTTTGTGTTTGTTTGTTTGAAAATACATTCGTAACTGCAACTACACATCCCCACATATAATAGTTGTTATTACTTAATGGTTACTTCTACTATGGTTGGCATGAAATGGAAACCAATTGATAATATTACCAAGAACCAACCACCGTCCTCAACATCCACTTCCTTTGTAAAAAATGCATTTCCAGGCCAAGATCCACGTTTATTGAGTAATGGTCAATCCGCTATCATTCAAAAACAAACCTTCCCATCACAACAACAGCAAAAACAGAATAATATTAGTAATAATAAAAACAAATTCCGTCTACTCTCAATCGATCAATTTAAACCACACGTTAAAAAAGAACAACTCGAACAAAGTCTAACTTCACCTTCTTCTTCTTCTTCTTCTTCTTCTTCCACTACTATACCTAATAACACCGATTTGACTGGCGCCAGCGATAAATCAGACCCGAAAATTTGTGAAAATAATAATAAAAAGAACATGACACAAAATAATAATAACAATAATAATGGGGATAATAATAATAATAATAATACTGCCAATCCTATCAAAATCGAAAGTGAGAACCATCCTCATCTCGAAAATGACAACAACACCGACCCTGTCGATACAAACAGATTGAAGAAGAAAATTAAAAAATTACAGAATAAAATCGACGGTTACAAACAAAACGAAGTCTTATTTAAAAATAATACCAATACCCTCACAAAGGAAATCCTGGGTAATCAGTTTGAGATTTCTAAACTTTATGGTCAGTTAAAATCTTTACAAATTAATAACCAAGGTTTAAACAATTTGAATGATTATTTAATTAATGATTTGATTACTACAAAGATAGATTTCCAAAGGATCAGAAAGAATCTTATCGATAACCTTCATTCAAATCATGTAGGGGCGGAAGACACAACAGTTAACAACCCCACCACCACCACCACTCTATCACCAAATACAAAAAAAAATAGTGTTGAAGACAAGGATAACACTATGAATCAGGAACAACAACAACAAGAACCTGAAGAAGCAGAAGAAGAAGAAGAAGAAGAAGAAGAAGATCAAAATAAACAAACTTTATCCAATACTTCATCCCCAAATGATGATCTGGTGGTCACAAAAGCTAATTTACATAAATTGGAAAACAATATTATGATGAGATTAAATCAATATGAAGATTTACAAAATTCTTTAGAGAATCAAATTAAAGAAAATAACCATTTATCAAAGGTTAAAGATCTTACAATATCCATGGAATCCCCATACATAAAAAGATTGAAGGACACAATAAAGGTATACAATAAAACTTTGAAAAATTTACATTCAGTATTAAATAACAGAACTACAAATTACCAGATTTTATTACATAAATCCGAAAAAGCATTTGCTGCATTAGAACAAAAAAGACAAAACGATGCAGCTAATATGAGAGATTATATTGATAAATCACAAAAATATATGCAAAATGCAAGTATATATATCGCAAAGTTAGAGAAAGAGAAAAATGAATCAAATAAAATCATTAGTGATTTGCAAAATAATCTTACTCAACAAGATAAAAAATGGAAAAATGAAGTTGCTCAATTAAAGATAAAATTGAACAATATCAATTCAAACACTAACAACAACAACAACATGAATGCTGTTAGTGTAAATTATGAGGCTAAGATCAAAAAATTGACACAGGAGTTACAAATAGCACAAAATTCACAACAGACAAAACAGGCAGCAATAGAGCTATTAAATAACGAATTGAATAAAGCTAAAAATGCATTATCAGTTGCGCGTCGTTATCAAAATTCAAATATTCCAAACTCTGATACAGTGACTGAGATCATCAATAATCAAAAGAAAAGTTATGAAAGCCTACTTGATTTGGCTAAAACTGAACATAAAAGAGAAATGGATACATTGAAAACACAATATTTAGCGTTATTGAATCAATATAAACACATCACTACTAAAATTAATCAAAAATTTAGTCGCGACTCTCCTATTATTCAACATTTACTCAAAGAAGAGCGTCAAAAATTATTAAACGATATACAATCGTGTCTTAATATCATTTGTAATAATCCAAATATGAGAGATCAAATAGGTGGGAAAGATATATCTAATGCGATATATTTATTGAACATGGTCACATCAAAATTAATTGATCTATCGAATAACCCTCAATATCAAGTCAACCAGCAGACACAAACTAATACGAATTTAGTTCAACAAAATACTGTTTTTAATAACCAAAATCAACAAATGGTAATGGTTAAAAACAATATAAATAATAATAGTAATAATAATAGTACTAGTACTAATACTATTGACTTCCACCAAAAGAATATGGTACCAACAATACAAGAAAAACCAGGAAGTCAAAATAATCCAACCCCGGATAATACAATTCAACTAAATCCATCTAATACTGCTTCGAATAATATACAACAGAATATGGACAACAATAATAACTCTAATAAGAATACTACCGACAATGGTATCAATATGGTAACAAGTAATAGCATTACTCATCAAAGTCTTCCAAACAACAACAATATTGTTGCTAATACTACAGTTACATCAAACAACCTATCCTCTGTTACTTCCAACAATACTACAATTACTACTAATTCCCATACTATTACAAATAATCAAAATACAATTAATACTTTAGCACCATCTTCATTCACACCAATAAATAAAATTAATAAGATAGCAATGCCTACTACCACTACAAATTCATTGGATAATAATAAATTTACCTCCAGTGATCACATAAATAAGAATAATGAGCTGAGCACCGTTACGACTAATGCTACAACTACAAACAGTGATAAACATATTGAAACCATTGAAATACTAGATGACGTAGAGGAAATAACTCCAATAGAGAAAAAAGAATTATCTCAGAAAACAACAACTTCTTCACATGAACCCAATAAAATTATAGCAAGTTCATCTTTAAATCCATCTACTACGGAGAATGTTGCTGTCCCAAAAATAAACTTAGCAGAAACTGACACTCCTCTGGCGACAATGGAATCAATTTCAACTCCAGGGATTCAAAATAGCACGAATAGTACTAGTGGTAAACAAGAAATAGATTCAAAATCAATATCAGAAGCACAATCCCAGACAGAAGTGGAACCAACCACTTCTACAATTTCTGCTAGGTCTACTGGTACTATTGACATAGCGCCAACAGCAAATAGCCAAGCTGATAAATCAACAAATTAAGCAAATTCTAGTCCAATATGTCATATTAGCATATGTGTTTGTATATCTTCAGTCTACATACATAAGCAAGTAAATATATAAGCAATAACCTTAGGCAAATTAACTTATAAATACCTTCATCTCATATATTAAGTTACTTCTAATGACCTCTAATTATATAAAATAACGACTACAACAGTCACTCGACGTAAAAGAAGCTCGCAATAATATTCCCAGTGGACTAATACAATAATGCTTAATCAATTCCAAAATTCTCCATTTAATATCCAATCCTCACATGGAAGTGTAGCTATAGTGAATGGTGCTAACTCAAAGCAATATTTCTTTTTGAAGATTCCATTGTCTTTCCGGTTCTTTCCCTCTTCCCTCTGAAAATTCCATTTTATATTTTTCCCTCTTCGTTGCTCGAACAAATCTGGAAAGCTGAACCAAAAAATAAAAAAAAAAATTATTTTATTTTGTTTTTCCTCCTGTCTGAGTCATTCTAATTTGTCGAGATCGATGAAAAACGGTTTTACCAAATCTTGGAGTTGAAAAATATTACTGTCTTGTTAAAAAAAAAACACATTCCACATGGTTTTATGCATTGATGATATCACATCTTATGTCATGTTGAGTGGTTATAGTTGCTATTTGGATCCGAAATAACGTAGAAATTCTACACATACATAGATACATACGCACACACACGCACACGCGCACATACAGATAGATTATATTTAGTAATTTTTGTTCTATAACTAACATGGCCAATAACGATAAGAAACAATCTGGTAGAGCTCGTCTTCTCGGTTCTGCTTCTGCAGGTATATTGGAAATTGGTGTTTTCCATCCAGTAGACACCATTTCTAAAAGATTGATGTCAAACCACACCAAAATCTTAAACACTTCTCAATTGAATTCTGTTATTTTCCGTGATGCAGCAGAATATTCGATTGGTAAAAGGTTATTATCTTTATTCCCTGGTCTAGGTTATGCTGCATGTTATAAAGTTTTACAGCGTGTCTATAAGTATGGTGGTCAACCATTTGCTAATGAATTTTTAAATAAGCATTTTAAAAAGGATTTTGATTCAGCATTCGGTGAAAAGACTGGTAAAGCAATGAGATCTGCTACTGCAGGTTCTATGATTGGTATTGGTGAAATCATCTTATTACCACTAGATGTCTTAAAGATTAAAAGACAAACTAATCCAGAAGCTTTTAAAGGTAGAGGCTTTATCAAGATTTTAAAGGATGAAGGTATCTTCAATTTATACAGAGGTTGGGGCTGGACCGCTGCCAGAAACGCACCAGGTTCATTTGCTCTATTCGGTGGTAATGCTTTCGCTAAAGAATATATCTTAGGTTTACAAGATTATTCTCAAGCTACTTGGGGTCAAAACTTCATCTCGTCTATTGTTGGTGCCTCTGCATCTTTAATTGTTTCTGCTCCATTAGATGTTATTAAGACTAGAATTCAAAATAGAAATTTCGACAACCCAGAAAGTGGGTTCACCATCGTTAAGAACACTTTAAAGAATGAAGGTATTACTGCGTTCTTCAAAGGGTTAACACCAAAATTATTGACTACTGGTCCTAAGTTGGTCTTCTCCTTTGCATTGGCACAATCTTTAATTCCAAAATTCGATGCCTTATTAGCAGGTAAATCTAATTAGTAATAACCATTAGTAATAATCACCATTTTTATTTCTGTGTTATTCATTGTATCTTTATTATTTTTTTCTTTTTTCGTTTTTTTTTCTTCTTCGTGAACAAAGGGTTTCACTAATAAATTGGATCAAATTGTGATATTAATGTTTAATTAGTAATCAGAATTATATATATATATATATATATATGGATATAAATAGTGTAAGTAAACTTGTACATAGAGACGGGAATATATGTATTTTTGACATTGAATGTAAGTAATGCTTTGAAATCAGTCATAAAAACATTACTATACGTAGCAGATACGTCAATAGAACCAAAAGAAACAGTACAATGAGAGAATACGGGTACACTTTTGTTGATGGTGAAATCACTGATGCTTTAATCATTATAGATTATCATAATTGTCATTTAGTCTATGCTGCCTTAGGTAGAAATAAATCTAATCTATTAAAGATAGCTAAAGCAGATTTTAATAAACTGTATTTAAAATCAAAAGAGAAATATAGTTTAATACCCATTAAAATTGATGAAGAAAAAGATAGTCATGCACATAGCACTGAGATAGAAGCTATAAAGCAATTGATTGGTGATTATAGAGATCTTTTAAATAGTGTTACGTTTTATTATAACACAAATATTAAATATGACATAATATTTGGTACCCCATTTCAGAGGAAAGTCTGGAATCAATTGCATAAGTTGACACCTGGTAAAACTATAAGTTATGGTCAATTAGCTAAATCAACCATGGGAAAACCAAATGGGCAAAGAGCCATAGCAAGAGCTTGTGCATCTAATAAATTGGCATTAATAATCCCATGCCATTTTGTAGTAAGTAAAAATGGCAATTTTAAAGGGTATAGATGGGGAGTTGACGTTAAAAGAAAACTTTTAGATAAACTATCGAGCCAATAAGGCAAAAATAAGCCATATACATTTAGTTAAATATATATATATATATATATGGTATTTTCTATATAATATCTGGAGATGAATTGGTGTATGTATATTTACATGAAAAATGAAGGTTAATGGTTGTATTGGACTTTACCAACTCTTTGATTCATTCAACTGTTTGTTTATTTTCATTAGACAAATTGTCTTTGTGAGTCGATAAAGATCCAACTAAATCGTTAGATAATAATTGTAAAGTATTAACCAAGTTACCACCAGCATTATAGGACAATTGAGACACCAACATTTGGTATAATTGATCTTGACTGGCGTTAATTTGATTGAATTTATTAATCCAATCAAGATTCAAAACCTGTCCCTCAATAACACCACCAAGTGGGATCAATTTGCCCTTTGAATTTGAAATTAATTGGATGATTGACTTCATAATATTAGAATCTGCTTTAGGGTAAGCAATAAGAGCAGTTGGACCTTTAATCAATTTATTTAATGGGTGATTGACTATCAATTTAGAATGATCTCTCTTCTTGTTATATGGTGCAATAGGGTCGTCAAGTTTCATATTTTGCAAGAAAACTTTAAATAAATTATTTCTTATATGGATAAAGCTAATTTTATTTTCATCTTGACCGTTTATATTGTTGGTAAGATTAGATAATTGTAATCTTAACTGATGATCCTCTTGTTTTAAAAGATTATTATAATGACAAAGAATTATCATTTTATTATTATCCCAAACATTTTTGTATTGATCGATTAATAAAGTTTTCTTTGAATTCAGCGGTTTGACACTTAATCTCGAGGCTTTCTGTTTTGGTAAATTTGGAGCTCGCTTTGCAGTAATAATTGGTGGATATTTAATACTTAATTTAGTTGCATTAGTGTGGAAACTTCTATATAACTTATTAGAAATAAGATTTAACCTGTTCATAATTCTATCTTTTGTCTACTTCTTTTTTCTCTAATCTCTGATTTTGAAAACAACAACTACAACAACAAAAAAAAAAAAAGAAAGAAAACAGACAACTTATTAAAATGAGCTATCTAAAATCCTGCAAAAATAGTTGAAATGTTGAAATATTGTGGCTACCACTAGAATAATCAACCTTACCAGATGATAAATACCTATATATCATCTGACCCTCTCCAGTTAAATCCCTGTTTTTCAATGATTCTCTTCAGTTTTTTTTCCCTTTCTATGGCTTGAAATTTTCCACTTCTTCGAGCAAGCGGACAAATATTTTTTTTTCTTTCACAGATGGAGAAAAATTGAACATGAGAATGTTCTACACTAATTGATGTAAATATTTACATGCAAATATTGAAAAATATTTATTAGGAAAAAACCTGTTTAATAGATGAGCATTATATCATATTGAACATATGTTGACGGTTAGTGCTGGATTTAGGAAGTTGAAAGGAAATAATCACAAAAGAACAGTTATTTAAGTGTATATATATATATATATATGTATATATATACATTTAGAGTAATTAATTCGGAACAAAAAAAATTACTATATAACGTTCTATCAAATATCATATGAATAAGTAGATGGTTCAAAAATAAGAAGAAAAAAAACAAAAACAACATTCTGAATTAAACAAGAAAAGAAATAGTCCTGTATTTATTCGTTTGTATTAATAGTATTATTTTTGTGTTTTATTTATTTTTTTTTTTTGATTTTAACTTGTTTATAGTATAATGAATGATACAGATAGATACAATAATTTTATGAAATTGTACCCAAGTGATGAACATAATGATAGTAGGGGCAACAGGGGCAATATTGCTGGGGTCGCCGAATGTGGCACCCAGACAGATTCAATATTGATTGATAAATTCATGAAAATATATCGACTAATTATTGAGGATTATCAGACTTTTACACCAGAGTTGCAATTACAATGGTGTGAAATATTGATTGACGTAGCCATGAACGAAACTTTTATATCTCAATACACTATAAACGGGGAAAAATTACCGTATAAATTGGATCAATCGAAAATGTTACAAAACCAAAATATCATAATAGAACATTCGATGAAAGTGATAAGTAAATTAATGAGATTAAAATATGCACCATCATTTTATTTGATGGGCAGTTTATTTTCAAATAAATATAAATTTCCAATAACGTTTTTGGATCACGACGATTCCAAGGCATTAAAATATTATATAATGGGAGGCAAGTTGAATCATAGTGAATGCTGTTATAGATGTGGGATATGTTATGAATACGGGAAAGGTACAGATAAAGACATAGATGAGGCCATTGAATGGTATAAAAGAGGTAGTGAATATTGTGGGAACCATAATTGTATGTTTCGACTAGGGTACATATATCTATATGAATTGTGTGATATTATACAGTGTATGGAATGGTTTGAGACGGCAGATGCAAATGGATCGTTGCATGCATGTTTTGAGATGGGCAAGATATATGAATTTGATGATTTACCTGAATGGTTACAAGTACGATTGAATAAGAATATCAAGAGTAATGAAATGGCATTGAAATATTATTATAAATGTGCCAACGAATACAATTATTCCTTAGCACAATGGAAACTTGGCTATTGTTATGAACAAGGATTATTAGGATTACCAATCATTGGATTAAAATCTCTTGCATGGTATTATAAATCAATAGAGTCAACCAAAAAAACGCATAACAACGAGAACAACAGTAATCTAAAATTAAATATAATGAGCATATTAGGTATTATAGGATGGTATATTACAGGTATTCCAGGTATACTAGAACCTAATTTCGATCAAGCATTAGTATGGTCCAAAAGGGCGTACGCAAATTTACAAAATAACACGCCGCCGGCAGTACGGTTTAAAGTGGAACGTGCATACAGTATCCTATCATCGTTACAACAATCAACACCCTAATACGGAGTTATTAATATGTTAATGATACCTACATCCATATACAAGTTAACTGTGGGGGGTGGGGGGAGAGTACTTTAAAAGAGATTTGTGACAATGTTCTTTTCTTTTTTTTTTTTTTTTTGTCCTAAGAAACGCTACTCTCGCAAGTTGAACTCTGGAAACACACGAAGCCCAGACATCAGGAGAAAGTGCGGAGAAAAGGGACGAAAAGAGGAAGAAGAAGAAGCACAAAAAAAAAAAAAGAAATGATCGCAGAGACTGAGGGAAGAATGTCGGAGATACCGGACAGATTATATATTCGATGAGGCTATGATTAGATACATATCTATATAAATCAAATAAAACAATGTTTTTTAAAAAAAAAAAAACAGAGGTGTTTGAAAGACAATTAGTAGATAGTATGTGTGTGTATGCATATTATATATATTCACACGCAATGTCCCACAATATGTTGAAAGAATAATATTGAACAGGAGCTATGATTACTTTCAAACCATTTTTGCCACCAGGAGGTTCAATTCTTTTAGAATATCTCCAAACGTAGATAATTAATATACATATATTAATATTAAATTGGCAGCAAAGGATGCAATATGTTATGAGTTAGTTTGTACGTTATGATTGTTGTTATTTTTTTTTTTGTGCAAGTTCCTTCAACTCTTTAGTGTTTAATTAACTACTACAAGTAAAGAATATCTGTTTTGGATGTTTTTTATGCAAGAGACTTTAGTATGATTTGGAATATAATGAGAGAATACAACCATTGCCACTCAATTTCATATTAGAAGATAACATGACAAGAGTACTTTTTACTGAATCCTATGGTAATTTTTCCTTTCCTTTCCTTTTTGTTTTGGCCATTTCGACCTTCGTCAACCTTATATTCTATCTCGTGTGAATATTTACAATCGTCACCTTTGTACAACGATAAAAATAGGTCTGAGCTTAGTAGTAGCCCTCTCTCTATTATAGCCACAGAGTCCTATTGTTAACATTTCTTATGATAGTGCTTTTGTTAGTATATTAAATTAATTTTACTAAAAAGGTAGCAGAAAACAAAATAATTTGAGATGTCGACAAAGTTTTACGTTCCAACACATAATACCATGATTACTAATACAGCAATACTGCTGTTGTTTTTTTTTAACGGTTTTTTTATCTGCTTAGTAAGGTCTGTGGCTATTGGCAATGGCCAGAACGTTCGACAGACAAATTTGTGTGGGGGGGACTACACACACCACGACACCACACCTATCAAAAATTTCAACCAATCAGCTGCGAAGTACATACTACTGGTATTACGCATTATGTGGTGTACGGGTGTTAGGATTTTTTTGTGTGGAACTCCTTAATTTCAAGTCACGTGGATGTCACGTTTTTCTTTTCTTCTTTTTTACTTTTTCTTTTTTCGATTTTCTCTCCCCCCCAAATCTCAATCGACAAATAATGAAATGATCAATGAAATGGATTTTTTTTTTTTCCTGTTTCTTCTTTTGTTTTCATACAGTTTTGATGAGTAATGTGAAACTATGAAAAATAATACATATACTAAAGCAATGAACTGATTGTCCTCAAACTTTAAAAGGGTAGAAGACATTTTTTTTCCAAATACTGTCATTTATTATCGTCGTGATTGTTAATGTCGTGTTATTCATATTCTTTCCTATCTTCTGTTTATTAAGACTATTGAAACATAACCACAATTTGATTATACTCTCAGGATACTCAACTTTGGCTATAAGCATATGTATATACGTATTTACATGAGTAAAGATAAGAATTGATTTTAGTTTTTCCAATAACTTACCTACTCACATACTCATATACTGGTCTTTTCTACTCTGCAGTTGTCACTCTAAACTCAACTCAATTCAAGGTATTTTTCCTGTACAAATAATCTTTAAATCTCCTGTTTGTAGAATCCTTCTTTTTTCTTTTTTTTTTTTTTATTTTACTGGTTTTATCCCATTTTGAAATTTGTGTTTAACATTTTCAACCACTTATTAGCTCTTTTATTTTATTTGCTTAATTGCTAAGGTTTTGCTTTTTATCTTTCTGTTGTTTTTTTTTCCGCTGTAGGTAATGACTTTAAACAAGGAAGGTAGTTCTATCTATAATTTATCTCACCATATCCCATCAGATACAGTCACTATTCCTTCTGCTGCAACTATATCAGATATCGACACAGTAAATCCAGTATCAGAATCCATTGCAATCGCTGAGAAAAAGAAAAGTATGACTAAAACAGTTATTAATATAGGTGGAAGATCCTCTCAATTAGCAGTAATACAGTCTGAATCAGTCAAACAATTGATTGAATCAAGCACAGATGACCAATATCAATGTAATATTATATCTAGAAAAACTTTAGGTGATCAGATCCAATTTAAGCCATTATATTCCTTTGGTGGTAAGTCTCTATGGACAAAAGAATTAGAAGATTTGTTATATTGTGGTAGTGAATCGAATCCCGATCATTCATACTGTATTGACATGATTGTGCATTCTTTAAAAGATATGCCTACAAATCTACCTGATAACTTCGAATTGGGTTGTATTGTCAAAAGAATCGACCCAACAGATTGTCTTGTCTTTCCACAAAACTCTACCTATAAAAGTTGGGATGATTTACCTAATGATGCTATTGTTGGGACAAGTTCTATTAGACGTTCTGCTCAATTGAAAAGATTGTTTCCAAATTGGCAGTTTAAAAATATTAGAGGTAATATACAAACAAGATTAAATAAACTAGACAATCTACCAACCAACCCAAATGAGAGACGTGAGTTCGACGCTATCGTATTAGCCTCCGCTGGTCTTATCCGCCTAAATTTACAAGATAGAATATCTCAAAGGTTGCCCACATATCATGCCGTTGGTCAAGGGGCTCTGGGTGTGGAAATAAGGCAGAATGACCAAAGAATCAAGTCCATTTTAAAATCTATAGAAGATGTAGAGTCTACTGTATGTTGTTTGGCAGAAAGATCTCTTCTACGCACAATGGAAGGTGGTTGTTCTGTACCTATCGGTGTCACATCTTCTTATAACAATGATAGGAAGGAACTGACTTTAAACTGTATTGTTATTGATTGCGATGGCGTTGACTTTGTCGAAGATTCAATGACTGTGGACATTCATGATGTGTATAATGACTCGATTAAATGTGGTAAAGATCTAGCCACTAAAATGATGGATAATGGTGCTAGAGAAATTCTAGAGACAATCAATGCTTCCAAATATTTGTAAAACCTATAATAAATAATATATAACGTTTTCTAGGAACCGTTTAATGAGAATTATTTGTATCTATGTATTTATTTATGTATTTATGTATTTATTTGCTTTTTACTATTTAATTTAGTTTAATGAAAACAGGCAACGATTAATTGTCATTGTCATGATTATCAAAAACTCATCAATCGACCTTTGAACGGTTTTTTCTGCTTCTCAGACGTTCACTGGCTATTTTCTATGTTTTTTGTTTTTATTTTTTTTTTTGTTTAGTCTATCATCTCAGGGAAACTTTTAATGATACCAGTGTTTTGCCACTCTTCGTAAAGGATTCTTAATCTTGCAGCACCTACAAATTTCTTTTCACTAACTGAATTAGTCATATCGTTAGCTATCAAATTTAATAACTTGACACTTTGATTCCCATATTTTCTAATAAATTCAGATCCACATGCATCCCACCACCCACCAAGTATCACAAAATGTGTATTAGTTAATAGTGATTTAGGCATGTTAGCCATCCTTGCCACAAATCTCCAGCTGGATTCAATGTTCCATAATTGTGATTGGTCCGGATCAGGCAAACTGACAGAATTTAATCTTGTAATAGTGGAATATAACGTGATCATCCCATTCATTCTTTCATCGTAGGTGGTATCATTTTCCCATTTCCCATCACTTTTACGTTTCCAACCCATATTAATTCTATTTTGTTCAGTGTCTTGTGAAGTTGAATAACCGATAATGTATGGACATTTTTTGACAAACCTTGCCATTAAAAAATCTGATAATTCAGGGTATTGATTCAAAAGGAAAATTGTTAATCTAGCCAATGGTAATGCACTCTCTGGTTTAACCCCGATCTCCGATTCACTTTGATGTACGATTGCTTTCGCTACAAAGTTCAGTATCCATTTAAATGCTAGCGGGGATGGATTAGTAGTGGATGTAGCTGCATCTTTACATTGATTAATTAACGTTACCAATTCATTTTGGATTAATTGTAACTGTTTCCAAGAATTTGTCAATTGTCCAAATTTTGGGTTAATCTTTCTCTTTTGTGCCATAATTGGAGACTTAATTGGTCTTTGAGCCATCTTTATAGGTAACACAATTTCATCTTTAATCGATTGGATTCTTTGTTTGTAGGACCAAAACGTGGATTCTATGGAATCTCTATTAGTTATATATTTGGCAGATTTTGCTCTTTTCAATCGATCCAATTTTTGCTGTTTTTCAAGTTCCGCCTTCTGCTTTTGTAATTTAATTTCTCTTTCACGTTTCAACTGTTCTTGTTCCCTTTGTAACCTTTCAGCTTCCAGTTTAGCCTCTCTTTCAAGCCTCAATTTTTCTTGTCTTTGTCTTTCCAATTCTTTTAATTTTTTTTCTTCTTGACGCTTCTTTTCCTCACGTATACAATCTACTTGATCGGTATTAATCTTAGACAACAGTTTAACTTTATTCTCCAGAAGTGAGGTTAACGATCCAATTAGACTTGTATTATCCACATGATACTCCGATTTACCGTTGGGTATAATGGAAGAAGAAGATTTGCTATCCTGTAAATATGATTTTGAGGGCAATGGATTCCTATCACACACATGATGAGTATTTGATATGTACAGTTGGTTGGTAGAGGTAGGTAATTTATTAATATCAACAATCAATCGTTCCACAAGGCGGCTCAATTCTGGATCTAAAATGATATCAACATCTGTCTTTAGAAGGGGGCTGTTCTCTTGATTATTCCTGGCTAAAGAAGTATCCAGTTTTGGAATAGATGGACTTACAACAACTGGACTATTATTCAGTTTTGAATCTGAAACCAAATAGTCATCCAAAGTAAATCTCATGTTATTAATGCTAGTAATAGTGGAGTGGGGACGAGAGAGGATGGAGTAGAACAGAACGAAACGAAAAAAAAAAAGAAAAATATAAAAATCGAATAGTAGAGGTAATTAATTAGTCCAATTGATATTCCTAGGTTTAGACTTTTTGTGTGTACATTCACTCACTTAAACCATTCATTGTACCATTTAGTAGCCTTTGTCAGTAGATTATTAATCATTAACAAAAAAAAAAAAAAAAGAAATATTTTAAGTCATTTTTATTTTATTCCCCTTTGGACAGAAAAATCACTTCACACGGGGGATAAAGACGGGATCGTAACGGGATTGTTGCGGAACGTGGCGGAATGCATTAACGGCGGCAAAAACCGCTGCGACGACTCCATACCAAAAAGTTATTAAAAAAGAAGAGTTTGCATATTTTGTGATGACCACAGAGAATTACCTGTCAGTTCTAGTCTATATGCCAGTTGCCATGTCCACGTCAGATGGCAGATTCTTATTCCCATATGAAGACAGAAGACAGTTGGAGAAACCGTAAGGCAAGGAGACAAATTAGAGAGTCGGATTTACCATCAGGTGTCCCACCACAGACCGGTACAACATTTAATATATGGTACAATAAATGGTCCCATGGGACCGGTCCTGGAAACGGTGTCAACACTTCACACAGATATGTGTCGCCTTTTAGATTAGATCCTGTCAAGGACTCAGGTGTAACGGATTCAGACCCTGATTGTGACACATACTGTCTCTATTTTGCAAGAGGTTGTTGTGTGATGGGATCCAGATGTAAATATTTGCACCATGTACCAGAGATAAACGGAGATGGGACAAGGCGGTCCAGGGCCAAGGACTGTTTCGGTAGGGTCAAACATTCGCATTACAGAGACGACATGAGTGGTGTGGGGTCCTTTCAATACGATAATTCGACTCTATATGTTGGCGGTATATCGAATTCTTTAAATGATATGAAACTGAAACCTATACAGATCGAAAATAGATTGAAATATTTGTTTGAACCCTTAGGGCCAATTAACAAGATACGATACTTGGAAGACAAAAACTGTGCATTTGTTGAATATAAGTGGTCTATCAACGCCGAATTCGCTAAAGAAGTGATGTCTAATCAAACTCTTTTGATACCCAATGATAAAGAATGGGATAGACGCATGGATGGTACTGGGTTGCTGGTTAAATGGGCGTATGAAGATCCTGATCCAATGGCCAAGAGACAGAGATCGCTCCGCAGACAAGAAGAGTCAATAAACTTAATGAAATCTATACTAAAAGAATATGATCGAAATTTGACTAGTACGGACGTGAAGAAGGAGGAACAAAAGAGTAACAGGCACACCACGCACAGTATCCAGTTGACCAAAAGAATGAAGCTATCCAAAGAGGATACAAATAATAATAATAATAATAATAATAATAATAATAATAATAATAATAATAATAATAATAATAATAATAATAATAATAATAATAATAATAATAATAAAGCAATGGCAATAGTAATATTTGCAACGACGATAATAACACATCACCACCACCATTAATCTCAGGTTACGATTCTTCTTCTTCCTCGAGTGATGGCGACTGAGCAAGCATTCGTGTGTAGTGATTTAATATATACGCAGTTTCGTACGTGTAGAGTGTTTTTTTGTCATATGCTACGACGCAATGTATCATTACTACTACTAATATTGTTTTTTTTTTTTTTTAGTTTGCCAATGTTTTCCTGTCTGAATTCTAAATTACAAAAGCAATTGAACAATTCGCAGATGGAATGGATAAAGGTGATGGTTATTACGTTTTGCGATAAAAACAATAACACATTGCTTGAATCATTCTTCAGCTAAACTTATGTTGAAATAAGTTTTATCCTTTCGCTATCTTTTTTATTTCTTTTTGTGTGTACGTATGTGCTAGATACTCATACAGATATTTTTACAAAGGAATATAAAGGATAACCTAAAAGATTACATTT
Source organism: Arxiozyma bovina (assembly GCA_023309525.1). NCBI lineage: Eukaryota > Fungi > Ascomycota > Saccharomycetes > Saccharomycetales > Saccharomycetaceae > Arxiozyma > Arxiozyma bovina. Next base: position 101,366 of record JAKZLQ010000155.1, on the reverse strand, counting down.
AAAGAGAGAGACAGTGTGTTGTTATCTTTTTGAAGGACTTGTTTGTGCCTAATATAAATAAAATCCTAATGTTTTCTATGGAGAATAATAACCAGAATAGCAGTGGAGGTAATACTGGCAGTGGCAGTGGCGGCGATGAATATAACACAAGTAACAATGCAAGAGACAGTTTTAACACCTTTTTTGATTCAATGAACAGAAATCTTACTAATAACAATAACAACAACAACAACTCAAATGAATTTTTAAATCCTCAAATGTCTACTATGGGAATGGAATCCCCTTATGAGCAGTCTATTAATTTAAACAGTAACAACAACAACAACAACAACAATAGTAATGTCAACAACATCTCTCCTTCACAGTATAATGTCACACCTGCTACACCACAACAAATTCTAATGTTTAATAATAATAACAATAATAACACAAATATAATAAAATCTTCCTCTAGTAGTAATAACATTAATATTCAACCACAACAAATATTATCTACACACGGATCACCCGTTTTGTCTAATGCATCACCTCTTATTGGAAACATTAACCTGAATAATAATAACGACAATACTAATAATATAAATAATCTCAATACTACTAACAGAACTAATAATAATGGTTTCCCTGATAGAAATCCTATGTTAGTGAATTTACAACAACAAAGGTTAATGGAATTACAGCAACAGCAGCAAGAGAGAATGCAAAGCTCTATGAATTCACCAATTACCAGTAATATTATGTTGAACAATAGAAATAATAGTAATGACACAAATAATTCTCCTATCACAACGACATCCACAATAAATACATCAAGTAATAATTATGGTAACACAAACATGCTTCCCATAAATCAATCTTCTAATATGACACCACAACAAAGGCAACATTTACAACACTTACAACAGCAAAAGAATATTTTACAAAGTTTAAGTCCATCTTTACAACAAAGAATATCCGTAGAGGTCAATAACAAACAATATGAATTATTCATGAAATCTCTAATTGAAAATTCAAAAAGACGAAATTCACCATTACAATCCATTCCAGAGATTCAAAATAAAAAAGTAAATCTATTTTACTTATCTCTAATGGTAACAAAAAATGGTGGTTACGAAGAAGTTACAAGGAAACAACTTTGGAATCAAATTGCTAATAAATTAAGGATAGTGGATCCACAACAATTGCAAATAGTCTATTATAACATTCTTTTAGATTATGAAAAATATATGAATACAGATGAAGGTAGAAAGGAATCCCTAGCGAAAAAGAATTTTTTACAGCAATTTTTGCAGGAATTATTAAGAAAAATCCAATTGGAAAATGCTCAACAGCAGCAACAGGTAATGAATTCAAATCAATTTAATGATATTAATCTACAACAGAACAAACTTCAGAATCTTTCGCATACTAATCAAAATATACCATTTAATAACAACATTAGTAATAATACTAATATGTCTGCAGCAGGATCACCTAATGTCATACCAACAAAAATGAATCCAGCTAATATATCGGCAAGTAACTTAGCACCTAATACACCCAATGTAACTGCCTCAAATTTAATTTCTGTAAATTCAAATCCACAAATGGTACAACCGACTGGTTCAGAAAACATTTCTTCAGAGATAACAACTAATAAAAATACTGGTAAGAAGGGTCCAAAGAAACCCAGAAAACCAAGGCAAAAGAAAAAGACTAAAAAAGAATTGGAATTAGAAAAAAAACAAAAAGAAGAACAGGAATTAGAACAACGAAAATTATTAGAAGCACAAAAATTACAAGAAAAAATAGCCCTAGAACAGAAAATCAAACAACGTTATGAAATGGAGTTAGCTAAATTACCAAAAGTTTATAAAAGAACTTTTGTCCGAAATTACAAACCAAGAGAAAGAAAGATAGATCATACAAATGGATATGACATTAATTATATATCACAAATCGGCGAGAAAATCGACTCACATAAACCAATTTTTCTGTTTGCACCAGAACTTGGAACAGTAAATTTGCATGCTATTTCAATGTCATTACAATGTAACAATTTAGGAGAAATCACTACTGCTTTGAACACTTTATTAGTAGCAAGTGCAGATACTCAATTAAAAATAGCTTTAAAGCAATGCCCGCCTTTATTAAATTCTTTAACAAAGTTGGCAATTAACTTGTTAGATGATCTAACGCACACGAAAAACTCACCCAACAGAATCATATTACGTGATAAAAATTTATCGTTTGTATCCGATTATGCAGATCAATATGATGTAGAGGGGTACCTTAATAATATAGGTACTTCCTTTTCTGAGGGAAATAGGTCTATTGATGACACATTCAATGAATATGTAAAATCAAAAAATGTTGACTTGAGTGACTCTAAAACAGATAAGGTTATTTTAGTAGATTCTTTAACTGGTTGTGATATCGATCAAATCAATGTAACAGAAAGAACCATGAATATTGAAGTTCCTTCGAATTCAGAGATAGATCCTATTATTCTTAATAAAATAAACTGTGATTCAGATAAAGTTGCTCATAAATGGGCACTTTTTACGGCATCGATCAGATCCCAATATGATATTGAAAATTTATCTCTCTTTATACCATCCTACATGAAAGCATTAAAGGATATTAAATGTGAAACAGATTCACCATTTTCAAAGATTCATGCAAGAGGTGCAGATGACACTTCTGTTTTAATCTTAGATCAGCTATCAACAATTTCTATGATTCTTCGAAATGTTTCCTTTTCTGATATAAACTCAATCATTATGTCTCAAAATTTCTTTTTAAAACGATATTTCAGTGACTTATCATGGCTTTTATTTACAGATAGTAAAAAATTTAGATTCCATAGAAAATTATTAAATTTCAAAAAGGATACACTAATTACTTTATGTAATATTTCACACCATTGGAAAATTGAATCATATACCTTCACTGTAACGTTAATTTTGTTGATTCTAAGCTTTAGAATTTCTACAGAGAATAGTGAGGGAAAGCATAATTTAACCTTTGATGAGTATCCATTAAATATGAGTAATTACCAAAGCTACGGTGTGGATACACTTGCTAAATTACTTTCTGTTGAATATCCAAACAGACAATATTTAAAAGCTGTATTGTTAAACAAATTCAATGATAAAAGTGTAAATATTAATGATGACGTTAAAATGGCCAAAAAATTGATTTTAAAATATAATGAAAATGGTGATTTGTGTAATGATCTGATTGGTTATCTTTTCTCGGTTATTCCTTTCCAACAACTTAGAGAAGACGCATCTCTCCTTAAAAAGGTATCACCAGTTATCTCTCAGGTTTTGACCAGTTTGTATCACTTACTCCTGTTCATAATTGAAGAAAATAACAATAACAGAAGTAAAAAAGACAATATATTTTTAAAATGGTTGACTAGTAGTGAGAACCTAGGAATAAATTTTAGAAAATTATGCGAGCTTTACCAAGGTTTGTCAAGCGAGAAAGAAGAAACTCAATCATTTTACAATAATTTGAACTGTAAGATCCTAAGATTGTTAAGATTAATAATATCTGAAAGTGCAGTGGATACTGCTTCTTGTCAAGAAATTGCAGAATCTCCTTATTTACTACCTTCGGAAGTTGAGCTATTTAAAAATATACTAAACCCTTCTGGTGATGCAATTTTTGCAAATGAAATGAAATTATTCTTAGATTTAAGGAATGAAATTCTAGACAAAATTTAGCCACCATATCGAATATTGAACATTCCTCGTGAAAATTGCACATATATTTATCTATTATCAAAATTTATTATATTACTTCCATATATATCTAAATAAATATATAGTTGCGATATAAAAGAACAATAGAAAGTTGAAAAGATTTCTGTGCTACTTTATTGGTACTTTATTTCTATCAATGATCTGCTAACTGTCTTCCTCAATTTCTTCTTTTTGTCTAGCAATGTGTTCGATGACTTTATTGGCAAGGTTCAAATCACCAATAATATCTGCAATTTGTTGCACTGTCATATGTTGCAGTTTATTGTAAGTTTTTACGCTTTTGCGAATATTGAAATAATCTATCTTAGACAACCCTGGAATCTTCAACAAATCTATGAATAATTCGGTTTTTGTATTTGATTTATTTACCTTGTTAACAGCATTTTTCCTCAAATTAGTACCATAGGAAGCGGCCACAGTTGGTTCTGGTTGCTCTCTTCCCATCTTTAATTCTAGGATAAGATTTACACTCTGAAGTGGAGACGACGACCAAATTATTTTAAGTGTCGGAAAACGTGTCACTATTTTGGTAAGTTTTAATTGTATTTCATACTGAGATAGTTTGCTAGATATTGGATGTGCGCTAGAGTTATTTTGTCGTTTATAAGTACGTCTTTCACTAAACGGCTCCAAAGAAAATGACTGTCCTTGATCAAATTCGATTAATAAAGTTGGGTACTTATAAAATTTAACCATTTTTCTGCATTGTGCTACTAACCTATTATTTTGTAAAGAACCAATTAAATCAGAAACAGATTTTCTTTCGATACAAATATCTGGAGAAATTATATAATCACCAACCGATAACATACAAGGCACAACCCTGATACCATAACGAAAGAGTAATCCAGGTAATGATGCATTAAACTCACGAGTATCAACAACCACAACATCTTGGGTATATGTTTGAAATCCTTTCTGACCACCTGCATTTCTTGTATTCTTTTTATTCAATCTAGCTAGTTTTAACTTCCTTTCTGCCAAATTTTTGAAATGGAATAAATCTTCAGGCGTCTCGTAATGATGAGCTAGATTAGCATTTTCTTTAATTAATTTTGTGAATGCGTCTTTCTCTCTTTTTATTGCAGTTAGATGACTTTGTTCCTCAACACTCTCACCATAATACATGAAAAATACCTTTGGAAAGATGGAATCATAAGTAGCTCTATATATTTCTACTCTTCTAATGAATGCTAAATCTGGCTCATATAAGATTATATGAGAAGGTCGAAGTTCTTGTAAAAAATATTCATCGTTAATATTGCAAAATCTTTCAATAATTATTTGATCACTACTGTCTATAAATTCAAACTGATCCTGTCTCTTTTTCCAATTCTCTTCTTTTAATTTTTCATATACTTCTTCATCAAGTACATGGTATAAATGCTGTTCTGTCTCATTTATTCTGGCTGCATTTTCGTATTGTTCATCATCTTCATGATCTGATAAGTAAATGATATCTGCATCTTCCTCCTCATCAATAAGGTCTTGGTTTGCTAATTCATGACTGAAATCAGCTTCTTGTATTATGTGTTCAATTTCACCATTAACTCCTGAGTTCCTCAATCGTTCTACAGCTGCTACAGCTGATGCACCTCTGGTTCTTCTTCTATTTGTGGTTATTTCTTTCTTAGCAAAAGTGGCACTAACATTCAATTCTTGTTCTGAGGTTTCAATTTCTTTCTTTTTGACTTCATTTACTAATTTTTTACGTTCTTCTCTCAATTGTTTATAGACTTCTAATTTCCTCATCAAATAATGTCTAAACCCATCTTTAGTTTTAGATAATTTAAGGATTTTAGATAACTGTTTGACAGTAGACTTATCCTGACATACAACTAAAGTAGGGCCGGTATTGTGATGTAACAGTTTTTCGTGATATATATCATCCATTATCATTACTAATTGATCCCATTTGGGTGCTTCTTCCAAACAGTACTTATCATTGAAAAATATCCTCTTTCTTGCGTAAGAGATAATTAATTGAGACTCTTCAGCCATTAACCATGGAGATTCTGAATATTTCCTCGTAACTGAAGGTTTATTGGCATCTAAACTTAGTTGGATTTCTTCATAAAAATCAACACAATCATTGGATATCAATAATTTTAATAAATGTTTTAAAAACCTGATATCTTTAACTAATTGCTTAGACTCATAGGAAATTCTATGCCAATTGGGTATCATAACTGTATCTATTGATCTCAAAAAATTTATATCTAACACATTATCAATATTCCACCATTCTAACGATAATTCAGGATTTTTCCTATTTAATTCGTCAATACATTTTTTTAAGCACCCCATTATACCATATTGAATTTGTGACATTGATTTTGTCATATTTATTTTAACTTCTATAACATTATTATTCTTGTTATTATTAGAATTATTATTTAAAACTGAAGAGATTTCAAGACGAAACCGTGGCCATAATAGCACTTTTTTAAACTTTAAATCATTCATGCGTCTTAGTAATGGGGAAAATTCCATGATAAACGATTCTGGACATTCTGAAAACCCCTTTATAAACCCCCATCTATTTTGTGTTCTATATATCTCAATGATAAATGACTCATTCGAATAGTCTTGAAGAGTATCTACATTTAAGACAACCATTCCTGTAATTTTATTTGAATGAAGTATACCTGATAATAAATCTACAATTAGGATACGTGACGTAACACTTATGATACCTCCTTCAAGATATAATTGTCTCCTCTTGTCAACACTCAGAGAATCTGCGGTGACAACATGATATTTTCTTTCATTTGGTGTAGTATTATCACATTTATTATCTTCCATATCATTTTCTGGTGAATCATTTATATCTAGCCATGATAATTCTTGTAATTCATCAGCTATCCTCTGATTATCATTTGCAGTTGCATTCATAACAATAATAAGGGAATTTTTTAATTTGTTATCAATTTTTATTGGTGTGGCCAATATATACAATAAGTTTGCTACAATACTAGATAAACCTAATCCTTTCCCCAAAATCATTAAAGGATCCTCTGTATTAAGACAACTTTGTAACATTTCATATTGAAAGGACAATGACAGTGATAAGTTGATATCAACTAAGCTGATTTCACTTAAATTAAGGTTATCATCGAGTTTTTTAACACTATTGTCTATAGGAATCAAAGGATACAGGGGAATATCTTCTTCTTCTTCTTCTGTATTTTTATTCTCTTGATCTAGTGGTATTGTTTCATTCATTGTGTCTTTACAAAGCAACTTATTATCAGTATTCCGATCTATAATTAAATCATTTGATCCTTCTTTGATCTTAGTACCATCTTTCTTTATATCGTCGATTTTGTCAGGTTTTAAGTTACCATTAATATTGTTTGTCAAATCATCATCTTGCTTAGATAATTGTAATTGAAGATCTTCGATATCAGAATCATCATCTTCCACAAATAAATTCTGACCCATTTTGAAAGAAAAATTTTTTGCCGTATCCTTTTCTTAAGTTTATCTCATTCACTTGTTCCTTTGCTCCAATTAATATGAACTGATATTCCATTCAAAAAAAATAAATAAATAAATAAATAAAGGAGAAAAGAACAACTAATGAGTATCACTACAGCCAAACTCTCTAAATAGTTCAAATCATACTTAGTGCAACTATATTCATTGCTCTCCAAACCGAAATCCAATGGCTATAATACTCTTCAATCCAACCTTGAAAAGTATCAAAACGTACTTTGATGATTCAAGAATTAGAGCTCATCTCATTTTGTAGACACGTTTCCCTCTTTAGGCAATAAAGTGAAGAGTTTCATTTTTTTTTTCACTTAAAAAAATTTTTCAGTCTAAAATAAATAAAAAAAAAATATGTGACAAACATAATGGAATCAGCATCCTCATTATCGTGCATGGAAGTGCTGAATCTGTATCAAAATCATATTTTAGTGTTACATATCCTAGCAAGGAACAGTTCAATTGATTTAGTATATGGAAGATTATTATTATTAGATCTTTTTTTTTTTATAGTTGCATATTTTATTAAAATAACGAAGGAAAATAAAAAGTAGAATAATAAAATAAGAAAGATAAAAAAATTCACTTATAGAGAAATGTCAATTATAGAGCATTATAACAGTAGAACTAGCCCTTCTATTTCATTAGAATTTTTTCCACCAAAGACTGAATCTGGTAAGAATAATTTATTGGAGCGTATTCGAAGAATGAGTATCATGGATCCAAGTTTTATAACAGTGACATGGGGTGCAGGTGGCACCACTGCTACAAAGACTATTGAGCTAGCTACTGAGATATCTAGAAATTATCATAATATACCTGTGTGTATGCATTTAACTTGTACTAATATGGAACCTGAACTTATTGATAAAGCTTTGGAAGAATGTCGAAAGGCGGGAATTAGAAACATTCTTGCACTAAGAGGTGATCCACCTATAGATTTAGAAGATAATATGACTGACAGCACACTAATTCATGATGGTATTAATAATAATAATAATAGGAGTAATTTAATGTCTGATATAAATAACGACTCAATGGATGAAGATATTCCAGAATCTCTGGAAGAACCAATAAGTTTTGTTTATGCTTCAGATTTAGTTAAGTATATTAAAAATAAATATGGCAATGAATTCTGTATAGGTGTAGCAGGTTACCCTGAGGGGCATTTTGATAGTTCTGGTGAATATGATCAAGACCCTATAAGAGATTTAGTATATTTAAGACAAAAAATTGATGCCGGTGCAGATTTTGTCATAACACAATTATTTTATGATGTTGATAAATTTATTGAATTTGAGGCAATGTTTAGACAACAGATATCTAAGGATATACCGTTATTTCCTGGTCTTATGCCAATAAATTCTTTTCATTTATTTAACAGGGCTGCAAAATTATCCCATGCATCGATTCCGACAAGGATACTTGATAGATTTCCTCCTGAAATACAATATGATGATGATTCTGTGAAATCTATTGGTGTTGAGATTTTAATAGAAATCATAGAAGAAATATATAAGAGAACCCAGGGTAGAGTCAGATGTTTTCATTTTTATACATTGAATTTGGAAAAAGCAATTGCACAAATTATATCTCAATCACCAACACTATCATATATTTTGGAAGAAAATGAAACAGATAGTATAAATGCTAATGATAATAATTACCCAATATTATGTGATAACGACAGTGACGATGATGATGATAATAATAATAATAACATTATTATTAAAAATTTTAATGATTATGATGATATAGCTACTATTAAAAGTCTTGATGAAAACAATCTTATAACAGAAGATGATGCAGATATTATGTCAATTGATGATATAGAAAGCAATATTTCTTTATCTGGTGATGTTAGGAAACGAAGAAGAAGATCAAGTGTGATATCTGTGGAATTAATTAGAAATCGTGTATATATTCACAAGGAAGATGATCCTCACATAACAGAAAGAATACCCACTAAAAAATTCTTAATATCCATCTCTAAAGGTAGAGGTACATTAGGTCGTCATGCTACATGGGATGAATTTCCGAATGGTCGTTTTGGTGATTCGCGTTCTCCTGCATATGGTGAAATCGATGGTTATGGCCCTACAATCAAAGTTAGCAAGAAGAAAGCACTGGAACTTTGGGGTCAACCAACTAATATATTAGATTTGAAAAATATTTTTATTAGACATTTGGAGGGATCAATTGATGCAATTCCATGGTACGATCAAGGTTTATCCGCAGAGACAGCATTCATTCAAGAGGAATTGATCCAGTTAAATGAAAGAGGTTATTTAACATTAGCGTCACAGCCTGCCACTAATGGATCTCTAAGTTCAGACAAAATCTTTGGTTGGGGTCCTAAAAATGGTAGAGTTTATCAAAAGGCGTTTGTAGAAATGTTCGTGTATAAGCAACAATGGGAAAACGTATTGAAACCTAAATTAGAACATTATGGACGTCTTATTGTTAGTTATTACGTGGGCGACTCTCAGGGAAATTTTGAGACAAATCTAGATCCAAATAGCTCGAATATTGTTACGTGGGGGGTTTTTCCTAATAGTCCGGTGATTCAAACCACGAGAATCGAAGAAGAATCATTTAAAGCTTGGAGGGATGAAGCATTTAGTATATGGTCTGAATGGGCGAAGTTGTTTCCACGTAATACACCGCCAAACAAATTTTTAAGAAAAGTATATTCAGATTATTGCCTAGTGTCAATAGTCCATCATGATTTTATTGAACCTGATGAGTTATGGGAAATTTTATTAGATTAAAAGCAAGAATATTTATATATATATAATTAGATTGAAATTTAGTTACCTAGAATCATCAGATTATAATATGAATTTGATGGTTTTATATAAGTCATTGAATATTTCTTTCTTTCTTTTTTGTTTTTTCTTTCACTCTACATAATATTTGATGCTTTCCTTTTTCTTGATTTCGATGTTGTAGTAGCATTAGCTCTATCTCTATTCAACTTTGCAGTTAAGTAATCTTTCAATTTTAAATTTCTATTTTCATTCCAAACTCTATTAATTCCACCAAGAAAGGTTACATTCATGTTATTACGAAGAATAAATATATTTTTATTAAAAATGGTGCCCTTTTTAATAATTATTTTAGCACCTAAAGTACAATTTCCCCATTTGATTTGGAAAGTATTAATTGCAAAAAATATCAAACCATTTCTTCCTTGAATAGTAAATCTAAACATATCTTTTTCAGTATTATTTAAAGTGTTATTTGAGGTGGAGAAAGAAGTAGAATCCTCTCCATCAAGATCAATTTGGGCAACGAACTCAGGCCTTTGAGTTTTCAAATTAACTTTACTTGCGTTTAAGCGATCGACACGTTGTGTCTTTGGATCGATTTTGGTGTTAATGTCATCCAATTGAGATTGTTTGGATTTAGATATATTTTCTACTAGTAATATCTGGAATAAAAGATCTCTATCTACGGTAGTTATTGTGTTAGCTGAAATGTCATTTTCATTCCACGGTGTATTTTCATATGCATTGAGTAGCATTAAATCTCTTTGCGACAGATCATCCTTTTGTGGGGGCAGTTCAATTTCAGAGGTAATATCTTGTGATATTATACTAGACATAGGCTGTAACTGTGAAATAAAGTAAATATTTATTTAGGGAAAAAAAATAAAAAGATACTACTATCATAAAAGATAACTGTACGGTAGTGGTAATACATGTTTCCATTACAAAGGAGGAGACATCTTTCCCTATCTTGTATGGTTTAAAAAAAATTCGTTCCAAAGATTAAGATGAAATAATGCTTCAATCAATCATACCTTTGATGCTTCTTAGCGTTTTTTTTTTGTTTTATCCTAATCTCAGTGTTATGGGAGTTAGGGTTTCAGTGATGTTCCATATTAACACTTTCCAACCCTAAAAGAGACAATTTTCTACTTCGTGGGGCTAAAGAAACAATAGTCGAGGGTTTATCCGGAATTGATTTAATTTTTTACCTCGAAGGAACAAAAGAAACAGCGGAAAAACCGCTGAACCAAAAATTATCTAAAGTTTGTCTCAGTTTTTCCGTTGTTGATTTTTTCGGAAAAACTACTCGCTTGTTTTTGGAAACTTTAATTTTTTTTTATCTTCCAAATTTTTTTTTTCAATATATGCACCTTGGCGGGGTTAGGGGGGAAACTAGTGTTTTTTTTTTTTTTTTTTTTCTGATCTTGCCATGCAAATAGAAAAAAAAAACACTGGTTTTTAACACAACCGAATTGAAGTTTTTTCCGTTAGGTCTAGAATGCTTGAGAAAATAAAATGAAAATCAAAACTTATGTCAATATTCTCTGTAGAAACAAATGGTTCTAGAACAAAACAAAACGAACCATTAGGATTTTAACTGATAAAGATAAATGTTACAGCAAAAACATCTCTATAGCAAAGTTATTACAAACAAGATATCTTACCTCTTGATACTTAAATAGGATATCCAAGTTTCCTCATAGGTAAACTAATAATTACCCCTAAAATAGATACAGTGATAAATATCAACTAATTCCAATATTTGATACTCACCTCCAAACATATATACGGAACATGAACTAATCAACAATTCAAAATATTTTCCTCCTCATTTTTTTTTATAATTGTATACTTTATATTATTCTGTATTAACACATTTTATGTAATTTCTATGTAACCGAAGAAAGATACTTTTTATTTTATATATTCAATATTTTATCTATAATACGTAAGAATCAACAGCAGACAAAATATGCTAATAATAACAATAATACTAGTCAGGGCGCTACTTTTTGTCGCCGTTACTAGACTTTCTTGTCCAAAGTTCTTTCAATTAATCGATTATACCGTTATGTGCGTTTAATGATTGAAAAACACAATCAGTAGAAAAAAATGAATGATTCTCTAAAATTTTGAACAAACTGTTAAATTAATAATTTTAAATCATTAGACATTTTAATCCAGGTACATCTGAGATTATATTTAATGTTACTTATCATATTCAAAATATACAGTAAAACATGAATTATTTGAATCACGCAGAAATATCAAAAAAGACAGATCTTCTTTTAAACCAATTGTATATTACTGTGATTGAAAATCTGGAACCATGCTATTGGATGATTTTAATAATATATGTCTTTGCAATTTCAGATTAGCCACAAAATCTTCAAATATTAGATCCAAATATTTCAGTTGGTCCATTATTCTACATTGTTACAGAAAGATTAGGTAATATTGAAGATATGCATTTTCAACAGAACCAAAAATTTTGAATAAAAAAAGAAATGTATTATCATGAAACAATTAAAGGTGATATTTTGTCCATTAGAGTATTCTTAATTAAGTTAAATTGTATCAGAAATACATAGTCCAAAGTATATCCCATAACAGATAAAACATTTAAATATTTTTTTTTTTCAAGAACCCTAATGTTTTGAATAAAACCTTACCAATTTTATATAAATTTTTTTGTTTGATCCATCAAAAAAAGTTTAAATGAAACTCACAAGAGTGAATACCTCTCTCATATTGAAATCAAAGATTAGATTTTATGTATTACGTTGTTTACATGGCACGGTCCCTTAAGTGAAGTTAAATCAATACATCACTCTTTAGTTAATTATTCATCATATTTCTTTTTTTAAAAAAAAATAACACTAACAAATGGAACATTAACAATAATGAAATAATCGAAACAAATTTAACTAACGAGTATATTAATCACATTTTATAATCTTATAACTATTGAGAGTGATAGTTCTTTAGATTCGTCCAGGACGATTACAACGTATAGTTCAGAAAAATGTTTTACAAATTTGGATGTATTTTATGATGATAATATTGATAGTATTCAAATAAATAACAAAATGTTATATTACAAATATCAACCAAAAATGAACAAAATTATATCGTCTAATGCATTTGTTCAGCTATAGTAAATGATTTGTACATTCCCTCCCACTTATGTAACATGTGTCAACTTTGAGGACCATTTTGCCAACAAACGTATATTTATTTTTATCTATGTATATATCTATATGTATATCTTCAATATAAACTTGTTTATTTAATTATTTATCAATAAGCAATCAATCTAACTGAAAAACAAACAAACAAATAAACACTATTAGAAGTGGTAATGCTTAGTGATGAGAAGAATATAAATTTTTTCAAGTAAAGAAAAAAAAAGGAAAAAAGAAGTAAAATAATTACACTCTTTCAATGACAATGGAGGAAGCACCACCACCACCGTTACAAATAGCGGCAACACCTAGCTTACCTTTTTCTTGATTCAAGATAGATAATAAAGTGACTATAATTCTAGCACCAGAACAACCTAATGGATGACCTAGGGCGACAGCACCACCATAAACGTTAACTTTATGTAATTCATTTAATTGTAAGATCTTTGGATTAGCAATACCAACAACAGAGAAGGCTTCATTAAATTCGAAATAATCTATATCATCTAAAGTGACGTTACTGTGGGCAAGAGCCTTTGGAACAGCTAAGGATGGAGCCCAAGTGAAATCCTTTGGATCATGGGCAGCTTCACCCCAACCCTTGATGACACCTAATGGTTTCAAATTCAACTCTTGGAGTTTCTTAGCAGAGACAAGAATCAATACAGCAGCACCATCATTAATTGGAGAAGAGTTAGCTGCAGTCAACGTACCATTTTCTCTCTGGAAGACGGTTCTAGCATTCTTCAATTTGTCAATGTTCAATCTAGATGGTTCTTCATCTTGATCCACTATTATATCTTTCTTACCACGTTGGCCTTTAATGGTGACTGGGATAATTTCAGCTTTAAATTTACCTTCAGCTTGAGATTTTTGTGCCTTTTGATATGATTCAATAGCAAATTTATCTTGTTGTTCACGGTCAATTTCCCAATCCTTAGCACATTTTTCACCATGAACACCCATTGCCAAATTATCATAAGCATCGCAAAGACCATCTCTTTGTAAACCATCGACTAATTTAGTCTCACCAAACTTAGCACCATTTCTAGCAGCTGGCATATAGTATGGAACATTAGACATGGATTCACAACCACCGGCAATGACAACATCTGCATTACCACAAAGGATAGATTGTGCACCTAAGATAACAGCCTTCATACCAGAAGCACAAACTTTGTTGATGGTGGCATCGACAATGTGATTACCAATACCCGCATTTAAAGCTACTTGTCTAGCAGGAGCTTGCCCTAAATTGGCAGACATAACATTACCAAAGTAGATCTCATCGAAATCCTTCTTTGGATCCAATTGTGGAACTCTTTCTAAAGCACCTTTTAATGCAATAGAACCTAATTCAATAGCAGAAAGAGAGGATAAAGAACCTTGGAAGGAACCTAATGGAGTTCTTGTAGCAGCAACAATATAAACTGGATCAACCATATTCTCTTGTCTTCTGTGTCTATAGTCCTGTAATTATGATAACTTAATAATCGGTCGTGTCACAATTTGGCAAGTTTATTCTGACAATTATCTTGCAGTGCCAGTAGTAGTAGTAGTAGCAGGAGTAGTCGTAGTGGCAGTTGTGGTGGTAATGAGCAACATCAAACAAAAAAAAAAATCAAACAGACATAACAACAAACACACAAAGAAAAAATATAAGACTATAACGTCTTTCTATTAGCTTCCAACTTATATATATGTTTGGAAAGTATCTTGAAACATTGTTTTCCACTGTTTCAAAATCGATATGTTACAAAACTTTCTTGTTTTCTTCGACCTTCAAAGTTTAAAGACCGAAAATCGCAGCCGTCGTTTAAAAATTCGATTCTGTGGAACAAAAAAAAAAAAAGTGAGGAACGACAGAAAAGACAAAAGCCGAAAAAACCGTAAAGCCGGTAAAGAAGGCTTTTGCACGGATGCAGGCGGAATATTGCCATACTACAGATATAAAGAACTCTGTTACTGGCCTTTTTGCTTATAGACTATTTACAAATATAGATGAATTATAAAAGATTGAACTGTATAGGCAGAATATGTTAGGTAGTATCTATATCGTCCTTAACGAAACCTCAGTAAGTATGGATTACGCTTCAAACGTTCTAATTTCTCAAATATAACCAATTCACAAAACAATTTTAAATCTCTTGCTGATTCTAAGTCAACAAAATATTCTGGATATCTATTGCTTAACCAGAAGAATAGTATTATGATATTGTACAATGACTCATATTTTTCAAGACTCACAGATTCATCGGGAATATATTTATAAGATAAATAATGGAATGGAATCTTGTATGATAGTAATCCACGAGTCTCCCCTCTTGCAATAGTGTCACAAAAATCAACGAATGCCTTTTTCACTAAGACAGTATCCTTAACTGGTGCTGTACTCAACTTTAGTTTATCAAAAAAAGAGATATCATTCATATGTTCAAACATTGATATCGCTGATAACTTATTACTTAAATCAGATAGCTCAAATATACCACTTTCATCTTGTTCTAATCGTTTTGCCAATGTACGTAATAGAAGACTCACTTTTGTTCCTGGTGGGTATCGTATCATCAATTGAGAGCATATTTCATCTGTAGGCCAAATCACCACTTTATTTAAATCTTTTATTGGAGCTTCAATACCAGATCTTATAACTTCCAATGTTCTCCCATCCATAGCTGTAATATATCCAACAGATTTATTATCCGGATTTTGGTTTCTATATCCATTTTTCGAATACCTTTTGTTGGTTTGTGTATTGGAATTTGATTTAAATCTACCTGCACGTCCACCGATTTGTTTTATCTGTGAATCATTTAATTGAATCATCTCTGATCCATTAAACTTCTTACTTGTCGTAAAAATTATTCTATCGATACTAAGATTCAAGCCCATCCCAATAGCATCAGATGCAACCAAAATATCATACTCCCCACTATTGAACAAATTGGCTTGCTGTACTCGGGTTTCGGGTGGTAAACTACCATATATGACGGCAACTTTAAAGTTTGTTCTTCTTTCAATATCCAATTTTAAATCAAGGATTTTTTTTTGAAAATGCAACTAGACAATCACCTTTACGCAATTTTTTATAATTATGAGCCAACGATTTCTCTTCAACATTTAATTTACCTAATCTATCATATTCATTTAATGTCAATTTGTCCCCTGTCATCTTCACTATCTTTTTCAAAATATTGTATGTACTTGGTTCACCACAAACATGAACTTCCTTAGCTTGCACACCTAATAATGCATTAGTCCATGCCCAGCCTCTATCTGGATCAGCCATCATTTGAATCTCATCAATAACGACAACATCAAATTTGGTGTTTAGTGGAATCATTTCAATGGTACCAGATGTAATTCCTGCTTTATTACCCATCGAGTCTAAGTCCTCTATAATTTCCTCGCCAGTTAATAAATTACATCGTATCCCCTCATTACGAAACTTGTCATGCACTTCACGTGCCAATAAACGTAAGGGCCCTCCATAATAACCTCTTTCAGCCTGTTTTAATTTTTGTAATGCACGGTAGGTTTTACCAGAATTTGTTGGACCTAAATGCATAATTATATGACGTTTCATTTTTCTTGTCTCACTAAACCATTGTGCAGGATTCAAAATGTCTACGGTGTCCAGTATATCAGTATCATCTAGCTGCAAAGTAAATGGAATAGTTTGTTGTTGGTAAATGTATTTGTAACATTGGGATATTAGGTAGTTGTATTTGTTCTGTGTAGTAATTATTGGGTCATTTTTGCCGATCAATTTATTCCAAACTGAAATATCAATATAATCAACGTCAAGCAAATTCTTCAAAATATTGGAATGGATACCTTCTAATGAATTGTAATCGAATAGATAATCGTTGTATTTGCGTAATGATGTATTGGAAAGTTGATAATTGGAAAGTTGATCAAAGATGTGTTTCTTCAATTTTGCCCATGCAATATTTTTCAGTTGTAATTCTGTACCATGTTTTGATCTTACTTCGTTATTGTACACATGGTCTAATGCTATTTGCAACCTATTCTTTAATTCAGGATATTTTTTAAAAATCAATAGACTGTTTTCGCCAAGATTTTCATCTGTTCGGTCTAAGGTAATAGGACCAGTCTTGTCAGAAGTTCTTATTAAGTGTTTTTGAATTGCCCAATTCTTATTATTAAAAATTGTAGTTAACGTCGAGTTTTTAAGTTTATTAAAACTCACAGATGAGTTACGTCGTACCAGTTTCCATTGCAAACTTTGGTATATAACGTGTCGTCCATTTGAAGTAAATCCTCTTACGGAAACCACAAAAGTTCGACGTAACATCATTGTTATGTAAGGTTAAGGAAAGATGAATAGTAAACACACAGTTTGAGTTTGATATAATCCTTTTTTTTTTTTTTAAACAATAACAGATAATACGAAATGACCTCCCTAGTATTTTGTTTACTTTCTTCTGCAGAGAAGTATTTGTGAGTATGTATATATACTCAACATTCTAATGTATGCAGGCAATTCTTTTACCATTTTTTCAAAATCATTTTAAAGTGAAAAAGGAAAACATTTTCAAACTGGTGAAGATAATCGATACAGGTCTACATGATGAAACATACAAGAGAATGGAATATAACAAAACACAGTATAAAAGTAACTCTGCATATAAAAAAAAAAGATCTTTTATGTTGTTACTTGCTTATGTATTAATCTATTCATTTGCAATATATCTATATATAGTGATAATTCATTAAAACTAACCTTTAATGAGAGATAATCTCTTCATCTATTTTGTAGCTTCATATTATTATGTTACTATTCTTTATTATTATTTTTCTTTTTAATGCTGTTAATGACCTCTTGGCTTTCTTTTAGTAAGTGCCATAGTATTCTGAATCCAACCATCTGCTCCACCCTCTTCAATAATAGTCTCATATACTTTCATTGTAGGGAACTTACCAAGATATGGGTTTTCATATCCAATTATAGCTGCATTTCTTGTGCTTGGTATTCTTAACATTTCTTTTTCAATTTTCCAACCGACCTTTTTAGCAATTAACTCAACATGATCTACTAATCCTGCATATGTACTATTTTTAACCTTTGAATTCTGTTTTGTGCCTTGACTATTACTATTACTATGATAACGGACTCTTTGTCCAGAAAGATTATGAGAACAACAGGGGATTACCATAAATGGGTATCCAAGTAATGGGATCCAACAAGTTAATTCATCTGAATGGTTTCCAATAATAAATGTATCCTTTGGATATTCTGCAATATTAACTTGGGGTGATTTTAATAGATCATGACTAGAATAGACTATAGTAGCTGGGGCAATATATTCGTGTGCAACTTTAACAGGGAACAGGCCACCATTATGCTGTATATGTGGCATTCTCTTCCTTACCTCTGGATGTGGTCTTAATAAGACGGATGGGATTATGACTTGTTCCTTTAAACAACTTTTCACCTCTTGTGGGTAAATACTCCATGATTTCCGTTGTCTAGCATCAATTCCTATTCCATTGATACCTTCTTGAATTAGGATATAACATAACACACCATTTCCACAACCAAGGTCTCTAAACTGTATCTTTTGTTTAAAGTTTTCTCCATATATCTTGATCCACAATTCAATTAAAAATGCAGCGATACCAATATCTTCAAACACATGTTTCTTTGGATCAGTTGATTCCACCCAATTTTCCACCAGAAATTTAGAGTATTTTTTCTTTAAATTAGTGTAACGATCTTGAAACTTTACTTTCCCCACGACTTGATCATGATTAACTCTCTTTTCATAACCTTGCATGGTCCCATTTGAATGTTTGAAGGAGGTTTGCAACAATCTATAGGCTGTTCTAACCACTCTTTCAGATTCATCAAATAGTAGTTTTTTCTGTGGCTCAGTATGTTGTTGTTGTTCTCTATTACTATTAGTATCATCTTCTGTGTTTTCGGTTCCATTTTGCTTAATGTTATGATTATCTTCATCAAATGGGATATAATGTACTGAAAGACTCTTATCGTGCAATAGAATTGCCACGGCGTTAACATGAGGTATATAAAAGGGACATAAATCTTTCTTATCTATGTGAGGCTTATAGATGATCAACGAAGTATCTGCATGTGTAACACTATTCATGACCAAACAAGTTTGGTTCATTATCGCGTCCTTGTATGGGTTCCTTGGGATAATTCGTCTAACAATTTCATATTTTGTGACAAAGTGTAAGGACTCATCAATCGGTACTTTGCGTAACTCCATATCGTCAACATTAATCATTTTGGCATCAGGATTATTTATTTCAAAACAGTTTCTTTGCGAGTTCATCAACTTATGTTCCACAGAGACTTCATATTCTCTTTCACTTAAAATATCTGCTCTTAATATAGCGGTTGAATTAATGTTTGGTTCTCTAATGATGTTTAGCATGGCCTTTTCGAAATGGAATTTATCAAAGGGGACCCTTTCAGGTGTTGTGTACATGGAGACCCAAGAGTCTCCCAGAATGCTTTTTTCATTGACACAAAATATGAAACCGTCACTCTTATGTGCTGCCACTGCGGCTTTCCCCATATTTATCTCTAAAGTTATCTGAACTAATAATAATAATGATAATAATAGTGATAATGATAAAGAGGTGCACAAAACCACTATTAATACAGTTCAGTTGTTCTGTGTATAGCGATTGTCAAATGCAAGCGACTGGACGTATGCAATACTGCGCAGTGTACCAAAACGTTACAGAAGAGTACTCATGAGATCGTGCTTCATTCAATGATAAGATCTTAACTCCTTCAAGGACATGATTTTTCGTAACATTTTCAATAGTTTAATATTTTCTATAATTTTGTCTTGTTTTTTTTTGTTTTTTTCTTTGAATGTGTAGCATTCAATTATAAGTAGACAGAGTGAAAAAAAAAAAAAAACATGGGATACATATGCATACTATACTACTATATATTACATAGATATATATACATGGGCATGTGGATGGATTCTATTCACATTAGAAAGGAGTCGTAGAATATATTCCAAAATATCTTACAGTGAAATACTAGAAAAAGGCATGCAATATGAGCAAGTTGTCCTTTTATATAGAAGAAGCTGTTAATGGAATATGCAATCAAATACACATGCCTATATATATATATATCATCACTGTTCACACGTTATCCAAGGACAGCGATCCAAGGTATCTATCACGTTAAAACAGTAAAAAACTCACAGGTCAAATGTAATGTGAACTGAAATTTTTTCCACATCCACATCCGTATACACACACACATATATATATATCTGTCCTTGACTTTGCTGGCTGGTGATGCCAGGCAGTGTGGATGGCACAGGTGTCACTGGCTTTCCTTGCTGCTGCTGCTGCTACTGCTATTGCTGCCAGTAGGGCATCGCAACACCATACACACACACCACACGCCTGCGCCAGTTGCCAACCTCGAAGTTCGAGCCCTCGTAGACAGACATTGCCGTTTTGGGAAACCATATCGGTTCCTCTGGCAACGAGAAAAGAAAAGAAACGGAGAAATCCGTTTGATTTCAAAAAAAAATAAAAAAAAAAATATAGAAAAATACTAAACTATCAGAGAATAGAACTGGTCTAACAAGTCAAAAAGTTTTCGTTCTAATTCATTCGTTTGTAAGTTTAAAGTACACATGTTCAAGAGACTTAACTACAGATATACCTGTCTGCAAGAAACATAGGGAAGTTTGTCCTAGTCTTAGTCTCTATTTTTAACATTCAACTGCTTTCTTTTGCTTCTTTTTTTTTCCATTTTATTTTTTTTTTTTTTACAAAAACATTTTGACTTTCTTTTTTGTATCCCCAAGCATTACAGTATAATATAATAATAACGTCTGTCTTTCATGTCTGCATCTCAATTCAAACAGTTGGAAAAGTTAGGTAATGGTACATACGCTACTGTATATAAAGGTCTAAATAAGGCTACCGGTGCATATATCGCTTTGAAAGAAGTCAAGCTGGATTCAGAGGAAGGCACGCCCTCCACGGCTATCAGAGAGATATCTTTAATGAAGGAGTTAAAACATGAAAATATTGTGGCCTTATATGATGTGATTCATACAGAAAATAAACTAACTTTAGTCTTTGAGTATATGGATAATGATCTGAAGAAATACATGGACTCGCGAACTATTGGAAACCAACCAAAGGGTCTCGAGTTACATCTAGTTAAATATTTCCAGTGGCAATTGTTCGAAGGTTTAGCCTTTTGTCACGAAAATAAAATCTTACATCGTGATTTGAAACCACAGAATCTTTTGATTAATAAAAAGGGTCAACTGAAAATAGGTGACTTCGGTCTCGCACGTGCCTTTGGGATCCCAGTAAATACATTTTCAAGCGAGGTTGTTACTCTGTGGTATAGAGCACCAGATGTGTTGATGGGTTCACGCACTTACTCTACATCCATCGATATTTGGTCCTGTGGTTGTATCTTGGCAGAAATGATCACGGGGAAACCGCTATTCCCAGGTGGTAATGATGAAGAACAATTGAAACTAATCTTTGAGACTATGGGGACACCAAACGAATCAACTTGGCCCTCTGTTATATCATTACCTAAATATAGTTCGAATTTCCCTAAAAGATTGCCAAAAGATCTGAAGTTGATTTTACAAGCACATTGTGACTTCCCAATAGATGATATTGTTGTTAATCTGTTACATGGATTATTACAACTGAATCCTGACATGAGGTTGAGTGCAAAACAAGCTTTACATCATCCGTGGTTTGATGAGTATTACCAACGTCCACAGTAAGATACTAGCTGTATATATATATAAATAAATAAATAAATAAATCTACTACGACACATTACACAATAGTTATATAGTAATCCTTTCCCCCTTTCTTTTTTTTTTTTTTTTTTTCAAGATAAGATATCGTCTATTGCTTCAGTATTCCACGGGTCATTATTCCAATCAATATTAAATTCATTCCAAAATTGGTCAGTTATGGCTTGTAAATATTCTTCAGGATTATCATATTTTTCCATGACATTAACTGTATTTGATGTATGACCATGTTTATTACTAACACCGTTTAATACTATATTATTACTGTCATTATCATTACTGGTATTATTGTCTGATGTTGGATTTAATGGTGGCTCAGTGACTTCATCTGAATTAAGATTTTCTGTTCTAAAAGGAGTTATATTTCTCTCAATTTCTCTCAAACTGTTCTTCCTAATATCCCTTGGATGAACTAATGGGACTAATTCAATATTTTTATCAATCCAGGATGATTCCACTTGGCCGCGAAATTCTAATGTCTTCTGAATGATGGTCCTGTAAAGTTTTTCTATGATCAACACAACATGTATATAATGGGATCTTTCTAAAACTTTTTTTAATTTGGAACTTACAGGGTCTGCGATATGTGCAATAAGTTCGCGATACACATCATATGCTTTCATTAAAGGGAGTCCCATCTCAGAGGTAATAGATAATACAGAAAAATCCCAATCTGTGTTAATATTTTCTGCATCTTTAATTAAAGTATCATCATTAAATCGACTTATTTTGTGGTATAATAATGGACAAAACACAGATGCTACTCTAGGAAGTAAACCATTAGTTAAATATAACATTAAACAGAGATATGATGGTAACGATGTCTCTGTTTCAACAAAACTGTCGGGATGATATTTTTCATCCAAAGTAAAACATTTTTTCAAAAGAAGAATTTTCATCTTCAATAAAATAAGACATGATTGTATTCCAACATCTCTGAGAAGAATTGATCTCTCATTATAAACTGCAAATCGTAATGAAACAAAGGAAAGAAACATTTGTAAAGCGATTGAAAACAATCTAATGTCTCTAAATTGAACAAATTGAAACTTTATTTCTTCTGTAAACATTGGTAATGGTGGTAGTTCCTTTTTGATAAAATTAAATAAGTTAGTACAATATTCTTGCAGATCTGGTTGTCCCGTTGGATGTGTGATAGCAGATATCATCGGTCTTGCAATCTTTAAAAATTTTGTTAATTTTATCTTATAACTAGAATATATATCATGCTCTATAATATCATCTTCGTTCAATGTAGCTGTTAATATGCATAATGATTTCCCCATATGGAAAGATGATTCCAAATCTAGAAGTAAAATATGTAACCATAAATTTTCTAGGGAATCTAATGTACCTACAATATTTTCCTGGCCAGCATAAAGTTGCCTAATATTTCTATTTAAGCCCATACGTACTGCTATTTCTGAAGTAATATTTATTAAATTAATCAAATTGGAACCATCGCCATCCGTATTAATATATAATTGGTATTCACAACGTAATGCAAAAAATTGCAACCTTTCAATGTAGTAGATTTTTGAACCAACTAGGCCAGTGAGCCGTATAATAAATTGTAATATTGATTTGGGAATATTTTTTTTATAATGGACAATACAAAAGATCATTAACACTACAGCGATTTTATAGTAATCAACTTTCTCTGAAGATGCTAATATTAAAGGAGCCCTATCTCCACCAAAATTATGTGAATTATTAACAAAATGTTGTAAAAAATAGTCATTAATAACATGGTGTCTATCTAATATATGACTCATTGGGTATATGTCATCATTTTTATTATCAAAAAAGCTATTTAATATAGAAGTGCATTCTTCATACGTTGGGAGATCCTTAGATATTTCTAAAAATAAATTATCATATTCATGGTTATGTGGATATCCTAATTGTTCTGATAATATTTTATGAGACAGCTTACTTTTCTTGTAATGTTCTTCATGCTTTTCTGATCTATTTTTGATCATTAATTGGTGGAATTTTTTACCAAATCCCCATTTATCTTTAATAATATATGTTCTCATTGATGTGGGTCCATAAAGCATTCTACTCCCTGAATTTTTTACTTGTAAATATGTAAATTCATAGAGAGGGTTAATTGATTCTTTGATATCAGTCTTTGTAGTGTTCTTTACATTGATTGGGGCTTTATTAACATCATTAATTTGGTTATTTAATTGCTGTACTTGTCTTTGCAAATTGTTAATTTCAGTTAAAAGCATACTGTTTGTAACATGAGGAATTGCTTGTTCTTCGTTTGTTAAATACTGTAATTGTTGTTGTTGTTGTGGTGGTGGTGGTTGTTGAATTATTGGATGTGAATTATCTGTTGATTTTGCAGAGCCAATATATGTGCAAACTTGATTTCTAGCTTTACAACTTGAACAGATAGGTCTAAGTTGATCACATTTTAATTTTCTTTTCCTACAAAATAAACAGGATCTGATTATCTTCCTCCTTTTAAACCCTGATGACATATTAAGTAAATTTAAGCAACAGACATTTAATTCATACTTAAACTAGTTGAAATTTCTGTAGCATACGAGGTGTGTGGAAGAAAAAACATGTTAAACAGTTATTTTTTTATTTAACAGAACATTCTTCCTTCTCTTTTCTTTATATTAGTCAAATTGACGTTGTTTTGCATAGAAATGGTAAAGTTAGGGTGGAGACGAAATATTCATGATTTCCATACCGAACGACAGAAAACGGTTTAGTGAAATAAAAAATTCCATGAATTCTTCCTTACCAAAGTGTATGTTTCTCAAAAAGAAGTGTATATTCTAGATATGAAAACCAGATGGATAGATATCACTAGTTACAGATTTATTAAAAAAAAAACAAAGAATGTAATAGACACAAAATGTATTCAACATATTTTTAACCACTTGACAACTGGCAATCAAAAAGTTTATTTTATGTGGGCAATTCCAAAAAAAAAAAAAAATAACTATAAATGTAGTTCACTATTCTGTAAAAGTAAGTACGTGGCTGAATTGCCACTAATGGTTACCCTAGTACCATATGCATACATTTAAAAGTACTGTTTCTTCGTATACAAAATAGAAAGCCCTAAATATACTGACTTAATGCTATTTATAATAGGATGAATATTTAATTTTCTATTAATATCATTATGTATATCGTAGATAGGTTTTTCTTCCAAAAGTGTAAAAACACGTGCTGCTTAGATATAATGATCAAATAACTCGTGGACATCCGTTTGGTTTAGTAACTCTTCCCAACCTGTGTTGTAATTAGACCAAAATTCATCAGTTATCTGTTGCAACATGGCAGATTCTTTCTCACTAATTAATTTTTTGTTATTATCTTCAATATTGTGTGTCATATCCTTTCCATCATCACTGTAATTGGGGGACACTGGACCTGAATATGTAGTAAAATCATTACGTATCTTCTTTGAATCTTTTTTGAAGAAATCTACATTATTGTTTATTGATCTGCAAGTTTCAAGATTTTTAGGACAATTATTTTCGTCAGTTTTCATTTGGATTTGTTGCGCATTCATAATCTTGGAAATTGGACATACCCCCTTTGCAATTGATTCATTTCTTATCAAATTTTCGTCTAGCATCTCCTGTAAATTTTTTCTTTTAGAATCATTTAAATAAGAGTCTGGATTGGATTGTATAGAATCATTTAATTGAGAAAGCCAAGCATCTTCAGTAATTTTTCTATACTCTATACATTTTAGTAGCACTTTCCTAAATGTTAATTGTAAAGCATTAGTTACCATAAAGAAATAGGAATTGTCCATTATCTGTTTCTTCAATGGATTGTCTGGATACAACCATTTGTCTGTAAGCTTATTGTATATATCAAAAGCATCCAATATTGATATTCCTTTATCGCTAATTCTTAGAGTATTAGGATTCCAAGTGATATGTTGTTGATTATAGAATAAGAAATCATTATTTATAAAGACAGTTAGTCTATAGTAAAGAATGGAACAGAAAATGGTGGACACACTAGGCAATAATCCAGCAGCAAACCATATAGCTTGTGAAAAATACGGAGTCAAATTCGATGAAGCTTGTGAGAACATTTCTGGGAATTGTTCTTTATCTAGTTGAAAACATCTATCTGTTACAGCTTGTAACATGTGGAACGCTATTAAAGATATATGAATGACTTTATGTCTATTTTCAGCGCATATACTTTTATTAACAGCGGAATTCAAGGCATTTAAACACAATATCAGTTCTAAACAAAAACTTACCACTCTAACATCACTAAAACTGACCTGTGCCAATTTTTCGGAATTTACAAACAATGATATAGGAGGTAGTTCTCTTTCCATAAAATCTATAATATGCTCCACTAAACCTTGAAATTTTGGTGTACCTCTTTTAGAATTCAAAGACATCAATATTCGTCTCCCCATCTTTGTCATTCTCATGATTTTGGTTAAATGCGGATCATCGCATACTATATCATTGTAGTTTAAATAATCTAGATCTATATCATGAAGTAGTAACGGTCTACCAGTTTGGAATGAACATTCCAAATCCAAAAAAATGATCATTTTCCATAGGTTGCGTACAGATTTAAGGTTTCCTAGCACATGTTCTTGATCTTTATAAATTGTATTGATGTCTCTATCTAGCCCCATTGTTACTGCAGTGACTACCATATCACCAACGATATTAATAACATTTGAACTATCACAATCGGATGTATATATTTTTAGGTAATAACAACGCAGTAACATGAATTGCAACCTTTCAATGAAAAATACTTTTGCAGATATCTGTCCGAGTAAGTACAAGAAGAATAGATCTATCGATTCAGGGCAATTTTGATAAAAATACCGTAATGCTATAATTTGAACAATGACAGCGACTTTATAATAATTTTTCTTGCTACCTGCAAGTAAATTTTTGATTGGTTTATCCCCATTAGGTAAAAGGTTATCTGAATCAGGGATGAAATATGTATAAAAATCATTAATCACTTTATATCTATCCAAAGCTGAGTTGACTAAACATAGGTGGTCGTATGACAAATCAAAAAAATTCTTAATAATTTCAAGGCATTTGTTGTATGGAGGCAGATCGTGACATAACTTTTCCAATAAAGTAGTAAACTGGGTATCATTTGGTTGTTCAATATATTTTAGTTCAGTTGAATTCGAAATGTTACGTGATTTTTTCCATTTATTTCTTTCGAACTTTATTTTGGCCCACAATTGGTTAAATTTATGGCCAAACCCAGACCAATGTTTATGTAGATTTGTTCTCATAGATGTTGGACCGTAGACTATTCTTCTTCCGGAAGTTTTACATTGTAAAAAATAATAATCATTTAGTGGATTAGGTAGATGTTGATCAAAATTTTGGAACACACTTTCATCACGGTTATAATTGAAGTTAAACGTATTGTTGTTGTTATTATTATTATTAGTTATGGGTGAGTTTTGGGACCGGTTTTCGACAATTTCCTGTTCATTTGATGCTATAGGGGAAGATTTATTTTTCATTTCACTAATCTGTTGTTCCAAAAACTGAACCTTTAATAGTAATTCATTAGTGTCCATAGAGCCTGATTGTAAAGGTGATAAGATGTGGTTACTCTCATTAACATTATTTGAGTGTGCAACCATTTCAGTATGATTTGGAGTTTGTTCTGGTGCCAGTGAATTCAACACAGGATAAATACAGTTATAAAAATTTCTTGCTTTACACGAAGAACAAACAGGTTTCCTCTGATCACACTTCAATTTTCTTTGACGACAAAATGCACATGATTTAATCGGTTTTCTTCTTCTTTTCACTTTCTTAACAGTACTGTCTGCTGATGCTGATGCTGTTGTTGCTCCTGCATCTGTTATTGTCATTGTTATCTTTAAACTGTTTGGATTGTATATATATATATATATATATATATATATATATATATCTTAAATCCTCCTTATAAGTCGGGTTCTGGACTACAGTAGAGAAGAAATGTGATGTTTCCCAAAGGGATACTGTGTAATAGTAACAAATCAACCTGGAAAGGATCATAAAATATAACATACACTTAATATCTCATTCAGCCATTTTTAGGCCTTTTTTTTCTCGTTTTTAACGGCAGGAATGAAAAGGAGGAGGAAAAAATCGCAACGCAAAAAAAACAAAATTTCCGTCCAAAAAGATAAAAAATGAGGATAACATTCTTTTCTTTTTTTTTTACTTTCTGTCTTTTGCTGGACCATTTCTTGGGAATTCGTACGGAACGATTGAAGGTGACATTGTCTCTTTTTTATAAACTTCAAATTTGCGTATTGTATGTATTGTGTGTTCCTTCTGCAAGCCTTCTAATATTGGTTCCAAAAAAAATAAATAAAGAAACAAACAAATAAAAATAGGTGTTGCTTCATTTTGATATCATTTGAGACGTTCAAATCGTGGAAAGAGAAGTGGTTTTTTTCTTTTTTTTCTTCTTCTTGTTTAAGAAAGTCCCCTCCCCACTGTTGAAGAAGATTTGGTGTTCAACAAACGACACTGTATTTTTGGTTAATAATAGTACTAAGATAAGGTTGGTGCACAAAAACGCATAAAAAAAAAAGAGAAGCTGGGAGGTCTGGATCTATTTTGTTTTTTTTTTTGTTTTGACCTGAACAACTAACTGGTACTGTTTGGAGAAGAAGACAGGTACAACAAAAACATGCTTAAAAAAAATATATATATATATACATAAATGTTTTAGCCCTACTTTACATTATTGTATGATTTTGACTACATACCTTCTTTACAAACATTAATCTATGCAAAGAATAAATAGTATTAGCAGACTTATCCTTTTATTCTATCTCTTCCTTTCGAATAGTCACCTCATAAACACTCTTCTGGGACATTTCATTCTAACCACTGTTTCCCAAATCGAGATCTTGTTCATTGACATATTCCTGAAATGACTTAACAATTTCAGAGTTGTTTTTAAAGGAGCTTTGTTTCATAAAGAAAGAAAAAAAAATAGAAAAAGAGAGGCGCATCTGCATACTTATTAACAAGTTTTTTTGTGCATATTAACCGCCCAGATATTGTCGCTTGAAAAAAAAAATATTTAGGATGTGTAGATCAAGTGACCGTTTCAGGAAAAGAAAAAAAAAGAAAAAAGAAAACTTTATCTTGGTCGAAGCAAACAATACTCCATAGTAAAAAAAAAAAAAGGTTTCACAGATTTTTTATTCTTGCAAACAACGGGGTTTTCTTTTTCCTTTAAAGGCTATATTATAGACATAGAAAGGCAGAGTTAGATAAGCAACCATAGACTACTGTAAGGTCACACTAAAGGCTATTCATATATATACTATAGAGTCCAAGCAGATATCTGTATATGTTATACATTGCTACTACATCAAGGTTGGAAGGACTCACCAAACTAAAAACAAAAAAATAAAATAAAATGGAAAAAAAAAAAAAGACAATTTGCTAATGTTATTCTTTCCTCATTACATGCATCAGTAGTTAGATGATTGGATGTTTGTATCCTTTGTAGTGATGTTGAGTTATATGATTGAACTTTCTTGGAAGAAACGTTGTCTTTTTTTTTTATTTTTTTTTTTAATTGGGATAGCCCCTCCAAACTTCCCACATAAACTTAAACAAAGAAGCATGCGGAGTTAAGACCAAAATTATGAAAGAGATCTTGGCGAAAAACGGTTTTGAAGCACTTCCGCAACGGAATATTCTCCGGAAATGGCATCAGGGAAAGACAAAAAAAATAGCCTAAACTTTCGGTTTCCACGAAAGTTAACCCTTGAGCGTATGAATCCGCAGCGGAATGCAGTGGTAGGAGACAATATTTATCAATCTTTTTCTTTTTAAGCCTCAAAACCGAAAAATTAGTTCTGTTTTGTGTGTGTGTGTGTGTTTTATTTTTATCCCCACAAAGAAAAAAAAAGACGCAAAAAAGAAAAAAAAGACGCAAAAAAGAAAAAAAAATGGCGGTTTTTCGAGGCTTCGCAAGTTTCTGTTTTTTTTTTTTTTTTCATACTTTCTTTTTGCTCGAGGATTTAGGAGAAGACAATTTTTTTTAGTAGTGTTGTCTCTATGGATCCTACATTGTTTGTCGTCATTAGAACCAATCTGCTTGGTATTATTATTATTGGTGTTGTTGAAAGTTCGAAGCAATGTTCTTTTTTTTTCTTTCTTTCTTTCTTGGACTTGGAGTTTTTGCAGTTGTCAAACGAAATTTTTCTTGCTGGATCAGTAAATCTATTAAGAGAACACAAGACACTGGTGTTGTTTTCTTCCATATACACTTTTGTCTTCCGTTTTACGACACTTTGCAACAGCTAAGGTTAGTTTTGCGTTACTTTGCCAGACATAGTTTCTTTTCACATTTTGTTTCTTATTACCATTGGTAAAGAAAGATATTATTGAATTAAAACAAAAAAAAAGAAAGAATAAAAGAGAGAAAAGTTCCCTTCGCTAAAGATAAAAGAATATAGAAATAGATATAGAAAAATACACAAGTAATATCTTTTTGTTTTTTTTTTTATCAGAAATATAATAATAAATTTAATATTTGATAAATAATTATAGATTTTTTTTTTGTTATTTTGCATAAAGCCTAAGGTAAAGAAACTGTTCATCCTTTTGTCTATATAAAGACAGATCCAAGAAATATATATATATATTTTTTTTGTTTTCATAGTACCCAAAAGGGATTAGGAAAGGAGAAGGAACAGAGTTACATATTATATTAAATCATCATGGCCTCTTTAAAAGTTCTTTTAGTGGGTGATAACCCTAATATTATATTGTTAGCATCTAGATTCCAATTAGCTAATAGTGTGGATCTCTATCATGTTGGTTATTCAAGTTCAAATCAATATGAAATTGAGAGTTTTTCTTATGGTTTAGAAACATTCCAACTGACAAATCATTTCGATTCAATTAACCAGTTAATTCAAAATACAAATAAAAATGTGCTTTTTGATTTAATTGTTCTTAGTGCCACTTCTTTACAACAACTATCTACAACCTCTTCTCAATTATCACCTTTAATGACTAATAGTACAAAAATATTTGTTGAAAGTACAGGAAGTGTTCAATTAGAACCATTTGTTAGGATTTCTATTAATTCTGACCATAAGATTAATGTATTGAGTATTGTATCAGATTTTGATATTCGTCGAATTAAATCTAATAATAATAATAGTGGCAGTAGTAAAATAAACACATTCAAGCAGTTTGGTGTAAGAAGTAAACAAAATACAATTTATTTAGGTGACAGTAGTTCTAAGAATTATGGTACCACAACACAAAATTTATTGACCACTTTTGAAAGATTATTTAAAAAATTATTCCCGAACGAATTGATAAATCTATGTGATTTTTCTTCAAGACAATTCTTAAAAGTTCAATGGGAATTATCTTTAACACAAATATGTTTTGATCCGCTTTTAATTATGTTAGAAGAAACCAAACCCCAAAATTTACCTAACTTGATTTTGGCTAAACCTTTAATATCTGGCTTAGTCACTGAAGTGGTCACTTTAATTAATAAAATGGGTATAGAATTGGATTCTTCGATGAATAGTGAATCTAAACTTTTAAAATATTGGCAGTCATTGTATCCAGATGAAATACCACCATTAGTGTATCATTTTATTAATAGAACATCTTCATTAAATATTGATTTGATTTGGTTACAGATTATATTATTGGCAGATGATCAATCTATCAAGACCCCATATTTGGAATTTTTATATTCTATGATGTCACAGTTTCAAAAGATTAATAATGATGAATCTAAATGGTTTACAAGGAATTCAACTGACGGTCAGGGACCTCCCAACAGTAAAACTGAGGAAATTATTAATGATTTAAAGATTGAAAATAATGAATTAGAAAAAAAAGTAGTGCAATTAAAAGAAACTTTGAAATCAAAGGATAATCAAATAATTGAAAATAACATTAGTATAGAACAGTTAAAAGAACAGTTGAAATCAGTTAACAAGGATCATATCACAACTGTTAATAATTATGAATCACAAATTGAGAAACTAAATTATCAAATAAATGAGCTAATTGTAATCCGAGATGCGAATGAAAACAATACAAATATAAGTAACAAAAAGGTTAGCACCACAGATAAGAATAGTGATATCAATCATAGTGATGGAAATAAGGCTATTAATAAGACTTTGGAAAATGCACAAAACCTTTCAAATGGTTATAAAGCCACTGGTACTCCAGATCTGAATGACTTACAAGATATGGCTATCTTTGGTGTTTCATATGGTGAATCTCCTGTAAAACATATGAATAATTCTAAGAACAATGAGCAACAGCCTACAAATTCTAATGTTAGCTCATCTTCACAGAATATTAATACAACTAGTAGTGGGTCCAATACATCACAGAGTGAAATGGATGAGAGTAGAATCCTACAAGAACGTGAATTAGATTTAAAAAGAAAAGAGTTAGAGTTACAGGAACGTGAATTAGAATTACAAAGAAGAGCATTACAGCAACAGCAACAGCAATATGTTAGTAGAAATTCCAATATGATTATGACCAACAATCAATTACCCCCTCCAACAGGTAATCAAGCTAACTCTAGAAATCAGTCATTGAATCAAGTTCCACAGCAAACTCATTTACCTAATATGCTTCAAAATAGAGGCATATATGGAGCTAGCTCTGCTCCTGTCTCTGCACTTAATTTCAATGAACCAATTTCATCAGGTATAGGATACACTGGCAATTTGATACAGCCACAACAAGCACAGTCACAACAGCAACAACCATATCTACACACAATCAAACCAACAAGTAGGAAAAATAGAGCAAGCAATATGCTAACTCTACGCAATCCTTCAAATACTAATATAAATGCATTCCAGAATAACATGATAAATAATATCCCATCTTCTGTTAATAGTCAAAGTAGATTAAACTCATTATCAAGTCAAAGCATGAATTTTCAAACACGTATAAGAAATACACAACAACAACCACAACAAACTATTCATAGTGCATCCTTCAATAATTTGAATTCTACTATGCGTGCAAATACATTGCAACATATCCCTGCCAATTTTAATCAACAAAAACTGCAACAACGACAAATAAGTTCTTCCTCTGCGGACATTGATAATCTTGGGAATATTTCTATGAATTCAGTAGTACAGACTCAACTTCGTCCTGTTGGAACAACTTCTAGTGTTAAAGCAATGTCTAATTTGCACCAACAGCAACAGCAACAGCAAGCTCCTCAAAACAAGAAAAACGAACTATATACCCTGCAGTCTTCTAATGTTCCAACCCAATTAAAAACGCCCACATTACCACCTAGTGTGTCTAATACTGTAGAATCATCACCAGCTTCATTTTCTAGTAATAATACATCTCAGACTGTTGAGGGCGGTAAAGGCAAGAAAAAGAAATTTGGTCTATTTAAGAAGAAAGCTAAAAAATAGATATTTATAAAACACATTTTTGGTGTAATGCTGTTGAAGGACATCGTTTTCAAAGAATACAAAGTATTGTAATTATATGCAACTTAGTATATTATAACGATGAATAAGTCAATCACATATGGTATATGCAGTGCATTAGTACTTTTTATATATAGTGTAGTTACTTTTATTAATAAATCATCTTTTACATTCCATGAAAGGTTAAGATTATAAATATCTAACGAGGGGAAATAGACTTACTTTCTTCATAGATAATGGACCTATGTATATCTATCAACTATATGAAGATCAAAAATGAATATATTGTTGTGTCTAAATATCATTCAAAAATAAATGAGTAAATTTGGCTTGAATTACATATCTTCAATGGCTACTGTCATTTGGTTATGTTAAAATCATTGGAATATAACGTGTATTAATAGATTGCCACAATATACCTTGTACTCTGTAGAGGAAACAAATTTTAGTGGAAAGTGGTGTTAATAAATTTATTTAAGGACAATGTCGTGTGGGGACATCATGAACGGGAAAGTACAAAATCAAAAAAAAATGTATATTCGTCTGTGTGTTGTTAATGAATATCAAAATGTTTCAATATGGAAACATATCATTTTCCAAGTTTTTATACTGATTATACTATAGGTTGTTCAACAATAATTATATCGTAAGTATTTTTAGTAAGATGCATAACATGGTGTATATATGTTACTATCATCTTAGGTTATTATTTTTAATACAAATGGAAAAATTCAACTTTATTTTTCACTTAATACAGCCAGATGAACATTAAATGGAATAAAGGTCACTGAAACATATACATATGTAATCCATGAATAAAGGTGCAAAGAAAACTTGAGGGATTACAAATTTTCTCCAGATACTACTAATATTTTGTATATAGTTGATTGTATTAGTTGATTAATTCAACTCTACATATTCTAAAGGATCTGCAGTAAAAGTGTAGATATTTGCTAATTGTAATTTAATACTTCCTTAGTGTTTACCATTAATAGAGTAAAAAATTTATCATAGGGAGGTTTATTTCATAAGAAGAAGCACCTAGAATGTTACTGTAGTTAGTGGTCATGATTAAATGTCAAAGTTATTGGTATATATTTTATTATTACAATTCTTCAATTTCTTTATATAGTGTACATAAAATAAATATATATATAAATAAAATATAGTTGTTTAAAATATTCAGGGATAAATCATAATTACTGATTCTTTTCCTTCTGATGTTTGCCCTTTATATATTTTGTAAGGGGTTATCTCAAGTAATGTACTAAAATATGGATATTAATTATATATAAACACTTACAAATTATATAGTCGTTGATTCTAATTAGTAAACCAATTATATAATTCTTGTTATGATTATTCTTATTGATTATTATTATTGTTGATTATTGACTGATCTCTTAGGTAGAACCTAATAGATATAATAAGAATGTTATGGCTGATAATTACCTCTGGCACACTATCTCAACAATCAGAGGTCTCTTAAATAAGTTTCTCAGTAATTTGCCACCAATGGCTAATCCGACGATCTTGCGTTCGTTCGAATACACTCACAGCCTGGGCCCAGAGTTTCGGCCGTTCCAAGTCCTTCGCCTCGACATCAAGCGTTACCCGCGGACTACGTATTTCAGGATTTCCAATTAGGGCTTCTTACATCGTCCCCCACCAAGATTCCAGTATCATTGAGTTGCAATTATATTGTCAGTAAATTAACTTCATAAAAATAAATTTTAATGAAGGCGATTAACTGTGAGAATCTGAAAATTAAAGTAAGGACCTAATTGGGAAAACACAGCCAACGTATCTAATCTCTAATCTCCATCATCTTACATTAATCTAAGGTTTCGAATGATCATTCATAGAGACAAACATAAGGGTCTCAAACGTGCACGATTTGTAGCTTTCAGTAATCATCAGGATTTGCAAATATTATAATATAACAATAACCAAATTTTAGTACTTCAGGAATTTGATAATAGAAAAATTAAATGTCTTAAGATATGTCGATATCCATGGAGATCTCTTACAAATAAAAATAGGAGTTCGAGGGTCAACAGGTCGGGTAAAATGGTCATCTCTACATCTCCAAAACACAATAAGGATCTGCATAGATTAATGCAAAATAAAATAAAATAATGTAATCAAAAAAACTATTATCTTCTCATAACCAGTAGTAGAGTCACAAATATCTGATACAATTAACCAATTCTTCTTCTTTTTATTTTCTTAAATTTCTTTTGGTGGCGTTTTCTTTCAATCCAATCATCCAAACGATCCTTCTGTCTGTTGAGGTGTTGTTTCCAATACTCATACAGTGTTGTCGGGACCTTTGGTCTTAACATCTTCACGGGAACTCTTACGGTATCCCATGGTTCACAATCTTTCCACCTGACATCTGCTACAACATTACCGTCATAAAAATAAATATTATTAAAACCAGCAATTTTATCGATGTTTTTGATGATTTCTTCTTCTCCCACGGGAGGAACATGACCATAATCATTTAAACGATTGTGGTAATGTTTCAAATTTTTAACATTGAAAACATCGTGTTTAGCAGTGTCCTGATTCAAGGCTAATCGAACAGCATTTGGAGGATGAAGTTCTACTATCTCGAATGGACCATACCATCTAAACTGAAATTTATCGCCAGCGTGAGGCTTTTGATATACTTCACGATGGATTAAAACCTTTTGTCCAATCTTAAAATCTGGTTTCAAGGTTTTGGCATTAGCTCTTTTTGATTGATATTCTTGATCCTCTGCAATATTATATGTCAATAATTCCTTCACTCTTGCAGCACGGTTAACAAGTTCTTCAACATGAGATAATGCAAATTTAGGAAGAGTTTGGAGACTCGTAGGGTTTCTATGAGATGATTCGAGGGGATTTAAAATACCAACAAATCTAGGGTGGAAACCATAACATGCTAAAAATGGAGTTGTCTTAATTGTAGATTGATAGGTGTTATTGTATGCAAACTCAACCATTGGTAGTACATCTAACCATTTGCTCCCATGTGGATCTAAAACAGAAGTGATTTTTTCTGCCAAGATTCGGTTAATTCTTTCAACTTGCCCGTCTGCTTGAGGGTTATGACTTGGAGTCATCTGTAATTTAATTCCAGAACGTTGTGTAAATATTGTCCATGCAGTGGATGTAAAAATTTTGTCTCGATCCGAAACAATCACTCGAGGCATGCCGTGTAACCTGAAAATTTCCTGAAAAAATAATTGAATAATTTCTTCCGCTTTCGCAGATTTCTTACAAGCAATGAAGTGGGACATCTTTGTCAACTGACAAGTGACCACCATAATATTATCACATTTAGTTCTTTTATCAGGTGTCATACCCGAAATAAAATCAATATTAATGTGTCTCCAACGTTCCTCAGGAATCGTTAAAGGCGTATAAGTATTATATTGTTTACCAGTTCTATGTTTAGATTTCTGGCAATTTTCGCAATGACGAACATACTGTTTAATAGTAGCACTCATTCGAGGCCAATAATAATGAGGAGATAAATTAGTAAATGTACGGAATCCGTCACTATGTCCTCCTGCAGGTGAGTCATGAGCTAACTTAAGTAACTCAGTTCGAATCGAATTGTTTGGAATACATAATTTATCAACAGTTAAATCAGTATATCCATGATATAGTAAGTCGTCAATTACTTTGTATCTTTGAATAACAGTGTCTAATTTGTGTGGCACCGGAGTTTTATTAATTAAGCAATTGTAAATTACTTTAAAATCTGGATCCTGTTGGTAACCACTTTTCAATTCTTCAATATATTCAGGTCTGAATTTGGTTAGTAAAGTAACCTGATTAGGAATACTCAATTCATATAAATATGAGTCATAACCAAAATCATCCGGAATCACTGTTTTATTATCTTCAGAATTCTGGGGAGAAGGATAGGATGGGGAATTCTGTAATGTTGGATTAAGTTTGTCTTTGATTTGTTTCAAATCAGGACGACGACTAAAGCCATCCGCTTTATTTCGCTCACCCTTAATATAAACAATCTCGAAATCAAATGCAGCAAAAACGTCTAACCAACGCCCAACTTTTAAACTACTATTTTTCTTCGAGTGTAAATATTTCAAAGATTCATGGTCGGTATGTAGAATAAAATGTCTGCCCTTCAATTAGTGAGACCATTGCATCAAAGCAACCCAGATAGCAAATCCTTCTTTTTCACCAGTGGGCCATCTTAATTGAGAATTGTGCAATTTCCTACTCGAATAAGCAACTACACCTAAAGTACGACCAGCAGAGTCAATGTGTTCTAAGACAGCACCTACAGCAAAATCTGAGGCGTCTGTGGTAACTAAAACATCTTTGGATTCATCGAATGGTAGTAGAACAGGAGCTGAGGTCAACTTCTGTTTCAATGTGTTAAAAGCAACATCACAATCATTATTCCACGAGGTTAACTTTCTATTAGCAAACTCATATAATGGATTACTAATGTCAGCAAATTTGGGAATAAATCTTCTAAAGAATGAACACGTAGCCACAAAACTCAAAGCTTCTTTGGGTTTAACAGGCTTTGGCCATTTAACAATAGTGTCGACTTTACTTTCATCCACATGAATACCATCCTTGTCCACTCTATGTCCTAGGAATTTAATAGACGATTGTAATAACTTTGTCTTAGATTTTTTGGCATATAGTCCCTGAGATCTCAATCGTCCAAAGACCTCACGTAAATGTTGGATATGTTCTTGTTCACTCTTAGAGTAAACCAGAATGTCATCTAAATAAACAATGACACATTTACCGATTAATCCTCGTAATGTATCATTCATTAACATTTGAAAGGTAGAGGGTGCATTAGTTAAACCAAATGGCATAACTTTCCATACATACTGTCCCTCATGGGTGACGAACGCAGTCTTATATTGGTCTTTAGAATCAACCTCAACTTGATGATAACCACTCACTAAATCCAATTGAGAAAAGTGGGAAGCGCCTACAAGTTGATCAAACAATTCATCCATCTTGGGAAGAGGATATTTGCTTTTAATTGTTGCGTCGTTCAGCCCTCTAAAGTCACAGCACAAACGCTTTGTACCGTCTTTTTTAGTCACAAATAAAACTGGAGCCGCAAAAGGAGAGGTAGAAGGTTCAATTCTTTGTGTTTTAAGTAAAACATCTAGTTGTCGTTCAAGCTCTTTCTTATCAGAAACATTCATTCTATATGGTCTGCGTGCAATAGGAGCAGTACCTGGTTTCAAATCAATCGTATGTTTAATATTTCTGGAAAGAACTGGTTTATCAGGTAATTCATCTACAATTACATCTGAAAACTCGTCTTCAATCTCTTTAGCCCTAGCGGTCCATCGGTCATTCTTGTTATCAGTAGTGTTTGTAGAGATCCAATACAATTCAACATGAATGTCAGAATTTTGTAATAATCTTCTAGCTTGTACACCATCGAT
This sequence comes from Arxiozyma bovina, assembly GCA_023309525.1. Taxonomy (NCBI): domain Eukaryota; kingdom Fungi; phylum Ascomycota; class Saccharomycetes; order Saccharomycetales; family Saccharomycetaceae; genus Arxiozyma; species Arxiozyma bovina. Next base: position 62,418 of record JAKZLQ010000155.1, on the reverse strand, counting down.
AACTTTCACATAATCAGAGTAAGAAAGTAAAGTAACTTTTCTTGAAATAATTGGTATTGCTATACCTTTGTATTGTTCTTTGAATGGAACACCAAGAATACAATCTCTTTGTAACCAATCTGCAATAAATGCAACAATGGTCACTTCTTCAGATTCGATAATACAATTGAAACTAATAATCTGCTTCACCCAAACTGGAGAGCCATTTGCTATATTAACTTTAATATTATTTTTTAAATCTTGTATATTATATTTATCATTATTTCTACTTAACTTGTCTACAACAGTCTTAGATATAAAATTGGCTGTAGCACCTGTGTCTACAACGGCAAAAATTTCTGAGAATTCTGTTTGTATAACAGTGGATGGAATAGGACCCAATTTAATTTCATCGGTTAAATTAATATTCAAGCAATACAACATGTCAAGACCAATTGTATTACCAACCTGGCCTTATTGGCTAACTGGTTTGGAATTGGCAGAAGTACCAGTCTTCTTGTTTCTGCACTCAGAGTACCAATGAGAATTGGAACGACAAGCACGGCAACGGAATCCTGAAGAATCATTGGCATTACGTTTCTTTAAAGGTTTCTCAAAAGATCGATGCTCAAATTTTCTCTTATTCTTGGAACGTAAGGGTAGAAATTTACTAGCCCAAATATTTAATTGCTGCAAACTTTTGATTGTGGGGTCACGTTCAATAGCAGAAGCATTTTCTCTGCTCATTAAGGACAGAGCAATACTCATACTTGACGTGTCGTCCATTCGTTTATCAAAAGTTGCCTTAAACTTTGTCGTGAACACTTTGACGTCTTCGGCACTATTTAATCGCATGGCGAGTAAGTCACGCATGACCGTGTTTGGATTATCCAACATTAAATAACAATCAACGATTTTATCCAAGAAATACGATAAATCGTGAGTGCCTGGGTCAGCGGTAGCACCGGTCTCAACAAAAAAATTCCACAACTCTCCTTGGACTATCTTTCTAATTAAATTGATGGCCTCCGTACCTTTGAAAGGATACTTGGCTGCTAGGGTCAACACATCAGTCTTCCAATTATGAATCGACTTCGTAATTGAGCCAACAGAAGTGATGATACCAGCATCTGTAATGTTCGTTAAAACTTCCTTCCTGGCAGATGCAGCTTGAGAAGAAGATAAAGAACTAACCATGGAGGCAATCTCGGAAGGTTGCTTACCAGAAGTAGCTAATTCTTTCAATGCAGAAGCCATCTGACCAGTTGGGTCGCTAATAATAGCAGAAAGCAAAACGTTCGAAGTTTGGGTAGATAAATTGTCCAAAAATGTCAAGTTTGGAATGGCTCCATTAGATTTCTCAGCAGGAGACATTGTTGAGTTCGACTTTTCAGTGGCAGGAGTGCCAGCCTGAACAGTGGTATCTTCTTTGTCAGAAGAAACGTCAGCAGCATTCAATGATTGCAAGGTCTTGGATGGGGTTACAGTCTCGTTAGAGGTTTGATTAGTTTGAACTAATTCATTGATATCAGATGGGTCAGGAATAGACATATTTAAATTAAAATAAAGTAACTTGGAAAATTGTAATAAAATAGATGGATTAAATTATAATTATTCTTTTATGGATTCGGAACCAAAACAACGTCTACCAAATGTAAGGGGTTATCTCAAGTAATGTACTAAAATATGGATATTAATTATATATAAACACTTACAAATTATATAGTCGTTGATTCTAATTAGTAAACCAATTATATAATTCTTGTTATGATTATTCTTATTGATTATTATTATTGTTGATTATTGACTGATCTCTTAGGTAGAACCTAATTGCTGGAAATATCGGACAGATATACACACTCATGCAAACAAATGATCGGATATAAATCAACAGGCATCAGTGATAATAAATCCGATAAAATGATTGATTGTATACAACCACATGAAAGCACATGGTTTGCTCTGGAGATGAAAATATATAAAGGGCAAACATCAGAAGGAAAAGAATCAGTAATTATGATTTATCCCTGAATATTTTAAACAACTATATTTTATTTATATATATATTTATTTTATGTACACTATATAAAGAAATTGAAGAATTGTAATAATAAAATATATACCAATAACTTTGACATTTAATCATGACCACTAACTACAGTAACATTCTAGGTGCTTCTTCTTATGACTAATAGATATAATAAGAATGTTATGGCTGATAATTACCTCTGGCACACTATCTCAACAATCAGAGGTCTCTTAAATAAGTTTCTCAGTAATTTGCCACCAATGGCTAACCCGACGATCTTTCGTTCGTTCGAATACACTCACAGCCTGGGCCCAGAGTTTCGGCCGTTCCAAGTCCTTCGCCTCGACATCAAGCGTTACCCGCGGACTACGTATTTCAGGATTTCCAATTAGGGCTTCTTACATATTTTCATCTCCAGAGCAAACCATGTGCTTTCATGTGGTTGTATACAATCAATCATTTTATCGGATTTATTATCAATAATGCCTGTTGATTTATATCCGATCATTTGTTTGCATGAGTGTGTATACTTGTCCGATATTTCCAGCATTATTCATTTGAGAGAAACGGACTTACAAATTTTGAAAATAAATCAAGTATCTTTCAGTGTAAGATGTTATATACAGTTTCTAAATTTTACAGTACAATTATACTTTAATAAATCGGAATATTAGGGGAAGTAACATCAATATAGATGTCAAAGACGAAACAGTAATGTTAACTAGAAAAGCGGTCAAAAGACTTATTCTTGGATTGAATTGATAATGAGGTAACCAGCTTGGTATGATATTCTCGATATGCATGTATCAGGTTCTAACTATTTATTTTAGAGAATGAGGGCTAATGCTATTTATTTAAACTCTCTTTTTTGGAAACATTTATAGAAAGAACCTAAATAGGCGAAAATAAGAAGTTATTATGAAAAGCACACCAACATACAGAGCAGGGGTAACAAACGAAGATAAAAATTAAGCAGCTGAGAAGTAAGACAACAGTTAGGATAATTAAATATATTTTGTATAATATTAAGTGAGATTAGTTATATCAGTTTCTCTTGTATTTAATATCACTTTAAAGAATTAGAATTAGTTATGAGGTTCAGTGATATCAGAACATCATGGCTACAAGGTTTACCGCACCTTGCTCTCTCATACTATGCAGGTATGTCCATATTATGTGTAGATGATAATAACTAGAATAAATAGTTAATATACAAAACTATATATTCTTATTTCTTGCTCATCTGTCTATAACATTGTCTAGTCCTTCTTACAGTAGCCTCTCAAGATACTATTATATTTCGCAAGTTCATACGCCACAAATAAGCTCTCCTTGGACAACAACATGTTATAAAAAATTTTACAAAATAAATTGGAACAATCTGTAATAGATGAAGATCTACTACGAAAGATATAAGAAGAGTACTTCTAGAATATACAATATGACAAAATACTTCGTATCAAGTGATATTATGTTACACGCAGACAGCAAAAATATGGTTCCTAGCGGGATCGAACCGCTGATCCCCGCGTTATTAGCACGGTGCCTTAACCAACTGGGCCAAGGAACCCTCTCAACTTGTTTTTGTTGTTGTGGTTTGAGGTAAAAAAGTACAGCTAATTAATAACACTAACGAACGGTTAGTTAGAACAACGAATATTATACTATCGAACGGATAGTCTGGCCAACAATTAATACTCTATCGAACGGATAGGGAGGACAATAACAACTATAATTAATAATACTATCGAACGGATAGTAGGGCAATAATAAATATATATAAGGACGTTATATATAGGAACTTTAAACGATTATTGCTTGTTTTTATTTTTTATATACAATATTCTACATACTACTATAAATCAGACACAAATATAATTTTCAGATGACAAGATGATGGACCCTTATATATAATTCATGGGTTAATAATATTCTTAATGGGATGGCGTGATGTTTGTCAATAATTCTCATATTTAACTCATATCAAATATTTGTTTGTATGATTAACTTCTCAATATTGTCTCATTTATGTCTCACAAATGTCTCAGTAATGTCTCACTAATCTCTCACTATTGTTTTTCTCTTATTTTCTATGTATTGGAAAATCAACCTGGAATTCTTTAACAAACCCTAACTTTTTTGTCTCAAACCAGAACAATTTAATTGACAAACATCATATAACCCTAATTACCAAACCCTAATCGACTTTCATTTTAAATCCTAATATCAAGTCAGTTCACAACACAGTGTTGTAAAATATGGAAGTTGGTATAGAGGGTTATTTGAGTATATTATTAAAATTTATAGAAAAGGATTAGGGTAAACACCCCTTCTAGGGATATATAATTATATTCTTGCTTAGGGTTGCTTCCTTCACTTCGTTGTCTATCTAAATTATATATAGTATATTATATAATAAAATCATAAGCAAAACAAAATGTAAGAGTTGTTGTAGGGAAATGGATGAATTATATCAATTAGAACAAATATAAATACTCTTACACAAGCTCTATATAAAACTAATAAATAACCCTGATGTAGAATTATAACTTGTTCTTTTTTGAACTTAGTCGTTGTGTGATATTAAGAGGTAACTCTTAATATCAGTACTAAGACACACTTAAATAAGATAATTACCTCTGGCCTAATTCCTCAATAATCAAAGGCGTCTCGTCAAGATCTGATATAATTATCACTCACTGGAAATCCTCCAATCAGGTTCAATACAATATACGAGCCACTGCGCACATGACTGTACCAATCCTCCACCCAGACACTCAGGTGTTACCCGCAGGATTGCGTATCTACTGGACTTCCAGTTAGGTTCCTTATATAACTCATGTATTTATACATATACATATACATATACATATATATATATATATATATATATATAAATTAGATAAAAAGAAAACAAGCATTATATAAATAAAAGTATTTAATGTTTTCAACGGTTAAGACCACAAATATCCAGTACTCTATGCAATGCACCTACCACTTTTTCACATTAAATGGGTCGGTTACTTAGTGATTTGCTTACTGTTTTTGTATACCTTGATGACATATTAATAGCCAGTACAGTCGAGGAATCACATCTATAACATCTACGTTCGGTATTAATCAAGTTAAAAAATGACGATCTTATATGTAAAAGAAAGAAATGCTTCTTTCTATAAGACTCTGTTGAATTTCTAGGTCACACATTAAACAAAAATGGGTTTTCGGTACAACAAAATAAGGTCACCGCTGTAAAAAAAAACTACCCATGCCTTCATCAATCAAAGCCTGTCAATCATTTATAGACATTGTCAATTATAATAGGAATTTTATTCCTAAATGCAGTGAAATCGCCAAATCATTGTTTGAATTTATTAGCAAGAAATGCTCATGATGGGGAGCCGAACAAGAAACCGTAGTCGCTATTTTGAAAGAAAAACTTTACAACGCACCCATACTAGTCCCTTTTGTTTCTGGCAAAAAGTATCGTCTTACTACAGATGCCAGTTATACTGGTACTAGTTCAGTGCTAGAACGACTAAATGACGATGGTACCTTATTTGGAGTCTGCTGGAATTATTATCATATGTTAAAGAAGTTTTTCATTATTAATTAAAGATTTTATTATTGTGAGATGCCTTCTTGATGCACAGATATGAATTTCGAAGAAAAATAATTTTTCAAAAAATAAAAAAGATAAAAGTACAAACTCATTTACTTATACATACATATGTACATATAGAAAGAAAAGAAAGCAACATATAAACAAAATTAGATTCTCTTCAAAATAGACTTGACCAATTAAACAAAAAGTTAAGTCAAGTCAATGATAAAGAAAATGAATTATTAAACAATGATGACATTGATATTAAACATCTTGATAAAGAATCAAAGAAATATCAAAATGTTAGACAGACTCTTACTAATATTATAAAAGAAGCTGAAGATGAAATTAAAGTGTTAAAAGAAAAGAACAAAGCAAAAGAAAATCCTAAAGAGTTTTTAAAATATAAAGATAACAACAACAAAGAAACGTATGATAACAAGAATAATTACATAATTAACAGTAATAATGAAAATATCAAACATGATACATTAACTAATAATAGTAACAATAACAAACATGATATTTTAACTATCAAGAATAATCAAAATATCAAACATGATACATTAACCAAAAATAAGAATAAAAATAGCAAAGATGATATATTAATCAAAAATAATAATGAAATATCCAGCATGATATTTTAACTAAAAACAGTGATGATAACAAACATCATATGTTGATTAACAATAATGGAAATATCGAACATGATATTTTGACTAATAATAATTTAAGTACCGTAAATTATATGTATAATAAAAAACAGGTATTAAATAACATATCAAAAATTACAAAAAATAAAAATATAACAATCACTATAAATAATATTAAATCTGTTCCTGAGAACAGGAAAATGCAACACAAATATGATAAATCTAAAAATTCGGAAAACTTAATCCTAATAGATACTGAATCACCCATACATATTACTAATAAAAGAAAATGGCTGAAAAATTATCATACCATCAAAAATGCACCTAAAAATGGAGGAATTGGTTCAAATGAGAATTTAGACATTGTTGGATCTGGATTTCTGACAATTAAGACAAATAAAGAGAATGTGGTACTGGTTCAAACATATTATGTTCCTCAGGAACAAATCACCATCCTATCAGCATCTAAACTGTATGAAGAAACTAAACTCTCCTTATTAAAAGAATATAATTGCATAGAAAAATCTGAAACTGTGGGAGAGTAAATACATTAATAAAAAATGATTCTGTTTGGGTAAATGCAGCAAAAATCATTGATATTTCAAAAGGTAAAGTGCATCATATCAGAACAGACAATCTGGCTGTACACAAACCAATTATGGAATTAGAAGAAGCACATATGAGGTTAAATCGTATACCTAAACGAATCATTACAGATGGTGTCAACAAAAATATCTATGATGATGTAAGTAATATTAAAGATGCAAATGAAGAAGAAGATTGGTGTGCTACATGTATATTCGTCATTTTCACTACAAAAACTCTATGAATTATTATAATAAAAATAAATTACCAGGGGAATCATGGTCAATTGACATGATCGGTCCAACAAATGGTCTACCAGTGAATCAGGACAGGTATATGTCACTAATGGTAGATAACGTATCAAAAACATATAATGGTCTCTACTCATTGTCATAAGGAAGCTGAAGAAATTAACGTTCAAATAATACATAATATAAAATTTGTAGAAACACAATTTGATAGAAAAGTGAAACAATTTATTAGTGATAAAGGTACTGAATTCACAAATGCAGTGTTAAAGGAAAGCTTAAAAGAACTAGGTATTCAATTGATATTAATTCCAGCACAAGACCATTCAGCCAATGCACGTGCAGAAAAAAATATAAGAACAGTTATCACGGATGTTCGTACACTACTTCTTCAAGCTAACTTATCCATAAACTTCTGGCCATAAGCTGCAAGAACTGCAGTTAATGTTAGAAACTGAACATATAAACAAAATATCTAATGTGTTCAATGGTAGAGGCCACAGGCGTCCAGTAGAGTCACAGGTTACTTCTCCAAATCTCTTAACACTACTCAGCAAAATTATCCGATTAGAGACATCAAACTGTTAGCCATTATCGAATCGCTACATCATTTCCACTACTACTTACATGGTCACAGGTTCATTCTGAGAACAGATCATATTTCTCTACTTTCTTATAGGAACAAGTCAGAACCTTCGAAAAGAATTCTTAGATGGTTAGACACATTAGCCGAATACGATTTTGATCTCGAATATATTAAAGGATCCAAAAACGTTGTTGCTGATACCTTAAGTCTTCCTCTAGAACATGGTGCTATTGAAATCTTTCCGCTCAGTCAACTAAGTCAGATAAACCCTACTTCTTGGTTAAACGACTGGAAAACCGACCCTTGGTCTGCTACTGTCCTCATAAGTTTAGGTGCTATTACGTCCACACTTGTCGCTGCTGGAGATAAATCACTTTTCAACAAATACATGAAACGACTCAAATTCGCCAAAAATGCGTTAGAACGGTACACTTTTGACGATGGCGTGCTCAAATATGAAGAACGAATTTGCGTCCCACAGTTACAACTCTCAAACCTATTCCACATATATCACGATAGTCTACTTCATAGTGGTCATTTCGGTGAATCAACTACGATAAATAAGCTTCTACCCATCTACTACTGGCCTTTCATGACTAATGGTATCTGCAAATTCGTCAAAACTTGTCTACAATGTCAACTGATGGAAAATTATCGTAGACAACCTAACAGACCATTACAATCACTGTCTGTCTCTGAAACATGTTGAATGGACATCTCAGTTGACTTCCTCACTGGATTTCTTCCAACGAAAACTGGTAACGACATGATTATGGTGGTTTGTGATAGATTTAGTAAGAGAGCACATATGATCGTTACGAAGAAAACTGCCACGTCTACTGATATCATTCGACTTTGGTACCGTTTCATTTTTTGCTACCATGGGTTTCCACGCACTATTGTGTCCGGCCGTGACAGTCGTTTTATATCCGGCGGATACAAAGAACTGACCGAACGGCTAGGAATAAAATTGCTGATGTCTTCGTCTAATCATCCACAATCAGACAAGCAAACAGAAAGCACTAATAAAACAATTGGACATCTTCTTAGGTCCTATTGTTCCACTGATTATGACTGCTGAGATATCTTTTTCGAGAAAAAATGGATAGATTATTTATATCAGTGGTGAAGTTGGACATGATGATATTGTAGTTCTGTTAATTCAATAGATAATATGTATAGTACTAGATGCCTGTGGCCTTAACCAAACAACACATTGGGTGTGTCATTTATATGCTGCTTGATTCTTTTTACCTAATGTTTACATATATGTATGTATAAATGAGTTTGTACTTTTATCTTTTTTTCTCCTTTTTATCTTTGCAAATTTTATTTTTAAAAAAAAAATTATTTTTCTTTGAGACTCAATCTGTCTACATCGAGGGAGGAATCTCATATAACTTTGTACGATGACAAAATCATTAAGTAATAGAAAGACTTCTTTAATGTGTACAATGCTCATGGTAATAATTCCAGCATATAGTTGTCATACATTAAAAGAAACCGAAGAAGCCTTATTATTAGATGTACTGCTATACTATTATCTATTGAATTAATAGATCTACTATATCATAATGTCCAACTTCACCAATGATATGGGTACTCTGTCCATATCTTCTCAAAAACAAGTAAACCTACTCACTATTTTCCAATCTGGATGAAGAAGTTGTTATACATTATTTTTTATCTTTCATCTATGTTTGTACACATGGATATTCCCTGACAATAAAACCAGGAGAAACTCTCTGTAATATATATCAGTGATTCCTGCAATTTATTCATAAGGAGAAGACCCAAGAGATTAAAGATATGTATACTTATATTCTTCATCTAGAGGGAAATATATTGATTATATATATATATTTTAATTTCTTTTATACTTTATACAATATTAAAGTATTCATTGTGCATATGAATCTAGTCCCAGAGTAATTAATACATTTAAAAGAAAACCCTACTAAGATAACTTTATAGTTGTAGTGATGTTCTATATAAGTCATTGTATGTTCAACAACCTAATATATCCCCTATTAAATATTCTTAGCCGATTTGGATTTAGCAGAATTTTTGTCCAGTATTATGGTAGAATTATACTGTAAAAACTAATTAAAGTATTTATTTATTTATTGTTTCAATGGTGACACTTCATTTGTTTTAATGAATCACTGACAAAAAAAAAACATGAACGTATTTCTACCATATAAAATAAGGCTCATCCATAACATATAGTTAAAAGTAAATAACTGAAACAAAAAGCTTCATAATTTGAATAGTTTAGGGTACATATGTAAATGTGTAAATGTAATAAGTTTCAAATAAAGATGTGTATAGTTTAAAACAGAAAAAAAAGTGTAGCGCTTTATATGTTTCTGTTTGTTTTTGGATGAATATGTATTGTTTATTTAAGATGCAGTCATTTTTTGTATATTATTGATAATGTTATTATTTTGTATTAACATGTTTTACTTCTATAGAAAATTTGACAAATTTATATAGTCTTAATGCATAATGATAAGGTGGAATAGCACTGATAGTACTTGGTTTATGATTAATGGAACGTATTACAGTCTCCAATTTTTTAATAATAGAGTAATCTGTTAAACAATCAATAATACCAACAAAGTAGATTACATCATTATTAAATATTGAATTGTTTATATCCTTCAGGTCAGTAGATACATCAGTTGTGTTTAGTGAAGGAGAGTTATTTTTAAAATGGATCCCAACTAATAATGAATAATCCATAGTGTTCATACTAGCTAATAAATTAACATCCTTCCATAGTTGGTCTAGAAACCTTTTTTTACTTCATTATCATTGAATATAAACTTTTTATCCTCTTTGATCCAATTTAAATCTTTTCTGATATTACTTCCATTATCTTGATTACATCCACTAGTGTATCTACCAAATTTTGACCCCTTTAAATCATACGTTAAATTCATTTTAATCCATGGTGGGAAAACGTTATACATTACCACCAAATAAATTTTACGATTTTGAATTCTATTTTTAAAAGATCTCGGTAATTTTACTCTATGCAATCCATAATATTGACATATCATTGTATTAGGATTATCCTTAACATATTTATAATAAGTGTTTAAATATTTTCGTAAATGAATATGTTCATTTCGATGGATAGTCTTAATGATATATTTATAATCATTAGAAAAATAGAAAAATGAGCCACTTTTACCTGGTGAATTTAATTCATTTAGTACATATTTCGAAGTCAATGATTCTAAATATTCTTCATTACCTATATTAAAAGTATTCCTTATCTGTAAAAAAATGGAACCAAAATAATCTTTAAATTCAAACCCAAATGATTCAAAAGATTTTACATTCTTCCCCAAAAAATCACCCTTTGTATCAAAAAAATATTTATCTATAGAATTAGTTGTATATCTGGAAGAATTAGATATTATGGATTCACATGACACTTTAATCCCAGTTAACATGCTACGGACAATATTAAAATTCACATCATTTTCATTAATCCTATGACCAATATGATTGGATACAGAACATATTGAACCACAATCACTTTTATTTTTAGTTCTAGTCTTATGAATCACTTTTCTTGCCAAGTTACTAGTTGATAACTGCAATTTTGATTTAGTTTTTGGTAAAGTATGGATTGTTGGTGCTGTTGATATTGATGATGCGCAAACTGGTTCATACTCAGTATTGGATAAAAGAGTGTCTGTGTCCACAACAGGGAAAATCTGCGATCTATGTGCTGATGCCTTAAAGGGGAAATTAGATATAATGGATTCTTGTGTCAATCTTCTATCCAATTGAGACGGACGTTTACTTAGTGTTTTCCTTCGTATATCACTTAGAGATCTATTACTTATATTTTTTTTATTACAGCTTTCAATCATATCACAGTTGTTGGGATCAACTTTACGTACATATTTTTGATTTTTGTAAAATTCAGGAGTTGGGTAATTTTTGTCTGGTATAAAAGTGGCAACCCTATTTGGTATTGTCATATTATCATCGTTGAGATTTGGTATACTTTCATAACCTGACACAGAAGTGGAACTCATAAAAAACCTGCTATTTATATTACTAGGTCTGAAGCTCTTATTTACAATTTTCAAAGACGATTCTTCTGATGTCTGATCATTATCTGATTGAAAAATTGATGGTGATAATGAATTTGAGTTGGCAACAGGTAGACTTTTACGCCGAAGAGATAGGTTCACCTCCATTTATGGATAAAATAGGATAAATATGTAAATAGTGGTGAGATATAACCGGAGTGTATGTTGTTATTAAAGACATTTGTGGATAAATTGGATAAAAAGAGAGCACACATCTGTATACACACATCTGGATCTGTACCTTAGGACTGTTCTGGCTACAAGTGGTTCCAAACCCTCGAGGACTTTTATTCGAACTTTTAGTTCTCGATGGATTGCATTCCGTTTTCTAGAAAAAAAGCCGCTAGATATGCCGCATGCGGAAATTGAAACCCCGCATCTGATTATACATATAGAGATGCGAAGTGAATCTCAAAACTGTAGAACCTTCTACTGCCGTTGTCACAATATTGTATCGTTATATACAGACTGTCCCATATACTCTAACGTGTGGAGTTGAAGTTTTGGAAATGGTTACACTAATAGTTGGTTTTAACATAGATAGTGTGTGCTGTCATAAGTATTTTCACGGTGCAAAATTCTCTCAAATACGCAAACGTATATGAACATATGTGTATACATGCCTGCAAGAAGTTTTATAGTACTCACTTGGAATTATTCTTTACCCTTTCTTTCCTTAACTCTTCCTTTCCTTAACTCTTCCTCTTCTTGCAGCTTTGTTGTTATTGCACATTTATTATGTTTTAAAAACCGTTTCATTGATGTTACAATGGCTACCAATTTTAATTCAGCTTCTTGCTTCTTACTTAAAAGACACGCCTCTGGTGCATTGCCTGTTAATCTGTTAATTGCATTATTCATATGAAACACTTCTGTATCGTTAAAATCAGTTAAACGATAGCCAATACATGCAAAGTCTCGTAATGAAACATCGTCCATAAATAGATACGATCTTTTAGGTTTTTCATTCTCATATGAAATCCAACTGTATTGTGCAGATTTATTAATTTGCTTAATAAATTCAGATATAACATGACAAATTGGTAAATATCTATGTGCAAATCTTAAAACAGGAATATGCGATTTTATCCAACAATTCATAACTCTTAAAATGGTTAAAAATGGGTCAATTGTATCCAGATCAATTTCATTGTGAGATATCATTTTATTAAGGTATGTTATGATTTGGAACAAAACATCGAATATGAATTCTATAAAATATTTATGGATCCTCTCATTCGAGTAAGAAGGAGCAATAGAAGTATAAAGTCCAGATGATAACTTTTTATTGTTATTATTACTATTATCCATCATTAATGAGGATATACCAATCATTATAATAATTATATCAGTCCAAAATTCATTGCATATGAACATATTAGGATCTTGCAGTTTTAATAAAAGAGTATATTTTAAATTCAAGATTTCCTCATTTTCGTTAATTGATTTATGTGTACGATTAAATTCTAAGCTGTCTGTTACAAGATAATATCTAATAATTTCCATAATGTTATTCGTAAGGTCATATTTAATATTATCCATTGTTTCCAATTGTCTATTCTCTTTTTTCCAACATCTTTCTTTGAAAAAAATCATAATATCTTTATAATTATTTGATTTTATTCTATTAGATCTAGCAAAACAACATCTTATATGATAATATATTGCCTTTGAATAATCATTACTATGTAAAAAAACTTTGGATAGTTGTTTATAACTTTCTTCCATGGATGGAACTAAAATAGTTGCCATGATCCAATATCTTTTAGCTTTTTGGAAAGTTTCATTAGGCATTGATAGTTTAACATGCATATTTCCTTTATATTTTATATAGAATGGATTTTCTAGCATTGTTTGATGGTATCTTATCTTACCTAGATAGAGTAGACAATAATAAAATGTTAATACTACATGAATTGTTCCCTTATCTGTAGTTTGTAACAAGTAGCGGTTTTTAGCAAAATGAGGTACTTTTTGAATTACACTTCCTAAGTTTAAACCACTAGTTAATTGTGTTGGAATCACTAACGATGTATCAAAATAGCATATAATGTATTCTAAAATTTGGTAGTAAAATCTATGGAAAATTTTCATCAACTTAGATAATTTGGATTTCATAATACGAAACTCAACCTGAACATTACGATTACGATTATTGCGAAACCTCCCTTCTGTGGATACCGTAGATGTTTCCTTTAATAATTGCCTCCATTTATAAAACCATTCAATGCATAATGATTGATAGTCATTCCATATCATGGGGAGTATTGGTTCAAAATTCTTAAAAATGTATGGGATCTCTGATGAAATAAATAGACCATTAATCTGTTTCAATATTAGATCCTTTAAAACTATGTGCTGTTCTTTTAATCGAATATTTAAAAATTCATTATTATACAATGAACTATTTAAATTACAATTTAAAGTAGAAATAAATTCTTTTAATTGTTCTTCTATATAGCTTTTACCATCATTACCATTATCATTCACCATCATCTATTCCCATTCTTCTATCCAGTACACTTTATCAAACAGAAATGCATAATGGTTCCATTTTGTTATTTCAGCAAAGAAAAATTTCACCAAATATAAATAGATTAAAGGTCTTTTCTCAACTATTTGAACTAGTTGAACAAATAACTCCCAAAAAATACTTCCCTTTCTTTTCTACATGGTGTTGAATCTGTATACATTAGAGGGCAAAGTTTTTTTTTTTTGGACAAGATTTTAGTTATTTGCGACAACTTTAAAGAATCCATTTCATGCGTAAAAGAAAGATGTCAGAGACGCAGGAAACTAGAATAGCTTGTATCTTCAACATATCAGATCTAACTCAAGATTTAATCTTAGACTACAATCTAGTCTCAGTTAATTAGATTCAATACGGTGGTTAATTTTTGCTACTGTTTGTTTCATCGAGCTTTTCCAGCTATTAACTGACGATTATCGCAATAAATCTATGTTCGAATAACTTATAATGAAAGTTTTGTGTGTGGCAGAAAAGAACTCGATTGCTAAATCTGTCTCAGCCATCCTTAGTGGTGGGCAGTCAACTTCTAGGACTTCTGATTATGTATATGTTAAAAACTATGATTTCATGTTCCAGGGATTCCCATTCGCACCTTACTCATGTGAAGTGACAATGACAAGTGTGGCAGGTCATTTAAACGGTGTAGATTTTGATGGACAACAATACGGTTGGGGTAAAAGCGATCCATTTACATTATTTGATGCTCCGTTGGTTGAGACTATGGATAAGAATCAAAAACAGATTGCAAATAATATACGTAAAGAGGCAAGAAATGCAGATATTTTGATGATTTGGACGGATTGCGACAGAGAGGGGGAATATATTGGTTGGGAAATATATCAGCAGGCACGACAAGGGAACAGAAATTTAGTAGACAATACTGTTTACAGAGCCATATTCTCACATTTAGAAAGAAATCATATTCTTTATGCTGCCAGGAACCCAAAGAGGATAGATCAAAAAAGTGTAGATGCAGTAGCAACCCGTATTGAATTAGATCTACGAACAGGTGTCGCTTTTACTAGATTACTGACAAATACTATGGCCCCAAGAGTCCAATCTACTATGAATTTTGGCCAAGCTGGGGTTAATAATAGTAACAATAATGGGAATAAAAAGGAGAAAATTATTATTTCTTATGGACCTTGTCAATTCCCAACATTAGGTTTTGTGGTAGATAGATTTGAAAGGATACGAAATTTTGTCCCAGAAGAATTTTGGTATATTCAATTACAGGTGGAAAGTAAAAATGATAATGACAATAACAATGATGGATCTGATATGTTATCCACAACATTTCAATGGGAAAGGGGACATATCTTTGATCGACATAGTGTCTTATCCCTATACGAAATGTGTCTCGAAGTTGGAGGCGATGAAGCAACTGTATGTGATCTAAAATCTAAACCTTCTACAAAATATAGACCTTTCCCATTGACAACAGTGGAATTACAAAAAAATTGTGCCAGATACCTCAAAATTAATGCAAAACAGTCTTTAGCAGCTGCTGAAAAATTGTATCAAAAGGGATTTATATCTTATCCAAGAACTGAAACAGATACCTTCCCTGATACGATGAATTTGAAGGATTTAATTGAAAAACAAGCACAAAGAAATCAAAATTTTGCTAATAGGACTCCCTGGGCATCCTATGCTGCAAGTCTATTAGATGAAAATTCTCCAAATAACTTTACTTTCCCTAGGAGTGGGAGACATGACGATAAAGCACATCCACCGATTCATCCTATTATACCATTAGGAAATAATGCACAGATTGATGCTACTGAAAGAAGAGTATATGAGTACGTAGTGCGACATTTTTTAGCATGTTGCTCAGAAGATGCTAAGGGACAGACAACAACATTGACACTAGATTGGGTTGGAGAGAAATTTACTGCTACTGGGTTAGTTGTCCTTGAAAGAAATTTTTTAAATGTTTATCCATGGGCTAAATGGGAAACCACAAAACAATTACCGAATTTGGAATTAGGCTCAGTATGTACATTGAGTAAGGCAGAAATGAAATCAGGAATGACTTCAACACCTAAACCTATGACGGAGAGTGAATTAATTGTATTAATGGATGCCAATGGTATTGGTACCGATGCTACTATTGCTGATCATATTGAAAAAATTCAAACTAGAAATTATGTTCGAAGTGAAAAGTCAGGGAAGGAGACCTTTTTACAACCCACTACGTTGGGCATAGCATTAGTGCATGGATTTGAAGAGATCGGATTAGAGGATTCCTTTGCCAAACCGTTCCAAAGGAGGGAAATGGAGGAAGATTTAAAAAAAATATGTCAAGGAGAGTTATCTAAGGAAACTGTGATTTCCGATATTATAGAAAAATACAAAGGCTATTGGATGAGGACTAATCAATCAAAGAATGTTCTCTTAGATGTTTACAATCGGGTGAGTAGTTCCATCACATAAAGTAAGAGATAGAGTACTGTGATTATAATCAGGTTGTTACGTACATTAATGTGGTGGGGAGATACCTTTTATCTTTTATCTGCATTATTTTTTATTTATCAATTACTATATTGCATTCACACAAATATATATGAATATATAAATATTCCATAATAAATATGAAGATTCCAAAGGTGATTCCATTCACCTCAGGAAGAGTTTAGTAGGGTAATAGTCCTACTGTTGTCCATCACTTTTTTCTCTTGTAATAACTCTATATTTCTTTGGCATGTGTTATAAAAGTAATGTTTTCATATGAAGGGAAATAGAATAAAATAAGATAAAATGAAAAATAATTCGAGACAAGAGCATTATCTCAAAAAGAGAAGTAAAGGAACTTTACTAGCATCAGTTGCCAGCCAACAAAGCTACGGACAGAAGTCGGGAAAACTGTTTCAAGACTATTACCTATAACTAATACAATTTATATTATTATAATTATTATCTATTATTATGAGCACGGAGTTGTACCCATATGATTATTTTGGTGGACCAGAGAAATACAATTTTGATGAAGACAGAAGAAATGAACAAAAATGGCTTATAAACGAGATAATACGACCTGAATTACCAAATATTATCGACCATGTGGAAAAATGCATTGATATGCTATATAGTGATCAATTGTTTAAGATGCCTGTTAGTAGTGGTGTCAAAAAAAATGCAAGTTCTCCTTCTATACGTGGAGTAGTAACTAGAAAGGGTATAAATATTGTAGACTTCCAAATGGCTTTACAGTTTCCTCATTTTGATAAGGGTAAAATGATTATATGTCGTATGGATTCGAACAAGAAATTCACATTGTTACAACTAGAGAGTATCGGGAAAAATTTACAACAAGTCTTAATATATCTAGAAGATTTAGAAGTGGAGCAAGATTGCATTGCATTCATAGATAAATTCAAAAAATCTTTACAATTGATAACTAAATCAATAAACATTTTACAAAACCCACCAAAAGACTTAAGGTTTCCATATAACAATAATATAATTTTGAAACAAATGTTTATGAACTCTGAACAGTTCTATGAATCTACACATCATGAAATAAGTTTAGAACTGATTCTTTATAAAAGTGAGTTGACCATAGATTTCCATAATGTAGCTAAAGTAACTAAGAGACCATGGTGTGATATTGATCCAGTGAGTGGGAAGTCTGTTGTTGATAAGATTAAAGAATCGTTGAAATCGAATAGAGGTAAAAAATTGAATGAAATATTGAAAGAACATAATATTATTCTAGAAGAATCGAATCTTTTAAACAATTTCATCATATCTACATTTAATAAAGAAAGCACCACGTTACAGCAAGCACAAGAGTTTATATCTAGATGTATAACTTTTGATGGGAAAGTTGTTATGGAATGCGAAAAAATTCAAACCACTACAAGTGATCCGAGTTTAATTAGTATTGCATCTAAACTGAACGCATTAGAACATACTATTGGTAATCACTTCACAAATCTTGAAATATAAGAACAAGAATATCAATAATTACAGAGTGTTGTTGTATATATGTGAGTGTATAAATGTGTAAGTATTGATGCTTATTTACAGACTAAGGTGGGTTTGACACCTAATTATTTATTACTTATTTCTTTTTTTTTTCATTCCAACATGTCAGATTTCGTGACTTGAGTTCTCTCAATTCTATCAATTCCTAATAATTTGGCTAATTGTTTGACAAAATTTATGGCAATAATTTCAGGATCCACATGTAAATCAGGTCTTTGTTCCTGAACTGAAGTATGTTTCCCGTTATGAATCCCACAAAGATCAAATGAATTCATATAGGATAAATCAGTGTTTACATTTATGGAAATCCCATGTGACGTTATGGATCTTCTAACATGAATTCCAATACTTGCAATCTTAGCATCATATGTTGTCCAAACCCCAGTATTTTCAGTCAATTTAGTTTCAATGTTTAGTTGTTTATCTGAGATTTTTGTCTCCTTTAGTGTATTCATTGCAGCATGTTCAATGGCACAAATCAATCTTTTTGCGGGAAAATCTTTAAAAGCCCTTAAATCCATTATTAAATAGGCAACTACTTGACCTGGACCATGGAAAGTGATTTGACCACCTCGTTCCGTTTGGACAAATTTTGGTGCCAAACCAGATTTGTTGCCTTCTCCACTAGGTTGGAAAGTTTCGAACTGTTTAATCAAATCCTTTGTGATTATCTTCTTAATTCGTTTCCCGCCAGTATAAGTTGGTTCAAATTGGAAAGTTAAAACCATTGGGTTAGGTTTCATAGACAAAATATTGTCTATAATTTTTTTTTCGTCTGGATTCAATACACCATTAGGATGTTCTTCTTGTAATTTGGTCAGTTGTGTTTTTATTTTACTTTGCAACTGTTTGAAATCTAAGTTGGTTCTAACAAATTTCTCCTGTATTTCAAGACCCTTTTCGAAAGGGAGCAGCTGAGTGAATTGTAAATGATGTAAAACTTTAGCAGCAGGTTCAATCGGAGTAGTTATTGGGACAAATGTTTTGAAACGGGCTAATTTTTTCCAGAAATTTGTATGTTGCAGGTAGGTTTTTGCAGTTGTAAGTCGAGTACTGTTAGTAGATATCATCATCAGTTTACTCACTCTCACACTATCTCAAATAAAAAAAAAAGAAAGAAAAAGATCAATACAATAATAACTGTAAATGTCACTAATTTATGCCCTATATTCAACACAGTTTGTATATGCAATCCAGCTGAGGTCAGGAAGGATTGGATATATTTCAACTACAACAAACCACTAGAAGCACGAAAAGTTTAAACATCCCCCAACATCATCATCATCATCATTATTATTATTATTATTATTATTATACTGCTATATTTATTTCGTACTTTTGTTCCCTGGACTGTCTATTCCGAGAAACCCGCCGATAGTTTTTCTATTCCGGCAGATGCCTCCATAATTCCGCAATTCTGACGAATCTTTTTTTGTGAAACTTTGCCAGTGTTCGATTCCTGCCGGCAGCTCGAGTCTGCGATTTGCCAAGTGGCTATTGGCAGAATAATTTGTACAATCTTGTAGGAGAATTCTCCAAAGAGATAAACCAACAATTGCTAACAGAGAGTCGTTTTGAAGAATAAGAAACGGTCATCAAGACTACTATAGAGATGAGTTCAAAGTAATATATACATATGGAATTGTCTAGCTCCATTTAATGGTTTTTTTTTTTTATTTTGTTTTTTGAAAGTATTTATAATAATAATAATAATAATAATAATAATAATAATTATGTTTTAAGCTCTATATATCTAGGACATAATAGGTAATTGGTTATTTCAATCTATCTATCACTTTTCATTTTATTTTGTTTGTCCCCAGTAAAAGTTATGCAAATCACCGCTGCCAATATTAAATAGAATATGAAGAATATTACCTATGCAATTTCTCAAGACTTGGCAGTCCCCTTTCAAATTAAGATACATTCGTTAGAAGGGGAAAAACCATTATTGAAAGCCTCTAGTAGACTTTTGAATCCACAGTTGGCTCAACTAGAGTCTAATGTTATCACCTGTAGTCATATGCAAGTGTCAGTTCAAATCATTGATAAAGAGAGAGATAGGAATCTGACTTTACCTGTTATCACACCGTATATACCATTTAAGGGAACCAGAAAATGGGATTATTGGATAACTTTACCCATACAAACACGACAATTGACTCCATCATGTTACTTAAGGATTATTTTATGGGAGTTCGATGGATTTAAAAGGGTTCCTTTCTTCCAACTACTAACAAATATCTTTAATAAGGACACTTTTCAACTAAAAAGAGGTTATGAGTTTATCAAATTTCAATATGACGATTTACATAGTGTGGAATGTATACAAGATGATGAAATTTATAATAATCTTAATAAATTTCGCTTAGGTGAGTTCACAAGAGTTAAATGGTTAGATAATTTAACTTTACAAAATTTGAATAATTCAAAATTAGCAAGGACGTGGCCCTTGGGGACCTTTGTATTAAATGTGGAATACCCAGTATATGAATTTCCAATCATTTATACCGATCTAGAATATAATCAAAATCAATCAATTATCCCATGTTTTGACAACTTGGAAAGATTGAATAGTCATATTACTAATAACATAATATATGATAATAATAATAATAACAAAAAAAATAATACAAAATTAGCAAGTGAATCGAATATAAAGATATCTCTTGGTGATAAACATGAATCCACTTTAAAATTTTTTGATCCTGATCAATACAATCATGATCCAATTGAAGAAAAGTATAGACGTTTAGAGAGAGCATCACAACATTCAGACATAGATAAAAGAATTAAACCCACGATTAAAAAACGTGATTATTTGAAACATATCATTGAATATCCACCTGGAAGACAACTAACTGCTCATGAAAAGGGATCTATATGGAAATATCGTTACTATTTAATGAATAACAAAAAAGCATTAACTAAATTATTACAGAGTACTAATATGACCGAGGAATCCGAGAGGGCAGAAGTGTTGGAACTGATGAACACTTGGTCTGAAATTGATATTGAAGATGCAATTGAGTTGTTAGGGCCCTCATTTACAAATATATCTGTACGATCATACGCAGTAAAGAGATTGAAAAAGGCATCCGACCAAGAGTTAGAGTTATATTTATTACAGCTCGTTCAAGCTTTATCTTTTGAAAATGTATCGAATTTAGCTGATTCATCAAATAGTGAGTTTACCATTGTTACCGATGTTAATAATTCACAGAATCAACAATTTATACAGTCAGTACAGGTTACAAAAAGTTTTTGTGATACAATATCCAATTCAACCGTTAAAAACAAATACAATAATTCCATTGAAGATGATTCAGAGAATCAGTTTCCTATCGTAATTTCACCTTTAGCAGAATTCTTGATAACAAGAGCTTTGAACAATATTAGGTTGGGAATATTCTTTTATTGGTATTTAAAATCAGAATCTAAAGATAACCCCTGTTTACAACAAATAATGCAATCTTTTTGGGATAGGTTAGATATACATAACCATGAGACGTTGAAACAACAGGTTGCGTTAGTTGATCTTTTAAATCAATGTTGTCTTGAAGTAAAAAATTCCAAGGATCCTATCACCAAGAAGACTGAACTGTTAAGTGAAGTATTAAAGAACAAAATAAGACATTTCTTGAAAGGAAAGGTTATTCTGTTACCATTGGATCCCAGCGTAAAGATTGTCGATATAATACCTGAAAAATCAAGAATTTTTAAAAGTTCCCTGTCACCTTTAATGATAACATTCAAAACAGATGATAACTCTATTTATCCATTGATGTATAAAGTTGGGGATGATTTGAGACAAGATCAATTTGTACTTCAAATTATTCGTTTAATGGATGTATTGTTGAAAAATGAAAATGTTGATTTGAAATTGACCCCCTACAAAATATTGGCAACTGGTGCACAAGAAGGGTCTATGCAATTTGTCCCTAATGAAACTATGGCTACAATTCTAAGTAAATACCATGGTGTTTTACCTTATTTAAGACGTTATTTTGGGGATCCCAACTCTGAGCTAGGGGTTCAAGATTGGGTAATGGATAATTTTGTTAAATCTTGTGCAGGATACTGTGTAATAACTTATATACTTGGTGTTGGTGATAGACATTTAGATAATTTATTGATTACAACAGATGGTCATTTTTTCCATGTCGATTTTGGTTATATTTTAGGACAGGATCCTAAACCTTTCCCACCATTAATGAAGCTACCACCACAGATCATAGAGGCATTTGGTGGTGCAGGTTCCTCTAATGATAATAAGTTTAGAAGTTATTGCTTTGTAGCGTATTCAATTTTAAGAAGAAATGCCGGTTTAATCCTGAATCTTTTTGAACTGATGAAATCCAGTGATATACCAGACATTAGGATCGATCCTGATGGTGCTATATTAAAAGTGAAGGAACGGTTCAACCTTGATATGTCCGAAGAAGAAGCTACAGAACATTTCCAAACTTTAATCAATGACAGTGTCAATGCCTTATTACCGATTGTTATCGATCACTTGCATAACTTGGCCCAATATTGGAGAGCTTAAATCAAATAAGAAATTTCAACTAATTACATACATAAATAATAATCTGTAATTGATTTTATAGAGCATCTAATATTCAACAAATTAATTGTCAGATCTATAGAAGATCTTGCAAATGAACTTCAGTTTTATTTGTTGTTTATATATATATGACATATTTTTGCATGGTGACTTTTTTTTTACTTCAAGGAAACTTTTATTGATTTGCATATCATTTTAGTATTTTTATTTTTTCTGTATCTTGGCAAGAAAGGGAAAGAATTGATAGTTATCAAATGTGAACGATGACGGACCACAGAGGATATCTCCCTACTCCAGATAATAGTATACTTTTGAATGCGAAAGTAATATATTAGGAATAATTGTATATGCTTTGATATTTATTCATCCACTCCCGATACTTTGACAGTAAATAATAGCAGTACTAGTAGAACCACACAAAGAGAAAAACAGAGATGAAACAGGATTATTTCTTATTACATACAAACGATACAGTTCCAGATAACCTTATTAGTCTGCGAATAAGTAGTACTAATGGAGGTAACCCCCCAGATTTCAGAAAACCTACCTCTATGGTGGTGACTACTCAGTTAGCAATTGCCACATTTTTGGGACTATTTGCATTTCTATCGTTCTCAATGTTATTGAAAAAGCTACCTAAGTTATATGCTAGTAGGAAATATAAGAATAATGGAAGTCTGCAACTTCCTTCATGGGATAATAATAAGCTTTTTGATTGGATTCCTGTTTTATATAACATCACCGATGAACAAGTGCTGGAATACTCGGGGTTGGATGCATATGTGTTTTTAGGTTTTTTCAAAATGTCTATTAAGCTGCTATCTATCTATATTGTATTTTCTTTTGGTATAATATCACCAATTAGGTACCATTTTACGGGACAATATGATGACGGTTCTGATGATAATAACTCTAATGGGCTATATAAAGCGTATTCAAACACACTTGGGCGGTTAACAAAGAGATCAGTCGCTAATGTGGGGACTGTAGGTAATGCATTAGATACAAATCCAGAGAATGCAAGTCTATATCTCTGGATGTATGTGATATTCACTTACTTATTCACATTTATAGCTATTAATGTTTTGATTTCCCAGACAAAACTGGTTGTAAGTACAAGACAAAATTATTTAGGCAAACAAAATACAATCACAGATAGAACTATTAGATTATGGGGAATTCCAGTAGAATTGCGTGACATAAAAGCATTAACGACAAGAATTGAACAATTAAAGATTGGCAAAGTTGCCTCAGTTACAATATGTAGAGAATGGGGTCGTTTAAATAAATTATATCACAAAAGAAACCGTATTTTGAGACAACTTGAATTAAAATATGCTGAGTGTCCACGAAACTTGAGAAGTGAGAATTCAATATTTGTGGAAAATTATCCTTTGAATCGTAATAACGGTCTAGTCGATATCACAGATGTCTCTGACAATTCGGTACCAACCACACATACATATATTCCTTCAGACAGACAGTCCGATAATCCAATCACAGTGGAAACTTTACTTGAACAGAATCTTAATGAACAAAATCATGATGGAACAAATACAGTAAGTACGACACAAAACTCAGATCTAAGAGCAGAGATAGAAGAAGATGATGACAGTAATATAATCTATTCCCAAATTCAGTTAAAGAATAAGAGACCAGTAATGAGGATTGGATTATGGGGATTTTTTGGAGAAGAAGTGGATGCTATTAATTATTTAGAAAGACAACTAATGATCATCGACACAGAAATTTTACAAGCCAGGAAACAGCATTATTCTGCTACACCTACAGCATTTGTTACCATGGATTCTGTGGCTAATGCTCAAATGGCAGCTCAGGCGGTACTTGATCCAAGAGTTCATTATTTTATTACCAGATTAGCCCCAGCTCCCCATGATATTAAATGGGATCACGTCTGTTTATCAAGAAAGGATCGGCTTATTAAGATATATTCAGTGAGTATATTTATTGGTATTAGTAGTGTATTTCTTATCTTACCAGTATCATATTTGGCTACTTTATTAAATTTAAAGACAATATCAAAATTTTGGCCATCTCTTGGCCATTTATTGGAAGAGAACCAATGGGCACAAAACATTGTTACAGGGTTATTGCCAACTTATCTTTTCACAATAATGAATGTAGTTATTCCATATTTTTATGAATATTTAACTGAATATCAAGGGTTTGTGTCACATAGTGAGGAAGAGATATCATTGGTGTCAAAGAATTTTTTTATATTTTTGTCAATCTTTTCTTAGTATTTACCTTAGCTGGTACAGCATCGAATTATTGGGGTTATTTATCTGATACTACTAAAATAGCATATCAATTGGCCACATCCGTGAAAGAATTTTCATTATTCTATGTTGATTTAATAATTTTACAAGGTATCGGTATGTTCCCATTTAAATTATTGTTAGTGGGTAGTTTGATTGGGTTTCCTTTAGTTAAAATACAAGCAAAGACACCAAGACAGAGGAGAGAGATTTATAATCCACCAATTTTCAATTTTGGTTTACAATTACCACAACCCATATTGATATTAATAATAACTTTAATTTACAGTGTTATGAGTACTAAAATA
This sequence comes from Arxiozyma bovina, assembly GCA_023309525.1. Taxonomy (NCBI): domain Eukaryota; kingdom Fungi; phylum Ascomycota; class Saccharomycetes; order Saccharomycetales; family Saccharomycetaceae; genus Arxiozyma; species Arxiozyma bovina. The sequence continues at coordinate 36,948 of JAKZLQ010000155.1, read as the reverse complement.
GTAGCATCAAGTCTTGCATATTTCATTATTGGTTATTATGTTTATAAATATCAATTAATTTATGCAACAGACCATTTACCACATTCAACAGGAAAGGTTTGGCCACTGATTTTTAGACGGATTATAATGGGTCTTTTATTATCGCAGTTGACTATGGCAGGTACATTAGCAGGGTTTGAAGGTGGTTGGGTATTTTCATCGTGGTTAGTACCGCTACCATTTATTACTTTAAGTTTTCTCTGGGATTTTGAAACGAATTACTTACCATTGTCACAATATATTGCATTAAGTTCAATTAGAGAACATGAAAGGGAAAATTCATTAGTGTCTACGCAACTTGAAGGAGAAAATTATGAATATCCATACTTAGTGGAAGAGTTGGAAAAACCCATGGTTGAGTAAGTGTCCAGTATTTGATTGAGGATAGAAGTGAGATGGGTTTAGGTCAAAGCAATAATAAAAGTGAATAGACGTGTTCTTAATGAATATACAATAAATATTTATATTTATATGTTCATATTTATATATAATGCAAGGTTGCTTTAAATTCATGAATTAAATAAGTAATCAAGTGCGCCATATAGTTACAATTGTTATTGCTTCCCGCTAATAAAATAAATAATATACTTTTAATTACAATAAATTTAATTAATGATGATACGATGAAAATTGAAACTACGATTAAATATGGTAAATTAGTCACTATTTTAAGGGATTCAATGAGGTAGAGATTTGCAATATATTTAATAATATTCATTGAAAGTAGTGTATCATAGGGCCAAATTATCATTAAAATTGGGAAAATTTTAGCACCATAAGATAATAAGATTGTATAAGAGATAATATATTTTGAATATTTGATGTTGTGTCCCCAACCGATTAAATTACAAATAAACCATTGGACCAAAAAATGGGAGAGAATTAAATCTAACAAAGAATAAAACGCAAAATAGAAGTAAGGGTAGATAAACGTAAACTTAGCAGATGATAAGTTCAAATAAAATGTATTGGTAAGTATCATTGATATTTTACCCCTTTTCATATTTTCTTCTTCAAATACCCATTTTAAATATATATCAAAAGTGAATAAAAGTATCCACAATCTAATCAGTGTATCGAATCTACTTTCCCAATCTATAAATTTTTTAATAACTTTTGTTAAATAGCAATGGTAGTGACTATTGGATGTTTCATTAGATGATTGCTCTATTAAATCTTTGGATAATAATTGGGATTCCAAAGAATTATAGACTAAATGTCTATAAGCACCAGGTTTTAAGAGTAATAGATCCACAAAAAGAATCACATTATCTATTTCTACATATTTATCAACCTCGAAACCACAATTAGAGCAATCTGTTAATTGAATATGGTTATGTGAATAAACTACATAGAGGGATTCTGCCGGATAAGTACAATTAATACATATCATCCCATTAATGAAGACAGGGTCAAAAACAATTAAAAAAAAATAATAATAATAATAATAAACGTTACTGGTATCAGTAGAAGATGGGATAAATGGCTAATTTAGTTTCAATTGAATCGAAATCAGGTAGTAATAACCGTGGATAATCAGTAAGAACGGACATTCTACAATATGCTTTGTATGTTTTGTCGTACAGCTTTCTTTTGTAGCGTGAGAGGAAATATTTTCCATGATTTTTCATCCCTGCCAAAAAGCTTTTTTTTTTTTTTCACTCCTCAGATGAAGTGAAATATGAGATGATGTATTAAGCATAGTTGTCTGTATTTTACTCAGTATACGTATATATAACACTCTATACAGATATGGTTGAGGCTATTAAGTGCAACTGTGTGAGGTTGTATCTGTGTTGAAGAAGCAAAAGAAATAAGGAGGTACTGCAAGAGAAGAGAAAAAAGAAATAAACATGTCTAGAGTAGGTGTTATGGTTTTAGGACCTGCAGGTGCAGGCAAAAGTACATTTTGCAATTCTATTGTATCACACATGCAAACTATTGGTCGTAGAGCACATATTGTGAATTTAGATCCTGCTGCGGAACCAAATAAATACGAATTCACTATTGATATTAGAGATTTGATATCTTTGGAAGATGTGATGGAAGAGATGTCACTTGGTCCCAATGGTGCACTAATATATTGTTTTGAATATCTTTTACAAAATTTGGATTGGCTAGACGAAGAAATTGGAGATTATAACGATGAATATCTGATCTTTGATTGTCCAGGCCAGATAGAATTATATACACATATCCCAGTTCTACCAAATATAGTGCGTCACTTACAGCAACAACTGAACTTTAATCTATGTGCAACCTACTTGTTAGAGGCACCATTTGTAATAGATACATCCAAATTTTTTAGTGGTGCATTATCTGCAATGTCAGCCATGATTTTATTGGAATTACCTCATATCAATATTCTAAGTAAAATCGACTTAGTAGCCAATGAATATAGTAAAAGAAAATTGAAAAGATTTTTAAACCCAGATTCAATGTTATTAGTAGATTCGGCTAACCAAGAGACAAACGCAAGATTCCATAAATTGAATCAATCCATCGCACAATTAGTTGATGATTTTGGCATGGTACAATTTTTACCATTAGAGGCAGAGAATCCAGACAGTGTTTCTACAATTATATCATACATTGACGACGTTACACAATGGGCAGAAGCTCAAGAACCGAAGGAGCCAAATGATCAAATAGATATTGAAGATTTGTGAAATAATGGAGAGAATAAAGAAAGGGACAGGACTGGGTGAAAGATTTGTTGATTATAAAATAACTGATTCCTTTCACTCTTTGTGACAATGCTAGTATATTATATTATATTTAACTCTATAGAATACATATGGCAAATGTATACTTTACAGTGGAAGTTTAACAGTGAAAACCTTAGATGTAGTGAAAGGTTTTGGAACAGTGCAACCATCGTGAACACTCATTGATGGGGCCCATCAAAGGTCACTGAAGCTTTATGGCAGGTTATGTTTTAATTTTGGTGATGAATGCTGTTCTGGCAACACCCATACATCGCATAATCTTATTTTACGATATTTGTAGGAAATGAAAAATTTTTGTAAGACTACCTTTGGGAATTTGTCATTTCCACTATGGTGACTACTATTAAGAAGATACATGTAGACTTGTTTGGTTGATAACTGTTCCATTCCGTGAATTGTATCTAACTGAGAAACACTCAGAATAGAATTAAGTCAAAAATATTAGTATATTTATCTGGGTGAATCTTTTTAACTGATATTCTAAGATATAGATAGATAAAAAAAAAAAAAGAAAAATGGTAGCAATAAGTGAAGTAAACAATAATAACAGCAATGATAAAGTCGCATCCTCTAATTCTACACAACAAGGTGCAAATAGAACTGCTGCTCATACCCATATTAAAGGCCTTGGATTGGACTCGCAAGGGGTAGCTAGGTCTGTGGAAGGTGGTTTTGTTGGTCAAATAGCTGCTCGTGAAGCATGTGGTGTTATCGTGGATCTTATTAAAGCTAAAAAAATGTCCGGAAAAGCTATTTTACTAGCTGGTGGTCCATCCACTGGTAAGACTGCTTTAGCTTTAGCTATCAGTCAGGAGTTAGGTCCAAAGGTTCCATTTTGCCCTCTTGTTGGTAGTGAACTTTATTCTGCAGAAGTTAAAAAGACTGAAGCATTGATGGAAAATTTTAGAAGGGCGATTGGTCTTAGAATCAAAGAAACAAAGGAGGTTTATGAAGGTGAGGTTACTGAACTCACACCAGAGGATGCTGAAAATCCATTAGGTGGTTATGGTAAGACTATATCACACGTTATTATTGGATTAAAATCTGCTAAAGGTACAAAGACTTTAAGATTGGATCCAACCATCTATGAAAGCATTCAAAGAGAAAAGATTAATGTTGGGGATGTCATCTATATTGAATCTAATACTGGGGCCGTGAAACGTGTTGGTAGATCGGATGCATATGCCACTGAATTTGATTTAGAGACAGAAGAATATGTTCCATTACCAAAGGGTGAAGTTCATAAGAAAAAAGAGATTGTACAGGACGTAACACTACACGACTTAGATGTAGCCAATGCCAGGCCTCAAGGTGGTCAAGATGTAGTATCAATGATGGGTCAATTGCTAAAGCCTAAGAAGACAGAGATAACAGAAAAATTAAGACAAGAAGTTAATAAAGTGGTGGCTAAATATATAGACCAAGGTGTAGCAGAATTGGTTCCAGGTGTCTTATTTATTGACGAAGTTAATATGCTAGATATCGAGATATTCACATATTTAAATAGAGCGTTAGAATCAAATATTGCCCCTGTCGTTGTTCTTGCATCTAATAGAGGTATGACTACCGTTCGTGGTACTGAAGATATTGTCTCTCCACATGGTATCCCACCTGATTTAATTGATAGATTATTAATTGTCCGTACCTTACCGTATAATAAAGATGAAATTCGTACCATTATTGAAAGAAGATCTAAAGTGGAGGGTTTAGAAGTATCAAATGAAAGTCTAGACTTCTTGGCAGATTTAGGTGTTTCTACCTCTCTACGTTATGCTTTACAATTATTATCACCTGCTGGTATACTGGCTCAAACTTTCGGACGTAACGAAATTGCGGTAAGTGATATTGAAGAAGCTAAAACATTATTTTTGGATGCGAAGACATCTACTAAAATATTAGAGACTACTAAAAACTATTTATAATTCTTCTTTTCTTGTTTTTTTTTTTTCATGTCTTTTTTCCATTGATACTCTATAGATATTGAATCATAATAAATATTAATAAGTGTTATTTATTATAATCGTCTTTCATTCTATAACTATTTATTTTGTACAATAATTAAAAGATGTTAAGATAATAATCACTGGACAATTATGTGTATGTACATATACTTATATATTTTTTATTAGTTATTGAACTTTAAATAGTAAATGTCCGGTATTCTCGTATGTTTCTCAATCGTCAGCTCCAAGGATAGAAATTTCTTTTAAGAAATCATCCGGGGGTGTAATAGCAGTACTACCATAAATAACTTTCTTTGGATTATGTATTTGAGAATGTGCCCATTCTTGAAGGTTTTGATATTCCAAATAATTACCACCACCGACGACAAAGACTATAGACTTGTTATAAGATTGTCTTTTTGGTTTCTTTGTATGAGAACCCCTTGTAATTCTTGGATCAATATATAAATAACTGTCTGTTGTCTCCAAATTTTTTTGTGAACTGTTCAATGGATCCATAATGGCTTCTACCACATTAGTAATGGGGATTGTTTTCTTTTCTGGCAAAAGATTTTTAATACTGGAAAATAGATTTCCTACACTCTCCGGTAATTTACCCTCTGTCAACCCATATAATTTTGAAAGACTATAACCGGTATTACTATTGTAGTTGTTCGCGACTTGTCCATCATCTAAGGACCTATTTTGTAAATTTAGAGAAGAAATTTGCATGTATTCTCTTAACTTATAGACATATTTTAGTGGACTAATATCATAATTATATGATTTGAAATATTTTTCAACTTCATCCACAAATTCCTTTGGTATACCCTTTGATGAGGTTAAAAACAAATATATGAAGGTTCTCATCTTATCATTCAAGTTGTTGGTTTTATTATCGTTTAAAATATTCATGAAATTAGTTCTAAGTTTTGTGTTATTAGGATCTTGTTCAATTTCAAAAAATGTATCAAGACTCTTGGTCTCTAATTCGTTTAATAATGAACCAAAAATATTAACATGTGTATCAATGATATTCTTCCTTGCAGTTAATTCTGGTAATTTATTAACCACTTCCTGGATTTGAAGTGTATCATTATTAGAATTGGGATCTAAATCTGTAATATCTGTAACACCTGCCTTTCTTGTAATAGCAGCAGCTTCCTCTTTATATTGAGTCAATGCTGCTTCCACATTTTCTGCTGCTTCAGGAAACGGTAAATGAGAATTTTGAATCCAAAAGAAATCAGTTGGTTCAATATCATATTGCTTCTCAATATATTTATCGGTTTGGTTGTTCATATTGTTGTTGAGATTTTCATCTTTATTTGCCCCAATGTCGTCATTCTTATCGATTTGTTTAACTGGGATAGTAATTGTATTTCTAGATAATTTAAAAATGTCAAATACCATACATTGATAAATCCATGAGTGAGCAAACATAGATGCAAAATCTATTGTTCTATCCAATATAATTAAAACACCTCTTTCCAAATTGTCACTACCTGGTAATACTGAAGTACCGGAGGATTTGGTGTTGATAACATAGTCACGTATTTTATTACCCAATTTTTCTGCTACCATTTCAGCAGGACCACCTGAAGGAGCTCTAATGATAGGGATAGAATTAGTAGTCATTACTGTGTTAAATAAACCGTCAGCAATTATATCACATAAAGTGTTAATTGATTCTTCAGTGGTATTTCTGTTATTGAATTGAGAATATGTATTATCAATCTGTAAAGAAAATAATTCTGGTTCAGTGACAACAAAGTCTAGATATTGATCAAATACTTGTTTAATCTTATCTGCCTGACCAATTAATGCTATTTCTTGAGCTAATTTCTCTAACAGGTCTCTATTTAATGTAGATGTAAAATTAATATAATACTCTGAATATTTTTCCTCTTTTATATCCTTAACAATAAGCTCAATATTTTCTTCTGTTGGTGTTATAAAATAGACTGCAGGAACATCAGACAATGGTGCCCTATCTTGTTTAATCAAGGCATGAACTGTAATTCCAGCCTTCAATAAATCATTGACTCTTAGGATAGAAGATATGATCTCAGTACTCTTTCTATCAAGGATTAACACTTTCCATAAAATTTCTTGATCACTAAAAGCATCTTCCAAATTAGTATTTTCTGTATCTTTATTTAAAAAAAGCATCCTTAATATTGCAGATACTTGCATATCACGCAAACTAGGTCCTCTCCCTACCGGTAGATAATTTTGAGTTGACATTTAGACTTCTAATCTTCTCTTTTTTAAAAGGATAAAAATAAAACTTTGTTAACACTAATCCTAACTGTTCACTCAGACACGTCTTATTTATAAACCAATTGATCCTTAATAGAGTGCTTTGTTGGGTAGAAGAGTAACTGACAGGTTTCTTTCTTTAAAATGGGCTTAAGATATTTAGTACAAGTTTATGTTTTCATATTCTTCTTTCATTCATAAATATTTTCTTAAATGGTGTCGCGGGTCTCTGTTTGGGTTTTATTTTCTTTTCTGGCCTCAAAGAAAAGAAAAAAAAAGTATCCACGAATTCGACAAGCATATGTTTCCATCGTTATGTATACTTCAAGAGCAAGCAGTAATGGATAAACAGGTGTGTCACTTGCTTTCTCAACTCTTGTAAATATTTATGGATAGTCGACAATTAATTGAAAATGGTTAGTTACCCTAAAATTCTACGTGGATTATTTATATATGTGGCAATATATGTATATATTATAGGTGTAACAATATATATTTATACACATCGAAAGTGGAGAGAATTTACTGGTATGTTTATTGTGTATTACCCTCTTTCAAGGTGGATCTACCTGCTCTTAATAATTCATCACAAAGTAATAAGTTGCTTGCAATACCAGTGGCACCATTAATTGCATTTCTTATAACACGGTATGAATCCCAGATACCTTCAATAGTTGGATCACATGTATCTCCAATATTTAAATCAACACCAACATATCTACGTTCCTCACTGTCTTCGTTGTCATCTAATTCATCTTGACAAAGAGATAGGACATCTAAAGGATCAAACCCAGAATTTTTAACTAAAGTCTTTGGAACCACTAATAATGCTTCAGTGAATGCTTGTACACCGGTCTTTGTCTTACCCTTGGCACCTAATTTGACCATATTACTCTTTTGTAAATGGTTAGAAGCAGCAAGGAAGAAGGACCCAGCACCTGGAATAACATTTTGATCTTTTAAGACGTTTGCAACGGCTCTTAATCCATCTCTAACGGCATCCTTTGTTTGATTTAATGCATATTGAGTGGCACCTTTGATTAAAATGGTACATGATTTAGGATCTCTATTTTCGGTAATATATGTAAATTTCTCTTCCCCTATGGTCTCTTGGTAAACTAATCCAGAGTAACCAAGGATCTTTGGTGATAAGTCATCTACGGAATTTTGGGCTTCCCCACCAGTAACTAATTGTAATCTTTCCATATTACGTCTCTTAGCCCTTCTTAATGCTAGGATGCCATGTTTAGCCAACACATCAAGTGACATTGGATCAATTCCCTTTTGATTTATGATAACAAATCCTCTATCACTATCCATCCCACATACTTCATTTTTCAAATCAATGATTTTTTTCAACTTGGCATCAACGAATTTTCTTTCACTAGCAGCCAATTTATCTCTCTGTTCTGCGGAACTGTAAAAGAAGCCTGAATTTACTTCAGTCTTTTCATATTCTAAAGAAACGTTCAGGATTAAAACAAATGCATCTTTCACTCTGGTTGGCATATCAGGATGTCTACCACCGTGATCTAGAACTAAACCTTTTATAAACTTAGTATCTTTTGGAGATAAATGTTGCATCTGCATAATTTCTACCATATGTAAATCTAAGGAGTTTTTCTTGCTTGGATCACGAACATTTAATACAGCGTCGGTGACAATAGGTGTTAAAACTTCAGTTAATTCAGGATTCACTTTTGTACCCAAAGATGATCTAGCAACTTGTAAAAGAAATTCTCTATCAACATTATCGGTTATTGGTTTTTCAATTTTAAAGTCATCTAAAAATTTTAAGGTTTCCTTTCTGGCAATTTCAAACCCATCAGTAATAATTCTTGGATGTACACCTTCTTGAATAAATCTATAAGCCTGTTTCAATAGTTCACCAACCAAACAAACCACTGTGGTAGTACCATCACCGGTTATTTCGTCTTGTGCAGCAGCAGCCCTAGCAATCAGAACTGCCGTTGGTGATTGGATTTGCATCTCAGTTAAAAGTACTTTCCCATCTTTAGTCAATTTTATATTCCCAGCACCATCAACTAACATCTTCAAAGTACCCTTTGGACCTAAATTTGTTTCTAAGACAGACTGTAAACCTTCAGCAGAGGTGATATTCACCTTTAAGGCTGCATCTCTGCGAATTGATTCAGCTTTAGGGTTTAATAACTGTAAAGACATTCTTATTATAGTTCTCTATTCTTGTACTTCTATTTTGTTTGTTTGCAGGCAGATCTTTATCAGATGTTAGTCAATCAGTCCAATTGATATCACAAAAAAAAAATCAAATCTAACTTATAAGATGTTATAAAGCTGGCCTACAATTTTTGTGGATCTATAATAAAGTAGACATTATTTTGAGCGAATGTGGTTACTCTTACACTCATCTATATTGTCAAGCTTTACTTGAGTAAAAAATGAAAGTGGGATGCCAATTTTTTTTTCTTTCTTTCTTGTTTTTTTTTTTTGGAAATTACCAAAATATTTTTGGTCACATGACACTACGGATGCATGGGTGTTAATATAACGCCATTCGTAATTAACAGCAATATAACCAAAAACAGCTGAGATCTGAGTAGTGACTACCATACTAGTGGTTTTGAGCATAACCCCCCCCTCCTTATCTGTATTCAGTCTCTATATAAATGTGCTTATCTAGTCTATATATCATAAAGTAAAAAGATAATGATAATCATCATCATAATAATAATAGTAAATATTTTACTGTTTGAGGGCATCATTTTGTATGTAACTGTTCGTTTCAAAGATTAATGTTTCTTAATCATTGGTGAAGCATTTTGTGTTGCTCTATCTAAATATATTTGTGTATATGTACATAGATATACATACATATATATATATATATATATATATATATATATATATTTATAAGGGTGAGTGGGTGAGTTGTATAGGTTTTCATTTAATTCTTTGTCTTGGACCACCTGGAGATTTTTTGTTTCTTGCAGTCAAGATCTCCACACCATGTTCAGTAACCAAAAGAGTGTGTTCAAATTGTGCAGATCTCTTACCGTCTTGGGTAGTAGAAGTCCAATCGTCCGGCCAAGTAATGTCTCTCCATGTGCCCTCGTTGATCATTGGTTCAATCGTGAAAACCATACCTGGTTTCATGACCCCTGGAGTTCTATTGTTTGCATAATGTGGGATGCTTGGTTGGCAGTGGAAGAATTTACCCACACCGTGGCCACAGTATGTTTTGACGACAGAAGTTTTATTTTGGGTGGCATGTTTTTCAATAAAATCACCAAGAGACTGGAATGTTGTGCCGGGTTTACATTGTTTAATTGCAAGTTTCAAACATTCTCTTGCAGTTTCGACTGTATTGATGGCTTCTTTATCTATCTTTTCACCGACGTAATAGGTTTCATTTAAGTCAGCATGGAACCCTTGATAGTAGAGAGAGACATCAAGGTTGACAATGTCACCCTCTTTCAAAACAGTTTTATCTGGGATACCATGACAGATAGTCTCATTAATAGAGGTACAAACAGACTTCGGGAAGTTATAATAATTCAATGGGGATGGATAAGCTTTCCTCTTGATAGTTTCATTATGAACGATTTCATCCAACTCATCTGTGGTTATACCTGGTCTAATAGCTGCAGCTGCAATGTCCAGGACTTCTCTACCTAGCATACAAGCTTTTCTAATCTTTTTAATTTCGTCTTTCTTATAGATGGGAATTGAACTTAAACGATCGTTTCTTTGCTCCTCGATGGGTAGACCATTTTGAGACCAATCTGGTCTAGGGATATCATCGGGGACTTCTCTCTTAGGGGTCAATGGATAATGTGGCCTTAACGCACCCGTATATTTGAATTTGGGGAATGGATCGTATGGGGAATGGTCCTCATCATTTTTATAGTGTAAAGCTTTATGGGCTTTATAGTTATTTTTGTAACAAGTTTCATTACAAAAGACTTGTATTATGCCATTTTTCAGACAAATTGGGCATTTAAGTTGAGAATCGGTTTCCTTACCACATTGCAGCCCTGCACAATACACTTTAGTAGTCATATATGATGATATGTTTGTTTGCTTGTTTGTTTGTTTGCTTTTGCCAGGTGTATTATAATCACGTCAGTGGGTTTGTGTTCTGTTGCACAGTGGTTCAAATATTGTATGTACAAGCATATATATATATACATATGTATGTAAGATAACTAAGAGTTATTTGATCGTTTGACACTTACATAAAATTTTTCACTTCACTGGCATTGCCATTTTGGACTTCGAGACTCGTGTCGCAGTAAATTTTTCCAAACTTTTTTTTTTTCTCATTTGGCTGAAATCACAGAAAGAGACAGTGTCTGTGTGTGCGGGTGTCTGGGTGGGAACCAGTTTTGCCCACTCGGCCTCTCCCGTCGAAGAGTTACTTACTGCCATTGTCCAGTATCAGTTGGTGGGTGTGATAAATATGGGAGTATGGGAATGGGGGCATTGGTTCTATAGCTATCGATCGTGTTGATGATTGAGTTATTCACAGAGAAGAGGGGGTGGCGCAGAGGGGAGCGAGAAAAATCTTTGATTTTACTTGTCCCTTTTCATTTACTGATGTGTATTTACAGGTTTAGTGTCCTTGAGTGAATCCCTCATTCATTGTTGGCACAGATGATTGGGTCCAAAACTCTCAGGTAGTAGTTGTCCAAGAGACGTGAGTTTATATTCAGTACCGTCGTAATTAAATAGAACGATCGGTGTTGTCAGGGGAAGAAATTCACGTAAAAATTGTCGGCAGATCCCACATGGTGTAATATACTTTGCTGAGGGTCCAATTATAGCCACGTGTGTCACATCATGGGTCCCATCATGGGTCCCATCCTTTGCAGATCCTGGATAATTTATCTGTTTGTTACACATTGCTACTCTCTCTGCACAGATTGTGGCCCCATAGCTGGCATTTTCGATATTTGCTCCATGGGTAAATGTACCATTTTTTAGAAGCAATGCACATCCAACAGGAAAATTGGAATATGGGCTATACGATTTTTGTTGTGCTTTATATGCTTCCTTATACAATAAGTCAACGTTCATGGATTATATTCTCTCTTTCTTTTCTTGTTTAGCCTAATAACTGTGTATTCTGAAATAAGTTGGATGTTCAGTGAGTTACACATGATTGTAGACGTGTTTTGACTTGTCTTGTTGTTGTTGTTGTCGTCGTTGTTGTTTTCTTTTATGACTCGTCTTCGACGTTACTCTTCCCCTTTGCATAGACACGTTTTCTTCGAGTTTCCTTCTCGATCTTTCTGTTTACATTTGCTTTTCTTTTTTCTTTTTTTTTCCTTCTTTGTGTTACTGTTTTTCTAATTTTTTGTGTATTTGATTGTTTTGGTTTTTGTTGAGTAACAGAAAATAATTGATGTTGGAGATCGATCATTAAAAAGGTAAATATATATATATATGTGTGTGTGTGTTTCTGTGTGTGTGTGTGTGTGTGAGGTAGGCTGGTAGAGATACACACTTGGATTGAATAATATACAAAAGGCAAAGAGTGTTTGTTTGTTTGTTTGTTTGTTTGTTATTTTTTTACTTACACATTTTCATAGACGTGATATATAAAAGTATACTTTAATGGTAACTCGTTGGCGACGATTTTCAAGATGGATTGTCACTCTGGATCAAGAAACATCATCGTCATCATCACTACCTTTGGGGACTGAAAGAGCATATGCAACATTACCTAGCGTTACAAACTATATTTTTTGTCTAGGTGGTCGACTAAGAACTAATAAAAGTATAAATGAATACAAGTATTTACCTCTCGCTGTGTTTGTTATTATTATTGTACCGGGTATACTCTTTTCGATATTCGAGACACCTTACAATGTGCGTCGTCATGGCAATTTATCATTAGTCGCGTTAGTTGTATTATTCTACTATTTTTGGGCAATGACATTAGTAACATTTTTAAGGACTGCCACTGGTGATCCAGGAATGCTACCAAGAAATATTCATCCAGGCCAATGGCAATCATGTAATAATAATAATAATAATAACAGTTGTAATATTAGTACTTCACAATTTTTCACTCCACAGGAATATTACAATATTATCACATTACCTGCACACACGTCTAAAAAAAATCATCCGGAGAGAAACAACACCATCGATATCAAGTATTGTTCAACCTGTAAAATATGGAGACCACCAAGATCACACCATTGTCCGACATGTGGTGTTTGCATTCAGACACACGACCACCATTGTATATGGGTCAACAATTGTGTAGGGCAAAGAAACTATCGCTATTTTATATCATTTCTGACTGCATCCATATTCTCCTCAAGTCTACTGATAGTCACATCCTTGATTCATTTGGACAGAGTCCATTGGGTCGCCAGGAGAAGTCCAGGATCTGTTTTCTTGGTTATCTACGGTGGATTAACTATATGGTATCCATTTATCCTTCTGCTATACCACATTGCGATGACAGCGACACAACAGACAACAAGAGAATATTTAAAGACCATGAGTGATATTAGTGTTAAAAACCCTGTGATGCATCCAAGGATTAAAAGAGTATCCACAAATATCTTTGACAGAGGGAACTATGTAACCAATATGTTTTCGTTGATGGGACAGGTTCGTGGACCTAACCTATGGCCACCAAGAGACAAAGTGTCTAGAAACGGGGATTGGAGACTACAACAGTGGTAGGACCACTGGTTATGTGAAATATAATCACACTCAAACAAGATCCTTCTATATCTTCGTTTTTCGTTTTTCTTTTTTTTTTTTTCTCTTTATTCCACATACTTGCAGAGCTCATCATCCTTCCTTCCCTCTTTTGAGCCTCTGTTTCTGTGTGTGTCTTGTTGTTGTGCGATTTCTCCTGGCTGGTGTAAACCAATCAAAAAAAAAAATACATGCGATGGCGTCGGGTTTTCCCATTTTTTTCCATTTTTTGTGTGTGTGTAAAACTGCGGTTTGTCCTTTATCGGCATTTACTTGGGCACGGATCAAACGGGGAGAAGGAAAGAAAAAACACAGACAGACAGACAGAAAAAAAACAAACAAAGAATATAAAGAAGTACAATTCGTGAGAAAGTATGCAGGAGGCAACCTCGACGGTATAAAGGAAGAGAAGTATGTTTATGTAAGGGGTAAACTCACTCACACACACACACATATATATATATAGGGAAACAGGTATTGTTTCAGTCTGGTCTGTGGAGGGTGTCTTGGTCTGCATTCTGTGATATTATCTGTCTGGTCGAACTGCTCTTTATCCCATAGATTTTACTATACTTAATCTGCTGTCAGGGTTCCTAGCAAAGAGAAGGAGCAAAGAAAAGAAAAATTGGCAGAGTCAAAATAAAATAAAATAAAATAATATAATATAATATAAGTGTAAGAATCGAATATTTATTATAGTACACCCACACACATTGATCATACATTTGACGAGCTATAGAAAGTGAAAAAATGAAATTGTTTACTAATACATGCGAATTTGATTACCCATGGGAGAGAGTGACTGCAGCAAACTGGAACAAATATCCAAATGAAGTGTCTACCCACGTTATTGCAGTCGATGTCTTGAAAAGGGAATTAAAGGACAACGGGAATGTTTTGGTCACTGAACGTCTGATAACCGTACAGCAAGGTGTTCCGCGTTGGATAATGACTCTTATTGGGTGTAAGGACAATAAAAGTTATGTTAGAGAAATTTCTACTATCAATTTGAAGGAGAAATCATTAAAGATGAGGTCCTGTAATTTGTCCTATGTGAATATCCTTAGAGTGTTTGAGGCTGTTGATTATATTCCAGATCCAATTGCACCACATGAGAAAACCATTTTCAAACAAGAGGCAAGGATCACTGCATATGGAACCTTTAGTAGGATCTGTGATTCAATGGAGGAATTTTCAATAAAAAGGTTCTGCGATAATGCACAGAAGGGGAAAATCGGGTTTGAAAAAGTACTTAAAATGTTCAATGATACTACAGATGAGATAAGTACTACTATTGTGAATAAGTACAATGAAACTGTAGATGATATTAAACGGTATAATATGTTCCAAGATATTGAGAGAAAATGTACTATATTATCAGACTACTACGATATATTTAATGATGCCTTTGCAAGATCCTGAAAGAAAAAAAAATATTCAATCCACACGGGCATACCTCTCCAATAAAATAGAGAAATAATAAGAATCACATATGTATAGACGTCATTTGATTATCTTTTCCTGGTTGTTTTTTTTTTATTATTATCATTATTATTGATGATTTTGGCACAGATTTATTTATTGAATAATTATTTAATATATTCTTTATTAATGTAAATAGTTAGTCATTGCAATTAGTATGGTATAGATATTTTTCTATTTGTCTTTGTTTTCTTTTATTTTCTTTTTTTGGTTGAGATATAGAAAAGATCAATTATATATATATTTTACGGCAGTGTATGTAGCTGTAGATACACACACACACACACTCTTGCTCATATCTATGCTTTAGTATGAAGAGGAAAAACAAATAAGAATAATAAAAAAAAGAACGCAGCAATAGGAAGAATGTTAATTAAATGAGTATATTATAAAATAGCTATATATATATAAAAACACATGTATATACACTATTTATATCATTTAAGCAACGTTCTTGAAGACAGAGTGACACTTACCACAGTAGAATCTGTCCTTGTGGTCAGCTAAGAAACAGCCTGGACCACAGTTAGCACATTCTCTTCTTAACTTGGTAACCTTACCTTCAGCATCGACCTTGTAGTAGGATAAGACAGCTAACTTGACCTTCTTGTGCTTGTGCTTAATCTTCTTTGGAGTGGTGTAAACCTTCTTCTTTCTCTTCTTACCACCACCTCTTAATCTTAAGACTAAGTGTAAAGTGGATTCCTTTTGGATGTTGTAGTCAGACAAAGTTCTACCATCTTCTAATTGCTTACCAGCAAAGATCAATCTTTGTTGATCTGGTGGAATACCTTCCTTGTCTTGGATCTTGGCCTTGACGTTGTCAATGGTATCAGAAGATTCAACTTCCAAGGTAATAGTCTTACCAGTTAAAGTCTTAACAAAAATTTGCATTTTTGGTAGTGTCTTGGTTTGTCGGCAGATAACAAGTTATATAGTGCTTCTTTCTCACCAAGTGGCTTAACCTACTTTTCATTTACAGAAGAAACCATAAAAAAAAAATAAAAAAAAAGGAATATACATATTGAACAGAATATAAAATATATGTAAATATACCTGCAACAAAGGTTATTCAAACCACGATCGCCAAATACAATGTTTACTTTGAACTTTATCGTCACTTTGTCTAATTGATTGATTCATCGCAATTACAACCAAGACAAGAAGTTATGTGTGTGTGTGTGTGATGGATGAAGAGGCGGATGGAAGATGAAAGACAGGACAATTTTTTTTTTTTTGATGGTGAAAATTTCCAAGTACAGAAATTCCTCTTCAAAACAATTTTTGTAACAACAATCTCTTACAATATTCAACTGAAAGATAATATTCCTAATTGGGAAATTTCACCGCAAACTTTGAGCAAAAAGGAGGGGAAAAAAAAAAAGATAAAAAAAAAAAATAAATAAATTTGTAATTTGAGACCATCGCATAATGCACGGATGTTTTGTAGGGACAGTCTTCTTAAAGACGTTTTCTTTTCCAAGTGTGAGTCCCCATTCTCTCCTTATTTACTTACTTGTCTATTTATTATGATCCTTATGATTATTTTGTTTGCGGTATAAGTTAAAAGAAGCTTGAGATTCTGTCCATACGTTTGCTCTGTCTTCCTGCTTTTCTGTTTAACTTGGTAACCACGAACTAAGAGGGGGAAGGTTGAAGAAAAGAAGAGGAACAGAAACAAGAAGTTTTCAGGAACGTCATAGCTTACTACCTTCTTTCTTTCTTTTTTCTTTTTTTTTCTTTTTTTTATCTTGTTTTATTTCTATATTATTGCATAGCACTATGGAAGGATGAATTCCTTATATGAATTGGACAGTAAATGGAAAAAATTGTTAACTAGAGATAATTTACTAGGTGGGCTAACAGTTAATGAGTTCGTTGAAGAGTTAGGAAAGGATCACACTTTAAGAGTTCCAACCAAGGGTTTAATTAGCAACCCCAAAAACAATAGTGATCATGGTTATGGAGAAGTTAGTACTTGGGATCCCAAACCTTATATTAGAACGTTTGAATCTATTCTAAAAGAATTGGCAAAATTACAACAAGAGAGTGAAGCCATTAAAAGCAAACTAGGTAATGAGGTTCTTGCACAAGAATTAAAACATTCCTATACAATAAAGGAATTACAATCAAGGTTAAATGAAGTTACAACTGAATATGTGTCATTAGATTCAATGTTGACATCCGTCACCAAAGGGGTTAAACCTTTGGGGGATAAATTAGAAAAATCAATCAGACAAAAGAGACAATACACTAAATCTGTGGAATTGGTCAATATTTATAATGAATTTTTGGAAACTAATGACAGTTCTCCGATTTTAACAACATTATTAAAGTCTCCACAATTTGGAAATCAGTTGAATGCAGCTGCAATTATGAAATCTTTGATTGCTTTAGCTAAAAAGATTGAAACGCAATCTATTCCTAAAACCATTGACACAACAAAGAGAATTGAGTATATTGCTGAATCGATGGAAAATAAATGGTTGGAAGAATTTAATCATGCATATCGTGATAATGATTTTACCAAATTAAATGAAATTGCCATTATCTTAAATAAGTTTAATGGAGGTGTTAATGTTATTTCCAATTTTATTAATCAACATGAATTTTTCGTTGAATCTAACCAGTTCGATCTTATTGATGGAAATAAAACAGAAAATTTTGACTTTGATCAAAATCTTTTGAATCCGGATTATCATTATGTTATCTATGATAAAAAAGTCATGATCCCATTATTAAATGAAATTGCTTCCGTAATTGAAAAGGAGTCACGTATTGTAATACAAGTCTTTGATAAAAAAGCTATTCATGTTTTACAGTTATTTATTCAACGCATATTTGTTCAGAAACTAGAACCTAAAATAAATCATATCCTTGTCAACTCTTTAAATTGGTCAAATCTTTTATATATAAGAAATTTACATTCTCTACACTCTTTGATCGGTCAATTTATAAAAGATTTGTCTACTTTTTTTCAAGATGGACCAATTCGTAACGGTAACACCGAGATTATTTCAACTCTGGAACAATGTTACTCTGATCTTTTCTCTAATTACCTATACGATAGATCGAGGTACTTCGATTTAGAGAAACAAAATTTAGAATCAATATTGATTGAAAAGGCTAAAGAATTGAATATTAATTTTAGTAAGGAAATAACTTCTAGAGCATTGAACACAAGATTGAATAAGATAATAGAGAACGGGGAAGATATGACCGACTTTATGAATGTTAATGAAACTGATGTTGCCAATGATATCATCAATGGTGTTGGTGGTCATAATATGAATAAGAATTCTGGACATAAGTTTCTTAACGATGGGAAATTTAATAGCCGACTGTCTCAGTACAGGAATGTTATTAAAAGGAGGTTAGATTTTGATAGCTCCACAATAAAGGATACAAATGAGAATAAAGTACCTCAGTCGATGTCCTCATCGGCTAAAGATCAACATGAATTATTTGATCTAGAAACTGTTGATGCAATGTTAAAATGTGTCGTTGAAGCAGTTGCAAGAGTCATGGAATTAACATCGAATAATGCCAATGAATATACATTAGAATTGTTAGAAATTATGTTCATCGGAATTATTGGATCATATATTGACTCAGGTTTAGAAATTGCATATTACAAATTAGTGAACTCTGATGCCAATTACAATTCTTTAGATTTATCGAGTTTAGATTACATCTCCAAGTCAACTGAGATGTTAAACTATCTTTCAATATCAATAAAATCAGTATTTCTACCATTATTGAAAAATTCACCCAAAAATAAGAAGTTGCTGATCGAATTAACAAATATTAATATAAAAAAATGTGAAATAGCTATTAATATAATTATGAGTAAGTTGGTTGATGTGATAGCTAAATGTTTTTCTACATCTTTAGTTAAGCAGACTAAGAAGGATTTTATCCCAAAGACCCAAGATTTGATTGATCATGATACAGTACCAGCTATTGAAATTGTAAATTTGTTGAACAAAATTTATTCACAGGCCAATAGATTTTTGAAACCAAAGAATTTGAATACATTCCTTATAAAGATTGGGGAAATTTTATATAACATGTTACTAATCCATTACAGTAAGTTTCCAGTTAATTCTATAGGTGGTATTATTGTTACTAAAGATATCATTGGATATTTAAATGTTATCGAATTATGGAATATCCAATATCTAGTACATAAATTTTCAACACTAAGAGAATTGGCCAACCTATTCACTGTGAAATCTGATTTATTAGAATCATTGACTATGGAAGGACATTTATTAGATGTAGACAGTAAGATTATCAATGCATACATTGCTAATAGACAAGACTCTATTTCTGATAACTTTATTTCCACTGTCAAAAATAACATTAAACAATATACATAGTTATTAAAGTAAAACTGTACATTGATATATAGATATAAGCATAGATATACAAAAATAGAATAGATATATTCTTTGTATTTTACGCTGTACAACAGTTGTTGGTTTCCATGCAATTGAAACTTGAGGGGGATAACATTTATTATGGCTTGTTCTACAGTTTTTCGTATTATATTACATTTTTTGTTATATGGAGGGCACAGTCCAGATCTTTTCTAATTTTATTACTCATCCAAAAAATAAGCACTAGTGGAACATATAATTGTATTAGAAAGATAACACACTACACAGATGTTTGTCAAGCTATTCGATATTAATATAAATACTTGACACTTATAGTAAAGTGACAGTGGAGTGACCTGAAAAGAAATCTGTTAAAGCTTCTTTTTTTCTATACATAAGTTATAAATTAAAAAAAAAAATAACGATCAATCAATTATAACAGGAAACTCAATAAGAATAAGGGAATAAACTATGTTACGTTCGATATTAAAAGTTAGTACAATCAAAAGATTGGCCAGTACTATTCCTAAGACAAAGATCACCACTCTTCCTAATGGTATGACAGTGGCCACTGAATTTATTCCAAACACCTCCAGTGCTACAGTTGGTGTGTTTGTTGACGCAGGATCTCGTGCAGAGAATGTTCAAAATAATGGTACAGCCCACTTTTTAGAACATTTGGCTTTCAAAGGTACACAGAATAGAACTCAACATGGTATAGAATTAGAAATTGAAAACATTGGTTCTCATTTAAATGCGTACACTTCAAGAGAAAATACCGTTTACTATGCTAAATCACTAAGGGAAGATATACCAAAGGCAGTCGATATACTAAGTGATATTTTAACTAGATCAGTCTTAGATCCAAAAGCTATTGAAAGAGAACGAGATGTTATCATTAGAGAAAGTGAGGAAGTAGATAAAATGTATGATGAAGTTGTATTTGATCATTTACATGAAATTGCATACAAGGATCAACCTTTAGGGAGAACTATACTAGGTCCTATCAAGAATATCAAATCTATTCAAAGAAAGGATCTTGTGAATTATATTACTCAGAATTATAAGGGTGATAGAATGGTACTTGCAGGTGCAGGTTCTGTGGACCATAATAAGTTAGTGGAGTGTGCTCAAAAATCCTTTGGTCATTTACCTAAGTCTGAACAACCCGTTCCTCTAGGTACACCACGTGGTCCATTACCCGTGTTCAACAGGGGGGAAAGATTTATTGAGGAATTATCATTACCAACAACTCATACTGCAATTGCATTAGAAGGTGTATCATGGTCAGCACCCGATTATTTTGTTGCGTTAGCCACTCAAGCTATTGTGGGAAATTGGGATAGAGCAGTTGGTGCTGGAACAAATTCACCTTCTCCATTAGCTGTAGCCGCATCAAATAACGGATCACTTGCTAACTCATATATGTCATTTTCTACCTCATATGCTGATACCGGTTTGTGGGGGATGTACATTGTTACCGATTCTAAACAACATAATCCCAAGTTAATAATAGATGAGGTGCTAAGGGAATGGAATAGAATCAAAGCTGGTAATATTACTGATAGTGAAGTTAAAAGAGCAAAAGCACAGTTGAAAGCAGCCTTATTATTATCTTTGGATAACTCAACCGCTATTGTCGAAGACATTGGTAGGCAAATTGTTACTACTGGAAAGAGACTATCACCAGAAGAAGTTTCAGATCGAGTTGATAGAATTACTAAGGATGATATAGTAATGTGGGCCAATTATAGATTACAAAATAAACCAATTTCTATTGTGGGGTTAGGTAATATTAAACATATACCCAAACTTTCATACTTAGAAAGTAAGTTGAACACCTAAGGATTAGCTGATGTACTTTATATAAAACTGGCATACAATATTATATCATGTAAATATGTAGTCTGCTAATAAATATACTTGGTACTTTTATTTAACAGACCTGGAAAATACATTTATATAATCATATGAATGCATATATATCATTGATCAAACAATAGTAACGATACTTTTTAATTGGGAAAGAAAGTTAGGGGATTATTATATTTGTATAAATCATAAATATAGATTTCAATAATTGTTGAAACCCCCCGGCGGATGTACATTAGATTGGGGGCATTAATGCTCATTATAAAGAGAACTCTTTGTTGTACATAAGTTATTAAATGCCTTAATAATGTCGGATATTGTTTTATTATACTTGTTATTGATACAGCTATTATTATTATGCACTTTATGTTATTGATTCTCCTTTGTTCATCCGAATTATTCAAATATATTGGTCCGATCTTTCCAACAATGTGGAAATTAAATATTTGTAATATTTACAAATTTTAAAGTCGTCAGTTCTGACTAGTTAATAAATTACAGAATTCTTGTTGTTTTCACTATTCTTATCTATTAGATAAAATCTTGTTAGAACAACCTCTCACCTTTTTAGATGACAAACCGTGCTTCGAAGTAGAAATGTGTATGATATATAATCCACAGTTAATAGGATATTTTACTCAATTACATAACTGTGTGAGATGAAATGGCAATAATTACAAAAGCTTTATTAAATGTAAATAATATATAAACGAATAAATCTACTCAATATTTTCCAATCTGGATGAAGAACTTGTTATACATCATTTTTTATATTTCATCTATATTTTTACAATTGTATATTCCCTGGCAAGAAAACCAGGAGAAATTCTCGATAATATATATTAATAATACTCACAATTTATTCATCAGGACAAGATCCAAGATATTAAAGATATATATACTAGTATTCTTTATATACAGGACATTATTATCACTTTACCTGCTATTTCTACTGGACTAATAAATACATTCAGAATATTAAGATATTGGTGTTATTTTGTATGAATTCATTTCCACATATATAGATAAAAAATTAATCAGTAGGAAAGATCTATTGGAATAGAAACAAAAACAATTCTTATATGGAAGATATATTTATTATTGCTCATTTATAGGAAGCTTTTTTAACTCCTGAGTTATGTTGGACATTTCTAATATTATTTCTTGATGCTTTATTTTATCCTCCTTGACTATTCGCATAGTCTATATAAAACTATAAAATATATATGGATCTAAAGACATGTTTCTATAAGTGAATTATTTTAATTCCTATTCTCATGTTAAATTTTTTGTTAAATATTTTCTACTTCGTTGGCGTGGTAGTGAAATACTTCGTACATGATGACTTTAGTGTTCTGATCTTCCAGTAAATATTGTTAACTCCAGCAAATTGACTATAATATTCGATATACATTTCCAAATGTATATAAGAAACATGATTTGGTCAATAGTCGAAATTATTTTATCCACTACTTTTTGTACATTATATATTTCATATTAGTTTTTGCCAATATATTTATCCACCCTCTATATAGCCAAAGAACATCTTTGGAAATAAAGACAAACATAATCGTCAGATATATGCATTAATATTCATAAGAAGATGCGTCTAAGATGTTGCAGAAACTGGTATTCATGATTAAATATTGAAGTTATTAGTATATTTATTATTACAATTCTTCAGTCTCTTCTACACAATGTATAAAAATAAATCCACTTAAATTGTTTAGAGAGAAATTGTGACAATTAGTTCTTTACCTTATCATTTCTGTTCTTTGTATAATTTCACTTTTGCAACAAACAATTTACTCTCATGTAGTTATGTACAAGCTTATATTTTTCAGTATTAAGACTGATAATACCCATTGATCTACTTCCAATTATCGTATGATTTATATTGGTCCAATATTTCCAGCAAATTATGTATAGTAAAAAGAGGTAAGCATTAAAAGACAAATTTATAGTACTACTAATATCCTACTATATATACGCAGAGAACTTATAATACTACCAACATCCTATTATAGGTTTTATTATTTTGTCATATTAATTTGTGATGAATTTTAATAGAATTTTAGATACTGAAGCCTTACGTCAACAAGACTTAATATGTAATTTTATATACAGAGTAGATAAGAGTGTTAATTATTATACTAATTGATACAGTACATCTATAGTATCTACAAAAACTTTAACATTTATACCAGTCTTATGTAAAAAGATTGTAAAAAGTAGTACCTTTATGACTATAGACATTAATATTCAGTTTAATCGTAAATAAAATTTTTATTATCGTACCAAACAAAATAACAGTTTACTTATAGTTGATCGGACGGGAAACGGTGCTTTCTGGTAGATATGGCCGCAACCGAGAGTTTAACAGAATGACCCTGTATATGGCTGCGGTACTCTGGAGGGCTCCCCCATAGTAAGAGGGGCTATCTTGGGAACGGGGCCAGCTGGGACAAAACTTTGGCGGGTGACCCCCCACAATGTTGGGGCGAGAAACCGAACGGAACACTCAGATCCGGGGGAATCCCGGGGGAAGGGCCCAAAATGCGGCGGGAAGAAGGTGAGATCATGGAATTGACATTTAGTGAAAAAAAGTTAACATTAACAAATATACTAGAATGCAATGGTATGTGGTGTAAAATAAACAAAATGTGAAACGGGGAGTAGGGTCTATGCAAAAAATGTTTTTGGTAGGAAAGTGGGGTGTGGAAATGGGGGGGAGCAGGTGAAAGCCGGCGATTCCGGGCGGAAGTGGGAAAACGTGGTGGGAAGTCGGGGAAGCTGGGGGGATGGGGTGTTCTAGTGGTGGTATATAGAAAGAGGAGGGTCGGTTTGGTGGGGTAGGCGGAGTCAAAGTCGGGGGTGGCCATAGCAAAAACCCGGGGGAAGTGGATTTGTGCCAAAAAAGACAATAGAAAGTGTCTTCCAGAGGGGGCGGCGGGAGAAGAAGGTGTGACCAGTGTGTTCTGCGTGGCTTGTTTGGTGGGGTTGGTAAAGTTAAAGTTGGGGGTGGCCATAGAAAAGTTGGGAGCTAGGAGGGGAAGAAGGTGGGAGCAGGGTGTCTGGAAAAGGCAGTGGACACTGAGGCAAGTGGGGGAAGGAGGGGTGCAGGAGGCCAGAACAGAGTGGATATGGGGGTAAAAAGGGGTGGTTTATTATGGTATGTCAGGTAGTTGGGGCGGTAGGAGAGCGCAGGGACCCGATTATTGGGGGTGGGCAGTGGGGGACCATCACCACCAAATGGAGGTCTTTTGCGGGGTAGTGCAGGGATTTTGGGGGAGCCGCGGGGGAATAAGGCGGCGTATAGGTGAATTAGGGGTGGGGAATTATGTAGGAAGGGTGTTTTGGCCGGTTGGGGACTGCCAGTGTAGGGGTACGGCAGGGTTTTGTGTTGGAGTCGTTGTGGGCCAGGTATGGGGAAGTTGGGGCGGTAATGGGGGGAAGCAGGCGGCCAACAGGCCAAAGCTGGGTGGATATAGTAATTTCCTGGGGGGAAAAATATCTAGGACAGCTATTTGTGCGGGAAGGTAGGGGGGTCACCATAGTAAAGTTAGGGGAAATAGGGGAAATTTGCAAGGGGGTGGCATGGGGAGGGGGTGGTGAACATTGTATGGGGGAGGGCAGGGGAGAGGCCAGGTCAGGGCGCAGGAGGGTAGTGTGGGGCAGAATATAGCGGGATGTCACATAATATTGGGGAGTGCCCACTATAAAAGTGGCAGGTATATGGGAAACACTCTTCCTGTCCTCCCGGCTGTCTTACTGGAATATGTGTTACCGAGGGGGGTATATGAGGGAGGGGGAGGGAAATCGAAGAACTATGAGTGGGTGTAGTGAAATATGGGTGGTAGAGTGATAATAGACAGCAGAGAGGGTGGGTATGCTGGGGTGTCCCCATACAAAAGTGGCGGAAAGTAGGGGTGTACGTGGGTATATTGGGGGATAACATAGGGATAGAGCGGGAACAGGGCAAGAGTAGGTGGTTATATAGCAAGTAGACACCGGAAAGTATGTTGTGACAACTTGAAAGTGGTGGGTCAGGGGGGGCACAGTAGCAGAAACACGGCAGAAAACACCTGGCAACACCGTGTTTGTGGGGCAAGGTGCAGGAATCCGGGAATAATATGTGCATAACTGTAATCAGGGGACTCGAAAACCCCCATATGCCATCTTGCGGGGGTGCCAGGAGGCCATTTGGCGTATGTCACGTGAAAGCCACGTGATAGTCACGTGACGGAAGCCTTGTGTCACGCTGCACGAAGGTCAGTTTGTCACGCTGCACGGATATCGGAATATCACTGTGCACGGCAGCTTTGTCACGTGACTGAAGCCTTATGTCACACTGCACGAAGGTTCGGTGCATGGTAGCGACGGGCCCCCGGACCCGGCACGTGACGCCTGTGTGTTTTTCCCACCCCCACGGCAGCTACGGAGGTGTGGGTGCGCGCGGTGGGA
Source organism: Arxiozyma bovina (assembly GCA_023309525.1). Taxonomy (NCBI): domain Eukaryota; kingdom Fungi; phylum Ascomycota; class Saccharomycetes; order Saccharomycetales; family Saccharomycetaceae; genus Arxiozyma; species Arxiozyma bovina. The sequence continues at coordinate 11,073 of JAKZLQ010000155.1, read as the reverse complement.
AAAGCAGAAAAACAGGGGAGTATAGGGGACACACGCAGGATGCCTGGCGCCAGCAAGTGCAGTGCAGCCAACACGCAGAGAACAGGGGACTAAAAAAATTCAAAAACAGGTTTTTTCGAGGCGGCGCCCCTAAGTGCCAGTTACAGTATGTTCACGTGGCAGCTGCCCGCTATGAAGGGCGGTGTGTAGGGCGTGTGCAGGGCGTGTGGAGGGCCGGGTCGTGGCAGTGGGGGACAGCGGTGCTGCAGTAGTGCGAGAAGACCCCTGCACGCACACACGTTTGCAGGGAAAGGGGGCCGGGAGGTACTTCATGCGAAAGCAGTTGAAGACAAGTCGAAAAGGGTTTGGAAACAGACTCGAGTACGGCGTGTCGGTTGTAGAACTGTGGGCTGCCGGACAAGTGCTGGCGGTCTATTTCTTACATGGCCTGGCCAAGCGGTGGCGGGGGTCTCTGGGTGATCGTGAGGTCTGCCCAGTTCCCTGCAGCGCGTGTTGGCATGGGTGAGGGTCTGGGGCGCGTGTGTTTTTCTGACGGCGGGGAGCTGCGGGAAGCTCTGGCAGAGGGAAAGACGGCGACTTGTGCGGACTGCGAGTGCTCTGGTTTCGGGGCCTTGAGTTTCGGCGAATGGAGCAGTGCGGTTTTTTGTGCGTGTGTGCAGAGGGAGCAATGCGGACCTGGCAAAGGGGACGTGTGGCAAGCCTGCGGGGGACGAAGCAGCAATGTGTAGTTTTCCAAGGGTGCGTTGCGCAGAGCCGGCGTTGGGGAAGGGGCGCGACTGATGTGTGCGTGTGCAAGGGACTGTGCGGCGAAAGGAGCGGGGACGAGGGGTTTTGGGGCTGGGACACGAACGGCGAGTGCGGGAAGCAGTGTTTGCCGACGCTGGGGCGACCTTGCGACTCTCTGGCAGAGGGGGGCGCGTGTGTTCTGGACAGGAACCCGAAGAGTCTCATCGCGGGCGTCTTGCGATTCCGGCAGGTGAGCAGCGAAGGATTTGGTGGATTACTAGCTTCTAGCAATCTGTTTCAAAGAATTCGACAGTTGGGGGAATGCTTGGGGAGATAGCCGGTCGCAA